>CM072818.1:70798839-71998839 GCA_036937905.1 Salvia rosmarinus
TTGGGTAGAAGAGAAAAGAGGGTGATTTTCGAAAGCATTCTCCATAGATCGTCCTCACTCGGCGTTGGAGATTGGGCAATCGGGATCTGAGTCCGAGAAGGTGAAAGCACGGTCCGATCCGTTCGTCTCGTTCCATCGACCTCTTCGGATCGAAAGGTAAACACGTGAAAACCCTACGTGTTCGATTTAATTATATAGGCGCATGCTAGGTTTATAATCAATGTATGGTGAATTAAACACCCAAGATGGATCCTCGGGCGAGGTTAACATATGTTTTCCTGATTTGGTATCGAGCACAGGATGAGAATCTTACCTCTTTTGGATTAATTCGTTTGATTATTACGTGCGTTTAATAATTGTGGATCCGTCGTTCATCGTGGCTCGTTTATTGTTTTTGTTGGTTTTGTTTTTACACCAGAAAATCCGTGGTTAGATTAGATTTTATTATGTAAATCTTATCGTAAAGAAGACGAAGCGAAAGAGCGAAGAAGCGAAACGACGGAAAAACAGGTCTCTCCGTGTCATCTGGTGGTTTCATGAGCGAGCCTCGCGATCGCGAGGCGATCGCGAGGGCTGCGGGCGGCGGGCGCCCGTTCGCGAGATCCTCCGCGCTGGCGAGCGAGCTCATGATCGCGGAGTTTACCGCGAGGCTGCGCGCCGTCGCGAAAGCTAGCGGGCGACGGGCGGCGTTCGCGCCCGAAACCCGGCGCTGGTGAAGCAGACTGCATGATCGCGAAGTTTCGTCGGTGGCGACACGCGTCTCGTGACGTTCGCGCCGGGCGGTGGCCGCTGTAACGATGTCGCTGCTCGTCGGGTCGCGCCTTAGCGACCGCGAGGTAGCTGAGGACACGCGAAAGCACGCCACTGACAATGGTAGCCGGCGCATGGGCACCCTGGCCCGGCCTCCAAGCAGATTGGGCCGACGGCCCGCACCCATTTTTCCAGTTTTCGGTCCGCGCTGCCGTGCACGCGAGGCCCATTTGTTGAATCGGTCCGTGCGGGTGCCGAGGCCCATTTTCAAGTTTAATTACGTACTTTGTAAATCTATGTAATAGATTAGATTTAAATGTGCGGGTTTCACGATTGGGCGCGATGAGCGTTTTATTTATTTTTATCGTTCATATGCATGTGCGTGGATGTTTAAATTGTGCGGTAGCATGCTATGTATGTTTATATTACGCCGACAAACCTTTAAGTGTTTTACATAATTGGATGCGCGCATAGTAAGCATGCTAGGTTTATCGCGTTTATCAAGCATATTTTAGAATTCTGAGCATGTTTTACATGTCGAGTTCTATAGAAGAGCATGCTAGGATTACGTGATCCGCATGGACAAACCTTTTGAATAAAAGACTAAGCAAGCAACCCGACAAATTAATTTTTCAAATTAAAATGTCAAGACCTCCATTTTTTGATCTCTAAACAAAGTGAGACGACCGTGAGTAAACGCCCACACGCCAAGCTTGCTTAGCACTTGTTTATCATAAGTTTGTTAGATGAGATTTCTAAATAAAACATTTTAAATCTATCGAGAAGTGGGAGTTTCATGTAAACGTCCACGCTGGCTTGCATATGCGATTTTCATAAGTTCTCTAGAGATAGATATAAAATGAGATAACAAAAGAATTTGAATTGGAAGCGTATGGTCAGTGGTATACCAATTCTAAGAATTCATCTTCCTTTGTTAAAATTGTGGTCATTGCTTAGATATCACCTCAAGTACAACTTCCCGCTGAAGTCCCTTCTTGCGATAGTGATGTAGTCTAGTAAGGTCCAATCATTAATTTCATTTGTCATAAGGATAAGTTGACATGGATTGAAATTAAACGACTAAAAGGTATATTTTAGTCTCAGTCGGGGTTCATGTAAACGCCCACACGCGTGGCTCGTATGTGGATTCCTCATATTGGAGGTTCAATTAATATTGTTTTATCAAAAGGTTACAATATTATTGTTACTGAATTATTTGCGATCGTATGCTTATGTGTTTTACATTATCGCTTGAGATATGTCTCTTACGCGATTATCAATATGCTCGCACAAAACCGCTATCCGGTCCAAATTTTATCGAGTGGAAACGAAACATGAAATATATGTTCTTATCGCTGAAGAACACATGTTTGTTCTCACTACTCCTAAACCCGATGCCCTTACCGTGGCGCCGACTAACGAGCAGCGAGAGTCGGCTGCACTTTGGAATAAGTCGAACAATACGGCTAAATGCTATATGATGACTACGATGTCCAAAGGATTGCACCTGCAGACATCACGATGGTAGACGCTGACCGATATTTGGTCAAGTCTCGAGTAAGTTTGGGCGTCGGATCGACGATCGCCCACACACAATGAGAGAAATCTTGGCGTGTAAGATGGAAGAAGGAAGTTCGGTCCATGAACATGTCTCCACACGACTCATCTCATGGATAGTCTTGATCGGTTGGATGAGGTATTGACGGCGAAGCCAAGGTCGAATATCATCCTCAATACACCGCCCAAGTCTTTGAGAACTTTCGTGAATGCGATCATGAGCAAGACCGAGTTTACACTTAGTCGCTTGCTTAATGATCTCGTTCTCGTGGAAGAGTTATGGGAAAGGAGCACATGCTCTTGCTAGCACATCTAAGGGCCCAAAATTTTCATCTAAAATGGAAATAGAAAAGGGTACAAAAGGTGGTAGAGGCAAGGAAATAGTGGGAGAATGGGAGCAAGAACATGGTTGCCACCGAGGCTCAAGGTTCAAAGGAGAAGGGCAAGTGCTTGCAAGTCTGTAAGGGCTCGGCATTGGAAGGCCAAGTGCCCTATGCTCAAGGCTCAAGGTACTGCTTTGCTTTAGTGACGGAAACATGTTGAGCGACTTGTTCTACCCATTCTTAGGTAGTAGATACGCAATATCGATCATGTTTGTTACACCTTGCAGGGTTCCCGCGACAAGCGGAGTTGTTTGATGGCGAGATAACGATCTCCATGGGCAACTTGTGAAGTCAAGTTGCTGCGCTTGGAGATGTTTCTTTATGTTTTGGGACAACAGTTTTAGTTTTGAAAGACGTTTTATATGTGCGGATTTGGTGGAACCTTGTTTCGCTTTCAAATTATTTACTCATGGATATTCTCGTTATTTTTGATAGTGGTGTTTCTATCATAAGAAATGACGAAGTTATACGTGTTGGCACCTTATATAATTAAGCTTTATCTTATTTCGCAAAACATAATACCTATAACTATGTTGCATCTTCATCAAACCACAAAAGAGAAAGTTTTATTAGAAGATGACTCTACTTTTCTCTCGGCATCTTAGATTAGGTCACATCAATCTAAATAGGATCCAAAGGCGGCTAAGAATGGGCGTTGGGTGATCTCACGGTTACTCCGTTCCCGGTCTGCGAATCTGTATAGAAGGTAAGATGTCGACTAGACCATTCAAAGCGAGGGTTATAGAGCCAAAGAAATGTTGGAGTTAGTCCATTCGACTGTGGGACCAATGTCCACACAAGCTCGTGGAGAATGCAGTATTTTGTCACTTTCATTGGCGATTACTCGAGTGCGGATACATATACCGCTTGCGCAATAAGTCAGAATGCTTTGAGAAATTCAAAGAGTTTAAGGCGGAAGTGGAGCGAAGCTAAGAGTATCAAGTCATGCATGGTCTGATCATGGTGGCGAATACCTCGATAACGAGTTTATGGACTATCTAGTGAAGTGTGGGATTACATCCCGGTAGACTTCACCGGACACCACAAAGACAAAATGGTGTGTCGAGGCGAAGAAATATGACTCTTTAGAAATGGTGAGATCAATGATGAGCTATGCAACATTGCCTATTTAGATTACTGGGGTATGCCTTAGAGACGGCGGCATACTTGCTAAATCTAATGCAGTCAAGTCGATTGAAAGACCCGCTTCGAGTTGTGGTTTGAGTATGAGCCGGTTAAGCCACATAAGGATATGGGCGATCCGGACACGTGTCTTTGAACAAGAAGGTCGACAAGTTGGAGGTAGATCGGACGCGAAGGTTTTATTGGCTATCCTAGAGGAGCGAAGGTGGTTTATTCTATAGTCCTAAGGATCGGAAGGTCATTATTAGCACTAATGCCCGATTCTTAGAAGAGGATTATATGAAAATCATAAGTCCAAAGTTGAAATCATTCTTCAAGAATTGAAGATGATTGTATTCCACCACCGATTAGGCGAAAGTGCGAGATGTCGAGTCTAGTGGGAGGATCGACACCGATACTTCAAGAAATTGAAGTGGGTCGAGTTCCACCGAGATACCGACCGTCTGAGTTGTACTACCCGACAAGTTATGCAGTTAGAGAACCACAAGTATCTGCACCCACCGCCGCCATTGTGCTGTAGAACCTCGTCGTAGTGGGAGGTTGTTCGTCGGCCCGGCGATTTATGTTCGTGGGTGAATCTTGGTTTAGTCCCAGCAGACGAACATGCAATAATCGACCCATGGACATCTGAGGAAATACAAGATATTGATGCAAGATCGTGGCACACCGCTATGGACTTAGAAATGGAGTCCATAACGGCTATGGATGTATATGAAAGACACATCTACCGGATGGCAAGGAAGCCATAGGTAGTAAGTGGATATACAAGAGGAAGAGAGATTCGATGGAGAGGTTTGAGCTTTTAAAGCCGGTGCTTGTGGCGAAAGGGTACACTCAGTTGAGGGCATCGATTTCATGAGACCTTTTCTTTGTAGCAATGCTCAAGTCCATCGAATTCTTCGGCCATAGACACCACTCAACCTAGAGGTTTGGCAAATGGATGTTAAAACCGCTTTTCTAACGGTTACCTTGAGGAAGGTAGAGACATCTATATGCGGCAGAACGAAGGTTATGTGGTAAAGGGTGAAGAGCATCTAGTATGGAAGCTTAAGAAGTCCATTTATGGACTTAAGCGAGCCTCGATCATGGAACTTACGCTTTGACGAGGTAGTAAAGTCCCCGGTTTTACGGTTTCCTAGCAAGAGTTGTGTGTATCGGTTAGATGTCAATCAGTGATGTGGTATTTCTTGCACTTTATGTAGATGACATCCTCTAGTTGGCAACAACGTGAAGTCATTATCGGGCGTAAAGAGTTGGCTATCCGATCGGTTTCAAATGAAAGACTTAGGAGATGCGGCAGACATTCTTGGGATCGAGGTTTACCGAGATCGCAAGAAGAAAATGTTGAGCTTATCTCGGGTCTTACATTGATATCGTGATTACTTGTTTTAGTATGTAGACCGCCAAGAAATGATTGCTACCTTTCGCACATGGCGCCTTTATTCAAAACGCAGCCACCTATGACCTAGCAGAGATAGAGAAATGAGACAAGTTCCTTACGCCCGCCGTGGGAAGTCTCATGTACGCAATGCTATGCACGAGGTCGATATCTCGCTATGCGGTAGGCATAGTAGCTGATATCGCCTAACCGGACAAGCTCATTGGTCTGCGAGAAAGCATATACTCAAGTACCGAAAGGACTCGAGATTATAGGCTAGTTTACCATGCGAGATAGTCTAATGCCTTTGGGTTATCTGCACTGGATTTCCAAGCCGACCGTGATGAGAAAAAGTCAACCTCGTGCTATGTGTTTACCTTGGGAGGTGGAGCCGTATCCCCATGAGTGCAAAGCAACGATGCATGCGGACTCTACCATGGAAGCCGAATATGTAGCCGCCTTGAGGCTTCTAAGGAGGTCGTATGGTTCAAGAACTACCTCATGGATCTAGATGTGGTACCGGTTTGCCCAAGAGTATCATAGTTCTCGTGATAACTCGGTGCAGATGTGGCTTCGAAGGAACCACGAGACTCCACAAAGCGACCAAACACATAGAGAGAAGTACCATGTCATACGAAATCGTTAGACTAGGTGACGTCTTGATTGAAAAGATTGATACAACGGAAAATCTAGCGGATCCATTCACGAAGAGCTCGCCGCAAAAGTCTACGATGGACACGTTAGAGGACTTGGATTGCTTGATGGCACCCACTTAGAAAGGAAACTTTGTATAAGTGGGAGAAGCAAAGTGATGGTTGTTTGTAATAGCTAGTAGAAAGACATTGTATACTAAAAGTTTGCTTTAGTATAAGTGGGAGATTGTTGATTGTATCTTGAAGCGCTTTGGTTGAGCTTGTATACAATGTTTCTGTTACCACTATTACAATCTCCTATCCGATTGAATACTTGATTGCATATATCGTGTCCCCTTATCTCATATATAGGTTAGATCATACGGTGTGTAGAAGATCACGAAGTCTCGTATGATTGGTCGAGCTTAATGAGATATAAAAGTTTCACAAATGAGACAACTTAAGGACGAGTTGTCGGTTTGCCAGTCAGCATATAGATAAGAAGTGACTTGACTTAGTTACTTGTCTATCTTTGGCACGTTTGCACGTATTGAAGGATCACAGTGAGATGTGTTCTTCTTTCGACCGTCGTGAAGAACCAAGATCTCGGTGACTTACGATGATCTAAACCTTGATAAGGTATTAGGTGAGTATGAGTTGTTGTCCATCACTTTGACTTGTTATGGGTGAGGTTATATGTTCTAACCCAAGATTCTCCGCGTCTTGGGTGGTGGCGGTCTTGTATGTCATGCTAGTTATCTCAGACGAGTCACCGTATCCGTTTAGGATGATGGCGTCCCTTAAGGAGCTCAAAAGGTTTATTGTACTAAACCCCGCAGGTTGAGTTAGCTCAAGTACAATAATAAGGTTGAGTGGTACTACTTAAGAAATGAAGTTATTAATCGCTTTAAGCGATTGATTGCTAGAAATGATTAATGGACGCTCGATATCTTAAATACGGGATTCGTAATGTCTAAGTGCAAGCCCGACTCAACTTCGATAATAAAGGGGTAAGTCAACATTCTTTCTCTAGTGGAATGATCGAATGTTTATAAATTAATTTATGTTACGGTGAACATAAGATAATTAATTTATTTGAGGCCCATCTTTATTCCTTGCATTTGATCCACAGGTTGGCCCATCCAGGGCCCATGCCAAGGAAAATCGGCGCCCTCATGCTCCCGATGGTAAGATTTTATTCTCTTTATCCCACAAGGATATTATTATATTTATGGTATATGCATAGATCCCTTCCATATAAGATTATGGTAATAATCCCGAGTATGGAAATAATCTGAAAGTATGGAAATAATCCTAAGATTATGGTAATATTCCATATAGGATTATGGTAATTTCCATATAGGATTATGGTAATTTCCATATGGGATTAAGGTAGTGCATTATAAATATAAGGTATGAGATAAAGTCTGTGGTAAATGATCATTAATCAAGACATCATTATTTTCGAAATTCCATAAGCTCTTGGAGATTTTGAAAATTGGTGAGAGAGAAAAGAGGGTGATTTTCCAAGATTCTCCATAGATCGTCCTCACTCGACGTTGGAGATTGGGCACCCGGGATCTGATCCGTAAGGTCAAAGCACGAGTCCGATCCGCTCATCTCGCTCCATCGACCTCTTGGATCCAAAGGTAAACACGTGAAAACCCCTACGTGTTGCGATTTAATTATATAGACGCATGCTAGGTTTATAATCAATGTATGGTGAATTAAACACCCAAGATGGATCCTCGCGAGGGTTAACATATGTTTTCCTACGGCCTCTCGAGGATTCTCGTAATTGCTATGCCCGGGCAAAGCTACATCTTGGGTCGAGACTCGTGGCACTTTAGCCGCTTGGTCACCCCGATGCTTAGCACTCCCACCCGGGGGTATTTTGATGGTGAGGTGGTATACCGAGCGAGACGGCCTTGGTGGCATAGAGCCGCCTCCCCGGGATGATGTTGTGCGGAAGGAGCTCGGACCAGGAAGAATTGGATGGCCTTTGTGACCGACTGAGTCAAGTCTACCAGAATCGAAAGGGTGATTACACCTTGGGTTGAACCGCCTCTTGAGTGAAGCTCACTGGCTGGGATGGTGCGGGGTGTATTTGAATTCCTCCGACCTCGAGTTTATCCGCATAACTCGGAAGATAATGTTGACGGAGGCAGATGTCGATGTGGACCGGTGGGCGTTCTTGTTGCCACCACGGCTTGTATCGTGATGGCATCTTGGTGGGGCATGATTTTGGGCACGGGTCGTCTTTGGAGAACACGGTGTCCTCACCATCCCTGAATCGCTTGTTCTTGACTGGCCTCGGGGCGGCCTCCGAGCTTCGTTTTTAACGACGACTCGTCGTCCCCACGGGAGTCGGTGATGGCATAGACCTGCTCCATAGCGTTGGGACCTTCATCCTCGTCATCTTTGGGCTGGGTGCCGCCAAGGTCGGCCCACGCTTGTTGCCACCGTTGTTCTTCCCTCTGCGCGCTTTGTTGTTGGCGAGCTCGGCCGAGGTATTTCTTGAGCTCCTTCTTTGATGAGCTCATCAATCTGCGAGCCTAGGTTCCCGCAATCCTCGGTATCGTGACCATACCCCGATAGTCACAATACCTCCGTCGACCTCTTCGGATTCTCATTTCATAGGAGGGCTTGGGAAGAGCTCGTGCTGGAGCTCGAATATCTCCGCCTCAATTTGAGCAAATGAGGTGCTTTGCCGCTGTGGCTGGCCGAGGTCCCAGCACGGACTCCGAGGGCCCTTCCCGATTCTCTCGGGCACTTGGCGTTCGCCGCCTCGACCTTGGCCATCCGGCTTTTCCTTTCAGTCATTTGCCGTCCTGTCCATCTCTTCTTCTTCGATTCGTCTCCCTCGACGGGTTGTCTACCAGTTCCAAAGGTGGCTAGCCGTCTCCCGCTTCTCACGGTGATCTCCTTGTTCGCGCGGGTCGGATCCGTTCTTGAACGCCTTGATGATATAGAGATCGTTGTTCTCATCGATTTTGAGAGACTCCTGATGAACCTCGAAACGAAGTTCGACATCGTCTCATCCCGCCCTTGGCGGATTGTGAGCAGGTCGGACGAGGCTGCTGAGGTGGCATTTTCGATAAACGCCACTTAAACCGATCCATGAGATCCTCAAGCGGTGTATACTATTTTGGCGAGCGGGTGAACCAAATGGCGTGGGCGTTGGAGATCAAGACCTGGGAAGATCTTTCACATGTAAATCTTCCATTCCTTGATTGCCATGTTAGTGGTGTAGGCGAAAAGGAAGTCGGAGGGTCCCAAGGCCATCGTGGCGGCGATGTTGGGTGCCCTATATCACGGGGCAAGGCGTGTCCGAATCTCTGGAGAAAGGAGATGATTCTTCCGCTCCGGTCGAACCCCGGAGATCATCGCCATCTCTCCTTGGAGGGTGGGAGACCGATAACGGCGTCTATCGCCTCTCCGAGAAGGAGTTCTCGCCTCCGCCTTCTTCTCTCCCTGCTCGCTGGCCCTCGGGCGGTATGCCGCCGGTGGAGAGCGGCTTCACGGTGACGAGGTGGCGATCGCTTGCGATCCCTTGGCGGGTGATCGACTTACGGCGGATTAGTGCACGATTCTCGGCTATTGTGCCGAGGTGGCGTTGATCGCCTCGATGGGGTGGCGACCTCTGCGCCAGTCGACCACGGGCCGCACTCGTGAGGTGCCGCTTCATTTGTCCTCCGATGGATAAGCTTTGGAATTGGCGGTGGTTGGCGTTGAGAATTCGATCACAGCTCGGCCATGGTCTCGTGGGACCTAACGAACTGGCTGTCATTCGTCCTCGTTGAGGTTGGTATCTTCCCCGCGTGGGCGGCGATCCAGGGGTGTATAGAAACGTTTTCCATGTTGCCCTCGGTGTGTGACCACCTGTGGCATCCGCGATCTCCTTCCCTGTGGCGCCGAGTGACCACTGGTTGTCCTCGGCCATGGTATTACCAAGATCGATCGGCGGTCGACGTGTTCTTGCCATTAAGTTTTGTAGAGAAGCGAAGCTTTTTGTTCGTAGTTTCCCACAGACGGCGTAATGATAAATCTAGAATATGTAGATATGCGAGATTTATGTAAAGCAGTAAATAACACCAATGTTTTTACGTGATTCGATCGTTAATGAGATCTACGTCCACGGAGGTGATTCCTCAATACTTTCACTATGTTTTGATTACAGTGAGTATAGCTAAAAGCTCTTAGTATTCAAGAAGTTGCTAACCCTTCTACCTTCGATCTAACTCTTATTTATACACATATGAGGGCCCTTAAGGGAACTCACGAACTGATCCCTCCCATGTAGGGACTCTTAGCCTACGTGTGTAGGGACTGCTCTCTTGTCCATAGGGCCCGTTAGTACATGTGTGAGACGCCTGGCCTTCCGTGCGAGGCGCTGATTGGGGTTTGGGGCTGATTAGGGTTTGAAGGTGGGCCTTGGGCTTAACCGCCTTGCCGCATACTAATGTCGTGCCCACTCGCTTGGGCCCGGTGGGCCTGTGGTTGGGCCATATCCCATCATATCCCCTCGAATAGTCGAGGAACAGCCGTGCGAGGCGAGGCGAAGAATGCGCGCTGTCGGGTAGGTTGTTGCTCGGCGATCTCGTTCTCGAAGGTTTCTCGATCTCTTTGGTGTCGGGATTTGATCGGTTCGCTGATTCAAATGAGGTGACGATCGCGATCCGGGCATGCGCCGCTTGTTGGGGACCGAGCCGAGTCGCGGTCGCTTTGACAATGATGTCTGCGAAAGGAAGTCAAGTCCGACCGGATAAGGACCCCTGACAGGTTACACCGAGGTCCGACCTGGGGGCAGACCTGGATAGAGATATCATGCTGGATGATGCCGAGGTCCGATCTGGAGTGGCACCGCTCTTGTGGAGGATGCCGAGGTCCGATCTGAGTGACACCGCCCTCCTGGGGGATGCCGAGGTGTGGCCTTAGTGACACCGACTTCTGGAGGACGCCGAGGTCCGATCTGAGGCGCCACCTTCTTCGATGTGGAAGCGGACGAGGTCCGAGGTCCGAGCTGTATGAGGTCAACGTAATCATCACACGATCAGACTGGCGGTCTGTCCTACCGTAGAGTACGTCATACGCGCCAGGCGGCAGTTGGGTGCTCGAACGCGTCGCGGCCAACTCCACATCCAATCGCGGGTAGCACGTGTGTAAGTTGAAGCGGCCGCTTTAGGCGCCACTTGCCCATAAATAGGCCTAAATAAGGCAATCGCTCACTTTCTTCTTCCACACTTTGCATAAGAGATTATACTTTTCAAAATCTTCCCACTTTTCTCGAACTTGTTGAAGGAGCCAAACATCTCATCGGTAAGTATGTATTCTTCATCTTCCTTCTCGCCTGAAAATTCGGTTACCGCCTTACGGCCGTGTGCCTTCCGATATAAAGGATTATATGTGTTATAACCGCCGGGTAGGTCCATAGGGCTTAGGTTAGGTCCCGCCCGATTATCATCGGTATGGGATGGACTTAGGGTTGGCGTGGCGAGGTCGAGGTTGACGCTGGAGGAGCTTTTGAGGTGACGAAGGAGTACCGTATTCCGGAGGAGGCGTGATGGTGCCTGCCGCGACCGGATGATAGGGCGATGGCCCTCCGGGCGGATTTATTATCGCTTATGTAGATAGTTTGATACCGGCCTTAGTTTCTCCGCCCCAATTTTCCTTAGCTTTCAAGAATACTTTTAGATCCTCATATGTCAACAGACCTCGAATTCCATTAGGTCGGTGCTATGGCATTGGGGAGAAGTTGTCCTTCGAGGTCTTGATGCGCTTTTTTAGCGTCAAAGCCATAGGAGGGGTGTACTATCCGCCTCCCGGCAGAAGCTTAAGATAGCGGCTCCCCGAAGGTGTCCCATCGCGTAATGCAGTACTTTCTTCGCGGGCCGAGGAGCATCCGAGGTATGAGTGGGGCCTGATGCGATGAAGGACGGAAAATCAAGCCCCGGGCCCCATGGAGAGTTGTCGAACGACCTCGGTGAGTTAATCTCCATTGATTTCGCCGAGGATGACCAACAACGCCGGCCGAGCGCTTATAGGTCCGAGGCTCTCGGGCCGGGTCGGATCGGGGTGAGGCACCCCACTATCCTTATTTTTGTGTACTTCTTATTCTTGTGCTCATCAACTTCTTATCCTGCTTTGCGGTGAAGGTCGATTCCCGTAGAGGCGGTGGACGCGCCGAGGCAACCCCCAAGAAGTCGCCGAGCTCGCGGCCCGTAAAGAAGCGAGGCGGCCGATCCGAGCAAGGTGCCCGAGGTGGTGGCGGGCAGGCGCTGAGGTGGAGGCGGCAAGGCGCCCGGTGGTGGCCAACTTCACTTGTTGGTGACGGCACCCCACCGAGGGCGGACACTGCATCCTGCACCGATGAGCGCCGACTTCCACCTCCCATATCCTTCCCAAGGTATAGTCTCTTCTTTATTTCGATGCTTCCTTCAGCGATACATTCTCGACCATGTTGAATTTCGTGATGTCAATTCGGTGATGGGGGAACCGCACCGCATTGCGGGCACATTGCCGAGGCGCCCCGGTATGAGGCATCGGAGAGGGTGGGCTGCGCCGAGACCGCAGGATCGCCGCCGAGGCCGCGCCACGCCGCGAGGCCGACGCCGGCCGAGAGGCCGCGCCGAGGCCGCAGAAGGCCGCCGAGACCGCCTCAAGAAGAAGGCATGGGCCCCGAGATGGCTCGGGCCGAGCTCGAGAGTCGCGGAGGAGGCGACCGAGGTGAAGAGGAAGATGGCCGAGGAGGAAAGGCTTCACCGAGGTCAAGGGCCGATGTTATGGCCTTCACCAACAGACTCATCGAATCGGAGACATTCTCCTTTTATCTCCGCGGTCTAGTAAGGATATCGTGACAAGTCGAGATTAGTGCACATACTTGATTGAAGCAATGGAATGTTGAAATGGGAGTATATGTGATTGTCCATGGTTTTCCTCAGCCTGATCGTGAAACCGATCCGCACTGCAATTGGAATAGACAAGATCACACCACTCAACCATAATGGCACAATCTTGATCGCCCTCTTCGATCCTCAACTTGTCGTGACCGTGCATAATCTCCACGGACTTATCATGGAACCTTCGCTCTGACTCATCTAGACTCTTGAGCGCCGCCCGGTTCAAAAACCTACAATCTCACCAACTCTTTGTCACACAACAAACTCACTTAGATTAGCACAATAAAGCTGTCAAAAATTGTGAGCCAAACATTATAGGAAGTATGAAAGTGATAAACTAACTTGAAAAATGGTGTGGGTATCTGTGAGGCATCTCCATGATGATGATAATATTGAGTTGGTTACGAGAGAGGCATGCTCCTCTTGTTCACGGCTGCAACGAGGACGCAGAGCAAGGCCTTGAAGGGGCTACCCTTAGGCGTGAGAAAGCGCGATAGAATCTGGCGCCACATACGAAAACTACCAAACCAATCACATTTGCGATGGCGAAGATGCTGTTAGGATTCGTTCTTGACAACATCTAATGCGCAAACAGTCAAGAACAGATTTAGATCCATAATTAAACATGCGATGAGCCCTAGAACATGAAGATCGAAGACTTACGTGTTTATTACGCCTGTGTAGTAGTAAAGCTTCCAAGCTTCCAACGTATCCTTCGAGATCGCTTCCACAACTATGGTATCCACGCGTATGCATCCGATGCGAGAACAATTCCTCGGTATAAAGTTCAATCGAGAAAGCCAAGAATCTCTCGAATGAACTTAACGGTATTTCTCTAAGAATGATTTTACGTACGACGCCTAACGCCCTGCTCTCTCTTTATTAACTTCCCATTAACTAAGAGAAACCACCCATAACCTAGTTTATTGGGCTTTTGAGTTTAATTAATTAATGGTCCAACACTTTAATTAATTAAGCCCATTATCTAATTTAGTCCATTAACTTTCAATCTCCCACTGACTAGTATTAGATAACATACCGCACTATGCATATACCCTTGAGTGGATTTAACAATACACTTGATAGTGTGACCCAATAGGCCCTCATTACCGACGATGATCTAATCAAAGTCTGCACAAAACTCTTGGACTGAGTTGGGCAGCGAACTCGATATATGAGAGACGTTTACGTGGAAAACAGTAAACAAACCTTTAAATGAAGTTTATGTAATATCCTTTCATTCATGACACACTCGATTGAGCCTAAGATTTTGCTACGTGTCTATCCCAATAGATCAATCATTTTTCTCATCTTTATTATAAGACCCATATGATCATATTCAATTACTTTAATTGAATATATCTCTTCATCGCCAATGACTTTATGGTCGAATAATATAGAAAATAAGTGCTCACCGAAAATCTAATCGAGGAATGAATCACATTCTCGCTCAACTATCATTTTCATTTGTCTCATGATGCACCCAATCCAAGCCGTGTCTTCCCACTCGCAGCGTTGCCTTGGTCAAAGTACAAAGACTCAACAAACAAAATGTATAATGACCTCAAGTCTAAGGACTATTACATACTCCACACTAAGAAATCGTAGACATCAAACAAACGATTTAATAGTTGGGTATACCAATACTCCAAAGTATTCATGTGTCCATCACGGATATCAAATATCTCGTAGTTGTGAGAACCACTACATTCTCTAAGAATGTGATGCGCACCACATGCTAACCTATAACATATCATCAATATCCCATTCTTGATGATCATTGGTCGTATTATTTTAGAATTATACTATATCATTGATGTCTCACAGCAAAAATGACAGTTATAATTCACGGGAACAAATAAAAGAATAACGACAAACATCAAAATAATTATTCCATTAAATGTACAAAACCCATAGATAAAACATTATCTTCGATTGTGATCAATAGAAAGTACGTCTCAACAAGGAGTTTCTAAAACATACAAACTATAAACTCCCACTGAATCAAAGCCAATTTCCCACATGTCTAACACCCAAGCCTTCAAAATGGCTTGGTAAAAGGATCAGCTAAGATATCGTCAGTGGATACTCTTTCTAATTTCACATTGTTCATTTCTATTATTTCTCTAATCGATGATATCGCTCTTGAAACATGTTTGTTTCTATTTGGAAGCTAGTATCGAGACACCTAGTCACCGATAGCTTTGGATGTCCACCATAGCCCCAACAATCTATTAGGTCTATCCCGATAGATCTTGATCCCAAGGATATATGAGGCCTCACCAAGATCCTTCACCATAAAGGATTTAGACAGCCAGTCTTTTACTTGATTGCATCATGGATCGGTCGCCCCCATAATCGAATGTCATCGACATATATGACCAGTGAGACAACGTTTCCATTCTCGCGCTTACTATAAACGCAAGGATCCTCTTTGCTTCGACAAAGTCAAACAATTTGATAGCTCACAAAACAAATATTCCAACTCCTCGATGTTTGTTTAAGTCCATAAATGAACTTCTTTAGCCTACATACTACATTCACCTCTCTTTGGACATAAACCTTCAGCCGAGTCGTAGACATCACCTTCTAGTTCTCCATTGAGAAAATGCGATTTTGACATCCATTGCCAAATATCAAAATGTAGTACACAAATAGCAGTAAGATCCTAATGGACTTGATTTTACAACCGTGAAAAGGTCTCGTCATAGTCAACTATAACCTTCGCCACCAACCTTACCACCGCATTTCTCTTCTTTGAAGATCCATTTGCGCCTATGGGGTAAACCCCATCCGTAAGTCATCAACTAGTTCCCAGACTAGATTGAAATACATCGAGTCCATTTCGGATGTTAAGGCTTCTAGCCACATCTTTGAATCGGTGCGGACACCGCTTCATTATAGGTCTTAGGTTCGCCATCATCCGATTCGACTTCATCATCTTGGTTCTCAACCATTAGATTCAATCTATCGGGCACACGACGAGTCCTCTCGTGGCCTATTGAGTTGGGTTGTTTGCGAGTTCAGCCGCTCATTCTCAACGTGAGTAGTTCTTCCGTGTTGATCCGATCAACATTTTGGATATTCTCAAAATTTCATCATGATTTTCTTGAGGTGGAGTGGCACAACTATTGTGTCATCTTGTATTTGATGAGTCTCATTGTCTTATTGAGATGGTGGTGGCCCTCAAGAGTCATTTCATCCCATAGATCATCAAATACTCCCACCAATTTTGTTTACACCATTAAACATTCCTTCGTCCCTCCGTGTCGTTTTGTGGTTCTCGAATTGCTTCAAGATCTACCTCGTTGTGACCTTGTTCCTTGAAACATAAGAGTCTTCAAGAACGTCACATTCTAGAAATGATCACCTTGTGATCTCCGGTGAGTAGAATTCATATCCTTTGTTTCCTTTGGATATCCCACAAAATAAAATTTCTCACTTTTGATTCCAACTTATCACCGCATCTTTTAACAAAAGCAGATGTTCCCAGTCCATATGTTTAAGACTTGCCATTTTACCACACCATAGTTCATATGGCGCTTCTCGATCGATTTAGATGGAACCTATTCGTAATATAAACGGCAGCTTAGTAAGGCATGGCCCCAAAGGAATAAAGGGAGACTTGCGAACTCATCATGGATCGAACCATATCTAATAAAGTTCGATTTCTTCTCTCGGATACACCATTCACCGTGGTGTTCCGGAGGTGTCCATCGACCGGATTCCATGTGATTTCAAGTAATCAAGAAAATATCGGCTTAAGTATTCCCTCCTCGATCCGATCAAGACTCTTAATACTTTTACCAAGTTGTTTCTCGACTTCTAACTTAAACTCTTTAAATTTATCAAGAGCCCGGATTTTGTTTCATTAGATACACATATCCATATCTTGAAAATCATCGATGAAAGTTATGAAGACGAATATCCACCTTTGCTTGAGTTGAAATGGTCCACATACATCCGAGTGGATTAACTCTAGCAATTCTTTGGCTCGTAACCCTTTCCCGTAAAGTGGTTTCTTAGTCATCTTTCCTTCGAGACAAGATTCACAAGTACCATATGATTCAAAATCAAATGGTGTGAGATAATCCAATTTTCTCAATCTTGCTATCCTTTTCTCATTGATATGACCAAGTCTACAATGCCAAAGATAAGTAGCATTATTCGTATCACTTAGCTTAGGTCGTTTGTTTTGTACATTGAGAATATCTCGCTCACATTCAAGCATATATAAACCATTCGAAGAAAAGCTTTTCCATAATACACCGCATGAGAAAACGAGCATCTACAATTTCCAAAATGGAAGGAAAACCCTTCAATGTCCAACATAGGATGAAATAATATTCTTTGAAATCGCAGAACGAAATAACAATCATGTAAATCTAGTCTATAACCCGAAGGAAGATCCAATCTATAAGTCCCCACGCTGCTCGTGACAACTCTTGCTCCATTTCCTACGCGTAGGTCAACCTCCCGTGATTCACCTTCCCGCCGTCACTAAGCCCATCCACATTATTACAAATGTGTGAGCCACACCAAGATCTAATACCCAAGAATGTGAATTATTTATGACATATTTATCTCAACGACAAATATACCCGAGCTATCACCCATTACACCTTGTGCCTTAAATTTTGGGCGCTCTCTTATAGTGCCCCTTCATGAAGCGTGCACTGAGAGATCTCGAGTATCTCATACTCCAAGGTTTGTGCCTCTGAGGCAATCAAACTCTTCAAGTGCTGAATCATTTCATAGGGTAGCATGCATTCATGTTGTCTTTGGAGTTCCAAACTCATAGAAGTCAACATAATGCCCTGAGCCGACATAGCATCCTCAATGTGCTTCTCATGAGCAACCTTGTCAAACGAGGCATACTCAGGAGAACGCTCATCGGGGATGATGCTGATTGGTTTGTCCAAGACATACTTAATCTTTTCCGTCCTCAATACCAAACGCAGGCAACGTAGCCAATCCGGATAGTTTGACCCAGTCAAACAATTTGTTTCCACCAAACATTTAAACAACATAGAAGACATCGTAACCGAAACGAAAAATAAAGAAATAGAACAAAGTAAACACAGATCACAATCGTATCACTAATCAAACAAAGGTTTATTGTATTGATTAGCTCCCACTAATTTTGACATATATTGCACCCCCATATGCAAAATACGGATTTATAACAAATATAAATCGTAGTAGTCCAAGATCCAATTCAATATTATTACAGCCTCTGCTTTGGCTTATGACTGTAAATAATATCACTCGGTGGGCCTCCAAGCCGATTGCAACATTGATTTGTAGTGATTCAAGTCTTATATTATTATAGCCTCTGCTTTGGCTGATGACTACAATAATAATACTTGGTCAGTTTCCAAAACCGATCACAACAAATAAATTTGCAATTCTTGGTTTATTAATCCAATTAATATGCATCCACTAATTATTTTGATCGTTTTGGCTGTTTCAAAATAATTAAGCAAATCAACCCCATCACACGATGCCAACCATGCATCTATGAATGAGTCTTTGCCTTGTCGATTTAGGAGTAAACACTTTGGTGTAAAACTCTTGGACGAAAGAGGCTAGGATCCTCAGACAATTATGATGGACGATGCGTTTTGTTTCAAAACAAGACTTGTATTTTAGTGGGGATAAAAACATGTGATACTAATTGTATATTTAATATCCAATATTAAATTCAAAACAATTCTTGCGTGCCCACCAGGCATGAAATGCGGCCACATATATTGGCGCCGCCTACCCAAACATAAAAGCGGTCTCTAACTACTATAGTTAAAATAAGCATAAAATCAAATAACATGCTTATCACGAAAAACAAAGAATAGGGCTCAACGAATAAATTCATTAATCTAATTAATAATTTAATTCTCTAATTAAAAGTGGATTTAGGCATTTATATTAATTCCAAATTAATATAAATATTCATTTAGCATTATTATTTCTAAAATAATAATCTAATAAGATTTATTAATCTAATTAATAAATCAATTCTCTAATATATGAACATAAGCAAATTATATTAATTCTAAATTAATATAAAATCAAACTTTATACTATTATTTCAAAATAATAATAAAGTTAAAATTTATTAATCTAATTAATAAATTAATGTCCAAAATTGTGATTAGATTTATTAATTCTAAATTAATAAACTAATTCATGTACATTAGTAAATCATATATTAATTCTAAATTAATATAAAATCAAACCTTATATTATTATTTCAAAATAATAATAAAGTTTAAAATTATTAATCTAATTAATAAATTAATTTGAAAATTATGATTAAATTTATTAATTCTAAATTAATAAATTAAAACCATGTACATAATTAGATTGAATTAATTCTAAATTAATACAAAATCGAAATTAATGTTATTATTTCAAAATAATAATATTAAAACCAAATTTATTAATCCAATTAATAAATTATTTTTTGTGTAATTGGAAATCAAATCTTATTAATTCTAAATTAATTAAACAGGTTTTTTTTTTTTAAACTGTAAAGCCCAAGAGGGCTGTTATGTTGAAAAAAATTTGGCCCAAAACCCCTTCCAGTTTGCAGCCCAGACCCGTGCAGAAGATTCGCGGCCCAGAGCGAAAATTACGGCCACCTTCGAGCAGCCCGGCTCGCTGAAACGGCCCAGCGAAATACACGGCCACCGCGCCTGAGCCTAGCGCCGCGTTAGGTTTTCAGGCGTGCGAATTTGCGTCGCCTCGCCTCCCGTCGCCCAACAAGACGACGCCGGACGCCAGCCTCCGTGACCGCGACGTCGTTCCATGGCGTCGTCGATCATCTCCACGCCGTTGCACGAGGCGGAGACAAGGAAAACAATCATGATCGCGGTTTTAAGGGGCAACGATGCATTTCTACTCCCACACACACGGCCGCGCCGCCGCGCCGCCGCCACCCACGCAGTGTTCGCCACGGCGACGAGCGCGAGCGCCTAGCGCTGCGCCGTCGTCCGTGACGTTCCAGATCCGGACGCGTGTTTGTTGTGTGTGCGCGTGCGGTGCAGCGTCTGGTGCGTGCGTCGCGTGTGTGCACCGCCGAGCGGTGCTCGCTCACGCCTTGCGCGCACCGAGCGATTGCGTGCTTCAAGTCCACGGGCACAGCGGTTCGCGCCTTGCGCGCACCCACCACTCGACGTGCCCAGAATTCCGAGAACAATTCTCCAACCCAAAAAACAGATTTCTTCAATTACACAAATTGATTTCTGATTTTCAAAATTTAAAACTTTCGTAAATCCACAATTAAATTAGAATCCGAATTAATTAATCATAGATCGAGCCCCGGGCTCTGATACCACTGTTGGGATTCGTTCTTGACAACATCTAATGCGCAGCGGAATAAAACAGTCAAGAACAGATCTAGATCCATAATTAAACATGCGATGAGCCCTAGAACACGAAGATCGAAGACTTACGTGTTTATTACGCTTCCAGGTAGTAGTAAAGCTTCCAAGCTTCCAACGTATCCTTCGAGATCGTTTCCACAACTATGGTATCCACGTGTATGCAGATCTGACGCATGAACAATTCCTCGGTATAAAGTTCAATCAGAGAAATGCAAGAAATCTCTGAATGAACTTAACGGTATTTCTCTAAGAATGATTTTCTGTCTGACGTCTAACGTCTGTTCTTTCTTTTATTAACTTCCCATTAACTAAGAGAAACCACCCATAACCTAGTTTATTGGGCTTTTGAGTTTAATTAATTAATGGTCCAACACTTTAATTAATTAAGCCCATTATCTAATTTAGTCCATTAACTTTCAGATGCCCAAACCCCACACCCAACTCACGTTTTCCTCCACATATACTAAGAGCGTGGCGCTTATAAAATTGGCGACGTACAATGTGAAAATGTACCAATTGAAGAATATCCCTCGATGCCTTGTGCTGTCTAGCTGATCTGCTCCCATCGATGCAACGCTGAAACGTGTGCCTCCGTTTCCTACAGAGACCAGACCCAATGCCACATACACAACTGCACACTGAAGAGCCGATGGATGTCTGCACAAAATGGATCCCTTTTCACAGCTAGGAGGCCTCAAATGGCTCATTGCTGCACTTAGTAGCAACACCACTAGTCCCTACATTACTACTTTAATTCTAATTCAAATCATTCTTTCATTTTCATCATAACTGGTTAACACTGGCCGAGTCAGAAATATTACTCAAACGGAGGTAAAGTCGAAATATTGCTCTCGCAACGTACCAGCAAAGAGACAAGAGAGGAGAAGCAGATGACAGAGTAGCAGCCGGCAAATGAATCAGCAATGATTGCTGCAAAGGGATGAAAGTGATGCTTCCATTGACATAGTTGGTGATCTTAGCAGCATCTGTGTCTTCAAAGTGGAACTCATCTTTCAAGAATGTGAAGGTTCGTGATCAATCCTGATGAGAGTGACAAGCCAGCCACTGTTGCTGGTTTTTCCACAAAATAAAGAAAAACATGCAGTAGTTCTAAGTGTTTGTCTGAAAAAGACAAGAAAAAAAAAACCTATGATGAAAGGAAAGGTGATCCATCCTCCGCGAGCACGGTGCAAAGATGATTCACTCTCCATGAACGATCACTCAATATTATCACTGAAAAAAAAGTAAAAATAAAAATAAAAATAACTTTTTTTCTTTTCGATGTTGAAATTTATAAGGATGATGTAATTGTGTGCTTTTAAGGTTGATTCGTGCCATAACAAGCTAGGTAAGTATGCTTTGTCATATAATCTTTTTTGAGGAATTCATTTAATTTACACAATACTACTTTTTGCCTTGTTCCAGTATTTCAACAATAATTACATTTAATTTTTTAGCTGGCAAAAGATGTCGCAGTAAGAATAATTATTTTACATTTTGCCAAATCTCTGCAATAATTAACATTGCAATATTTATTCGAAAATTGATATCTATCGAAGTTGGATTGAATTTGACACGAACTTGAACAAAATTTAGAGGATGTTTCAATTAGTAAACTAAAACAGTATATGTGACGTATGAATATGGATGATAATTGGGTTTTTTCATCTTACTTTGTTGTGTGACATATGAGATAACAAGATTAATTTGTTGTTAAAAAAAGTATTTAGCACTTTGTAATAAATATATGAAATGCAATTTTACAAAAGAAAATTAAGCCATATTTTTGAATGCTTAATCATATAATAATAAAGCTTTCAAAATATTTCAAATGGCAATATTGCAATATTGCGGTTGAATGCTTAATTTGTTTTCCGATTGCAGTTAAACATAAATGGAGCAATAATGTTGTTGAATAAATGCTCTTCCACTACTCACATTTTCAGTCTTAATGGAGCAGTAATTTTTAATAATTATTTTTTCATATATCTTCAAGTTATTACGAAGTTTCGAAATATTCTTTTTGATTTGGAGGAAGAGGGACAATGAGGATTGAATTTAGACTTTTGTTATATATATTTTTTCCATCAATTTTTTTTAGTATGTTCATTACAAGTTTGTATTTTTTTTTTTGAATATCTTTTTATACTTACAATGTAAAATTCTTTCACTCACTATTATTTATTAAAACTCGTTTCATCAAAATTTTGCATGATTTTGGTGAGAAATTTTTACTATTTGAATGTTTCCAAAATTTTAGAATTAAAAAAGAACTAATGAGCATTTTATTTTTTGGTCAGACCATGTTGCTGACTTTTTGGACTGCCACTGCTCACATTTCCAGTCCTTGTAACAAAAAGGTTTTGTTCAATGTTCACAACACATATTCTATTTAATGATTATTTTTTTCAACATTCATCCTTTTTTTCTCTATCTATGATTATGTTTTTAAATTGCAGGGAGATCAAAATGATTTTCTCAATCCTTTCGGGATATCCAATCAGGAAATCTTTCTCTATGTAAATAGTGAAATTTTGGATTCGATTCTCATTGTCTATTTTTCGAATAAAAAAAAGTTCAAATATTTATGATTAAACTTTGTTTTGATTATTATTTTTACTTGATAAATGATTTACTATTTTTATTATATATACAAAATTATTACCGTGCATCGCACGTGCTAGTTACATTTTAATATTTGAATTAACACTATACATGAGATGTTGTCATTAGAATAATATTTGTCTGAGGCACGCTTCAAAGTATTTGGATGCATAATTATCCGCCTTTAATTTCAATTATGATTAATAAATTTTAATTTAAAATTAATAAAATCTTAATTGAATCGAATGCACCGTACATTTGAATACCAATTTTTACCAATATTTTTATAGTTTTGCAAAATCTGTGCAATAAATAACGTTACAATTCTTCGAAAAGTGAAATCTAAGAAGTTGGATTGACTTTGACACTTTCACCAAAATTTAGAAAATGTTTCAATTAGTAAAATATGGGTATTATTTAGATATTGTTAATAGTAAAAACCATTTTAGAATATACACGTATGGAGTTGGAGAAACGGTTTTGGTTAATATCAAATTAAATAGAAACTGCACCATATTCGATTTTACCGAACACTGTGTATTCAGTTTGCAGTTCAATATGTGGTAAAATATTTTCTTTTATTTTGATTTTCAATTAACCCAATAACCGAACGGTTAATAACCAAACAACCAAATTAATCTATTTTTTCTTGTTACAATTATGTTCGCATCATAAAAGATTAATAAATAAAAATTGAGTCTTTATTTGTAGGTCAATTCAATATAATTACCAGAAAATAAATAATAGATTTGTGTATAGTGAGCATGTGTTTTTTTCATTTTAGTGGCTAGAAAACTTATAATTAGTTGTAGTCATAGAATTTCAAAACTTTAAATCGTGTGTATGATAGATCGAGTAATTAATTAATATATGGAAGTAATTAAATAATAATTAATTTATCATAAATTTAGTTTAGTATTAATCATAAACATCTAATATTAGATTGTTTAATGTAGTCGAATAAGAAAAAAAATTATACGTTCTTTTTTGGTTTTTCGATTAATCAAATACTAAACAATATTAATCAATACGATTCGATTTCGACTTTAAAATCTATAAAAATTTGTTATGTTAACCGAAAAAATCGATTCGGTTACTCAAACTCAAACCATTCCCATCCTTAGACGCTGAAGTAACTTGGGATATATTAGATAATTTTGCCTTATTAGAAAGGGTGTAAATTGTAATATCTTGTTTGACGGCGCCATATTTGGATGGTGAAATACCAATGTTTTATAATATAAAATCAATATTTTTCTTTTCTTTTGGTGAATTTAATACCAAATTTAAAGTCACGGTGGACTCGAACCCGGACCTAATGATAACCACTCTACCACTAAGCCAACACACGCACACCAATATTTTCTTTGTTATTAATGGGAAATTATAGAACATGTGGTGTTTCATCCCTCGATAATATTTTATTAATATAAATTAAATTAATAAAATATTATTATGTGAATTTAATGAAGACACGTAGATATGGAATTCCCGTTATTAATGATGTTGTTCGATATAAGTGCCGATATCCTCATTTATTATTGAAATTAATGTAACTGAAGCAAAAAACTAAATTGTTTTAGATATGGATAGCCGTGATACGTTCTCACACAAATTTATATAATAGAAAGAGACCTCTCTTGTCGCCGATGATTAAGGTGGGTTCGTTATTCATGTGGTAGATGGGTGAGTCAACCCCATCAAACGCCTACTATGAGTTTGAGCACACCTGATTTTTCAGTGTGGTTTCACTGTCATGCGTGGTTTGCGGTATTATGCGAACGCGGCCACTAACGCACACCTAAAGTAGGGTTGAGGGTTCCCACGGTACCAAAAAAAAAGAAAAAAAAGAGACCTCTCGAGATGTCACACTGCTTTTCAAATTCGCTCCAACAAACAAAGACCTCACAATCAACTACTATAATCATCACCAGATTTCTCAACATTCTGGTACTTGTAAAATGATGCACAAACTAGAAAGTAACAAAAATTTAACCCTCCTAAGACACAGCACATCCAATACAAATTATCCAACCTCCCATCATTAATATCATCAGGCAGCCATGTTGTCACACTTCTGACAAGATCAATGATGCCATTGCTGCAATAAAAAGCAATCCCAATAAACAATGCAACGGCTGCAGTTGATGTGGTTTTGAGTGTGTCTGGAAATTCTTGATAGTAAAGTGCAATTTGGCCAGGAAAATGGAATGCCTCTCCCAAACCTGCAATAGCCAGCTGTGGCACCAGCCACATTGCTGACATGGCAACAATGCTATCATCATCATCATCTTTGCAACAAGTCCCAGCCTCTTCCTCTCCACAGCTGCTGAGACTGCCATGCTGGCGATGGTGAGGGCGTGGCCGATGCCAACACGTTGGAGAAGTGTGAGAGGCCTCGTTGTGAGTCTCTCCCAGAGGGGGAGCGCCACGCGGTCTATGATGAAGATGGAGAGTGAGGTCGAGGCCAAAATGAAGACCGGCATGGAGCCCGCAGGGATCTTGAAACGGGCCCCTCCTAGACGGCGATCCATGGTTAGCGCCTGGATCACGGTTAGGCTCAGCTGGATGGCTAGAGGGGTGCAGAGTGATACACCACTAGACCACAGTGGAAACAGCTTGATTAAGCTTTTCAGGTTCTCCACTTGCTGCACGCTGATCGTCTTCTCTTCTCCTTCCATTTGGAGCGCTGCACGGTTCAAGAACCTGCAAAAATTAGCTTAAAAATGGGTCCTGACTAGAGCTGCCAAATGGTCGGGCCAATTTTAACACATGTATCCATGAATACCTGAAGAAATGTGTAGGCTTCTTAGGCGCTGTTTTTGTGGAATCTTGGCAGTAATCTTCCTTCTTCTCTGAAAGGGTCATTTTTCTTTTACTGAAAGCTGCAGCAGCTACGCGTGCCAAGCTCGTAAACGGGCTTCCCTGAGGATTCACGAGGCGGTAGGAACGTCTGCCGGTAAACAGAAGTGCTAAACCAATCACAATAGCCACTGCACAGATCGTGAAGCCCCAAGTCCAGCTGAAATTGTCCTCTACATACACTATGGCTGTTGAGCTAACAATTGTGGCTGTGTACATTGTGAAGATGTACCAGTTGAAGAAAATCCCTTGATGCTTCGCGCTGTCGAACTGATCTGCTCCCATCGTTGCAATGGTGAAACGCGTCCCTGCATTGCCTAGGGATGCTAGAGCCAATCCAAGATATAACACTGCAAATTGAAGGTGTGATGGATATTTACATAGATTTGATCCGTCTTCACATGCCGGAGGCCTCAGGTGATCAACGGCCGCTGTTAAAACCAGAATCAACGCGCCCTGCACGACCAAAATGGTTCGTTAAAATCAATCTGGGTAAGAGTTTGAATCTATCTTTCATGAACAAAGACCAATGAGTTTGCCACAGTAGTAAACCTTTATTCTTCTTCTTCTTGTTAGTTTTGTCCCAACTGTTTTATTCCATTCTTTTTGCAAAATGCATATACTATATTATCATCAACAATCTACGTTCCATGGTGTATAAACTTCTAAAAATTGCAATAATTTTATCTCCTAATTTGTTAGTGTCAAAACTATGCTGCATATATCTTATGAAAGCCACTTGAAGAAAACAAATGAATCTTGGTTCTTGAAATCATATAAGCACTGTCTAGAAAGGTATATAACTTCATTTCAGTAAAAATTAAACAAGTGGGAAGAAGGTGTGTGTGTGTGTGTGTCTGTTGAGGGGAAGAAGGGAGATTACGAGCAGAGAGAGAAGCGACGAAAACCAGATGACGGAGAAGCAGCCCAGAAAGGAGTCAGCAATCACTGCACCAACTATAGGAAAGAGGGTGATGCTTCCATTCACAAAGTTATAAATCTTAGCAGCACTTATGCTCTTAATGTTGAATTCTTGAATCAGATACACAATCAGGTTCGCCACCCACCCTCCGGCTGCAAGAGTTAAGCAACCCATCGTCCCTAAAAAAGTCCAAGTTAGCATACTAATCAGTTCACATAAGCTGGAATTTTAGTGATTTCAGCAACAAAAAGTTTCAAAAATATATGAATTGGTCTAATAAGAGAAGATGAAATAACCTATGATAAAGGGAAAAGTGATCCAGCCTCCACGCCTGCCTGTAGCCGATAATCGAGCTGCTTCATCCATGGAAGCTACTGAATTGTCTGTCATCTTTCAGCTGGCTCAACTTCAACCTGCTTATTTATGCTGATGAGTAACTGGTGTATTGAGTTTGTTGGTCCAAGAACTTGTTTAATAGTTAGTCATAGCACAACCACCTTTTTTCTTTCTTTCTATTTTTTTGGATGGATTACATTGCCAACTAGCAAAGTCAGCATTGTCCTCCCTAAAAAACTCAACTTGTTTGGACAATTATTACAATGATACTGGCAAGTTCAATGATTGACCCCATTTTCTTGAAAAAATTGTTTTTTTGTTAGACTATATATTACATAAAAATATTGCTACTTGCAAAATAATTATTGTCTTTACAAGAATAGAAAATGTAAGTTAACAAGCATATCAGTGATTAAACACTTCAATTATGGTAAAGCATTCAACAGATTACCAGTTTTTCTGTATGTTTATTTGAATGTAACTACCATGATAATGATATTCTTATGTATATTAATAAATGAAGCACCAATAATACAAATGATAGAAACGTCTCACCAAAATTTCCTTGGTGAAAGATGTCGTGTACGGTATGCGTTCTTGAAGAAGAAGAAGATCAGAGCTAAATCCCCTTTGTAGAGATCAGAACAAATCCGTATGGTTAAAGATTGAAGTATGAAAGAACATTAATTGATGTTAACAATTACAACAACACCACACAAATAGTAGTTACATGTCTCAAATACATGCGGACTGTACATAAAATAATCTTAATGTTACAAGAAGAAGAAAAAGAAACAAAAAAAGAAACTCAAGCCCTCAATACATAATTCAGTCTACAGAAAAACACGAGAGATGGTATCATGTAACTTGGCAGGTTCAGGACCTCAAACAAGGGAAAAATGGATCGGCTGAAGTAGAAGTCGAAGACAGCAAAGACAGTTATTTAATGTCTTATGCTATCTGAGTCGAAACACAACTAATGATCGCTCAAGACATTTCATCACACATAGGTCGGATTCAGTTCCAAAGCCTCCTTGTAGATCATGTCCTTCATCTGCTCCTCCGTCAGCATTTGGTGCTCCAAATCGAAGGCGAATGGCTGGAAGCAAACTGGCTCATCGGCTACATCGTGTAGCTTTGCAAGGTAAGGATGTTCCAGGGCTGCTTCCACTGTTATTAGACATGATCACAAATTTAGTTTCTTCATTAACTGAAAACAAGGGCTTATGTGGAATCAAACGAGACAATTATCACCTGTGATTCTCTTTGTTGGATTTATTGTCAGCATCTTGTCAACAAGATCAATAGCCAGAGGATTGATGTGGGGAAAAACTTTGGCTAAGTTCTGACGGGAGTGGCGGGGAAGTTGTCGGATGTACCTTCTTGCATCCTCGTTTCTTGTGAAGTTGAGATCGGAATCAGTAGGTGTGCCTAGAAGCTGCAAACAGATAATTAAACGAGGAACGGTTTGTGCTAATGAAGCAGTAAGACTAATGGTGAGCAATGAAATCTATGCAGCAACCCCACCAAAAAGAAAGCTAAATATAGAGAAATTTAGTTCTAACAGACAAATCAAACAATTCAGGATCGAAAATCTAGGAAATTAAGCTAGCCCTTTTGAAATATGGATCAAGAACTGAAATTTTCTTCATCTTCTTGATTGGTAATTATGCAATATGAAATTAGTGCAGCACTCCCATAAATTAGCTTGAAAATATAGAAATTTAGAGGGTGTTTATCAAACAATTTAGGATCAAAATTCTAGGAAACTATGCTAGCCCTTTTGCAGCATGGTTCACGAACTGAATTTTTTTCTTCATTTTTCTTGATTTGTAATGATGCAATATGAAATCTATACATCAACAACAAAGAAAATTAGCTTGAAAACAGAGAAATTTAGTTCTAAGAGACAAATCAAACAATTTAGGGTCGAAAAACTAGGAAACTAAGCTAGCCCTGTCGTAGCATAATTCAAAAACTGAAAAGTTTCTTCATTGGTAATGATGCAAAATGAAAACTATGCAGCAATCCCACAAAAAAATAGCTTCAAAACAGAGTAATTTAGTTCTAACAGATACTCACACAGTTGAAAATAGAGCCTTTTGCAGGAATTGAAAAACTCAAATTTTTTGAAGATTGGTAATGTAAGTACCTCAATCAACAAGTGCATTTGATGCACATGATCTTTCCCAGCAAACAACGGCTTCCTGTTCATGAGCTCCATGAAAATGCAGCCAACCGACCAAACATCAATGGCAGCAGTGTACTCGGACGAATTGAGCAGCAGCTCGGGCGCCCTGTACCACCTCGTCACAACATACTCCGTCATGAAGTCGTTCTCTGAGCTCGTTCGTGCAAGCCCAAAGTCGCATATCTTCAGGTCGCAGTTCGCATTCAACAACAGATTGCTAGGCTTCAAATCTCTATGTATCACACCAGCAGAATGTATGTATTTCAGACCTCTTAGAAGCTGATACAAGAAATACTGCAAAATAGACCGCCACCAAGATTTTAGCTTCAACTCATCATTTTTCGAGGCTTAGTTATACAGAGGTGAGGAATATGATTTGTTACCTGACAATGCTCCTCAGATAATCCTTGATTAGACCGGATTATTTGGTGAAGATCGGTGTCCATGAGCTCCGTTGCTATATAAACATCGGTGAATTCCCTCCTTAGAGGTGGAGGAATCACGTCTGTTATAGCAATAACCTGTGATCATACACATGCTCAATTTAGCAAATTGCATAAACAATATAAATTGACTTGTTTTGATTCAATGTTGGGATGGCTATTTGATGATTATGAACAACACCTAAACCAGAAAACAGAAGAAATGAAAATCCCCTAAAGTCTCCAAAAAATAGGATGAAATTCTTAGTATAGCAATAACCTGTGATCACACACATGTTCAATTTAGCAAAATGAACAAACAATACAAAACTTTTTTTTTCACTTGAAGAAATATACAGTTTTGATTCAATACTTGAGTGAATGTTTGATGATTCTGAGCCACAATTAAACCAGAAAAAAAAAAGTTTAAAAAAATCCCCTAAAATCAAAATTCTTGTTTGGAAAAAAAGAAAATCAAACTCAATTTTGAACAAACACAAACATTTATAACCAACAGTACAAGAAATTTGCACTGCATACATAACGGTTTTTTGTGTGCATGTTTTTTATAAAGTTGTAGAATAAAGCGTTATGTATGTGCGCGCGCAAAGGATTGAAAAACACAAACATTTTCGTGATCCAAATGGCGAAGGAGCTTGATCTCTCTGAGAGTCCTCTTGGCGTCCATGTAGTTGTCGAAGGCGTTGGCGATCTTCTTCACCGCCACCATCTCGTTTCTCTCCGAGTCCATCACCGAGCTAATTTCAAACAAAATAACCCACCAATTCATCACAACAAAACTCAACTCACACACGTGTGTGTTTTTGTAGCAATTTGTTGTTAATTCTTACCAGACTATGCCGTAAGCTCCGCGGCCAATCGGCATGATCGGGGGTCGGTACTTGGTGGTAACCTCGAACGTGTTGCCGAAGATGTTGTACTGGATGAACTGCCCGCCGTGGGTCGCCACCGCCGGAAAATCGGGGTACTGGCCGCCGGCACCTCCCATGTCAGCCATATATGTCTATATATGTATTTTTTTTTTACTCTTATTGACTGTGGCTGTAAGATCAAATATTACGAGAATGTTGGAAGATTTGTAGATTTGCATGAGGTTGAATATATGTATATATACACGAATATTTTCTCACACAGCCACGAAAGTTGCTGAGAAAGAGAGAGGTAGGAGGCAAGAAACCGCGTGTTGGACTCTGGTGTGGTGAGAGATCCGAAAGTTGAGCCGCCTGTGATCGGACGGCTGGGATTTGGTCTTGCTTTGGGATCTAAGGGTCCAGATGTGCTGTGACGTTTTTTTGTCAACGACTCGTGTCCATTATTGCAGCTCGCGGGACTGTGTAGTTTTTGTGTTTTTATTTTGTTCTCGTGTCATAATTATATTATATTGCCTGTTATTTTTGGATCTTCATGAGACTATTATTGTGAGTAGGAATTTAATATGTGAAAGTGGTTAAAAAGTGAGTCTGCACGTTTTTCAGAAGTTGGAAATATCATAGGTAAATCATGGAAGAATTGGATTGGAACCAAATCTAGTGTTTTTTCAATGTTGAGTCGTGGGATTTGTGTTGGCCACGTATTTATTTTATAGTGTTTCAGTTTCGTGTATACCGTATGTTTTTAAAAAATTGAATTTGTTAGCCATAAATTTAAATTATATTTTTTATCGTATTGAATTCAATTTGATGAATTTCTACGGTTACACGAACCCTTATTTTCTTTACTAATTTTTATTTTTGAGATAAACACACCCTCCTACTTGTGCACTAATCACTAATCAGGTAAACTGAAACATATTATAATCTTCCCTTCAAAAAATTAGATAGACAAAATCGTGATATTTGATGTATTTGATCATTAGAAGTAATTTGTAGTACATCTTAATCACCTAAATCCAAGTCTGGATTATTATTTTAATTGGGTGGGGCTGTTGCCTGTTCAACACAACAGTAACAGTAAGACTGAGTGGGTCAATCAATATGTGGTTTGTTTATTCGTGCAACTTAGCATGTCAAGGTTGACCCCAAGGACTTACTATTTTCTTTGGATATTATACTGAATAAATATTTTCTTTATTAAAATAACATTATCTTTTAATACATGTACTGGTCTCACTGTATCCGGTGAGTTAATTAAATTTATTTGATTCTGTATTTGACCACATATGAGTTGTATTCTTCAATCTAGTATACATATTAAAGAAAAGAATATGAATTTAACTTGTATAAGAACTCCTCCCAACAACCTTTTCATAAATTATTTGACATCTATAATCCAAATTTATCTCCAAATCATAAAACAAATAGTATTTTTAACTATCAACTTAATTCCACGAATCACATTCTCCAACATTTATCGAACAAACACAAATATCAATGACTACAAACATAAGGGCTATATCTTGATATATATCAAAAAGATTAATATTTTTTTTAAAAATGACTCAATTTATTAAAAAAATAAAATACAAAAAATATATAACTCTTCTTCTTGAATTTAAGAAGATGGATGTGGATTCGTATACATCATACTTCCATGTCCCATTATTGTTGGCTCATTTTTCTTTTTGAATTGTCTCATTAAGTTTGCTCGTTTCCAAAAAGGAAACAATTTTATACTAAAAAGTATCTCGAATTTCGTGTCACACACTATTTTACACACAAAATACAACTCTCTTTAATCTACGTACAAAAAGAAAGGAGTCATGATTCATGAGACGGAGGGAGTATATGATAGGATTAGTAGCATAACATTTGTCGACCATTTCTGACAAAATTTAGAATAACTTGGTGTGCTTATCTTATAACTCAAAGACCAAAATCTTAAATTCATGAATGTAATTTAAATTAGCTAATGTATGCATCTAACATACGAGTCTTTGGATATTTAGGTGCGACTTGTGTGACTTCGTCGACGCGGCTCCTATTCCAACGTTTTGAATTGAAAATCAGCTTGGACCAAACAAACATGATATAACTATTAACTAAGCCAAGATATTCAATCGTCTCTCTCTCTCTCTCTCTCGTACATATGTCAATGTCTATCAAGAATTATTACCAAGACCGATAACTTGTCAACCACATTAGTAAAACAATATTCTGTCTAAACTGTTATAATAATTGAACTTAAACTCTCAAAATCACATGACCGAGTCTACCCACCTGATCCTACGCTGTTTTCCGCACTTCCACTCAAATTTCACGAGTCAATGTGTCCTTAAGGCTATCACGCCTTAATTATCATTAATGACTTGTTCTGCAATTTTAATAAGATTTTAAAATATTGTAGCAATATGATACCATTTTTTTAATTTGTTACAAAAATGATGCGTTCCAAATTTTTTGGACACCGAATAGTTGATGTGGCAATGCCTTATAATATGACCACAGTGAGAGCTTCAGAGGCAATAGTAGGTTCTATAACTGTCACTATGGTAAGGCCGTGTATGTTGGTTTGAGCTATAAAGACTTTAGGTTTGAATATGCCATTCTTTGCCCTGGTACGCATGTGGCGATGATTTTCAGGAGGAGATAAGGGACAAAGGGAGGAAGAGGAAACTGATGTAGTAGGTGAGGTAGACTCATTTTCTTCTTGACATGAACAGACAGGTGGTGTGGGTGATGTGGGTGGTGAATCCAAAGGAGAGTTGAAGGCTTGACTTATCGGTTGTGAAGTTCGGTTTGGAGGACTCTCAGAATCTGTAGCAGCTGGAATAGGAAACACAAACGGATCATGTGATGTAGTTGGTGAAGGAGAGGCTTGCTGCTGAAAGATTGATGAATAAAGAAACTCGGACTCATTGAAAAGGACTATGCGAGCGATGTACATACGTCCAGAAGGATGGAGACACCTATATCCTTTGTGGATAGAACTATATCCTAGAAAAAAGCATTTATCAGAACGAAATTGTAACTTGGAGTTGTTATAAGGTCGTAGGTATGGGAAACAGCTACAGCCAAAAATCCTCAACATAGAATAATCGGTGTTTGGTTATGTAGACACTGAAATGGGAACAGATTATTCAAAATCTATCCACTAGTTTTGCTCTCAAAAATATAGGCATTTTCAATTACTTCTTGGGTATTCAAGTCACCAAAACTGCATCTTTTTCTTACCTCCTCAATCAATAAATATATCCGTGAGCTCCTCCCAAAAACGAATCTTCTCAACTGCAAACCTCAACCATCCCCCTATGACTTAGGTTCTAAACTCCACACCAACGACAGTTCACTCTTCTCAAATCCTACCCTGTTTCGCAGCACTATTGGTGCTCATCAATACCTTACGCTTACTAGGCCCAACATCTCCTTCATAGTGAACAAGCTCAGCCAATTTCTTCAAAATCCACTGATCTTCAATGGAAAGCTTGTCGTAGGGTATTACGGTATCTGAAGGGAACCATTCAGTTTAGTCTTGCTTTTCATTCATCCAAGTTTCTACATCTCAAAGCTTTTCGACGATGACCGGGCCGGTTCATTAGATGATCGCAAATCCACAGCGGTTTTGTGTTTTCTGGGTTTAAATCATTGTCACGGAGTTCGAAGAAGCAGAATGTAGTTTCAAGGAGCTCCACAGTCTGAATATCGAGCTCGCCGATATTGTTGTTGAGGTTGTATGGATACAATCGTTGATAAAAGAAATTGGTCTCAACATACATCAGAAACCTGTTATTTGGTGCGACAACAAAAGTGCTGCTGCAATTACCTCTAACCCTATCTACCATGCGTGTACCAAACATATTGATATCGATGCTCACTTTGTTCGTGATAAAGTGCAGAAAAAAGAAATTGATGTTTGTCATGTTTCTACTGAAGATCAATTGGCGATATCTTCACCAAGTCTATGCCTGCTATCCGGTTGTGTCATCTTCTGGAAAAGTTTCCAATAGAAAAAGGATAGTTCAGTTTGTCTCGGGGTTGTATTAGATTTTCTGTTATTTCTGTTATTTTCCATAATGCATTGTATGCATGCTAACGTAGATAATATCTTCTGACTAAGAAGCACTACGAGTACGAAATACGATACGATACGAATAATGAAAATCGTCAATCTTCAAAATCAAAATACGAATCGCCTAAAATACGTTTATATTTTTATAATATTTATATATATATATATATATATATTATTATTATTATTAAATTTTATAGACTATCATATCAAAATAAATTAAACAAATCGAATTACAACAGTGATAGCTATTTATAGGTGTCTACTTCTTAAAAGTAAAGCTATGACGATTGTCACCGTAGCTTCAAAAGAAAGGACAATAATCACAATTACTCATCCTATTCTCTATTTCTCTCTCATCCGTTCGAAAAAAAAATAAAGAAAGAGGGGAACTTATAGAGTCTGCTATTCTCTATTTCTCTCTCTCACCCGTTATAAAAGGAACTTACCGGTGCGCTTCCGTGAAGCGTCTACGATCGGCGGCAGGCGTGAGCTACGGCGACGGCGCGTGAAATCTGTTCCGATTCGGAAGCATCAACCCAGCGGCAAACATCGGTGAGGTGAAGCATCGACCGAGTCGGCAGCGGCGTGAGCAACGACGACGTCGGCGGCGTGAAATCTGATATGTTCCAGCACCAGCGGCGGCGGCATGAAGTAGTTTGGTTTGTGATATATAATAATGTGTTGAAACCGAAAGCTAAGTATTTAACGTTCACAAAACGTTTCTGAACGTATTTAATACGTATTTTAATTTACAAAAATATAAATATAAATAAATAAATACGTATTTAATACGTATTTCCGACGTATTTATTTCGTATTCGTATTTAATACGTATTGAGATGAATACGGTGCCCTTCTGGGCGTATTGGTGCTTCATAGTCTTCTGTCATTAATTATTAGTTAGTTAGAATTGTTGTTAGGCAGTTAACAAGTTTGTTAGTATGTTAACAAACTGTTAGTAAGTTAAAGAAGCCTACATCGCTGCTACTATAAATGTAAATCACAGATCAATGGAAACTTAGTTTTTCCTCTTATATTTCATCTCCTTCAATCTCTCTCTTTATCATCACTCTCTCGTTTCTCTCAAGTTTTTGAAAGCTTAATGGACTAGACATTAAGTTGAGCCTAATTAATTAATTGTTAGACATTCATTAATTAAGCCTAAAGCCCACAAACTAGGTAGTGGGTGGTTTTGTTTTATAATGTGAAGTTAATCTTTGAGATTAACGTAAGACAAGAATACAGAAAACAAAACACGAAAGAAAATATACTGCAAAACTCAATTGGAGATTCTTGGCGTCTCTCGTTGATTTTGATATCGAGGAATTGTTCCTACGCCTGATTAAAGACACGTGGATACCATAGTTGTGGAAACGCTCTCGAAGGATACCTTGGAAGCTTTACTACTACCTTGGAAGCGTTATAAACACGTAAGTCTTCAATCTTCGTGTTCTAGGGCTCATCGCGTGCTTTAATTATAGATCTAGATCCATTCTTGATGTTATATTCATTGCGCATTAGATGTTGTCAAGAACGAATCCTAACAGTGGTATCAGAGCTCGGGGCTCGATCTATAATAAATTAAATCCATGTACATATTAAGAGTCGTCGGCGGAGTCGGGACGCGGCGGAGGAGGAGGGCGGCGCGATCGCGTCGCCTGAAACCCTAACTCGCGTCTTCTTGGGCTTCCGCGAGTCCGTGGGCGTGGGCGTGATGGGCGCGCGTCTTGTGTGGCGGGCTGCGTCTCGGCCGGGCCTTCGCGTGTGGCGTCCGTTTCACAGAATCGGCGAAGATCTTCGCACTGGGCGCGAGTTTCGGATGGTTTTGGTTATTTTTGCGGCCAAATGGGTCGTTATTTAAAATAAATAAAACGTTTTATTGATTTAGAATTAATAAAATTGAATTTCAATTACACAAATTAATTTATTAATTGGATTAATAAATTTGGTTTTAATATTATTATTTTGAAATAATAACATTAATTTCGATTTTGTATTAATTTAGAATTAATACAATCTACTTATGTACATGGATTTAATTTATTAATTTAGAATTAATAATCTTAATCACAATTTTGGAAATTAATTTATTAATTAGATTAATAAATTATAAATTTATTATTATTTTTGAAATAATAATATAAGGTTTGATTTTATATTAATTTAGATTTAATATAATTTACTAATGTACATGGATTAATTTTATTAATTTAGAATTAATAATTCTAATCACTATTTTGAACATTAATTTATTAATTAGATTAATAAATTTTAATTTTATTATTATTTTTGAAATAATAGTATAAAGTTTGATTTTGTATTAATTTAGAATTAATATAATTTACTAGTGTTCATAAATTAGAGAATTGATTTATTAATTAGATTAATAAATCTTAATAGATTATTATTTTAGAAATAATAATGCTAAATGAATATTTATATTAATTTGGAATTAATATAAATGCATAAATCCATTTTTAATTAGAGAATTAAATTATTAATTAGATTAATGAATTTATTCGTTGAGCCCTATTTACTGTTTTTCTGTGATAAGCATGCTATTTGATTTTATGCTTATAATTTTAACTATAGTAGTTAGAGACCGCTTTTATATTTGGGTAGGCGGCGCCCAATACTTGTAGTCCGTGTTACTATGTTTGGGTAGGCGGCGCTCAAATATATGTGGTCCGCATTTCATACCTGGGTAGGCGGCACCCAGTAATTGTTTTGATTTAATATTGGATATTAAAATAAACAATTAGTATCACATGTTATTATCCCCACTAAAATACAAGTCTTGTTTTTGAAAAAAAACGCATCTTCCATCATAATTGTATGAGGATCCTAGCCTCTTTCGTCCAAGAGTATTACACCAAAGTGTTTACTCCGAAATCGACAAGGCAAAGGCTCATTCATAGATGCATGGTTGGCATCGTGTGATGGGGTTGATTTGCTTAATTATTTTGAAACAGCCAAAGCGATCAAAATAATTAGTGGATGCATATTAATTGGATTAATAAAACAAGAATTGAAAATTTATTGTTGTGATCGGTTTTGGAAACTGACCAAGTATTATTATTATAGTCATCAGCCAAAGCAGAGGCTACAATAATATAAGACTTGAATCACTACGAATTAATGTTGCAATTGGCTTGAAGGCTATTGAGTGATATTATTCTGATCATCACCAAAGCGAGGTGTGATAATATTGACTTGGATCTTGGACTACTAAGATTTATAATTGTTATAAATCCGTATTTTGCATTTTGGGGGTGCAATATATGTCAAAATTAGTGGGAGCTAATCAATACAATAAACTCTTGTTTGATTAGTGATACGATTGTGATCAATATTTACTTTGTTCTAATTTGCTGTTTCTTTATTTTTCATTCAGTTGTTATGGCGACTATGTTAGATAAATGTTTGATGGAAAATAATTTGTTAACTGGGTCAAACTATCCGGATTGGCTACATTGCCTGCGTTTGGTATTAAGGACGGATAAGATTGAGTATGTCTTGGACAAACCAATCAACATCATCCCCGATGAGTGTTTTCCTGATTATGCCTCGTTTGGCTGGGTTGCTCATAAGAAGCACGTTGAGGATGCTATGTCGGCTCAGAGCATTATGTTGACTTCTATGAGTTTAGAACTCCAAAGGCAACATGAATGCATGCTACCCTATGAAATGATTCAAGACTTGGAGAGTTTGTTTGCCTCGAGGCACAAGCTTGGGGTATGAGATACTCGAGATCTCTCCAAGAGCACGCTTCGTGAGAAGGGCACCGGAAGAGGCGCCCAAAATTTAAGGCACAAGGTGCAATGGGTGATAGCTCGGGTATATTTGTCGTTGAGATAAATATGTCTAGAAATAATTCACATTCTTGGGTATTAGATACCGATTGTGGCTCACACATTTGTAATAATGTGGAGGGCTTAGTGACAACGGGAAGGTGAATCACGGGAAGTTGACCTCTGGCGTGGGAAATGGAGCAAGAGTTGCCGAACGCTTGGGACTTATAGATTGGATCTTCCTTCGGGTTATAGACTAGATTTACATGATTGTTATTTCGTTCGAGCTATTTCAAAGAATATTATTTCCATTCCTATGTTGGACATTGAAGGGTTTTCCTTCCATTTTGGAAACAGTCGTTGTACTTTTTCGCTCAATGGAGTGTTTTATGGAAATGCCTTTCTTTCGAATGGTTTATATATGCTTGAATGTGAATGAGATATTCTCAATGTGCAAAACAAACGACCTAAGCTAAGTAATACGAATAATGCTACTTATCTTTGGCATTGTAGACTTGGTCATATCAATGAGAAAAGGATAGCAAGATTGAGAAAATTGGATTATCTCACATCATTTGATTTTGAATCATATGGTACTTGTGAATCTTGTCTCAAATGAAAGATGACTAAGAAACCATTTTCTGGGAAAGGGTTACGAGCCAAAGAATTGCTAGAGTTAATCCACTCAGATGTGTGTGGACCATTTCCAACTCAAGCAAGAGGTGGATATTCGTACTTCATAACTTTCACTGATGATTTTTCAAGATATGGATATGTATATTTGATAAAACAAAAATCCGAGGCTCTTGATAAATTTAAAGAGTTTAAGTTAGAAGTCGAGAAACAACTTGGTAAAAGTATTAAGAATCTTCGATCAGATCGAGGAGGGGAATACTTAAGCCGAGAGTTTCTTGATTACTTGAAATCACATGGAATCCGGTCAGACTGGACACCTCCGGGAACACCACAAATGAATGGTGTATCCGAGAGAAGAAATCAAACTTTATTAGATATGGTTCGATCCATGATGAGTTTCGCTAGTCTCCCTTTATTCCTTTGGGGCCATGCCTTACTAACTGTCGTTTATATTCTGAATAGGGTTCCATCTAAATCAGTCGAGAAAACACCATATGAGTTATGGTGTGGTAAAATAGCAAGTCTTAAACATATGCGGACTTGGGGTTGTCCTGCTTTTGTTAGAAAGATGCAGACTGATAAGTTGGAATCAAAAGTGAAAATGTTATTTTGTGGGATATCCAAAGGAAACAAAGGATATGATTTCTACTCACCGGAGATCACAAGGTGATCATTTCTAGAATGTGACGTTTCTTGAAGACTCCTATGTTTCCAAGGAACAAGGTCACAACGTGGTAGATCTTGAAGAAATTCGAGAACCACAAAACAACACAGAGGGACGAAAGATTGTTCAATGGTGTGAACAAGAATTCGATGGGAGTATTTGACGATCTATTGGGAGGAAATGACTCTTAGAGGGTCACCTCACGACAATGAGACTCATCAAATACAAGATGATATAACATTGTGACATCGATGACACAATAGTTGTGTCACCTCCACCTCAAGAAATTCGTGAGGAAGTTCTTGAGAATCTCCAAAATGTTGATGAAGTCAACACGGAGAGCCTCCTACTCACGTTCGAATGAGCAACTTGAACTCTGCAAAAACAACCCAACTCAATAGGCCACAGAGGACTCGTCGTGCACCGATAGATTGAATCTAATGGTTGAGAACCAAGATGATGAAGTCGAATCGGATGATGATGAACCTAAGACCTATAATGAAGCGAGTCCGCATCGATTCAAAGATGTGGCTAGAAGTCTTAATATCCGAAATGGACTCGATGTATTTCAATCTAGTCGGGAACTAGTTGATGACTTACGGATGGGGTTTACCCCATAGGCTGCAAATGGATCTTCAAAAAGAAGAGAGATGCAGATGGTAATATACAAACCTACAAGGCTAGGTTGGTGGCAAAGGGTTATAGTCAACGTGAAGGCATTGACTATGATGAGACCTTTTCGTCGGTTGCCAAAATCAAGTCCATTAGGATCTTACTTGCAATAGCTGCATACTACAATTTTGATATTTGGCAAATGGATGTCAAAACCGCGTTTCTCAATGGAGAACTAGAAGGTGATGTCTAATGACTCAGCCTGAAGGTTTTGTATCCAAAGAGAGGTCGAATGCAGTATGTAGGCTAAAGAAGTCCATTTATGGACTTAAGCAAGCATCGAGGAGTTGGAATATTTGTTTTGACAGAGCTATCAAATTGTTTGATTTTGTCAGAAGCAAAGAGGATCCTTGCGTTTATAGTAAGCGCGAGAATGGAAACGTTGTCTACCTTGTAATATATGTCGATGACATTCTGATTATGGGGAGCGACCGATCCATGATGCAATCCGTGAAAAGACCGGTCGTCTAAATCCTTTATGATGAAGGATCTTGGTGAGGCCTCCTCATCCTCGGGATCAAGATCTATCGGGATAGACCTAATATATTGTTGGGTTTGTCACAATCCACTTACATAGACAAATTGTTGCGACGTTTCTCAATGGAAAATTCTAAGTAAGGATTTCTTCCTATGGGACATGGCATCAAGTTGTCTAAGAAGGATTGTCCTTCTAATGACAAAGAAGTTGCTTGCATGAAAAGGATGTCATATGCTTCGTCTATAGGATCAATCTTGTATGTCATGATATGCACTAGGCCAGATGTGGCCTATGCGCTTAGCATGACAGGCAGATTTCAGCAAAATCCCGGTGAGGAACATTGGAAAACTGTTAAGACTATTCTTAAGTACCTTAGAAGGACTAAAGAATACTTCTTAGTCTATGGTGGGCAGCCAGAGCTATCATTGACTGGGTACACTGATGCTAGCTTCCAAACAGACCATGACGACTATAAGTCTCAGTCTGGATATGTTTTCATCCTCAATGGTGGAGCAGTGAGTTGGAATAGTTCTAAACAGACTACTACTGCCGACTCCACCACCGAAGCCGAGTATATTGCTGCATTTGAAACTGCTAAAGAGGCGGTTGCCCTGTTGGAGTTTGTGAAAGAATTGGAGGTTGTTCCAAGTGCAAGCGGTCCGATACCATTGTTCTGTGACAATACTGGTGCGGTCGCGCAAGCAAAGGAACCAAGAGCCACAAATGAAATAAACATGTTCCGAAGATATCATCGATTAGAGAAATTATAGAAATAGGACATGTAAAATTAGAAAGAGTACCCACCGACGATAACTTAGTCGATCCTTTTACCAAGCCGTTGTGTATAGAAAACACAACAAACATTTTGAAGGCTTGGGTGTTAGACATGTGGAAATTGGCTTTGATTCGATGGGAGTTTATAGTTTGTATGTTTTAGAAACTCCTTGTTGAGACGTCTTTCTTTTGATCACAATCGAAGATAATGTTTTATCTATGAGTTTTGTACATTTAATGGAATAATTATTTTGATGTTTGTCGTTATTCTTTTATTTGTTCCTTGAATTATCATCGCATTTTCTTGTGAGACATCAATGATATAGTATAATTCTAAAATAGCCTAACCAATGATCATCAAGAATGAGATATTGATGATATGTTATAGGTTAGCATGTGGTCGCATCACATTCTTAGAGAATGTAGTGGTTCTCACAACTACGAGATATTTGATATCCGTGATGGACACATGAATACTTTGGAGAGTATTGGTATACCCAACTATTAAATCGTTTGTTTGATGTCTACGATTTCTTAGTGTGTGGAGTATGTAATAGTCCTTAGACTTGAGGTCATTATACATTTTGTTTGTTGAGTGCTGTACTTTGACCAAGGCAACGCTTGCGAGTGGCAAGACACGGCTTGGATTGGGTGCATCATGAGACAAATGAAAATGGTAGTTGAGCCAAGAATGAGATTAATTCCTCGATTAGATTTTCGAGTGAACACTTATTTTCTCTATATTATTCGACCATAAAGTCATTGGCCAATGCAAGAGATATATTCAATTAAAGTAATTGAATATGATCATATGGGTCTTATAATAAAGATGAGAAAAATGATTGAGCTATTGGGATAGACACGTAGCAAAATCCTAGGCTCGATTGAGTGTGTCATGAATGAAATGATATTACATAAACTTCATATAAAAGTTTGTTTACTGTTTTCCACGTAAACGTCCGTCATATATCGAGTTCGCTGCACAACGCAGTCCAAGAGTTTTGTGCAGACTTTGATTAGATCATCGTCGGTAATGGGAGCCTATTGGGTCACACTATCAAGTGTATTGTTAATCAGTTCAAGGGTATATGTATAGTGCACGGTATGTTGTCAAATGCTAGTCCAAGTGGGAGATTGAAAGCTTAATGGACTAGACATTAAGTTGAGCCTAATTAATGAATTGTTAGACATTCATTAATTAAGCCTAAAGCCCACAAACTAGGTAGTGGGTGGTTTTGTTTTATAATGAGAAGTTAATCTTTGAGATTAACGTAAGACAAGAATACAGGAAAAAAAAACACGAAAGAAAATATACTGCAAAACTCAATTGGAGATTCTTGGCGTCTCTCGTTGATTTTGATATCGAGGAATTGTTCCTGCGCCTGATTAAAGACACGTGGATACCATAGTTGTGGAAACGCTCTCGAATGATACCTTGGAAGCTTTACTACTACCTTGGAAGCGTTATAAACACGTAAGTCTTCAATCTTCGTGTTCTATGGCTCATCGCATGCTTTAATTATAGATCTAGATCTGTTCTTGATGTTACATTTCGTTGCGCATTAGATGTTGTCAAGAACGAATCCTAACAGTTTTAACATAAACCTACGAAAAAGAAGCAACTCACGCTAGACGAAGCATGAGAGGAGCGTAGTGCTTCTCAGCGATGAAGCCTCTGAGCTTTTTCTTGGCTTTCTGAATAGCCTTCAAGTACTCCTCGCTCACTGTTGGATAATTCTTCACCATCTTCACAACTTTCGCAATCGCATTCATCTCCATTACAAATCAAATACAAACACTAGAATCTCAAGATCAAATGAGACTTAAACAAAAACCCACGGTTCACTAGTAAAGTAAACGAGAATAACCTGAATAACGTAGAGATCGGAAAAAGGTAAAGAGAGAGATGATCGTACTCTAACGCGAGCATGGAGAGCACAAGTAGAGTGACTTGGATATGTATATTACCCTCCGTCCCGCTTAAAGTGTCTCATTTCTTTTGGGCACGAGTATTTAGGAGAAATGTATAAAGTAGTTAAAGTGTTAAAAAGTGGGGAGGGTCCATACTTTCTGAAGGGATAATTATTTCCTAAAATGGAATTGGACATTTGTAATGGGATAATCCAAAAAAGAAAGTAGGATATTTTAAATGGGACAGATTGAGTACAATATATAGTACATAAAAGAAGGGGAGGTAGGGCCCGGTTCATATAAAATGGGAGAATGAGGAGTGTGGAGAGAGAAATTCCTTATAGGCCACTTGATGGAGATGACCGCCATGGGCTGTGAGAATAGACGGTTAAGATTGGTCCGAAAGATCCGAATTTACGATGATGGGTTGGGTGAGAATCTGATGCGGAATTTGTCAGTTTCGATAAAAGGGTTTGAAATATTCAATTAGGTCGGAGTCGGGTGTCATGTTGGATCTGGACAAAATTTATAATTCATCCCATATGACCAAAATCTCCTTTAGGCCTTTTATAAGTTTATTGGATGATCATCGTATGCAGTGTATAGAAAGTGTTTACTTTGAATAATAAGATCCATAGAAAAAAATAATTCAAGTTAATTTATTATTTAATTTTATAAATTGATTAATTTTACATTTATTTGATTATTTTATCTTTTAAATATTCAATCATATATTTTATCAATATATTTTTTCATGAAAAGTAAACGTTTCATATATTTTAACTTCAAATTTCATAGTTGCTTTAGAGGTGTTTGGCTAAGTTTATTTTAGAGAATTAAAAAGTTTCAATAACTTATAAGATGTTTCAAAGAATTTATAAGATGTAATATCCTTATAGGATATTTACTTTTGAAAAAAGCCTAAACAGATAAAAATAGTATATATTATTTCATTTACTTTGATGTATTGAAACCTTGAGATATCCCAAGACCTTTGATAATTTCATTTGAGTTGATTTAACTTTATTCATATCTCATTGAAAATGGATGGAAAAATCCTAATAATAATGATAAAAATATTCAATCATAAAAAGTAAACGCTACGTAAAAAGTTTATTAGTTATCAAAATGTTTGAATAATTAAGCTTATAAGCTATAGTGGAAGTTATTAAAATTAGTTACATAGTAAAAATGAAGAAAGATGAAATTGGAAGGGCATATATAATAGTAAGATAATTTTTGTAAATTGATTATTACTTATAAAATCATAAAAATATAAATTGACATTGAGGAACTTATCTTTTTAGGAGTTTATAAACAATTGAAACTTATATTTATAACTTATAAGTTATTTTAAGAAGTTTATACACTTAGCCAAAACACCCTCTTAATATATTTTATTAAGATCCTCTTTTCTTTGTTTAGGGATTATCTTGCGGGGATTCGAGAAACGATATCTACTGAAAATAATTTGAAACTTATATTTTTAGCTTTTAAGTTATTTTAAGAAGTTTATACACTTAGCCAAAACACCCTCTTAATATATTTTATTAAGATCCTCTTTTCTTTGTTTAGGGATTATCTTGCGGGGATTCGAGAAACGATATCTACCGAAAATAATTTGGACCTTCAGATATTTGCGTGGATATACTATATAGGGTGGCTAATCGGGTCGGGTCGGGTACCTACCCCAAAAATCAGCACCGACCTCGATTTTCTGAAAAAATAAAACCCGATCCCGACTCGATTTTTTAGTCGGTGTCAGAATACCGACTCGTGCCGAGTCGGTATTCTTGATACCCTAATTACCCTTTATTTATAAAATTAAGCCTTTGATATATTAAATGATAACTTAGTCTCTGGTTTCAGCGCTTTATTTCCGCTTTGTAAAGCGGCGGGTCCTGAGTTCGATCCCTTTGCACGCATGATTCTATTTTTTATTAAAGGTCCTTGTCCTTCTGTTTAATATATATATATATATATATATATATATATATATATATATATATATATATATATAATGAATTTATATTAAATAATTCGGGTATTCGGGTATACTTGATTGCCGACAGGTATACCCGATACCGACAATATAAATATATAATACCCGATCCCGACCAGTATATCCGATTTTGGTAATCGGCACCAATACCCGATAAATTTGGTCGGTATCGGTACCCGACTACCCGATACCCGGTTAGCCACCCCTAATACTTTACATAAAAACAATCTAAGAATTTCATAAAACACATCTCGTGACTTATCTATTTCATAAAACTTAAATAACACAATCTCACGAAACGAAGATCTTATATATGCTTGTGTCTAGTAAATATATTAATTATATTTTAAAGAAATATTAACTAAATACTCATGAGTCATGGTTGTTTTGTATTTTCCGTATAGATATATGTTCACTGTTTTATTTCAAAATAATAAAAAGATATATGTACATTGTTTCATATGTTATTTTAAGGTCTAGTAGAAACTATTAAGTTATTACATATAATAACACATGAGGTTTATATTTCGCATCTAACAATACAGATATGCATATTTTGTTACAAATAGGATCTCGTAGATATTATATTTCCTTGGATTAACACAATATTTGTGATTGATATGTATTTTGCTATAAATGTAGCGATTCACGTGATTTGTATACTCAAAATCAAATTGAACATGTGAACTTCTATTATAAGTGATCTCATGCAACAGGAAACAAACAGTGAAAAAAAAATATTATTAAAAAAATGCTTATATTATTATTATAGGTACACCTATATAAGGTTAATATTGTTATAGTGGTATTCACCATTGAACATTGGAATTGGTATAGATTTGTAATTTTTTCTTTTATTTATTGTTTTCAAAACATATTTTGATAATTTATTGGAAGTAGTTTGATTTGTTTGGTGTTGTTTGAACAATTCTGTCTACCCTTTTACTAAATAAACTTTATTTAGTAATTTTCATGTCAGTAATTTTTCAAAACCGGAGACATAGTTTCATAGAGAATAATTGAGCAACTTATTTTGGCGTGTCTTTCTTGCTTTTCATAATTGTTATGTGCTTTAAGTTGTAACATTTTAATGCATATATATATATATATATAAAGGATCGTATAGAAACCAAATTTAAATTAGTAATTAGAAAAATATCCATTCATAAGATTAGATTTATGACCGAGATTCAACTTTTATTTTAATCTTTTAATTTTCATTTTTATTTAATAAGATTATTATTGTCATTTACTTTAATAAATAACAATTCAGATTTTAAGGTATCCAAATTTTTATTATCTTCTTTAATTATTTGTTTAAGATTTTTGAAATTCTTCTTTAATTTCTTATTTTCTTTGTTAATTAATTAATTGTTAATTTAAGATTTTATTTAATTGTGTGTTTAAGATTTTATTATCTTTGTTTTCATTTTTCAATTTTATATGAATTTCTGATTATTATTTTTAAGCATGGTATTTCCAAACAAAAAACATATACAAACAACATTCGAAAATATATACCTGCAAATTCCATGACAAACATACACAAAACATGTTTTGTCCAGACAAAAAAACATACACTAACAACATTTGAAAACATACACATATGAGGACTTTGTATCCAAGTTCAGTATTAAACAAAAAAAACATGCTAATTTAAGACACAAAAGCATGTTCAAGCAACGATAGCATGCTAATTTAGGCCAAAAAAGCATATTCAAGCAACAATCGAAAGCATACGCATACAACTAATGCAAATATACGTGCCATCAAACATTGGACCACATAAACACATATAAATGAGAAAAGCAAATGCAAATTTTTACGGGTTGTGGACGACGTGAGACTGCAGTTTTTCCTATTTTAATATTTTATAAAAAAATTATTCATTTTCAGACTTTTTAAACGAAAAAAAAATGTAATCATTAAATTTTAGAAATAGAATATTAAGATTAGTTTTTAGTTACTAATTTAAAATTGATTTTTTTGTAAATCATATCCCTATAAATATAGCCGGCAAAACAAATCTGACCCAAAAAATCCTCCTGAAAAAACCCTATACTTATCGGGCTTCGGATCCAAAAAACCCGGGATTTCAGGTTAACTATTAAAAAAATTAGAAAAATAATCTGCCAGTTTGGGATTCATATTTTTAGGTCCACAAAATTTTGGACGGACCCAGCCCAACCCAGAAAATGTAAAAGCCTGATGGACCCTGAGCTAGGCCGGGCCGACCCGCTATTTTTGCCAATTATACCTACATATAATCAAATATTTACACATCATTCAATTTTTTTACAAATTTTTAAGGATCAACCAGTGGCCCAATAAACTAGTTGAGTGACCGGTTCGAGTGCCATCTAAATTTCAGAAGCATCGCTTTGAGTTGGGGTGGAATTTGCAGATTAACTTGGACCTCTCAACAACGAGACAATCTCCTATTAAAACGTCTGGTATTTTTGTGCCCAACTAACAAAAGTGAAGAATAGTTTTTTTAAAAACTGAATTTTAACAACGAACTGATCGTGAACTGAGATCTATTAATGTAGAACTTGCGAGAATCAGATATTCCTATATCATTAACATGAAAAAGACAGATTAACAAAGTAAAATCAGCACCGATTAGCTGTTCGAGCTTCCATTAGCAGCACCACAAACTCAGATTTTCATCATTCGCAAACTAATTTCTACAGATGTTGAGAAAGCAGACGAATGAACGAACAAAACTACTTATCTTTGGGCGTGGAGATGCCGTACTTCTCCTGGAGCTTCTGAATTTCTTCCTCCTTCTTCTTCTGGTCGAACTTCTTCCCCATCTTCGCCTGCTGGTAGTAGAGGACGATCAGGTACCGGTTCGCGACGTTGAAGCCGGATAGGTGGTCGACGGCGGTCTTGGCATCGTAGATGTCCTCGTACACCACGAAGGCGGTGCCGCGGGTGTCCTTGCTCGTGCCGATGCGGATCTGCCGTATGGCCCCGTACTTGCCGAAGATGTCGTACATCTCCTCGCTCGTGATGTTGAACGGGAGGTTTCGCACGTAGAGCACGCGGTTCACCTCCGGCGGGAGCCGGGTGTTCCCTTTGCGGAGGCTGATTGCTGCCGCCATTGGAGGTGGATTTGGGGATTAGGGTTTCGTCTCATATAAGCTTTGATAGAATTGGTATATTCATATTGACACGTGAGAAGAGCAAATATTCTTCCTTTTGTTGAAAACTCGTTTATATAAATGACCCAATGGACTATAAGCGTAATGAAGCCCAAATTCTCATTTTCATTTATTGTTTTAATTTGGGAGATCATGTCTTCTTCATATGATTGTATATCTTTGAATAGTCACTCATTCACATTTTTATTTATTTATTATTTTTAGTTGGGAAGAGATAATTGGTTTGTACTCGGATACCATTATTACAAATAGAAGGAATGTCAATTTGGTACTTAAAGAAGGAAGATAACATGTTGAATTTATCAAATTTTCCAAAAAATACTCGAAACATATTTTCATGACTATCTGAACTCGAAAGCTAATTTGTACCGATAATAGTTCATTTTCAAATGATTAGGAACATATGCTTTCAATTTCATTTTTAGTGGTAAATAAATAATTTTAAAAACTATGTAATAAATTTGAACTTTATATTTTTAGCCTCAAATTACATTAACTATTCTACCAGTAGATCAATGCACACATACTATGCTTTCAATTTCAAACTATTAGGAACATATGCTTAATAATGCGCTATAGAATTTATCGAAAAATAATAACTCTTTATTAATAAAAAATCATAATTAACATAAGATAACTATAGAATTATTGTATGCGTTGGCCTAGTGGTAGAGTGGTTAATGCCCGAGGTCAAAGGTCTCGGGTTCGAGTCCACCGTGATGCAGCCTTTAAAATTTCTGTATTAAATTAACCCAAAAAAAAAAAAAGAATTATGTGCTAGATCACGTAAAATATGACTCGTATTTTGTTTAGTAAGTAAGAAAGTGTTGATGTAGTAGAAATTTAACATAACGAAATTATATATAACGAAATTCAAAAAATATGCTCGAACAAGTGTGAGCCATACTGACATACTAAAATACCAGACATTTGCTCAGACCTTGCAGCAGTTGCATGGGTTTCAACCAGCTAGGGTTGTTGCATCCAACCCATTTGCATCATCGCTAGCAGAGCTGATGAAGCTGATTTGTATAGTTAGATGATGTGAGCTATGGTTTTTAATTTTGCTACCCCTCTGAAATTCTATTTCTGCACTCAACGATGCTATCAATCCTTACATTTATTTACAAAGAAAAACTACTTAGATTTTTGGTAGAGTACCCGACAAATTTCAAATGTTATGCTAAGTTAGTTTCTAAACTTTAATATATTTCTAGAAAATGAGATGTTGTGTTTTTCCTTACACTTTATTCATATTTTATGCATATTGGGGTTTGTTATTTTAGAAAGTTCGGTGAAAATATAATTTCTCTAGACATAATTTGTACAATCTTTTTCATACTATTGACATTGTTTTTTTAGGAGATGTAATAAAATATTAAATAACTTCTTAAATTTAAACTTATAAACTAAAACGTGAAATAATTCCCCGTCGAAACTAGTTATATATAGAAAGAGAAACAGACTTAAGGATATAATACACATTGCATATTCCCAAAACAATTTATTCAGAAATATATGTTAGGAGTATATTCCAGAAAAAAAAGTGAGAATTCCTTCGATAGAAGTATAGTATTTTCAGCAAAACCTATATTTCATTATTCATAAATGTAGGTAACGTTCCGAAAGTCACTTTTTCGCTTTAGCTTTAAAAAGCGGGTCGACGGATAATATTCCACTCATTTTTTTGCTTCAAATAATAAAACACTAGTAGCCAAAAACTCGGGTAAGGTGCTTTTTTAAAGCTTTTCGTATTCTCATTTATTTATTTATTTGTAAGCCATTTTCAACAACTTGTTTGATTAAGTATTTAATATTGAGAAAATCCAATTTGATGAGCGAAGCCGCCTCATTTATTTTATTTGATAAATCATATTTTAAATATAATTACGGTCGTTGACAAAACGAATTCAATTACTTATCTTAGGCTTATCAACCAAATACATTCTTTAACCCGGCAGTGGCCTCGGCTAAATGAGAATGTGACTGAAAGTAATATAGACGGAGTGATTTTGAGAATATTTAATCAAATTCGAAATTCGGCATTAACCAATGAAACATTGAATATGAAATAATTGATATATTAATGAGCATTTTAGCATACTTATTAGGTGATTATCACTCTATGTATATATGTATATATTTGTGTTGGATTTGTATCAGGTGAGAATGAAATTTTGATGAGAAATATGAATAAATCATAGCTCTTCATCATAATAAATTAATGGTCCAGATTAGATATTTATGTGCTGTATTAATAACTGGATGTGCTACATTTTTAATATACAAGAAAAATTAAGAGGTTAGATTAGTAATATTATTTTTATAGGATTTGATTTTTCCTTTTTGTGGGATTTCATATCTTAGATAGATATTATTCTTTCAAATGTTTATCTTTTTATCGTATTTATTTCGTTGCACTGGTAATATAATTTCGTTGTTTTGCCAATTGATTTCGTTGCACTCGGTAATGTAATGTTAATTCATCGTTTAATGTAGTTAGTATCTGCAATAATAAAGTTATGCAAAATAAGTATTAAGATTGTGCTACATAACATGTTTATACAAATATATTTCGTAAAATAATAAAAAGTTTTTTGAAACACACTGATGCAATGTTAGTTACTATATGTGCTACATATTACACAGTTTGTGCAACAAAAATAAGCGTCATATTACGGTAGGTGAAAGATTTGGAAATATAATATTTTTTTTGTCAGATTTACCCTTACCCGATTTTAGACGAATAAAAGGGTGACGATGAAACATGAAATCTGGAACGTTGATTACATATTAATTAACGATTATGATTTATTCTTATTTCTTATACATAATAACATTCTCACCATAACCAACCCCTATTTGTGTTTATGTATGTATGTATATATAGATACAACATTATTTATGTAATATAATTTATATAGGATTTATTACGTTATTTTCCTGCTCAATCTCATTTGATTGAATTTGTAAATCACTCAAAATTCACTTGATTGAACGATGATGTTATTTTAATGTTTAAGATAATTGATATAGCTAGAGTGATCAATGTTTCTTACTAATATAACTGGAGTATCAACCTTGAGACTTATCTCGTGATTTGGTATTCCTGAACATTTGAAATTATTCAAAAATTATATGAGTGAACATCATTAAAAACATCAATTATTTCATCTGAATTGTATGTTTTGTATAAACTTAAATATAACATGCTTTAAAACTTATTCATCAAAATCTCGTAGTGCTTACCTAACTCAACTATCACACTATAAATTTTTGCAATATGAATTTGTAATTCCAAAATGTAATAATAAACGCATGACTAATTATATGACTATATCATTCATGTCTCGTGTCTTTGATTATACAGTCGTGACTAATGAATAATGAACATGGATGTTACCCTTGAGGGTGCTATCTTTAAATGTCAGATTTGGACGAAATTTGAGCTCTTATACCAAGGCAAAATTGATGTATATGATAAAATTATTGGTAGAGATATCCAGAAAATCTGTTTTATATAATTTTGGATGCATATTTGTCGACAAATAAGTGCCCAAATTTAAAGATTATAGATAGTATCCTATTCACCAACTTATTCCTAAAAGTCTGCGAGTAAGCAGACCACATTAAATTATGTAGTCCAGCAATGAAAGATCAAATCAATATCGTCTTAGCCCCCTGCAACACATGATATTATCATTGGAGAAATTAAACTTTAAAATCTGAAATATGTGCTTTTTTTTTAGGCAAATACATAGCAACAAGTTTCGAGCTGACAAATTTTCTAGCAGAAGTTTTTGTTTTTTGGTTACAGTATGCACCATATATACAAAGGTACATCTATTGAAGCTGGTGATTGTATGCAAAATAGTTATTCTGGTCTTAAATTTGTTAAGATGTAAAGATGAAGTCTATGATTTTGTAAACATCCTTGGAAACATTTGATTTGAAATGACATGCTAATCTTAAACCTGAACAATCATTTTTGGTTTAATATATATCTCTATAAAAAAGACATTATATATAAACCAAGACTGCTGCTATTACTATCGGTGCATAGTTCAGAAAAATGATTTAATTAAACCATTCAAAATGTTGTAGAAACTTCATCACTGCTAAGCATTAGTTAGGCCTCTTTCCATACCCTTTGCTTTGTATGAATGTAGTGTAATAATGCAAATTTTCTCTGCAATCTTAATATGGGTATTTTATTTATTGTCTTATTAAGATTGAAAGAAAACCAAGAATGCTTCTTTAAAAATTTCAATGTCCTAATTAATCAGAAATTCATAATCATGTTTGGTGTCAAAAATTAAGTCTTGTGTCTAAACATCAACATACTAAAATATTGTGTTATTGTTATTTATTATCATCCTTTATGTGTATGTATTTGTGAACGTTATGCATTATTAGTTAATAACATACATATGGATGGAACTGATATTTATAAAAATGTTTATGTGCATGCAGTTGTGGACAATGATTTTGATGTTATGCAGTGTAATGACTGGGTTTTTCCATATTGTTACAATGTACTTAAGTCCAAAATTGGTAGGGCTTTTCGAAAATTTGAATAGAGCTATGATTTTTTACGATGCTTATGCGGCAGTTTAGATTTGAGACTCATAAAAAAAGGGTTAAATGATCAAAAGACAACTCTGTAGTTGTTATGTTTATGTTCATTTTATGTACATGCGAAGTTTCAAATGACAATTCAAAGGTTGATTCAGATGACAATTTATCCAAATAAAAACGTGTACGTTTGTCTAGTAGAGTGCGGTGTATGACACGTATGGTTCTAAAGTTTGAGGCTGGAGTTGGTCACAATATTCACAAATTTATTGAGGGTCACACAAACGGCAAACCCCATGGTCCCATATGCATATTAACATCTAATAAAGACATATCGCAAATGTTGATTGTATGTATCGATGTTAATTCGATTGACTTTTTAATGTTTTGGATATTACGTACTTTTTATGTAGTCTTAGACTTGAATTATTGGTTTTAATCCAATTGGTTTTCATTGATTGAACTATTTTATTTTTAATTTTCATGCTTGTGGGCTGGATCAGATTCTCAATATATAATCATTCACTCCATAAATTTTATGCATGTTAAGCACAATTTTTGCATAATCATCCACTTTGTTGAATATATGGATGTCAACGGGCGGTCTTTACCCGGATCGATCTGAAACCGTTCAAAGCCCATTAAATTTTAAAACAACGGTTCTGGTTCCAGAACCGCTTGGACCCGGACCGGTCCAGACCCGACCCGTTTTGTCCGGTTCCGATCCGACCCGGTCAGGTTTTTTTTTTTTTTTTTAAACAAAATTTTAATTTGAGCATTACATAGCCACTTTTTCCGTTTCTTTGCAGTTGTAGTTTTCGATGGTCATAATCTATAACTTGACTGATTGGGATCAATAATGTAGACTTATCACTATGTATAGAAAAGGTTGTCACCCACAAAAAAACTATTGTAATTTTTGTATTTGTTCTATACCTGGCACAATTTTTTTGGCAACCTCATATTCTGTTTCGTTTTTCTTTCATAATTAAATTGTAACTGGGAAATCTCTGATACCATTGGTGTTTGAAAAAGAATTTGGATTCTATGATGTTGCTGAACAGTTAACAAGTAACTTGTGGCTTCATATCTAGGGGTCCCAGTGGCCAGTGCCCATACATCTAGCAATGACTCTCACAACGGATTATGAAGGAAAACTTGATGAAATAATGGAAAACCATAAAAGCCGCATTTTTTCTCCCAAGAGTAAAACTATATCAAAGTTGCATAAGTTTTTACTTCTTATGAATCACTAACAATCGCATGACACAAGCAAGTTTATGCTAACCTCAATAGAGGCCTAGCATTCTTAGTTCAGTCAGATGACTAGGATCAAGTTCTGACACATCCTTGTTAGCTTCCCGGTCTTCTACCACATACTCCTGACAGGAAGAAAAGAAACACAAAGCAAACTGAAATTACTATCTTTGTTGTAAATTATGACTATTCATCTTGTGAACTTGAAGTATGCAAGATAGTAACATCTCGAGTTAAAAAGATCTGCAAAAGAACACATTCAAAACCTTTGTCAATTCTTGCTTGGCAAGAACGTGGTAGTGGCGTTCATTGATCCTCTGACCACATATTATTGCAATGAAGAAACCATAGAGCAAACCCACCAACACAATTGCCAGGACTGTAAAGCATCAAAGTTGGATAACAAGTTTCTCAGAGCTTTGTTTCTTTCCAAAAGCAAAAGGAATGCAATTGCATAAATGTATCAAGAATAACACATGTCATATCCACAATTTGGTCACATTTTATCAATTAGTGTTAACTGAATCAAAATCATCATGGAAAGTGTAAAAATCTCCAAAACGTGGCAAAGAAAATCAAGATTTCAGCATAATTTGAGATTTGGGAGAAAGAAAGTAGATTTGAGAGAAGAATTGGGGAATTTTGTTTCTTTCTTTTGACTGGAATCGAGAATAAGGATTCGGGTAATTGGGATTTGGGGGTAATTGGGAATGAGGGCCCAGTGGGTACCCGATTATAAATGGATAATACCCGATCCGGATCCATAATTTGATGGTCCGGATCTGATCCGGATCTAGTATTTACTGGGCCAGTTTCAGAACCATAACCAATTTACTGGTTCTGGTCCAGGTAAAGCCCGCTCGTTGACACCCCTAGTTGCATATGTGCATTGTTATGTTCGATTGTGCGCATGTCAAAATACCATATGCATAATCAAAATACCATATACATGATCTCTTTACAAACAATCATATATTTTGGTTATGCGCTATTTTGTTATTCGTTATTCATGAAACGAATGCTTCCTTATTTGTATCAACTCAATGTTTAAGTTGTATATACATTACAAGATAACTAATTGCCATGTTAATAGTACGAATTTTTTTGGATGACTGGTATATTTTATGCATGTTAATGAACATGTAGTACATAATGGTACTGTTTGTAGCATTTGTGCATTAGTTAATTGTATTGTATGCATATTATAACGTTCTTTATGCATAATTATCCTCTTGATATGATATCAAATAATAGACGTCGTATTTCCCCAATACTAATACAACAATTTCTGTTTAATATTCTCAAATTAAGATTATATTTTTTCAGTCATTGTCGCGTCCTTAAGTGTGCTATAATTGTTGTGCATGTCTTCAATTCTTTGTTATTCATGATGAGGATGCTTCCTGATTTATCAACCCAATGTTCAAGATTTATACATTAAAGGATAGCTAATTGACATGTTAATAGTACATTTTTTGGATGGCTGATACATTTTATGTATGTTAATGAATATGTTTTACATATCGGTACCGTCTGTTTTATTTGTGCATTAGTAATATGCATTTTGTGCACGTTTAGTGTAGTTTATGCATAATTGTTCATATGAAATCAAATAACAGACGTCACATTTTTCCAATAACTAATTAAACAATTGTTGTTTAATATTCTCAAATTAAGATTATGTTTTTTGGTCTACTATGTTCTTGTACTTAAAATTATGACAAAGTATATTTAAATACAATGTGCATTCAAAATTCAAAAGTTAATGTAATCTTGATGGTTCGTATCGCTGAATGAAAGTCATTCCTTTAAAAACCAATTCACTATGTTGTTGGATATAACAAACTAAAATTGTCTTACGAAAACATGTTCTTTGTTTCAACCAAGCAAAACTAGATATACATTGTAGCCATTATTCATGCACAACTCGCGATAGTAAGCAGATGCATGATCCAATATGTCTTGTTTTACAACATTCAGGGTCGAACTCAGCATAGATGCATAATATCTCACGCGCATATGCATTAGAAGTCGTGGAGCTGATGCTGAAAATCCACACTTCCAATTTTATGTACCGTCTCCCATAAATATTTCCATGTCTCAATAGGTAAACATCAATATCAGCTGTGTTCCTTTTATTAGACCATCTCATATCTTCACCAAATTCAACTTAATCTTCGATACTATATTGGCTTTAACTTGTTCATCTGGATAAGTCAGATATTCTGATAGCATATGCTTCTGCATACAAACCAATGATCATATCAGCATACATACACTAATGAAATTCCTTATTATCGAATATATATTGTAAACATGAGTTATGCATCAGTTATAAATGTATTGTGCATAAACTGTTAAACCATATGCATGGTAATGTGCACTTACTTTACCTCTGTCGATTTTTTAATACTTGTCTACGTCATTGTTCTGCATTAATGTCCATATGCATGATTATTTCGACCTTGTGCATACTAATTAAATATATGTTGCGTACAATAACTTCAATACAACTATACACCATAACTTAATAAATTATAAGAACGATGCCTTTGTGCATAAACAATATATTTTGAGTGAACACAATGTTATAACAATTCTATTATATAGGGGGACCACTACAAGACTACAACATCCCCAAGCCATGTATATTAAATAAAACTTGAATCAAATAACACATGCATAAGTATGCATCTATCTATTTACTCACTGAGTCATATTTATTAAAGATATAAAGGATATAACCATTTTCAATACTATATAAACAAACAAACAACAACATCGTTTTTAGATTCAATATATGATAAACATTCCAACTTTTTGGGATGAATATGGATGAAAATCAAGTAATAATATACTTGGAACGAAATAAAAACACATGTTTCTATCTTACTCTTAAATCTTCCTCGCACAAAAAGATTTCGTTCTTGATGCAAAGAAATTCGAAGCCCTGATAATGGTCTACTTAGTTTAAAAAACAATGAAAAAATACAATCAAGCTTCGAAAAATTAGATTGTTAAGGTTTAGAAAAAAGTAAGATATACGTACCTGAATCAAGTGATGCATTGATAGAAAATTATATTCTTGATACAAAATTTGTAGAATCATGGAGGATTATAAATTGAAAGCAATGGGTAAGTGGGAGGGTAATCAAATCGTTTGGCTGTGATTAGAGTTAAGAAATTGACCGGTCCAGATTGGGCGGCCGGAATACCAAATCGGGGTCGGGTTGGGCTCGTAAAATAATGACCAAAAAATTGGGCCTAAAAGCCGCCCACATAGCCGGCTGGCCTCTGGACATTAGGGCTAAAAGCCGGGTTTTCGGCTAAAAGTCCGTCCACATATTTAAAGTTTAATATTTTATATTAGTAGTAAATACAAAATAGTAAATATAGAAAATAAAATGAATGACTATTAAAAACTCCTCATTTCGTCCTTCCCTCTCTCTATTACATTTCTTTAAGGTCGATGTTTGATATTTGATGATATTTGTAACTTTAAGTTTATCATATGTACGTTGAAATTGATGTTAGACTTGTTAGTAGATTTAATTTATTTTATTTATTTTGGAATTGATGTTAGTAGACGTAATTTATCTTATTTACTTTGAAATTGATGTTAATAGATTTAATTTATTTATTGTTATCATATTTTTTTGAAATTAAAAATAATGTCTTATTAAATTAAATATTGGGCGGGTTTGGCCCGATGGCCCGGTGGCCCAGATGGGACTGGGCTGGGCTACCACATTTTCAATCCGATAACATTTTGGGCCGGGCCAACCCAACCCGGTAAAAACAACAAGCCCGCTGGACCGGGCCGGGCCAGCCCGACCCGCCCCTTTTGCCAGCTCTAGCTGTGATAATTAAGGTGGCTAGGTGGTTTTCGAAGGGGTGGGTTGCATTTGTATTTACTATATTACCCTTCATCGCATCAAATGATGGCACATGTCCATCACATTCGCCCCATTAATTATGCACAATTAAATCCAGCCCATTGGATTTAACACAATCTATGATGCATATTAGTTCTCATTTTCTCATTTAAAGAGTAATTATCTCTATATATATGAAGTGTATCAAGTAGAATGAAAATATTGGTAAAATATATGAATAAATCGTAACCCTTGATAATGCTAGATTGATTGACCAAATTAGATCTATACGTGCTGTGATTAATAACTATTTATGCAACTATTTTAAGATGCAGATATTAGTAATTTATGTTTATGTGTATGGGTTATTTCATAATTCTATAAGATTTGGTATTATATTTTCAATATTACTTAATTTATAACACATAATTACTAATATATAACACATATTAAACATATTCGTTGCACAAATATTTGAAGTGTTCCATTGTTGTTGCATTTCAGTAGTTAATCATTGTTTGTGAATATTAATTTGTTGTACGTACTTATTAATCTGTAGCATATATTTCAATATATTCTCTACACAAAGCGGTTACATATTAGATAGTATTAAATTCATAAAAATAGGAACTAATAAATTTATATAACAGTAAAATTATGAAAATATCCTAAATAATGTATCCCGCAACAATAAAAATAGCACAACTAGTTGTGAATGACAACATGTACATAATAATCTGATCTAACGTTCTAGTATTATCAAGGGTTACGATTTATTCCTATTTCTTACTAATATTTTCAATCATACGTGATCCGTTCCTTATATATATTAAAAAGGTTATTAATTTAATAATAATTTTCTATGATTTTTTCATACACTTTAAAAGGTTTTTATTTTCATAGACCATGTGATGATTTTTCTGACAAATAAGGAATAATTGTGAGGTTAAATTACAAGAAGTGTGTCTACTAAAAAGGAAAGTGTTACACTTCTCATGAACGTCGAATAAGATGATTATACTATATTTTTGGTGGGCAAATGAGGGAGTAACATTTACTAGTTGGACTTAGAGGGTGGTTGACTGAACTTATAAATACCTCAAAATAGTTTATAAGCTCATGCGAATGTTCGATAAAATAATTTCTTAAAAGATTTATAAGTTATGAAAATAAGTTCCAACAACTTATAAGCTCTCCTAAAAATAAGTTCACCACTTCCAACTTATTTTTTCATAAGCTTATAAAGCAACATGATTTATCAAAATTACCTTACTATAGTTCGTTATTTTTTATATATACACTATCAATTTTTTATCTCTAACTATGATTTTCTCTGTCTGATTCATGATTCTAACTCAATTATTCAAATACATTAACAACTTATAACTCTTAAAACATCTCATAAGTTATTAAAATTTATAAAATAATAGCTAAACATCCTTTTATATTTACTAGGGGTATGCATGGACCGAACCGAATCGAAAAAACCGACATAACCGATCGGTTTCGGTCGGTTCGGTTTTTAAGGAAGTCGATTTTCGATTCGGTTCAAAATTTTAATTAAAATCGGTTTTCGGTTTTATGTTTTAGGTTCGGTCGGTAACCGAACCGAACCGAAACTATTATTTTTATATATTTATATATTTTATATAATAATTAATTAATATTTTAATTAAATAATTGGGATAAAAATATGTTTATTTAAAAATATATATATATAATTTATATTTCGATCGGTTTTTCGGTCCGATCGAAATCCATCGATTTTTTCGGTTCGATTTTCGATCGGTCCGAAATTATAAATCGATTCGGTTCGATTCAAAAAATTGCTCGATTCGATTCGATTTTAAAATAATCGACCGTCGATCAATCGACCACGACACCCTTAATATTTACCTTTTCGGCGTGTTGCGCATTAAAAAGATTGAAAATAATCCAAAAAGTTTAAGTTGGATATATCCGACCCGAATGGCAACAGACCAAATAGGAATAGCATAAAAGAACCGAACATCCAAATCCAACCCTTTCTATCTTCTCACTCCATTTCTCTGTCTGCATACTGTATTCTCTCTCTCTCTCTCTCACTCCAATTCTCTGTCTGCATACTGTATTCTTTGTCTCTCTCTCTCTCTGCATCGTTGTGCACCTCGTATCCTCTCTTTCGATCCAATCATACATTGTAAGTCCTCTATTTCCCAATCTCATTTCTCTGTTCAGATCGCTTAATCTATATGCGGATGGCAAAGTCAATTTTTTAATCAATCAGGTTTAATTTTGTTTATCAAGGTCAATTGCTGCTATCGAGTACAAAAGGCTCAATTGCCGCTATGGAATTTCGTTATATAGCGTTTTAATTTAACCTTGTTTTTGCAGAGCTTTGTTTTGCTTGTTTTGTTTCTCTCTGTTATGTATTTAATTTTGATTAGAGTTGGATCGAATTAGTTGAATTAATGCTAGATTTGTTTTCCTATGGTTCATTTTAGTTGAGATGAGTATGTGAACTTTTATGCTAATGGGAAAATGTGATTTAGGGTTTGACTTTGTATTGGGTAGGTAAAGTGATTTTGGTACGATTTAAGTACGGCTTGCCAAGATTCGAATTTTATCATTTTGCTTATATTCAATGTATTTCGCATTGATCTATTGCGTTTTGAGGAACTATTTTTATTTATTTCGGCAATTTTGTTGTTGTTTGTAGCCTTTGAAAGCATTTGTTGTCTAATCAAATTAGTACGTACTTGCATGACCTATAATGCTCTTAAGGCAACCATGAGTGACGAGGGAGAGAAGAATTGCCCCCTCTGTGCTGAGGAGATGGATTTAACTGATCAGCAGTTGAAGCCTTGCAAGTGTGGCTATGAGGTAACTACTAAAGTTCCATGTAATTATTTCATTTTGCAAGCGAACTTCATGTTTCTTGTCCCTCATTGAAGTCTGACTACCACTCCAGGTGCATTGCACGTGTGTGCCTAAGTCTCTCTAGATGTAACATGCCACCTATATATATACGAGTTGGATTGCACTGGAAGTTTAAGATCATGCAAGCTTCTTAAGTTTCATATTGGGTCAGGTTAGGAAATATGTTGCTTAGAGAGAGTTACTGTTTAGAGATAAATTGAAGAAGAAATTAAATCAGAAGAGGCTGAGATGAGGAGGCAGTTAAGAGTGTTTTGAGGACATTTAAAATAACAAGACACGCTCACATGATCAGTTTCTTAATCAATGAGAAAAATTCCTTCCTAGTCAGACTAAATAGTATTGCTCAAAGGTTCTAAATGTTGGAGTTGTAAGATGAATGTGAAAAGAAACAGAATAAACTTCAGGAGGGGGGCAGAAAGAAAGAAAACAAGAATACTTTTGTAGTTTTGTTGCACACATGCTTAGGCGAGGCATGTTTCTTACAGTATAACTTTTTGTTCTGCTTGCAACTTGGATTTCACATTTTCTCTTATGCCTATTGCATGTAACTGAAAATCATGATTTTGAATTGCTAATCACGACTTTAGATACTTTAAGCTGCAAATTAGTTGATACCATGCTGAAAATGGAGCCACCATGGGTACTTTTTCATTGAGCCGTGATAGTAGTTAATTAATTTTTTTTTGTCATTCTTAATTTTTTTACTTGAGGATTTATACTTGCACATTGATTTCTTGAAGAGCCAAACACAATTTTATTTCGTCGTACTACTGATTCAAGGCTAACCTATATTTACTTGTCACTATTTGCTACTGGATTTTATCTCATTACTGGAGTGAGGTGTCTGCCTACCCTTTTATGATCATTCTTGTTGTTTGTTGATACCTGATTTGTGGTTGTGGCTTCTTGAGGGCATCACCATTCTCTTTCTTTTGAGAGACAGATATCTTTGTTAGCAATGTATGGGTGCAAAAACGAATCTCTTACCATCTACCTGCTGTCAATAGTGTCATCTTTTGTCTTTCTTGCTGTTTTTTTCTGCTAATTTGGATGTATGAATCTTTTCCCATTTTTCCGCAGATCTGTGTTTGGTGTTGGCATCATTTAATCGATATGGCTGAGAAAGACGAGACTGAAGGGCGCTGTCCAGCATGTCGTACTCCTTATAACAAGGAAAAGATTGTTGGAACGACTGCAAAATGTGAAAGGTAAATCTGTTTGTTGTTAAGTGATCTCTCTTATAACGTTTTGAAGTCTTGAACCATAAGGTCATATGTTATAGTGCCCTAAATTTGATCGGTGTGATATTGTGACAGATTGGTTTCAGATATGAGTGTGGAGAAAAAGCTAAAGTCACAGAAGGGAAAGAGCAAAGCCTTGGAAGGACGGAAGCAACTTGGCAGTGTACGAGTCATTCAGAGGAATCTTGTGTATGTTGTGGGTCTGCCACTGAATTTTGCAGATGAAGATGTAATTACTATCCCATTCTTTTGCTCCTATCATATTCCTCTCCAATATTTTGACCGTTCTAATTGTTATTCATTTGGTTGGCAGCTACTTCAGCGCAGCGATTATTTTGGTCAGTATGGAAAGGTGTTGAAGGTGTCAGTATCTCGAACAGCGACTGGGGCTATACAACAGTTTGCAAATAGTACATGCAGTGTGTAGGTCCCAAGATTCTGATTTCAAGTTTTCCAGTTTGATATTAGATAGATTTAAAATTTCCATGCATATTTATTGATTGTTTCTAAGGATGCGCATATTGCCTAATTTCTTGATGATCTTGCTTAACATTGGGCGGTTCAGAGCCTGAGGTGCAAAATTATCTGATTTTGTTGAATCCCAAGTTCCTTGTGAAAGTGAAATGGGTTCAATTGAGGGGTTGAGTGCAGTTATTATTATTGGTGTCCCTGCAAGGGGGTTGTAGTTAATAAATATGGGAAATAGTTAATTTACTGTCATCTCCATCCTCCATTATGAAATAAGGAAATGGGAATGATCCCCCCCCCCCCTTCCTATTCCTTGCTCGAACATCCCCAACCAAAAGGAAACCTGTTTCTGTGGGATCGACAGATTATTTTTACATATTATTGTTTACTTGTTTCTTATTTGCCCCCCCTCCCCCTCCTTCTTGGTGTAGATATATAACATATTCAAAGGAGGAGGAGGCAGTCCGATGTATTCAGCTGGTACATGGATTTGCTTTGGATGGTAAACCGTTGAGGTGAGTGGCATCCTTCATTTAGTAAGACCTTATGGCAATAGTAGACTGTCTCTAATAATGCTGGCTTCAGGGCATGCTTTGGGACCACAAAATACTGTCATGCATGGCTGAGAAACATGGTATGACTTTAAGCATTTTACAGTTAAGAGTGTGGCAGAATCTCACATCAGCAATGAACCCAAAGCTTATCGAATAATTGGCTATCACCTGATCAAGGTTTAACTTGTTTGTCCAGCCTTGCAGCAATCCAGATTGTCTATATTTGCATGACATTGGCTCACAAGCGGATAGTTTTACAAAGGATGAAGTAATATCCGCATACACAAGGTATTTCTATATGTGAATGGTCAGTGGTGTCAGTTGTATTCCTTGCCATCATTTTGATTTTCTGTCATTTTCCTTATGTATTCGCTGCTTTTGATTCACTTAACGTGTGAGTATTGGATATTTCCCCCCTTAAAAAGTTCGAGTTCATGTATTTTGGCGTTAGTCTTATTGTAGTCTTGCTACACATGTAGGAATTAATATTGGCTTATGTTTTCATTTGGAAACGGATGTAATACGTAATCATGGACCTTCTTTTCTCATTTCTGTATTGTACTTCGAACTAGAAAAAGGAGACTCCTTGTTAGTTATTTTTCATTCGAAGCTCGTATATTAGGGATTTCCGTCCTGTATCCATTATCTGACCATGTTTAAACTGGGGCAGAATTTCAAGTGGTGGTTGAAAAATGAAAATGTTATTTCACTGACCTCATAAATGTGGTGTTTAGATGTAGTGGTGGTACAGTGTCACTGTTTTGGTGTCCTGAGTCCTTTACTGAAGATAATAATAGCGGTACTGAAATATTACTTGAGGATGCCTCGAAAAGGATGTCGATGGATGGTGCAGTACATCTTGTCTTTTCTCCTGTATTTTTTTGTGTCATGTAATTGTTTCTCAAATATCTGTCCTCTTTCATAATGATTTTAAAGGAGTAGAATCCAACAAGCTACCAGTTCCTCAAATAGTATCCAACGGCGTTCAGGAAATATATTACCTCCTCCAGGAGATGATTACTGCAATAACATCTCGACACCTTCAGGGAAGCCTACGGCTAAAGCTGCTATACATAAAAATGTAAGATTTCATCATTATTGCCTTCGCCCCAGCAGATATGCTTATCTATCTTTCAGCATTGTGATTTGCTGGTCCAGCTTTATCTGATTTTCAAGTCTCTAATTTTTTGTTCTTTCTCGATTTATTGTTTTGTGTCTTGCCCCATGAAGTTCATTTGAACCATATTTTTAGGGATAGCAGGGATTCTCATGCATCATAAAAAAATGTGTCTTAGCTGATGCAGTGAATGATCTAATGGTTGAAAAATGTATCAATTCATGGCCATTGAAAATGTGAATGAACTTTGTATTGAATGATCTCTACTTTCCTACTCACTTATTCTTCATTGCTTCAGCAGAATTCAGCAATGAGTACTAAAAATTCTCCGCCAAATAGTAGTTCTGGGATATCTGCTGCTCTGCCAGCTGGAGCACCATGGTATGTCATCCTCTTATAGTAGTTGTCTCTTAATTTTTTCTTGCTAGCATTTCTGAGTATTGTCCTGAACTCTTGATCAGGGGTATACGTCCATCGAGTTCTAATGGACCACCTAATCAGAAAAACGACATGTGTAAATCGCCAGGTCAAGTTTCTTCATTTCAGAATGACACTGGGAAGAAAAAGGTGCCTAATGAAGGAAGTACCATTTCTCTAGAGAAAAGTAAGAGAGAAAGTTCTGGGCCATTAAAAGAGGATTCAAATACAGATAGAACTAGAAGTATTGTATCTGACACTTCCACGACATCTGTATATCTCGCCAATGTGCCCTTAAGCAGCCAGCTTCATAGCCCACCTAGAACCAAATCGCTTCTAAATACTTCTAATATAGTTGATTCTTCCGCTTCAGCTAGTGGGCTTGTATCAGATAAAGATCCTGTGGACTATATAGACAATAACATGGAGAATGGGTGCTCTGATGTATTATCATTGAGCATTCAAGAAAATCAAAATCTACAAAATAACAATGTTGAGCAAATTAGAGAACCTTCAGTTTGTCAGCCTTCTGGAGAAGTTAAGAACACCACTGATGTGGTACACATTGCAAGTGTCCAGTCTGATTCTAGATTGGGAAGGCCTGATGAAGTAACTACAGTCGACTTGCCTGAACTGGACAATGATCTATTATCTTTCCATAGCCAGAGGATTAAGGATCCTGAGATTGCTTCAAATAGAGCACCAGATTTTTCTGATGCACTTAATCTGAAGCGTTCTGATTTTAATTCTCCCGCATTTGACAATGCTGATGGTTTAACCGATATTGGTTTTTCTGATGCACTTGATCTTAAGAAGGCTGTACATAGAGGTGGTAACTTGATGGTTTCAACTTCTAATTTTGCAAGTGTGTATCTGGAGAATACATTCAATAATGGTGCTCAAGATTCCAGTTTGTTTCTGAGAAAGGAGAAAATGTCTCATCTTGGGAGATATGAAACTGAAGGAGGCAGCTGTGCTCCTGCTACAGATACAGGGGAGAGCAGCATTATATCTAATATTTTGTCACTGGACTTTGACTCATGGGATGAGTCTGTAACTTCACCTCAGAACCTGGTTAAGTTGTTAGGTGAAAGTGATAGACGACAAGGGTCTTTTGGAGTACCAGGTTCTTGGAAAGCTCAGAATAGCAATCAATCAAGATTTTCGTTTGCTAGAGAAGACGCTACGAGCCAATTACCTGATTCTGAACAAGCATATAAGCAGCGTCTATTTGGCCATAATTTCTCTGGCAGCAACATATTGCATCATGAGAAGTTTGTTGGTAGTAGTACAAATGGTTTACCTGTTTCCAGTGGCTCAGAACAAGATTATTTTTCGAACAGTGTTTCTCATTTTTCTTCCAACAAGCTTCCTTGTAAGTTAATGCTAATTCATAATTCTCTTTAAAGTACTTTTTCATACTTTTCTTTGGGGTTCACTATTATGTGAATTTATCTTTAAAATTGCTGTTTATTAGTAACTTAGGATACAATTTGGGTTCTTGTTTGTCCCTGTTAGAATGGCATAGTGCTTTTGATCTGTAACACTAGAGAATATGGGACCTATTCCTTATCTGATCTACCATTTTTTCGCCTTTATTATCTTTGAGTTGTTATCACATATTACAATTTTTCATTTCTGACACAAAAGCACTGGACGACCTTTATCATTTTCTGTATGATGATTGCTGACATTGAGATGGCACCTTCACAGTTGGCATTTTCGCAAACCTCTCAGCATGCTAACTTCTCTTGTTTGTGTTTTCTGCTGTAAATTACAATTAATTGGTTTCATTTGGTACCCCCCTGACACTTCTTTCTCCACTGTCCTCGAACAGTTTCAAGACCTCAGGTATCTGCACCTCCCGGATTTTCAGCGCCTAGTAGGGCAGCAGCACCTCCAGGATTTACTTCTCACGGACGGACAGAGCAATTTTTTGACTCACACTCTGGTTAGAAATTAGAATTGTTTTTAGTAGGTGAATTTAATGTTTAATACGTGAAGTATTTGAAAGCCATTTTCTCTCTGATAATTACATGTACTCTGTACTTGCAGGAAATCATGCAGTTGATGCTACCTCTTTATTGAGAAATCAGTATCAAACACCCCAAAGTGGTGATGCTCTTACTAACGGTGATATAGAATTTATGGATCCCGCAATTTTGGCTGTTGGCAAAGGGACATTCGCAAGTGACGTCAACAATACCGGCCTAGACATAAGATCTAATTTTTCTCCGCAATTCAATGCATATGATGAGGCCAGATTCCAATCAATTTTACAAAGATCTCTCACTCCACAGCATAATCAAAGATTTAGCGACCTGGGTGACAATCTCTCCACCCTTGGTGATACTTATGGAATCTCTTCTAGGGTTGTCGAGCAGACACTATCCAATAATCATTCTCCATTTCCTCAGTTCAACCTACATCAGTCTAGAAATGGAATAACTTCTAATGGTCAATGGGATGGGTGGAATGAAGCCCGGAGTGTGAATAATTTGGGTATGGCTGAACTGCTCAGAACTGAGCGGTTGGGACTTAGCAGTAAGTTCTATGGTGGTTATGAAGAATCCAAGATGAGGATGCCAGGTTCAGGCAATATATACAATGGGACTTATGGGATTTGATTTGAAGATTTGTTCTGTATTGGCTTGTGATGATATCAGTGGTGAAATAGGAAGATCATATCCGACCTCGATGCCTGAAGTTCACCTTTTGAGTGTGGTGCCTATACATTCAAAACAGTTCCCTCTGACACGATGAGTCGTGGTTAGTTTCACTCGGCCACTTTCAGGTTGGTGGAGGATCGAACCTTCTCAAACATGGAGTCCAGAAGCCAACAGGTCCTAATTAGTGATGGATGCTTTATAATCTCCACAGTAGAGTAACTTCTGTCTCGTTATATTCATGAACTGTGTGAAGGGGTGGCAAAATTATTTGCTCACAATCAGTAACGACAAAGCAGCAGTATTCTTGTTCAGCAAAATTGGTATCTAGAACTTATCATTTTGAAGTATACAGCAAAGATGATAAAAGCTCGAGTTTGAAGATATAACTTTGTGCAAAACTCTTAACAGAATCCTGTTTGTTTGACTTCTTATTATCTTGGCATGGTGATCTATTCCTCATTTTTTCAGAAATTTGAGGTGAAAGTTCTCGAGAATGAAGCTCAATGTGAAAATGCTGCTAGACCTATGCCGTCCATGGCAATCCCAGTGTTCGAGCCTTAGAGGTTCATGTCAACCAGAGAGACGAATATCAGATAAGTCGATGCTTTGCTCAGAGAGAGTAGCGTCTTATCCCTGTCCTGCTTTCGGGTTGGGGAAAAGTTGCTGCATCTGTACAATAGCTGAGGATTAACAAGAATAGACATGGTCGTTCGAAAAGGTACTTAATCTCTGCCGCATATTTAACATAGAGAGAGTCGGTTGTTGCTGAGAACGACGCTGAAAATAAGATTGTTTGGGTGACTTCAGCGGAATTGTCGTGTAATGTTTGTTGCATTTACGTAAACTAACAATGATTGAACTTTCAATCTAGTCCTGTTTATCTGTTGGTTGCCTGGACCTGCTGATTATAATATGCATCTTTCAATTTACTTCACAATATGCAAGGGTTAAATATTACGAACTTAACTAATTTTGGTGGGTGTTTTGTGTAAGATCTCTTTCATGCGTCAAGATTTCTTAGATGGTCTTGAATAAGTCTTTAGGTAATTTTGGGTTAGTTTTGCAATTTCTTGCATATTGAAATAATTTGCTAGAATATATATATATATATATAGGTTGAGTTATAATAAAAATCTATTTTTTCCTAAAAACCAATGCATTTTATGTACAAAGTTAATGCACTTAATGTATAAACCTAATGTACCATCGAGTTCTAGTAATGATAATATTATTCATCAATATTTTATAGTGCAGTAACTTTATACATAAAGTGTGCATTAACTTTGTAATTAAAATGTATTGATTTTTAGGTTTTTACGAAAAATAGGTTTTTATTTGAATTCCTCCATATATATATATATATATAGAGTTAACGTGAGAACCATTTTTATTGTGAGAACCAAAAAATGATGAATTCATAATAAAAGCTGATGAATCTGTTAAAAGTTGCTGAATTCAAAAAAATTGAATTTTTGTCCCTCATGAGATTCGAACTCGTGTGAAATTTTTGAATTTTTGAATTCAATAACTTTCTCAATGGATTCATCAACTTTTATAACGAATTCATTTGGTTCTTAGTTTTTAGGAAAAAAATTGTTCTTATTTAAATCAAACTATATATATATATATATATATATATATATATATATATATATTTATATATATATGTGTGTGTGTGTGTGTGTGTGTGTGTGAGTTATGGTGAGAAAGCTCCTTAGTGTAGGAAATAGGAATAGTAACACATCTTTCATATTTGTGTAGAATAATCAGAATTATTATGTTGCACATGTTAGTTTAGTACATATTTCATTCTTTCATAACACATATGCTAAATATATTAGTTTAACACATATTTCATTGCAACGTAGTATAAAAAGGGTTCCAGTACTGCACAGTAATTTGTGTAGCACACAAAATACAAAATTGTAGCACAACCGATATTAAATCTCAATTATTGATAAAGCAAATCAAAAGCTCAGATTTATTCTCATTTCCTATTAAATTATCATTTCCGACCTAAACCATCTCCTATCTCTCTCTCTATATGTGATTTTTTAATAATTATTTTGATTTTGTTTCAAGTTATTATTTTATTGCGTTCTAAATTTAAATTTAGTAAAACATTGCGTAATAGTTGTTTCATTTATTAGAGGCTTCAGTATGTTAGAATCTTAACAAAAATTATGAATGAAACATAAAACTTAATTTTTCTTTCTTTTCTTGATCTATGAAAAAAATGGAGGAATTCCGTTGTGGACTTTTATGTAACTTAAACCGTTTTACATTAAATTTGGTTGATGATGCTTAAGTTATATCGTATTCGTATACATCAAATTTAGAGTTTTTAACATAATTATTTTACAAATAAATTATCATACATTATGAATCTAAAAACTATCTAAAAGATAATAATAAAAGAGCAGTTTATATAAAACTTAAATGCTATCTTACAACTTAGATGATGTTTGACTAAGTTTATTTTAAAGAGCTTATAAACTCTAAGAGTTTATAAAATGTTTCAAAAGCTTATAAGATAATGTTTGAAAGACTTATAAGTTGTTAAAGTTTTAGATAATTGAACTTATAAGCTATAAAAATAATCGTGAATTAGAGAGAGAAAATTGACGATATGTAAAATCGATAATGTATATGTAGAAATAAAGAACCATAATAAAATTATTTTGATAAATTTAATGTTATTTATAAGAATATAAAAAAAATTAGGAATGAATAACTTATTTTCAAGAGACAAAAAATAAATAAATTGTTGGGACTTATTTTCATAACTCATAAATTATTTACAAACTTATTTTATCAAATATTTTTTAAAAATTTATAATTTTTTAAATAATTTATAAACTGTTTTAAATAATTTATAAGCTAATTAAACACCCTATTACCAGAAGTCCAACTTTCACTGACGAGGGTTGAATTCTTTCGCAAGGGGACAGAGATCACTTCGAATTTTCTGCATACGAACTGATTCTGCATTAATTATGTACCATCAAATCAATCATTCTTTCACATCGCCGGTCTCCGGTCGTACTACTTTTTTGTATCCTATTAAAATAATATTATTGCAGTCATTCCTAAAATTAATTTTGAAATTTCTGTAGTTAAAATTTGATCAGTTCTAAATTTGTTTTCTTCTCCCTTTACGGCACTTATTTTTCTTTCTTGAGCAAAAACAAAAAAGAAAAACAATTGCAAATATTATAACGAAAGCACAAAGTTGTGTATGACAGAAAACTTGATTGGATGCTACCAGTAGGAGATGAATTGAAATTTGACAAATTGATGCATTTAAAATTTCAACAATTAAAAAAAAAAAAAAATTGATTGGATGCTACCAGTAGGAGATGAATTCGAAATTTGACAAATTGATGCATGTTATAAACAACAACAAAAAAAAAAAAAGATTTTTTTTGACGCGATCTTCAAATTTCTGTATATAAAAAAATAATTATCTTATTTTCTTTAAATTTTCATTTTTATGCACTGATACATGGCTATCCCATTTGTTTTTACTCCTGTCCAACTATAAAGTTAGTTAATAAGTTTTATTATTTACTTTTTTTAGTTATGTATCCTATTTCGGAAATATATATTCAACCTTAATAATCAATTATTAACAAAATAATTAAAAATTCAATGTGGAAAAATAATTATAAATGCTCATTGGATAAGGAATCCTAATAAATAAGTTAAAATTAAATAAAAACATAAGAAATTGAAAAAAATAAAATAATTAATAGTAAGATGCAAGTGGAACGTCAATAAGATAGTATCTCAACATAGAATATCCCAAATGACAGATCCATGCACTTAAGTACACAATTACCACAAATATTCAATTGAGTTTAGTTATAACGATGAAGCCTTGTAGTTCGAAAAGACATCTGCATACTGATACCCAACGAAAACATTATAGAAAAGACTAAAAAACCAAATAAATAGATAAATGAAGGAACAAGTCATTAAAAAGAACAATGAAGATAAGGAAAATTGCACCTATACATGATTAATGGTCACCACAAAAAATGGCTCTTATTTAATAAAGGGCGGACACCGGTAGCTGCAGCCCCCCGAAAAACTTGGACGATCGTCCCTCATCGCCTCCTAACTGCCAAAGGCACGAAGAAGATTTCGTGAACTTAAAACGACTGCGTGCAAATTCAAATAATAATGTAGGTTGTAGCTCCCCATGATATTTTCTTTGTGTCCGCCACTAGTTTATAGCACCTTTACAAATATAAACCTCTTTACTTTGAAATAAAAGATTAAAAAGGAAACAGAAAAAGCCAAAAGTTACTACATGCATCCACATTAAGACTAAGATGGTGGCATATATGGCTTCATCCAAGAGTAACATGCCAATGCGTTTACATAATCGTATGGAACCGGAGAAACAGAACTAGGGGGCTGGAGATGAGAATCCTGATGATGCTGCAGTCGTTTGATCGTAGTCGTTTGCCAGTTCCAGTTGAGATATCGAACCACTTCTTTCCCTTTCCTGCATCATTCAAACTACAACTCAACACCTAGAAATCCTCTTTTATATTCAAATACATCGTATCCACGTCCTACTAGGCTACTACGACGGGCCATCACAAAGAGCTAGCACGACGTACAGAGATACTATCATGCGATATTGTGTGAGTTTTTCAATCTTTTCGTTTTGAATATATTAAATGAGCCTCACAGAACTCAGTCTTGTAAATCCTACGACTGCTTTGGTCGACCAAGCAGCTAGCTATACCCAGAATGAGACTGCTAAACAAAAAACACCATGTTACCTTATTGTTGGGTACAAATTTAGGATCCACACCATTTCGCATAATAGGATGTTCTGCTGTTAATTGTACTCCTTCGAGTGGCGGGTTAAACATAATGTTTGAGACGGAGTTCCCCGCATGCTGCAGAAACTGTAGAAGATGAAGATACACTTTTAATCAAGAAGTTAACATAAATCGTTGTTTGGTTCGCATATTTCTTCACCAGAAACTTGAATTTTGCATATTTGTTGTTTAATTATTTTAATTTCAGAATACCATCAATGTTCTTGTGGTTTGAGCATCATGATGGAGCTTTAAAGAATCCGAGTATCTAGTCTTCTTTGGAGAAGATGCAGACATCCCCAAATTCAGATTAAGATCATGTTGGTTACCTGTTTTAAGAGCATTGAAATTCAAGCAACAAAAGCTAAACGGGCGACTAAAGTAAAAAAAATAAAAAATCAATGAGCAAATAACTCAACAAGAAACTAGAGGAACAAGAGAAACATTCAAAACACTAGTTATACCTCCATTGTGCGGTTCAAAGATTGTAGTCTCCCATTGTATTTGCTCGTTTCAAAGCTGGTGACAGCATCGCTTCCATTGCACATGATGGCTGCCTTGTCGTACCTGGTTCGTACAAAACCAAAAAGGGATAAAGATAAGCTGGATGAGGCCAACTCATAGAAATGTGTAATCACTAGGACCTTGCAGCTTCTACTTCACTCTATAAATTCGAATTCCCAAATTATTTTTCGGCTAATTCACTCGAGAGATGTCATGGTGTAACTATAGAGCTCACATGAAGTTAGTAATCGTTTCACTTCTAGGCATAGACACATAGCAAATTCATATTACCAAAACATTAGGGTTTCCTTAGATGAAATGTCCTTACTTCTTTCCAAGAAACTCCTCGGTTCGAGCTTCCCAACGGCCACCTTTCTGAAGCGTTATTCCTCTATTCTTAGAACTCCCTCTTGAAAATCCACTACTCTGGCGACGAAGCATCTGCACAAACTCTTCTTTCGGCAGATTCATCACCTACACACATACAACCCCAAAAAAATGCAAATCATTCTCCATCAACTAATAGCAAGTTCGAGAAATACAATGACATCTTACACGAAGAAATCGATTAGCTAATCAAGAATGCTGTTGGAAATGAAAAACAAGAAGAAAAGTACCTGTTTCATATCATTATAATCACTGAGATTAAAGTTAATATCAGCTTCAACACCTCGGAACTTAATCGCAGCTCTATCGTACGCTCTGTTGCAATAATAGAATTTTACAAACTTGATCAGAATTTGATGCCTTAAACTAGATGTAATTGGCAAAGAACACACAATAAAATAAGTTTTACCTAGCAGCAGCAAGAGCTGTATCAAATCCACCTACACATATCAATCAACATAATTCCAAAATTAGAAAAGAAAATGACAGGACTAAAACATAAGCATATATATAGTCAGTCAATCACACGAAATCCTCTATTTATAGGCAACAATGCAAGAAAAATATGTATAGTTGAAGAAGCCATCTCAATCACAAACAAACACTAAATAATACGAAATAAATTATAATCTCACCCAAATAAACTTGTTTCCCGCAGTCCCTGAATCACAGAGCAAATCACAATAAAAATCAAGCAAAGAAAAAATTCAATAATTTAATGAACTAAAAATTAAAATAAATTAAAATAAAATTTACCAAATATGAGACTCCCATCTGCCAGTTCTCCGGTAAAAAGTGACCCCTCTATACTGAGAGCTCCGAGACCTCGGCCCCCGCCGGCTCTTCCTCGCTTGCACGGCTTGTAACTGCTGCACTTCTTGTTGCACCGCCATCCGAGGAGCCGCCGCCGCCTCTTCGTTGTGGCGCAACGCGCGGTTCGACTCGTCGAGTCGACTCACCGGGAACAGGTCCCGAGTCACCAAGGCGGACCCAGTCGAAGTCAACCCCTGATCAAAACTAAAATCGTTGTTGGACGCGTCGAAGCTGAAGGTAAAGGCCGCGGCGGCATCGCCGCCCGAGGCGGAGGAGGCGCGTATCGAGCACATGTCGTCGTTGCTGGAGCTCGATTCCCCTCGACGTTCGCTGCCGAGGTCTCCCCCGACCAGCCATCGCAGTTGTTCGCATTAAACTTGTCGTCGCCGTTGGAATCTACGGTCAGATTGAGATCAAACATCTCTGCCATCTCAACCACGACCTAAATCAGCTGAGCGCAAACCAAAATTGTCGAGTGCAGTTGCGATCAAAGCTGAGCTGTTGGTTTCTGACAATCTAAAGAAGTTGAAGAAAACTACTCCTCAATTGTATACATATATACGAGATGTGTGTGTGTGTGTGTGTGTGTGTGTGAGTTGTGGAACAGCTTTTTCAACTGTGGAGCGTGAATCTATGTCACCGGCAACTACAATCATGAGTCATGGGGAACTACTGCGTGATGAGAGAGAGAGTTGAAATATATTTAATAATAAAAAATACAAGGTGGAGGAAGAGGAAAGAAGATGCTATTTGATTGCGGCAACCGGAGAGAGCGGTTGCCGGTTACACTCTTGTCTGTGTCGATAGCATATCCGTTGGTTTTATTGTTTAATAAATTTAGAGGAATCATCTTACGTACGATTACAACTCAACTTGCATTTTAAATTCTTTTTATTTATTTTGTTTTTCTATCAAATACTTATAATCTCTCTTACATAATTATTGTTTTGTTTTTTTTTACATAATTCTGTAATTATTATCTCATTTAAAAAATACATTAAAAACTATTATTTTTCGTTCATCAACTACTTTTCACATTTAACACAATCCTTTTTAATCTATATATCGATAAAATTTTAAACAATAATTATGAGAAGAATGAAATATATATTTCTTGAAGCTCTCATTAAATACGCTATCTAGATCCCTGTATATTGATAAATTTAAAAAATATGTTGATGCGTAGCTATACCAAACTTTATGCATTATTAGTTACAAGAAAATAATTCAATTGGTATAAATTATTCAACATTTATATCAACATCTTATGAATATATTATTTAATGACGTGACTCGCTCTCATATGAATTGAAAACTTTTTATATTATATGTGCCGAAATGTTCGAGTAATAATATGCAACTTCAAATAAACAATGGTACATATTATCACATGATACGATATATTTTATTTTTTAAAGACATTGTAGATAGTGTCTTAATTGATATATACATTATATAAATTTAATGATTAGAGTGAATATTTATACAAAATTCAGCAAATTAGAGTATGTAAATATAAATATGGGTGGAAGCTTGAACAAGACTTTCTAAAGATATTTTCTTATTCACAAAAACTCATGCTCCCTCGGTTGTTTTCGCATGAGTTTTAACAAAAATATTGAGTGTTTTATAAGTAGAGTAAAATTTTATATTAATATAGTGTTAAATTAATTAGTGATGAACCATGAGTGATAAAAGATATAAATAAGTAGTGTTGTTGAGGGTGAGAAGAAGAGTAATGGTGAACTACGGATGGTACAATGTGTAAATACATTACTTATTCGGCTCAAAAAGTATCCCTTAAATATTATGCAAAAAAGATATTATTGAAAATATTAAGTAAAAAATATTTTTGTGGGATAATTTTACAAAAGAAATAAGAAGTTTGGAGTATGTATAAATGTTTTTAGAAAATATCAAAATTAGGGAAGGAGAAGAGTATGCAATAATTCCATATTGTTTTAGTTTTTTTTTAATTAATACAAAATTTTAAAGGCCACAACATAATGTTCGCAGTTAACACCTGCACACACACAATGTTCACAGTTCACCTGCACTAAGTCCAGTGTGGGTTGGGTCCCATGTATTTTTCCTACTTTATTATTATTTTTTAAAATAATTATTTACATGAATTATAATTTATAATTGTGGAGGACTGTCAAAACTTAAATTCGAAAGAAGGAGATTGTCCCTATTTATAATTGTGTCACCATTAACAGTTAAAAGACAACTCGAATCTTCTATTTATTTTATGTAAAAAATCATTTTATACGCTATGTACATCAATAACATAAACTAAGTGAAATATGACAAATAAGAAAAGTTTTCGTGAACAATGAGCTATGTAGTACTCCATCCGTCCCATTATTGTTGACTCGTTTTTGTTTTTGGGTTATCCTATTAAGTTGGTCCGTTTCCAAAAAGGAAACAATTTTATACTAAAAAGTACATCGAATTTTGTGTCACACATTACTTTACATACAATTATACACAAAACACAACTCTCCTTAATCTACGTATAAAAAAGAAAGAAGTCATGAATATTGGGACGGAGGAGTATCATTTTACGCATGCATATACATATTTTGCTTCCTGTTGTGTACGTATTTCGTTTGACCTCTTTTTTCTTAATTTTTAGATAAATGTTTATTTTAGTCTAATCGTCGAAGATTCTTTGGGCCGGTGGAGGGCGTGGCATTTATTCCCTAATAAGAAAATGAGTAAATTTAATTTGTTGTGATATTAGTAGTTATTTTTTAAAATAAATATATTTCTACAAGTGTTTTATGAATTTTAGTTGGTAATAAATAAAAATTAATATCTTTAGTCTGAATATTGATAAAAAAATTAGGATGCATAAACCTATATATAACTGGGTTCGAATCGTGTCTTTACAATCTTATAAGAATAAAAAAAATACAAGCCTTAATGAAGTTAACTAAGGTTCACATTTTAATCTAAATATAGATCTAAAGATAAACTTTTATCTACATAAATTAATCGCGAATTACTCAGTGCATAATATATGTACATTGAAATGATGTTTATTTGTGACGTTGATCAAGTAGATATGGTAAAGAATATTTCCATATATACTAAAAGTAAAAGAAACATGTAAATATTAAGACTTTCTAAGTTAAACTCACAATTTATCCTCCAAGATATACCGAAATTAAAATAAACTACAAATATTATAGCTCGATTTTTTATTCAAAGTTAAATGTATAAGTGCACAAGTTGGTCCAACTTACACTTCTATGTAGGTGGAAGCCTGTAAGTAATATGTGGTCTCAAATCTCGATGGTGGACGTAATAAAAAATATAATTAATATCTTTCTACTTCGAGAATGAATTACTCCGACTCTTCCTCCATATAAATGTAAATAATATTATTGTGGTACGAGGATTTAATGAGTTTTCTTAGTCGTGGATTTGAGTAAGTTGTATAGATAGGGTTTAACTTTCTTAAAAGATAATGTAATATATTTGGAAATGGGGTTGTAGCTAAAAAAGAGGGATTGACTTCCTCTCATTTATTTAGGGAGAAAAGATGCATGGTTGGAGCTTGAATATATATATATATATATATATATATATATATATATATATATATATATATATATAAATAAATTAAATTTATTAGATAATTATATTTGACAATGACTAATATACCGATATTTGAATAGTAGCATATTTTACATATTCATGAAGCTCCAAAAATAATGTATTTTTTCTAAAAGTTTAGCATATAGAATTACTATCCATTCAAAAATGTTATATCTAAATATATTAGTTTATAAACGTCTTTCAAGGTAAAAACCAATAACATATTAAGAGTTATAGTGTTAATGCAACATATTGGTGAATTAACTTTAGAGCACACAAAACATTAATCGAGAGTGCAAACCAAAAGAAAATTAAATCTCAACCATTGATATAGCAAATCAAAGGCTAATTCATTCCTTATTTCACCAAATTATCTATTCCTACAAAAACCATCTCCTAATTATATATATATATATATATATATATATATATATACCCTCACCTTTAAGAAAATTAGATATACATTATTGAATTATATTACATAAGTTTTCTATCTCTCTCGTTTGTATTGTGAATAGTTTGTTAGCATTAATCGAATCTTTGTTAGTCGGTTAAAGGATTAGTTAAACAGTTAGGCGTTAGTTTTACGCTATGTCTATATATATCTGTAATCCTCATTTACTTGCAATATATGAAAATATATCTTTCTCTTCAAATCTGTTTGTGTATATTAACATGGTATCGAGCTTCACTAGTTTTTGATCTGCGATTTTTCGTGATCAACATGGTGTCGTCTTCAACAACAACATCCATTCTTCCAAATCGCATCCGATGATATTACGATTGGATCGCAACAATTATGCTTCGGAGAATCCAGTCCTAACTACGATTCGAGCTCATGGATTTGATGAGTTTCTTTCTCCAACTGTTGCACCACCATTACAATGGCTTCCTACTACTGCAAATGTTCCTTCTTTACCTAATCCTGCATTTGGAATGGATTAGAAAAGATCGATTCTCATGAGTTGGATGCTCTCGTCCATTGGTGAATCTATGCTAGGACACGTTGTTCACTGCCGTCCGCTAGCATGATGCGGAGTGTTCGGAACAATTGTTCCATCCACAATCTCGTGCTCGAGTTCTTGATTGAAGAAGATGCGCTCTCGGAAGAAAGGGATGATGTCGGTTGATGAATATTTTCTTCGGATGCGCAGCTACGATGACCAACTCGGTGCGATTGGTCATGGCATTTCGAGATGAAGATCTTGGCGACTTTATTCTTGCGAGCTTTGGAGATGAATATGAATCCATTATTGTCAACCTTGTTCATCGATCTGAGACTCCCAATCTTCAGGTTGCAATATGCTCTCCAATGTCATGAAATTCGCCTACAACGTAGTGTTCACTCGCTATCTTCGGATCTACGGCGCATATTGTTTCGTGGTGGTTTTAATGGTGGTCGTTCTTCTACCTCCAAATATTACGGCAAAACTTGGTGGTCATCAATTGTGTGGACGCACAAACCATGTAGCACTCAAATGTTACAAACGCTTTGATGTTAATTTCACAGTGCGATAATCACCGCCACGATCCTTCCTCAAGCTTATCTCACGACTTTCGTGTCGCTTCGAGTATGAGTTTGATGAAGATGAAGCGCTTGGTATGTTGATAGTGGTGCCACGAATCACATCACAAAGAGCTCGAACAATCTCAAGTATCTGCGCCAGTACATCGGATCCAAGCACTTACTGATGGTAATGGTAAGTCTATTCCAATTCAATCCATAGGATCTAACTCCATTCGTTCTTCTTCCACCGATTCTCTTACGCTCAATAATATACTTTTGTTCCACAAATTACCAAAATTTGATCGGATATCTCGGTTTACAAAAGACAATCATGTTGTTTTGAATTTCATGATGCTTGTTGCCTTGTGAAGGACAAGAAAAGCGAGCAAAACTCTCCCGACGGAAAACTACACAAGGGACTGTACCAAATTGATCTCTCAAGCTAGGTTCAAGCATCAACTCTTCCGGACTTCTGCTTCGGTTCCTCATAATAATGTGTGTCTTTCTGTTTCCACTTGTTCTAATCACTTGGTTTCTGGTTCTTCCTGTTATTTTCCTAGAGCAATCTGTACTAATAATGTTGAAATAAAAAGTCCACAAGAGTGTTCATCTGATATCTCTCTATCTTGTAATCATCGACTTCCAAATCAAGTGAAATAAAAACTTGGCATCAGAAATTAGGTCATCCATGTGATTCGGTTCTTTCTCATGTTCTTAAAATGATGCATGTATCTGCAAAAAATACAACGGCTGGGTTCTGTGATGCTTGTAACATTGGAAAAATTCATCAACAACCTCATGTCACTCAAACTTTGAAAACCTCTCGTCCATTTCAGCTCATACATTCAGATATCTGGGGTCCTTCTCATACTTCGTCTATACAAGGGTTCAAATACTACATCCATTTTGTGGATGATTTCAGTAGATTCACTTGGATATATCCACTCACACTTAAATCTGAAACGGGTAAAATTGTTCAACAATTTTTTCAAATGGTCAAGTGTCAGTTCTCTAGCTCTATTCAAGTGTTTCAATCTGATTGGGGAGGTGAATATCGCACTTTAACTTCATACTTTAAAGATTTAGGGGTTCATTTCCAACATCCATGTCCTTATATCCATCCACAAAATGGGAAAGCCGAAAGGAAACACCAACATATTGTTGATCTTGGGCTAACTCTTCTCAGTCAAGCTTCTTTACCTCTTGACTACTGGTGGCATGCCTTTGAGGCTGCAACTTATCTCATAAACAGATTACCTTCCGTACAACTCCAATTACAGTATCCTTATCAAATTCTCTTTCAAAAACTACCCTCTTATTCTCTTCTTAAGGTGTTTGGTACGTGCATGTTATCCATTTCTTAAACCTTATAATAAACATAAACTTGAATTTCGATCGGCAAGTGTGTTTTCTTAGGATCTGATAATCATCACAAAGGTTACAAGTGTCTAAGTGCCTCGGAAGGATTTACATTGCGAATCTTGTCAAATTTAATGAGCAAGAATTTCCTTTTGTTTCTCTTTTTCCTTCTTCTTCCTCGGTTCATCCTTCTCATTTTGTGTCTGTCCCAGAGCTTCCCTCTCTACCTATCTCTTCTCCTCCTTCTGCTTCATTGCATCCTGATGTGGACTACATAAATCCATCACATTCTACTTATACAAACTCAGATTCTGCTTCCCTCAATCCATCTCCGATATCTTCTTCTCCTTCTTCTTCTCTGCCGCATATCTCCAAAAATTCTGCCGATGTTCAGCCGCTCACTTCCAATGATCACTCAATGGTTACCCGATCCAAAATGGTATTAGCAAGCCTAAAGTGTATTATCTTGTCATTGCTTCTCATACGCCTTTGTTTCTCCAAAACCGCCATTCCTCTTTACCATTATCTCGGAGGTCTCTTGGGGATCCGGGATGGGTGGTCGCTATGGAAAAAGAAATTGATGCCATCATGGTAAAGGAACATGGAAGCTTATTCCTCCAAATCGATCTCAAAATCATAAGCAACAAATGGGTCTTTCGGTGAAGCTTAATCTGATGACACTCTCGATAAACTCAAAGCAAGACTTGTTGCTAGAGGATTGAACAATTGGCGGAGTAGACTTTCTTGAAACATTCGATCCGGTTGTTAAACCATCAACTATAAGATTAATCTTCTCTCTTACGCGACTAAAGGGTGGTCGATTCAACAAATAGATGTGAACAATGCTTTCTTAAATGGAGTTGGTGATACAATTTATATGCAAGCAACGGTTGGCTTTGAAGATCCTAATCATCCCGATTATATTTGTCGATTCTGAAAGCCATCTATGGTCTCAAACAAGCACCTCGGGCTTGGTATGATACGCTCGACATGAAATATTATTTACGGGTTTCCAAAGGTCACCTCGATTTATCTCTTTTTTAAGCGAGATGGTTCGATCTTGACTATTATCTTGGTTTATGTTGATGATATCTTGGTAGCGGTGATGATCCAACTTAGTTTACGCTATTGTTGATCATCTTCATGACAAATTCTCTGTCAAAAATTTGGGAAATGTGAATTACTTTCTTGGCATAGAAGTTCACAAAGTTGGTAGTAGCTTTTCTCTCGGTCAGCAAAAATACATCCATGATTTGCTCACAAAAACAAAGATGCTCAACTCTAATTCTTGTGCTACTCCTATGACTCCGGCAACTAAATTGTCCAAGGCAATAGGTGTTCCTTTTGTTGATCCTACTTTATATCGAAGCACTGTGGGGGCCTTGCAATATCTTACCCTCACCGTCCGACATTGCTTTTGCGGTGAACAAGCTAAGTCGGTTTTATCATCACCAATGATCATCATTGGTGGGCTTGTAAAAGATTATTCTGCTATCTTAAAGGCCGCTTCCATGAAGTCGTTCTTTCGTCCTTCATCTTCGTTCAAGATAGAAAGTTATCTTTGATGCGGATTAGGCTAGTTGCATTGATGATCGTCGTTCTCACGGAGGACCTTGTATTTTCTTAGGATCAAATCGATTACTTGGTGCGAAAAGCAAGATGTGGTATCACGTGGCGGTCTTTGAATCGAATATAGGAGTCTCGCTCATCGCTACAACCGATGTCGTTTGGTGAAAGCGCTTTGTCTTGAACTTGGTGTTGTCTTGACTTCACCTCTTGACTTTGGAGTGATAATACGGTGCTATTGCTATAGCGAAACCCGATCTTTCATGCTAGGGCGAAGCATATTGAAGTCGATGTTCATTATGTAAGGAAAAAGTTATGGATGGTACAATTGAAGTTTGTTTTGTTCCTCTCAAGATCAAGTTCTTGATGTGTTTACAAAGCCATTATCAGTCAATTTTGTTTGTTAAGGAATCAGTTGAATCTTGTGGCCACCAGCCAAGGTTAGAATTGTTGGGGTGTATTGAATTATATTACATAAGTTTTCTATCTCTCTCGTTTGTATTGTTAATAGTTTGTTAGCATTAATCAATCACATTAGTCGATTAAAGGATTAGTTAGACAGTTAGGCGTTAGTTTTCCGCTATGTCTATATATATCGTAATCCTCATTTATTGCAATATATGAAAATATATCTTTCTCTTCAAATCTGTTTGTGTATATTAACATACATCCACTTAATTGTAATTTATATTTTTCCATATCCATATTATATTATAAATCATACTATTTATGGTATGTTTCCATTTAGGAAATAATTATCTCTTCAAAAGTTGTGAGGCCTCCTACTTTTTATCACTTTATTCACTTTATATCATTCTCCAAATAACCGCTAAAAAGAAAGGAATACGGATATTTATGTCAATAATATAAATAAATAATTTAATAAAAAATATGTCTTCTCTGGACGAGAATCCTACCTCTATCCCTGTTTCGTTTTCTTATTGTGGAAACCATAGTCTTTATCTATATATAGGCAGTTGGAGAGCTCGTACAGCTCACGGAGTATATAGATAAAGATAATATCAATTATTGGAAGAGAGAGAGAGAGAGAGATGAAAATGGGGTCCCTTCCTCTTAAGGTAATCCTCCAACCTTAAAATCACCTTTTTCTACTAAACTTATTTTCTAAATTAGGTAACATGCGATTCACGCTACATCAACTGCTCACCGGCTCTCCCGGTTTCACTCCACCAACACCTCACCCTATACGTCCACCCACTCAACACCCGCCACCTGGATTTTCTAGCAGATATTTCGCCGAACTTTTCAACTTCAGCGATATGAGATTTGCCCTCGTAATCACACATGTTTTTATAATATCATTGTAATGTAACTAATTAGTATATTTATTATACACGATTTGAAATAATAGTAGCACTAACCTAACAAGGTGTCTCATCATTTCTCAATTTCATCAAGATTAGGTTGGATAGATAAAATTAATCCAATATAATCAAGTGTTTACTTTTAAGGATTAATATTTGAGGATATCACAAAGCTTTGGATTATTTTAATCTTTTGAATTGTTCTCCATTAATTTTAATCCAACTAATATAGGTATGATTGAAATAATCCTCCAAATAAAGGAAGAATTATTTATCCCAATTTTAATCATTCACTAATCCTTTGTAGTAAACAAATGATTGATAGATAAAAATTATCTTATACCAAAGATTGAAAATTTTGTCTGACTCTATGATAATTTATTACTTCATCCGTCCAACAAAAACTTACATTTAATTTTTTTTGTGGATGTCCATCAAAAATTTGTATTTTATATTTTTTGAAATATCCACTATTCTTAATCTACCATTTATTTACAAAAAAAAAACATATATGTCCAATTTTTTACTCACATTAATTTTTTATAGAAGGAGGTAGTATATAACTACAAGAAAATTAATGTTATTTTACATATGAACGTGGACACCTTCATGAATATTTGCTATTTATAGATGTTACGCTAACACTCATCTTTTTCATGATGAAATATTTCTTTGGCGCTCAACTTTGAAAACACTTTAAAAAATATTGAAATGAGGATTCATGTCTCATGAGGCCTCCTGCATTTAGACAATACAAATTTTAGGTATTAATTACATATATTGGCAAATGGCCATTCATAAATTTTTGCCTTTCAATAACAACTACCTAGCCTGCCAAAAAAATTATGCGATTATACCGGCAAAAATTTAGAAAAAATCGAAAATTATCTTGCATAATCGTTTTGTTAATTGAGCACATTTTTACGATCAAATATAAGTTGCAAACATTTATTTACATTCACATGTGTCATGAATTCATGATGATGAAATTAAATGGAACGTGGAACTTCCCGCCATTGTGTAGGGGAACATTCTCAGTTTTCCATTATATATATATATATATATATATATGTATATATATATATATATATATATATAATTTGGTTCAAATAAAACTATTCTTATCCTAAAAAATAAGAATCAAATGAATTAGTTATGAAAGTTGATGAATCTGTTGAGAAAGTTGACGAATTCAAAAATTCAAAATTTTTAACCCGGGTTCGAATCCCATGAGGGGCGAAAATTCTATTTTTTTGGATTGAGTAATTTTTCCAGTGGATTCATCAACTTTCACTGTGAATTCATCATTTTTTGGTTCTCACGTTCTCATGATAAAAATGATTCTTACGTTAACTCTCACATATATATATATATATATATATATAGGAAAATGGTTCATGTGAGAATGGAAATAAGTGTAGAAAATATGAATAGATATGTAAGTCTAGCATATCTTTCATATTTGTGTAGCACAATCAGAATTACTATGTTGCATATGTTCGTTTAGCACATATTTCATCTCTTCGTAGCACATATGCTAAATATATTAGTTTAGCACATCTTTCATTGCAGCGTAGCACAAGAAAGGTTATAGTGTTGCACAGTAATCCGCATAGCACACAAGACACAAAACTGTAGCACAATTGAAATTAAATCTCAACCATTGATCCAACGAATCAAAGGTCCAAATTCATTCTCATTTTCTACTAAATTATCCTTTCCTATTGATGCATATATATATATATATATATATATATATGAGTTTAAATAAATACCGATTTTCGTAAAAACTTAAAAATCAATACACTTTAAGTTAAAATTAATTTACTTTATGTATAAAGTTACTGCACTATAAAATATTGATTAATAGTATTATCTTTTACCAGAATTTAATGGTGTATTAGTTTTATACATAAAGTGCATCAACTTTATATGTAAAATTAATTGGTTTTTAGTTTTTACGAAATAATATGTTTTAATTATAACTCAACCATAATATATATATATACTTACTACATGTTAATAATGTTAAATTGTAATTATAAAATGAATCAAATATTAACCTTGAGTAGGCGAAAAAACCTTTTCTTTTCCCATTTTCAATTTTGTTTTGTTTTGTTCGTGGGGTAAGAAGGATGTCGGCAGAGGGTGGCCGGTTTGCGTTAATATGATTACTAATTAATACAAAATGAAATCAAGTTGCAGTTGCTTTTGTGTTCAAACCAAAAACATTGCTTTACAATTATGCTTTTATAATGACTCTCTCTCTCTCTCTCTCTCTCTCATTATTCTAACTTTAGAAACAATTTGATGCATCTCGTTGAAACGTCATTGATTGACGGACTAATAGGCAGTTAACAACGTTGTTAGTCACTAAATTCAGCTTTAATTTAGCCATTCATTCATTACTTCTTTGTCTTTTTCCTTGTCGGTCCAATCTAATGAATTAATCAAATATATCACTCATCCTATATCTAATAACTTAATCTTATCATTATCTTTAATAACACAAATCACGAGCCAAAAAATATAATGAAATTAGACAAGGCAATAATTTCATGTAACTACCCGAGGAAAATAACAGTCGAATTACTTAATTTGTCATATATGCACCGATGTACCTACATATATTTTACATTTATACGACATGTATAAAATAATACCAAAATAAGTAGCCGGCAATCCGGCAATGCTAATGAAGGACAAGTTGTACTACTGTTTGTACTAGGATTATAACATTACATAGATGTAGTTTTATTGGACAGGGTTTATGGCAAAATAATGTCAAACTCTCCCTTTTTAAGGAAAAAAAAAAGTCAAAAAGTCATGAAATTCACACCTAATAGGCAGCTTTCGTAAACATTAAATATGCCTTCTTTATCACAAACATTAAAGTATCACCTACCACAAGGTGACCATATATCTAAGCAATCTTAGTTACAACTTGACTGGCCTACAAAAGTCCTCGTTACAAGTGAACTTTTTCAAGTAAAAGTTTATTTTGTGTGGAAGTGACCAAAATTCTACGATTCTGATTTTAGATCCAACTATTATCAAATATCATTGAAATTATGAATCTATTGGAAAATAATTTTGGTTCCAATATTTGATCCATCTAATAAATCTTGATCCAACTAACCATTTTGCACAAATTTTTGTCTAATTTTTAACGTTTATACTACAATATTTCGAGCCTACTCCTCTATGATATACTATGTATTTCGTGTATTTATTGTTACGTTTACTCATGAAAATTATAATTAATTGGTTTACTCAAATAGCGTGAATAAAGCACAAATAATTAACAATATCATGATTAATATGTTCTATCAAATATTATCAAATTGATTTGTTTCACTAACAGTTAGAAACAACTACCTCTAGTTCTTTCCAAAAAATATAAATAACAGTCAAAGAAACAATGTGTTAAAATCTTGATAATCGCATGAAAACGCCCTTAGGAGTTAGGTGGGCCCAGTTGTATCATGTTGTACATTTTTTAAATAAACATGATATTGGATTTTATTTCAACACCAACTAAAACTGGAATCCGGAATTAATTCAGGATAACAAAAAGAGTAAGTATACGTGTGTTAGAGCAAACAAGTTTATTTTTCTAATTAGTGTGATTTTCCTAAATATAAGTACATATAGAATTTAACCAAGCCAAGATAATCACAACCTGCCATCTGTTAATAAAACTAAAAGCACACCAAAAATTATAACTTTTATGCATACAAATATTTCAATTTTGGTGAAATTATGTAAGCAAAAAAATAGTTTTTATTTTATTAATCCATGACAATCATTTATAAATATAATAAAAAATGTTATACAATGATGTATTTGACTTGCTTATCCAGATGCGACTCCACCATAACATGTACATCACTTGTATGTTAAATATTTAACAAAAAAATTAATGTAAACCTTGAGCCGTGTGCAGCTGAATCAGATTAGTCTAATCTACCTTTGGTTTTCACATTAAACTATTTTAAGATGCTTTATATAAAGATGAACAAATCATAGGATAAACGTGACATCCTATGATAACATACATTTTTATATATAAAATTTTGGGTAAATATATCAAACTACACACATTTGTAAAAGTGTGTACAACTCATACCCATTTTCCAAAATGAATACACAATATACCCATTTATATTTTTTTAATATATATTTATAGTGCAGTTTCGATCAGTTTGGTCAGTGAAATGACATAACACTGACTCCGAAACATAACAAACATGTGAATCAATATTTATAGTGCAGTTTCGTCGGTTTGGTCAGTGAAATGACATAACACTGACTCCGAAATATAACAAACATGTGAATCAATAAAATTGATTGCGAAATTATTTTCGATGTATTGGATATTATTATTATGTTAAATTACTTTATATATCATCAATCATGAATCATCGAATCGGAGAGAGGATGAGCAATCGAATTTAATTAAAATTCAAATTTTGAATACTAATTGATCGTGGGAGAGATGATTTTAATACAATTTTAATTAATTAGATATCTCGGTTAATAGGAAACATCAAATTAATTCGTAGGAGAGAATTATCGGTATATATTTGTATAAGAATTAATACTAATTATTAATTCATGTGTCCGTCCTTGTAGACATCAAATTGGTCGTGGGAGAGAGGAATTATCGACTTGTTATGAAATGAAATTAATACTAATTATTAATTCATGTCTCGGTCGACAGGAAACATCAAAGGTCGATCGGAATCAACGATTTTTCAATAGGAAAGAAGGATATATCAAATTAATTTAATACTAATTAATTTAAATTGAATGTATGATATTTAAATTAATATTTAAAGGTAATCTATGGAAATTTTGCAAAATATTGAAATCTTGTATGAATTTTGAAATATTTAATATTGAAATTATCCTTCATATTTACCGTATTCATTAATAGTGTACAAAATAGTACTACGAAAAGTAAAACCTTACAGCTAAAATTGCAGAAAAATTGAAGAAGACAAATAAATGCAAAAAAATTGAAGAAGACAAATAAATGCCAGAAAAGTAAACCAATAATTGAACCAATTCTCTCCTATTTATACAATCGATTGTAACAAATACAAATCCAACAAATTGCTCTTGCTCTTTCTCCTCCAATTTTCGTTCGTTCATTTCGATTTATATTCAAAATTTTCAAATTTATTTCTTCAATCCAGAAGCCCGTAGCTATGTCTCAACAAGTAAGTTATTCGAATTTTTATTTATTTTCGACGTGTTTTGAATTTATTGTTGTTTATGATATTAATTTGTGTTTAGATTTATTATTGTTAATTTTGTTTAGATTTATTATTGTTTATTGGTATGGATAAATTATTGCGTTTAGATAATTAAATTAATTGGATAATTAATTTAGTATTTTGAATTTATTGCATAATTCGTATATATAATTTAGATAATTAAATTAATTGGATAATTTGTTTAGTGTTTTGAATTTATTGCATAATTAGTATATATAATTCGATATAATTCGTTTAGATAAATATTGTATAATTACCTATATATAATATATAATTGGATATAATTAGTTAGATGAAATTAGATGTTTTATATGATTTTATGGGTTTTTATATGAAAAATAAATGAATTAAAGGAATCCTCTCTCCGATCGATGAATTAAAGGAATTATATGAGAGAGGTCGATGAATTAAATGAATTATATGAAAAATAGATAAATAAATGATTTTATGGGTTTTAAAAAACATAAATGAATTAAAAATTAAATTAAGTTAAAATCCTCTCTCCGGCCGACCATTCCTTGATTCCGTCGACCGAATCAAGGAATGATCGGCCGGAGAGAGGATTTTAACTTAATTTAATTTTTAATTCATTCAAACATAATTAAATTAATTATTGATTCGGTCGACCGGAAACATAAAATTGATCGACCGGAAACATAAATTATCAAATTAACAATGATTCCTATCGATCGGAATCTTCAATTGTCGGCCGGAGAGCTATTTTGAACGGAATCTTGAATTATCAAATGAATTTAATACTAATTATTAATTGATGTCTCGATCGATCGAAACAAGGAAATATCGTAGGAGACATAAAACTTGAATTAATTTTAGATGAATGTATCGATCGAAACAAGGAATTTAATACTAATTATTAATTAATTTTGTTTTAGAAATTAATTTTAAATTAAATCAATTAGGATAATTTTAGATTTATTAGGATAATCTTGAATTATTGTTGTTGTTTTAATTTTAAATGAAATCAATTAGGATAATCCACGAAATTAATTTTAAATGAAATCAATTAGGATAATCTTGAATTATTGTTGTTTATGATATTAGATTTCTTATTGTTAGTTTTATTTAGATTTCTTATTGTTAAATTTGTTTAGATTAATTATTGTTAATTTTGTTTACATTAATTATTGTTAATTTTGTTTACATTTGTTTTGCTTATTTGTTTAGATAATTCGATTGTTTCTGCTATTTATAATTATTGCATAATTCGTTTAGATAATTGGATATAATTATTGGATAATTCGTTTAGATAAGTCCCGACATAATTCGTTTAGATAAGTCCCCTTTTAATTAATTTATTGTAAGAGACTTTAATTATTTAATTAGATTTTGATTAGATTGCTATTTTTTCTTATTTGTATATTTGATTAGAATGTATATTTGTTTTGTACATTAGAAAAATCATATTAAGATCAGATATTTACATTAATGTAATCTTGTATTTGTTATAGATGTCGGGATGGAAGAACATTATTGTTAGATATGGAGGCGGTGGGATTCTTCTTTATGTTACATTGGCGGTATCATCAAATGCCTTTGTTCGAATGGACAATGTAATTATCTCGAGTTCATAGAGATGATTGATCAAATTATGTCGACAAATTCGTTGATTACAACCTACCAACCGCATTATCTATCGAGATCTCGGAGTGGTAGAATTATCAAATTACTTTTGAGTAATGATGATCAACTTTTCGATTGGCTCATGATGCCCAACCGAGGTCTATGTGACTCACGATGCCGACACATCCCAATCGGAGCAAGAACTATATAGACCTTCGTTTGAGATACCATCCTCGTCAACATATGACTACACTTCCCAACACATATCGTTCGATGTGTCGTTGACACAACAATTTACATCATCGATTGGTTTGATCTTTGATACGTCTCAATATATGCCACAACACATGGATCCATCCAGAATTTTGTTTCCAACATATCTGCAACCACAACGGTGATACACTTGTTGAGGACAGCGATGACGACGACTACGTTGAAGAAGAAGATGAAAGCAGTCGGATGAAGAGAAGAAGATCGTGATGCCTTTGGTGAGCTATGGCTCATTTGTAGAGTTTGACGCATGGATCCGTCGAGAGGTGGATTCGGGAAGCTTCTATCTACGATTATGCAGAGTAACACGCAAGCGCACGTAGGAGGCTAGAGAGCGAGAAGAAGTTGAGGAGATGAGCAATGGGCTAGTCCTGTTATTCCTCATGATGCTTGATTAATCTCTTTGCTCGTCCTCTGGACTCGGTTCCAGACCCACGATGGTGAGCGAATGTTCCATCTTCGACGAAGGGTGAGCGAAGATATCCGTGGGGTATGGCATTTGGAGCGTCGAGTAGAATTTGTTATTCCTCGATCCGATAATTGAGGATTACATTCAAATGTCGATATCATAATTAGTGTCCTTTTCTACTACGTGCATCGCAGTTAAGGTGGATTTTGGTTTGTCCGCATAGTTTGATGCTATACATACTTGCGCACGTAACTAGTGAATATCGAGAGGAAAGGTTAATGCCCGTGTAATTGCAGCATACATATCACGAAAAATACGTGAAGGCGGTGAAGTGCTAAAGCCGAGGTCCATTATGGCCGATTTGCGGTAGTACGTGTACACGTTACATACGATGTAGCAATGCGAGCCGTAATATGGCGATCGAGATGATATCGGTGGACATGAAGAATCATTTCACTACTACCGAGTTATCTGCATATGTTACGGATGAGCAATCCGGTTCGATGGTAGACTTGGATATTGGATCGGATGGTGGTTCCGTCACCTCTTTGTCGCGCTTTCGATTCATGTAGATTGGGTACACATTGTGCCTCCGACCCGTGATTGTAGTCGACGATGCACGCACTTGAAGGGCCGCAATAAAGGCATATTATTTGTTGCCGTGACAAAGGGCGACAACGAGCAAGTTTTTCCATTAGCTTATGGAATTGGTCCGATCGAGAATGATGTCTCATGGACTTGGTTTCGTCTCGACTACAAGTCGCTTATGGATCAAATCCGGAGATGTTGATTGTTTGAGATGCCCATGTCGAGATAATGAGCGCGGTCGAGTGTGTCTACCACGATGCAACACACGGATTATGCTACTACCATCTGCTGAAAAAATCACCCGTTTGGGCAACCATCCGCAGTTATTCCGAGCCGCTTATGCGTGCAAGATGCACACTTTGAAAGCGATGGCTATGTTAAAGTCTCTCGTGAAGGCCGATGGTAGTGGCGCATATACCAAGTTGGTGGAGGTTGGAGTGCAGTGGGCTAGATCACGATGCCCGTTAGGCCCTACGGTTTATGACATCGAACATTGTCGAATCATTCAATTCTCGAATATTGTGGGCTAGACGATTGCCAATTTGCTCAATGATTGAGGCAATCCGTCACATTACGAAAAATGGTTCGATGAGAGACATGAAGCGGCAAAGAGTGCACGCGGTGAATTGACCCACAAGCAACGCGTGGATGATGGTATCAATGGAACTATCACGCAGATACGATGTAGTGCCCTCATCGACTCCACTTTCAAAGTCGAAGCACGGAAGCAAAACATTGAGTCAATCTCAATACGCAATCGTGTGCGTGTTTGGAGTGGGACATGGATATGATACTGTGTTCTCATGTCTTGTTGCGACTATATGGTGCAATTTAAGTTTAATTATGTTAATTTTTTTGATCAAATTGATTTCACTTACATATAATTGATTATATAAATTTTTTAGTCATAAAGGTCACCATATATCTAACTATGTGGGGGAGTACTACCATTCTGCAAAGCTAGTCGAAGCATACTCGTATCGGATCAATCCTGTTCAGCCACAGTCTAGTTGGACTGTTCCTCCAGATGTTCTGGAATTACACTTATGCCTCCTAATAGAGTCTCGTCAGTGGGCGCCGAAAGTGGGTCGATATCGTCATCCAAGTGGGATCGAGTAGTAGAAGTCGTGCACTACGGACATGTAGCTTGTGTGGTAATGAATCTCATGCACGTCGGAAGTGTCCTTACTTATCCGAGGCGAGTGACATTGTAATGAAAGAAAACATTCATGTAAAGATATTATTAACATTATTATTATTTTAACTTAATCAAATTGAATTGAATTGAATTGAATTGAATTGAATTGAAATTGAAATTGGAATTGGAATTGAAATTGAAATTGAAGTTGAAGATCATATTAAAATTAATCCATTGTCGATAAGATAATGTAACTAAGAATCTATTACATGAGATAAAATAAATAAAATCATTACATAGTACATGCTAATTTCTACCTCTTCCTCTTCCTCTTCCTCTCGAACTTATATGGATCACATATCTCATATATATTTCCACCTACTTTATGTCTATATGCTACAACATTAGACATACCCCATTCGATGCTCGGTGAACCAGAAATAAGACGTTCCACAGTCATGCACGCAAATGGACCATCACTGAAATCGTCTTCCTGGTCAAATACCTCTAAAGAGGCAGCTCGTGTAATAATCGCATCATTATTCCATGGTGGTATCTGGTGGGAGTTAGCCTCGAACCATCTAGTGAAGATCATAAACTGCCGCAATAATCTAGTCAGGCACACGAAGTCCATCATCCTCGCATCCACTTGATCCTGGTCCATCCGCCAAATACGCGAGTCAAACAACACGCAATGTGTAGGGAAAACTAGGTTTAGCCCTCGCCCGGGATCTATCTTGGATATTTAATTCACCATACATTGATTATATACCTAGCATGCGTCTATATAATTAATTGCAACACGTAGGGTTTTCTCGTGTTTACCTTTGAATCATCGAGGTGGATCGGGATGAGCGGATCGAGACTCGTGCTGACCTTCGGATTGTATCCGGTTACCCAATCTCCAACGTCGAGTGAGGACGATCTATGGAGAATGCACCGGAAAATCACCCAAGCTCTCACAATTTTCGAGAATATCACTATGATGATGGACAAAAATTATGCTCTCTGTAATGAACCATTAACCTAGACTTTATCTCTTACCTTATATTTATAATGCATTACCATAATCCCACAAGGAAAGGATTTATGCATATCCCATAAATATAATAATATCCTTATAGGATAAAGAGAATAAAATCTTTCTTTTGAGAGCTATGGGGTGCCGATTTCCTTAGTGCTACGGGCCTGGATGGGCCAGCCCAGGGATCAAATGCAAGGAATAAAGATGGGCCTCAAATAAATTAATTATCTTATGTTCAAATTGAACATAAATTAATTTATAAACATTCAATCATGCCACTAGAGAAAGAATCTTGACTTACCCTTTATTACCGTTGAGTCGGGCTTGCACTTAGACATTATGAATCCCGTATTTAAGATATCGAGCGTCCATTAATTATTTATAGCATTCTCGATCGCTTAAAATAATTAATATCTTTAATTCCTTAAGTAGTACCACTCAACCTTATTATTGTACTTGAGCTAACTCAACTGCGGTTTAGTACAATAAACCTTTGAGCTCCTTAAGGGGCGTCATCATCCTAAACGGATACGGTGACTCGATCTGATAACTAGCATGACATACAAGCACCGCCACCACCCAAGATGATGAAAAAATTGGGTTAGAACATATAACCTCACCCATAACAAGTCAAAGTGATGGTCGACAACTCATACTCATCTAATACCTTATCGAGGTTTAGATCATCGTAAGTCACCGAGATCTTGGTTCTTCACGACGGTCGATAGAAGAACTCTTCTCATCGTGATCCTTCAATACGTCGAGACGCATCAAAGCATAGACAAGCAACCAAGTCAAGTCACTTCTTATCTATACATGAGCTATACCGACAACTCGTCCTCAAGTTGTCTCACCAGAAACTTTTATATCTCATTAAGCTTGACCAATCATACGGACTTCGTGATCTTCTACACAATCGTATGATCTAACTTATATATGAGATAAGGGACACGGATATATGCAATCAAGTATTCAATTCGGATAGGAGATTGTAATAGTGGTAACAGAAACATTGTATACAAGCTCAACCAAACGCTTTCGATATACATCCAACAATCTTCCACTTATACTAAAGCAAACTTTTAGTATACAATGTGTCTCTACTAGCTATTACAAACAACCATCACTTTGCTTCTCCCACTTATACAAAAGTTTCATTTCTAAGTGGGTACCATCAAGCGTAATCAAGTCCTCGAACGTGCACTTCGTAGACTTTTTGCGGCAGGCTCTTTGTGAATGGATCCGCTAGATTTTCCGTCGTATCAATCTTTTCAATCAGCACGTCACCTCATCTAACGATTTCTCGTATGACATGGTACTTTCTCTCTATGTGTTTGGTCGCTTAGGGTCCGTGGTTCCTTCGAGTTTGCATCGCACCGAGTTATCACAGTAAACTATGATACTCTTAGGCAAACCAGGTACCACACCTAGATCCATGAGGTAGTTCTTGAACCATACAGCCTCCTTAGAAGCCTCCGAAGCGGCTACATATTCGGCTTCCATGGTAGAGTCCGCAATGCATCGCTGCTTTGCACTCCGCCAGGATACGGCTCCACCTCCCAAGGTAAACACATAGCCCGAGGTTGACTTTTTCTCATCACGGTCAGCTTGGAAATCCGAGTCTGTATAACCCAAAGGCATTAGACTATCTGCATGGTAAACTAGCCTATAATCTCGAGTCCTTTTCAGGTACTTGAGTATATGCTTTACTGCAGTCCAATGAGCTTGTCCAGGGTTAGATCGATATCAGCTACTATGCCTACCGCATAGCGATATCCGGCCTCGTGCATAACATTGCGTACATGAGACTTCCTATGGCGGGCGTAAGAACTTGTCTCATTTCCTCTATCTCCTTTGCGATCATAGGTGATCGCGTCTTGATAAAGGAACGCCATGTCCGAAAGGTAGCAATCCTTTCTTGGCGGTGCGCATACTAAAGCAGTAATCACAAGATCAATGTAAGGCGCCCGAGATAAGCTCAACATTTTCTTCTTGCGATCTCGGTAAACCTTGATCCCAAGAATGTACTGCGCATCTCCTAAGTCTTTCATTTGAAACCGATCGGATAACCAACTCTTTCGTCGATATGATTCACGTTATTGCCAACTAGAAGAATGTCATCTACATAAAGTGCAAGAAATACCACATCACCGTTAACATCTAACCGATACACAACTCTCGCTAGGCAACCGGGTAAATCCATAGGACTTTACCACCTCGTCAAAGCGTAAGTTCCATGATCGGAGGCTCGCTTAAGTCCATAAATGGACTTCTTAAGCTTCCATACTAGATGCTCTTCACCCTTTACCACATAACCTTGGGTTCTTTGCATATAGATGTCTCTACCTTCCTCAAGGTAACCGTTTAGAAAAGCGGTTTTAACATTCATTTGCCAAACCTCTAGGTTCAAGTGGGCGCTATGGCGGAAGAATTACGATGGACTTGAGCATTGCTACGGTAAAAGGTCTCATCAAATCGATGCCCTCAATGCAGTGTACCCTTTCGCCACAAGTCCGGCTTTAAAAGTGAAACCTCTCCATCGGAATCTCTCTTTTGTATATCCACTTACTACCTACGGCTTCCTCGCCATCCGGTAGAGGTGTCTTTCATATACATCCATAGCCACATGGACTCCATTTCTAAGTCCATAGCGGTGTGCCATGATCTTGCATCAATGTCTTGTATCGCCTCCTTGTATGTCCATGGGTCGATTATTGCTGTTCGTTTCACGGGACTATATCCAAGATTATCCCACGAACATAAATCGCTCGGGTTGACGAACAACCTCCCACTACGACGAGGTTCTCAGCACTATGGCAACGGTGGAGTACGTAAACTTGTGGTTCTCTATCTTGCACAACTTCTTGGGTAGGTACCACTTATGCGGTCGGTATCTCCAAAGTGGAACTCGACCCACTTCAATTTCTTGAAGTATCGGTGTCGATCCTCCCACTGCACTCGACATCTCGCACTTTCGCCTAATCGGTGGTGGAATACGATCATCTTCTAATTCTTGAAGAATGATTTCAACTTTGGATTTAAGATTTTCATGTAGTCCTCTTCTAAGAATCTAGCATTAGTGTTGATAATGACCTTCTGATCCTTAGGACTAGGGGTGAGCATTCGGGCGGTTCGGTCCAAAACCGAACCGAACCCGAAAAAATCGAAAACCGAAATATTTTTAAAACATAAACCGAACCGAACCGAATTGCATATCCAAACCGAACCGAAATCGAACCGAAAATTTCGGTTCGGTTCGGTTCGGTTTGGATAAAACCGATTTGGATATTATGCGAATCTGATTATCTGAAAATGTAATCTGATTATAATTTTCAAGCTAAAATAAATATTATACAGAATACAGAATACTGATTATAGAATTACAGAATTACGGATGCTTCCAAATATTAAATACATATGCTTCCAAATATTAAATACTACATTCAACATCGACATACAAATCCATAATTTAGCCAACAAAGTAACACAACAAATTCATCATAAACTCCACAATTAAGTTACCAAATCCACCAAATTAAAACAACTACGCAACACATAAATGATAAATCCAAATTCATCATAAACTACACATCACAATCGATCAATGACATCATATCTCCACCATGTTCTTGTTGACGTCACTTGTGCCGACATTTCTCACAGCTACAAAAAAGAAAACATATATAATTATATACAGTTAAGTATAGAATATTATGTATATTTGTCAAAATTTAGATTTACAAATATTATGTCTCCACCGTGTTCTCGTTGACGTCACTTGTGCCGACATTTCTCACAGCTACAAAAGAAAACATATATAATTATAAACAGTTAAGCACAGATATAATAAGTACAGAATATTACAAAAATGAAAAATTAGTGAAATTACCTTCTTCAAGCTTTTCAATGCTTTCCAAGTCCTCTTCAAGTGTATTTAGTTGTCTTGACCTTCTTGTCCAATCTTGAGTGCATAAAAGACACTCAACAATTTTAGGAGTTAAAGAACTCCTAAAAGGATCAAGAACTCGACTTCCGGTGCTAAAGGCAGATTCTGATGCTACTGTCGAAACTGGCATTGCCAACACATCTCGAGCAAGACGGGATAGAACAGGGTATCTATGCTCATTTATCTTCCACCAATTCAAGATAATCAAGTCGGTCACATTTCAAAATAACATCATTATCTTCAAGGTAGATATCTAATTCACTCCTTGGCAAGCCACTACCTTTCTTACGCTTCTTGAACATATCACTCATGCTCTCTACTTCAATCAAGGATTGGACGTTGGGAGAATTTGAAGGTAAAGGCGGATGAGCTTGCTGTTGCATATGCACTGATGCATCGACTTGACGTTGATAAATCTCTTTATAAGCTTCTAACAATTCTTTCAAAGCTTCCATTACACCATTGGCCATCTCTGTGCCATTTTGTTCTCCATACTCTTCAACAAGGCCATATTCAACAAACTCAAATTTATATTGTGGATCTAAAACTACAGCCACATATATGAGTTTGTTCATTTTTTTTGGATCCCCCCAATATTTATCTGCTTTTGTCTTCATTTTAACACCCATCGCCCTCACATCACTTTCTTCATGATTTGTCCACTTCTTCAACAAGAGCCTTACTCTACTAATCTCATCATAAAATGTGCTTGAAGTCACATACAATGAGCCTGAAATTCTAATGGTGAGATGATAGAAAGTGGAAAGAAGTTCAACCATTCTCTTAACTTCTTCCCAATCAAAATGTGTGGGTGGTCCATTAGGAAGATCAAGTAGAAAGTGTGGATCTTCAATCTCAAAGCGTTCAAAAGCTTTTTGAAACTTAAGTGCAACATTCAACATTAAATAGGTCGAATTCCATCGAGTGCACACATCAAGACACAATATACTTTTGCATTCAATATTTTCGAGGTCACGACATTCTCTAAACCTTGCCAATCTAGCACCAGATTGTCTAATGAATCTAACTGCATCCCTAACCTTATTGATGGATGGATTTACTTCTTTCAATCCATCTTGCACTATCAAAGCAATGATATGAGCAATGCACCTCATATGCAAAAATTTTCCCTTAGCCAAAGCACACCCCCTAGATGTCAATCTCCCTTTCAAATATTGAATGCAAGTGTCATTGGAAGATGCATTGTCCACTGTGATTGAAAACAATTTTGCAATTCCCCATTCACGAAGACAACCATCTATTTGTCTACCCAAATCCTCACCCTTATGACTTTCAATAGTGCAAAAATTAATAATCTTTTTGTGAAGATTCCACTCTTTATCAATGAAGTGAGCAGTGATGCACATGTAGTTCAAATGCTGCAAAGATGTCCATGTATCTGTAGTTATACACACACTTTGACCATATTTTTTAAAATAATCACGTAATTTTATCTTTTCATCCAAGTAAAGTTGATAACAGTCCCTTGATATGGTCCAACGAGAAGGAATTTTAAACCTTGGTTGTAAAGCAGCAACAAAATCAACAAATCCTTCCCTCAACATGCTTAAAAGGTAACTCATCCTTAATAATCATAGCCGCTAACTTTTCCTACAAAGTTCTTGATCAAACTTCCACTAGTAAGAATACCCCCATACACTCGAAATTATCCCTTCACGTGTAGATAGTAAAGACAATTGTGATTGTCTTAATTCTAAACTACATGGATTTTCTTGCAAACCCCAAGATGACTCTTAAGTGTAGAAGTGCCATGCTTCTAGATCTAATAAATAGCTCTTACCACAATAGTTGCACTTGGCTTTTCTCTCAATCCCATCAAAGAAGACGTAATGTTCCCACACTTCCGATCTAGGCCTCATTGATTTTCTTTTTGTGTTAGTTGTTGATTCTTCTTCCCGCCTCAATTTCTGTGCTCTACAGCTTGGCTTGGTTACGCCATCTAAATGCAAAATAAATTAGAATAAACCAAGTTATTTTCAATAAAAAATCATCACGGACCTTAACACAAATTCTTCTTCTTCTTTAATTAGATTAGCGGTGAAGATATATACATTATCTTGAAGATAATGTATATATCGTGTTCTGCCTAAATGTTGAAGTGGTAAAACAATAGGAGAACTCCACCTCATATAGCCTAGTAACTTTCAAAACCTCACACACATAACGCCAATTATGCACCATATATAATTTAGATGTGAATCATGTCGGCCATCTAACCCATCAATCAACAATAGCAGGAAACAAGACAAATTGATAACACTTGTCAATAATCAAAATATGATCGAGACAAAAAATAATACTTGCATCTCAAGTTTTGTAAAAGTAAGTTGATTTGTGGTCGAGACTTGTATAAAAATAATACGCATTTAAAAAATAAAAATATTTGTCTACATAATAATTTATAATAAAAAGAACTCATCATCGATTCATCGAACATCGAACATTGGAAGAATGCTCCACATCAAGAAAACAAACAATAACTACATCAAAATTTGATAATATCATTCCTATTTAGTTTGGGATTCTCGCTTATTTTTATATTTCTAACTTCCGATTTACTCTAGAAAACAATGAAATATCAAATAAGAGAACCGAAAACAACCAACATAGGGAGGTGTTCCATTCCATGAGGAAAGACAAAAATAAGAAGACAAAATATGTTTATCCACACAAACCACACACACAAAACACATCCGAATATGAGTAGGAAAATATTACTCAGAATTGGGGTGGCGGTCAAGACGGTCACCGGAGGCGGGCGAGGCGGCGGCGCGAGGTGGCGTCGCCGCGTCGGGATGTTAGCGGTGCGGGGTAGGGTTTTGGTTTGGGGAGAGGTGAGAAGTGAGAAATGAGAATGGGTTCGGACTTGATTCACGTTTTGGGTAATTGGGGTAGGGTTTGTTAATGGATAATTAGATAAATATAATATATAATATATATAATATAATTCGGGCGGTTTGGGTTTAAAACCGAAATTTTTTGGTAAAATCGAACCCGAACCGAATAAAATTCGATTTCTATATTTCAAACCAAACCGCATCGTTTTAGAAAAAAAACTGAACCGAACCGCCAATTTCGGTTCGGTTCGGTTCGGTTTTTCGATTTCGATCTGGTTTTGCTCATCCCTACTTAGACTATAGAATAAACCACCTTCGTTCTTCTAGATAGCCAATAAACACCTTTGCGTCGGATCTAGCCTCCAACTTGTCGCCTTCTTGTTCAAAGACGCGCTGTCGGATCGCCCATATCCTTATGTGGTTTAAACCGGCTTGCGCCCAAACCACAACTCGAAAGGGGTCTTTTCGATCGACTTGGATGATACTAGATTTAGCAAGTATGCCAACGCTTCTAAGGCATACCCCGTAATCTAAATAGCAATGTTGCATAACTCATCATTGATCTAACCATTTCCAAAAGAGTCATATTTCTTCGCCCGACACACCATTTTTTGTGGTGTGCCTGTGAAGTCTACCGGGATGTAATCCCACACTTCACTAGATAGTCCATAAACTCGTTCTCGAGGTATTAGCCACCGCGATCAGACCGCAGTGACTTGATACTCTTACCTAGCTTCGCTCCACTTCCGCCTTAAACTCTTTGAATTTCAAAGCATTCGGACTTGCGGTTGAGCGGTATACGATCCGCACCTTGAGTAATCGTCAATGAAAGTGACAAAATACTGCATTCTCCACGAGCTTGTGTGGACATCGGTCCACACAGTCGAATGGACTAACTCCAACATTTCTTTGGCTCTATAACCCTTCGCTTTGAAGGGTCCGGTCGACATCTTACCTTCTATACAGATTCGCAGACCGAACCGGAGTAACCGTGAGATTACCCAACGCCCATTCTTAGCCGCCTTTGGATCCTATTTAGATTGATGTGACCTAATCTAAGATGCCGAGAGAAAAGTGGTGTCATCTTCAAAGAAAACTTTCTCTTTTTAGGGTTTGTAGAAGATGCAACATAGTTATAGGTATTATGTTTTGCGTAAATAGTATAAAGCGAATTATATAAAGTGCCAACACGTATAAGTTCGTCATTTCTTATGATAGAAACACCACTATTAAAAATAATGTAATATCCATGAGTAAATAATTTCAAACAGAAACAAGGTTCCACGAAAATCCGCACATATAAAACGCCTTTCAAAACTAAAATTGTTGTCCCAAAACATAAAGAACATCTCCAACCGCAATCGCTCGACTTTCGCTGCGTTGCCCATGGAGATTGTTATCTCGCCATTAGCTAGCTCCTTGTCCGCAGGAACCCCCGCAAGGTGTAACAAACATGATCGATCGCACCGTGTTCACTACCCAAGAATGGGTAGAACAAGTAGCTAAACATGTTTCACATTAAAGCAACGGCGTACTTGAGCCTCGAGCATAGGACACTTAGCCTTCCAATGCCCAGGCCTTGCCGCACTTGAAGCACTTGCCTTCTCATTTGCTTCTTCTGCCTCCTCGTGGCGCCCATGTTCTTGCTCCCATTACTCCCACTATTTCCCTTGCCTCTACCACCTTTGGTGCCCCTTTTTCTTTTCCCATTTTGCAACGGAAAATTTGGGCCCTTAGATGTGCTAGCAAGAGCATGTGCTCCTTTTCCCATAACTCCTTCCGCAGCCACGAGATCATTAAGCAACTGACTAAGTGTAAACTCGGTCTTGCTCATGATCGCATTTACTCGAAAGTTCTCAAAAGACTTGGGCGGTGTATTGAGGATGATATTGACCTTGGCCGCCAATACCTCCTCCCAACCGATCAAGACTATCCATGAGATAGTCGTGTGGAGACATGTTCATGGACCGAACTTCCTTCTTCCATCTTACACGCCAAGATTTCTCTCATTGTGTGGAAGTCGATCGTCCGATCCGATCGCCCAAACTTACTCTCGAGACTCGACCAAATATCGGTCGCGTCACCATCGATCGATGTCAGACATGCAAGCCTTTGGACATAGTAGTCATCATATAGCATTTAGCCATATTGTTCGACTTATTCCAAAGTCCGCCGACTCTCGCTCATTAGTCGATCGTCGATAAGGCATCGGGTTTAGGAGTAGTGAGAACAAACATGTGTTCTTCAATGATAAGAACATATTCCATGTTTCGCTTCCACTGATAAAATTTGGACCGGATAGGGATTTTGTGCGAGCATATTGATAATCGGTGTAAGAGACATATCTCGAAAAGATAATGAAAACACATAAGCATACTATCGCACATAATTCGTAATAATAATATTGTAACCTTTTGATAAAACAATATTAATTGAAACCTCCAATCGCCCAAGGAATCCACATACGCAAGCCACGCTGTGGAACGCTTACACATGAACCCCCGACCAAACTAAAATATACCTTTAGTCGCTTAATTTCAATCCATGTCAACTTAACCTTATGACAAATGAAATTAACGATTGACCTTACTAGACCACATCACTATCGCAAGAAGGGACTTCATGGAAGTTGTACTTTAGGTGATGTCTAAGCAATGACCACATTTTAACAAAGAGAAATGAATTCTTAGAATCGGCATACTCACTCGGACCATACCGCTTCCAATTCAAATTCTTTTGTTATCTCATTTTATATCTATCTCTAGAGAACTTATGAAAATCGCACATGCAGCCACGCGTGTGGGCGCCACATGAAACTCCCACTTTCAATAGATTTAAATGTTTTATTTAGAAATCTCATCTAACAAACTTATGATAAACAGTGCAAGCAAGCCACGCGTGTGGACGTTTACTCACAGTGCGTATCACTTTGTTTAGAGATTAAAAGGTGGAGGTCTTGACATTTTAATTTGGAAAATTAATATGTCGGGTTGCTTGCTTAGTCTTTTTGTTCAAAAGGTTTGTCCATGCAGATCACGTAATCCTAGCATGCTTGTCTATAGAACTCAACATGTAAAACATGCTCGTAGAATTCTAAAATATGCTTGAAAACGCGATAAACCTAGCATACTTACTATGCGCACTTAAATCGAAACACTTAAAGGTTTGTCAACGTAATTTAAACATACATAGCATGCTATCGCATAATTTAAACATCCACGACATGCAATGAACGATAAAATAAAATAAAACGCTCATCGTGGCCCACTGGAACCCGCACTTTCGCCTAATCTATTACTTAGAAATGCAAAGAATGTAATTAAACATCAAAACGGCCTCGCGTGCACGGCACGGACCGGATTCACAAAACCGGATTTGGGCCGGATCGGTGGAACGGGTCGGATCGCCTAAAACTGAATCGGTCGAAAAATCGTGTTGGGCCGAAAAAATTGGGTTCGGGCCGGGTTTGGGTGGGTCGGCCTTAGATGGATTGGGCTGCTAGGCAAAGCCCATGCGCGCGCCAAAGACCGCCGCCGCCTCGTTCCTTGCACCGGGCGTGCTCGCCTCGCTGGCCGCCTCGATCGCATGGACGACCGCGACCCGCCGAGCTCACCCGCCGCCGCCGAACGTCGCCGAGCCGCGTCGCCGCCGAGCCGCCGGGCATCCGCATGAAAATCGCACGCCCGCATCGCCTGGCGCCGAGACCTCGCCGAGGTTTCCTCGCGCGCTTGCGCGCCGTGGTCGAGCCGCCGAAAATCGCGCGCTTTGAGGTTTCCGTGCGATTCGCTTCGAGCCCGCCGAGACAGAGCGCCGAGGTTTCCGCGCGATAAGCAACGCGCCCGCCGCCGCCGCTGCCAGCGCTACCGCCACGACGCGTCTCGGCGCTGCCGGCCGCCGCCGCGCCCCGCCGAGGCCTGCCCGCCACGCCGCCCGCCCGCCCGCCGCCGAAAACACGCGACGTTGGGCGACGTGATCGCGAGCGCCACAGACGCGGCGCGTGCCGCCGCCAGACGCCGTCCGCCGCGCGCCTGTGTTTCCGACGCCCGTCGCCATCTCGATCTTCGTGTTTTCGTTTTGTTCGCTACGTATAAGATTTACGTAAAATAAATCTAATCTAACCACGGATTTTCTCGTGGTGAAAAACAAAACGAGCCACGATGAACGATGATCCAACAATTAATTAAGCGCTCGTAATAATCAAACGTGAATTAATCCAACAGAGCCAAGATTCGATCCTGTGCTCGATACCAATTGTAGGAAAACTAGGTTTAGCCTCGCCCGGGATCTATCTTCGATATTTAATTCACCATACATCGATTATATACCCAGTATGCGTCTATATAATTAATTGCAACACGTAGGGTTTTCTCGTGTTTACCTTTGAACTGCCGAGGTGGATCGGGATGAACAGATCGAGACTCGTGCTTTGACCTTCGGGATCGATCCTGCTACCCAATCTCCAACGCCGAGCGAGGACGATCTATGGAGAATGCACCGAAAATCACCCAAGCTCTCACAATTTTCGAGAATATCACTATGATGATGGACGAAAATTATGCTCTCTCAAATGAAGCATTAACCTAGACTTTATCTCTTACCTTATATTTATAATGCATTACCATAATCCCACAAGGAAAGGATTTATGCATATCCCATAAATATAATAATATCCTTATAGGATAAAGAGAATAAAATCTTTCTTTTGAGAGCTATGGGTGCCGATTTCTTAGTGCTACGGGCCCGGACGGGCCACCAGGATCAAATGCAAGGAATAAAGATGGGCCTCAAATAAATTAATTATCTTATGTTCACCTGAACATAAATTAATTTATAAACATTCAATCATGCCACTAGAGAAAGAATCTTGACTTACCCCTTTATTACCGTTGAGTCGGGCTTGCACTTAGACATTACGAATCCCGTATTTAAGATATCGAACGTCCATTAATTATTTATAGCATTCTGATCGCTTAAAATAATTAATATCTTTAATTCCTTAAGTAGTACCACTCAACCTTATTATTGTACTTGAGCTAACTCAACCGCGGGGTTTAGTACAATAAACCTTTGAGCTCCTTAAGGGACGCCATCATCCTAAACGGATACGGTGACTGATCTGTATAACTAGCATGACATACAAGCACCGCCACCACCCAAGATGCGAGAATATCGGGTTAGAACATATAACCTCACCCATAACAAGTCAAAGTGATGGTCAAGAACTCATACTCATCTAATACCTTATCGAGGTTTAGATCATCGTAAGTCACCGAGATCTTGGTTCTTCACGACGGTCGATAGAAGAACTCTTCTCACCGTGATCCTTCAATACGTCGTAGACGTACCGGCATGAACAAGCAACCAAGTCAAGTCACTTCTTATCTATATCAAGCTTATACCGACAACTCGTCCTCAAGTCGTCTCACCGTGAAACTTTTATATCTCATTAAGCTTGACCAATCATACGCACTTACGTGATCTTCTACACACCGTATGATCTAACTTATATATGAGATAAGGGACACGATATATGCAATCAAGTATTCAATTCGGATAGAGATTGTAATAGTGGTAACGAAAACATTGTATACAAGCTCAACCAAACCGCTTTCAAGATACAAATCCAACACAACGACCAGAGTGCATATCCACGCAGCTTATCGCGAAACGCCGCCGATGATGCATGGGATGATGATCTATAAAATTAATATTTAGATAAAATAAACAAGGAAAATTTCAATTTTGCAATTTATCAGATTAAATAAGGTTACTGCGCGGCACGTAACCATGATGTATAACCCGTCATGCCGAGGACAACCGCTATCCAATGCGGTGGTGGATTCCATGCCATAACAATGCTCTCGGGTCATGATAACCTGCTTTCACGCTGGTCTTTAATGTAGGACTAAAGCGTTATGTGTACCTCGGACCATGAATTTTGCGTAAACATCTATTCAACATCAAAAATTGAGTAATTAGAGATACTACATATATACTATATATTGATCAGATTAAAGACTTACGAAAAACCAAGATCAATGATGATTGTGTTTTGATAATCCACCCCATCCAATACGCCGATCTCGACATCGAGTCTCATCCTCAAATACACCATGAATAGATCGACGACCGCAAAATTATTTTAGGGATACATATCAATATAAGTAGATGTACTTAAAAAACGAAGCATATTGTATAAAACGACGCATGCCGAACATCAAAGGCCTCTCGGCATTTCGATATGAACGAAAATGCAACTGGACTTGTCGATCAAGACTCAACAACCACCATCGCTTTATTTGTGTTCAAGAAACGCCGTAATTTATCAATATATCACCGGATAATGGACGTGGCATCGGGCTATTCACGATGGTGACCTCATTACACCAAGGTCTCCGTGCCTGCTCACCCTCCGGATCCCGAACTACAAACATTTAATTTAGAGAAATGAAAACATAACAAATATAATGAAATATTATAAACCGCCAAATATGAGACTTAATAGTTACCGTTGCTCCAACCGCTGCTGACGGCTTGAAAGTCCGCCTCACGACGTCCCGAGGTGTCGATCACTAAATAGGTCCACCCCATCATGGAATGATGAGATGTAGTTCCGTGATCGGTACCATGGATCCGCGAGAGTAACGGGAGGGGTATCACTGGGCGATGCAAAGGTCGCCTCCTCGGTAGGCTCAATATGTCCACCGCCTCGAGGGACATCCGACCGGGCGGTGATGTGGTCTCTCGATCTTCACCTCGTCGTTGTCGCCGGATGACGTGGGACATGAGGTGCATGTGTAGTCAGATCATCCCTATGTGTGCAACCACATCGAGTCTTCTAAGAGGTTTTCAAACCACTTTATCTTTGAATAAATTTGTCTTCGATAGACCTCTCGATGCGTGTTGATCGCTCTGTCCTCACTCTCCCGGACAGATTCCTGATAGATTCCTCGGATCCAACGACGATCGACTAACTAAGACGCCCAGGTGCTCACCACCACCGCCGATGAAGCCGCCTCCCGGTATGTCTTCCGCATCCCGCCTCTCAACGGATGGACGGCTATCCACATATGGCCGCCACACTCATCAACAACCGGAACCTCAACGAACCCAACCGACGATGTCCTCCGGCCGGGTCTCGGGCGAAGGCTCGAGGCTCGCTCGATGGAGACCCCGAAGATCGTGATCCTCAACAAACTGTGGAGCCCTCCCGAACTCGACGCTCTCGCCGAGGCTTATCCACCGGATGAGACACACCACGGCGAGAAGGGCGTCGTCCCCTCCTCAAAGGATTTGACGGATAACAAAATTCACACCGAGTGGAGAGGGTGTGAGATGACACCCAAGAACGGTGCTAACCTCGAACGAGTCGTGCTCGATCGATGTGAGATGATAATCGACCTACAATAAATTGAAAGATGTTATTTAATATTCTAATAAATACAATACCTCATACATGATTTAAAATTATAATAAAATTCAAGACCTCTTGCTCAAAAGAGATCAGAAGTCAGCCGATGAGGGCCTACTCCTCGAACTTCCACCTCAACACTCTCGACACTGTTGGGATTGATGTGCGTCCCACCTATACTTCCCAAGCCTGGTATGATCTCGAGTGACCAAGCATATAGTGCCCAGATCGTCCGTAAAAGTGGTACCGAGCATTAGTCGACATCTGCGTCGATAATATCTCAATATCTCGTAACTGATGCCCCCACGGAAATCGGCAAAACGCCTCGGATCGTCAACCAATGCCCAAACCCAATAAGCTATTATCTTCCCGCCTCGCACTCCAAATACGAATCCATAGAGGATAATAACGTGAGCCACACGTAAATAGTGACGAAGATCTACATCATCACTAAAATCACTACTACAAAATCTCATCTACTAGATTACGAATGTAATCAGTGCCCCATAAAAAGGCTATAGACCTCAACGTCGCCAAGTCGCACTCTTGTGTGGGATCAAATGATGATGACCCAAATTGCGTGCCTGTGATAGAGCATAATCTCTAATGGAAAACATATATATCTTCCATTGATGAAAAATACATCTCCGGATCGCGTAGGTTCTATCTCGACGGGAGACTAAATGGTGCAAAGATAAACTAGACTTAGGCCGGAGTCCAATCAATCGATGACCAAAGCAACCCCCTAAACATATCTACCAACTCTTCGCCGCCTTTATCTAGCAAGACATTCTTAATATACTTAAAATAATCAGTCCTATAATAAGTCTTTACATCCGCCATCACATTTATCGTGGTAGGCCTCAAGAAAACAGGATCGACCTACAATTATATCAATGTCACATATTACACAACGTACAACAAACCAACAAACTACTACAATAATTATTTCATTTGTCTATAATTCGCATCAATAAACATCCTATCATACAAATATAAAAAATAATTAGAACTCAATCTCTACAAATCACCTATCAAAAACTGGCCATAATTAAGTAATACAATTTAACCATTCTAAACCATAAACACTATTTTTTCTAGTTCAATATGACTAACTTTTTTTTCTATGACTAACTTTTTTCTATGACTAACAATACAATATGATGCTATGACTAACTTTTTTCTAGTTCAATATCACTAACTTTTTTTCTAGTCGTAAAAGAATCGGAGAGCTAGCGTGTTAGAGTAATAGCAACTCAAGATCAATGCTATGACTAACTATATTTCTTTATATTAGTAATGTATCAACAAATAACAAATAACAAAACATGAACAATAAAACATGAACAATAAAATAAATACATTAGTAATAATTCAACAATGAAATAAATCAGAATATCCATTTATAGTTCAATTCTAGCTTTAAGAAAAAATAATAGAGCCAATTAACATACTATTTATCCAATATTATAACTATGCTAAAAATGCTAAAATAATATATACGAGAACAACCCATATCATAATATGCTAAAAATATCATAATATGCTAAAAATACATAGCTAAATAAGGAAAACTAATTAAACAACCGACTCAATTAACTAATAACTATGCTAAAAATGCTAAAATAATATATACGAAAAGGTATATTACATTGGAGAAACATTAGGTGATAAGCTCAACCTAATAGTGTAAGATAACTACCATCAATTATAGGTTCGCCACCGAATTTGGGGTATACAAATATTTATTTTGAATAAAATAGGTTAATTGATAACATTTAGTATATAATAATAACTATATCATGATTTTGACCTCCTAACTTAGCTCGCTTTATGTAGAAATCAAATGAAATTATTATTTCAGACATCGGGAGCACAATTTAAGAGTTCGACCTTTAAACTTTAGCTTTATATTGTTTTGGTTCGATTTTTTGAGGTCGCTTTTCTAAGTATGGTTTGAACTTTAAATATATGCTAACAATTCTGATTTTCAATTTTTTTTTTCAAATATAATTATGCTAAAAATGCTAAAATAATATATACGAGAACAACCCATATCATAATATGCTAAAAATATCATAATATGCTAAAAATGCATAGCTAAATAAGGAAAACTAATTAAACAACCGACTCATATTCAATCATATTATTCAATCACATATTTAGCAATATTTATCCAAAATATCATAATCGATTGTTTCAAGAGGAATATATACGAGAACATACCGGTAATTCCATATTATCACTCGTGTAAATATGGTTTCGCCTAAAATATGGTTTCCCTGCAATTTATTACAAAATCCAATTAATAACTAATTATTAGAAAATTAAATAATGGGTTTGAATAAAGCTTCTCTCCGGTCGACCGGAGAGAAGCTTTATTCGATTGTTTCCGGCAACAGAACAGAAATTAGAGAATTACCGTGGGTTGTTCTTCACGCTTCACTTCACGGAACGTGAATGAGTTCTTCGAGTTCTTCACTTCACGGGAGGAAATTTCAGTTCTTCACTCACGGAGGAAATCATGAAGGAAGTTTTTAATTTGGGAAGACAAAGTTCTAAAAATTTTGAATAATTTGGGAAGACAAAGTTCTAAAATTTTGAATATAGAGCTCGCTTTGTGCATGATTTTTGGAAGATTTTTGTTTTAATGAAGAAACCAATAACATATTAAATGCCAACCACATTTTCCAACAAAAGCATCTCGCACGCATTCTCGAAAAAGATCATGGACTGCTTTGTTTGAATGTGCACAGAATCTCTGATGAAAAAGACCATCCTCACATCAACTTCGTTTTCCGTAAAAACTACAATAAATAAATGAAATGGGTATTTGTTGTAGCAAAATTTTCAAATGAATATTGATGGTACATTTTTCTTCATAGTTGGGCATTTAAGTTGCGCACCCTAAAATTTTCCCCCTAAGTTGGAGCCAAAGTCAATGGGTAATCCATACAATGCTATGTACTTGCACATCAATCAAAGAAGTAATACCGTGTTTATCGACAACCATCTAACCATCTAATCATTTAATTTTTTTAAAAAAAAAAATTCTCCCAATCATTATATTTCTCTCAATCCAATCATATCTATTTTGATGGTACTCCCATAATTCAATCACAACATTATATATTATGTTTAGTCATAATATAATTAATTGCAATAAAAATTAAGAAAAATATAAATATAGAAAAAATTAATGTTATACGATAAGGAAATAAGAGAATTCTAGAATATGTATAACTATGACAATATTGATCTCTATTTAAAGAGAATAAAAAATAAATCATTTTTTTATCATTTTTTTACTTTAATGTAAGATATAAAAGATATATATCATTTATCTTAATATTCAAAACAAATTGAAGAATCAATTAAAACATGACAAATGTCACCACTGGAATGGATAGACCACAAAGGCTGGGGTCGGTCTTCTCTCAACCACAGGCTACTTGTTTCATCAAATCATCTCATATTTTTTATTCTTTTTTTTGTTTCAAAATGACAAGACGAACATCATGACACTTTTTATTTATCACTGTAAAGACATAGTCAAATGAACTTACATTTCGTCCCACATAAGAGTAGTATTCAGTTATGATTTTTAACATGGTACATTACATATATAGTACAAATGATCGATCTTAATTTCGTAAGGGAAATAAATACGCAAGAACACCAAGGATTTACGTGGTTCGATCTATGAATAAGATCTACGTCCACGGAGAGAGAGAGAGAGAGAGAAAGTATTCGTGTATTGATAATATGAGGAGTGATTACAAGAAGTGTCGATGATCATTTTTCGTTTAATTTAGCCTCTATTTATACACAATTATAATGACCTAGATCTCGAATCCGAGATCTATTCTAAGATAGGATTTGAATCCTATCTTTCTCTAATTATGATTCTCTTAGATATGGCCGAATTTTTTGCGTTTTCACTGGTTTAGGAGCCTTCTTGGGCCGGACTCGCTTGGGCCGAGCTTTATGTCAGGCTTATTTATATTAGGCCTGATGCTTGGGCCTGAGAGTTGGGCCGTATCCTATCACATCCCCCCCCCCCCCAAAAAAAAGGCGCAGAAGCGAGGTCGTGACGGGTTTGGGGGTTTGCAATTTGCCAGAGATGTGTCTATGACGAAATGGAGCGCGATCGATCTAGTAGTTATCCTTCTATCTTGACTTCGTATGTCGCCGGCTTCACCTGATGAAGGGTTTTGCCGAGGTCTTCGGGTTGGCTCCACCTGACGAGGCGTTATGCCGAGCTCTTCTGACTGGCTTCACCTGATGAGGTGTTATGCCGAGCTCTTCTGACTGGCTTCACCTGACGAGGCGTTATGCCAAGCTCTTCCGACCGGCTTCACCGACGGGCGCTATGCCGAGCTCTTCCGACCGGCTTCACCCGACGAGGCGCTATGCCGAGCTCGCTCACCGACGAGCGTTATGCCGAGCTCTTTGATCGGCTTTACCCGACGAGGCGTTATGCCGAGCTCTTCTGACTGGCTTCACCTGACGAGGCGTTATGCCGAGCTCTTTTGACTGGCTTCACCTGACGAGACGTTATGCCGAGCTCTTTTGACTGGCTTCACCTGACGAGGCGTTATGCCGAGGCCGAACACGGGATGTCTTATTAGCATTTAATGCGCATTTAATGTGGCAGCGGTTGGATTCCCAATAAAGCACATATTGGGGGAATAACTTCCATGATACGCCTTTTCGCCTATCACTTCTGCTCATTCCTAAATTCAAATCTTCAGAAACTCTTTGTCGTCTGAAAAGTTCAACTGTCGCCATTATCGTTTTCGCAAGGTCCAACGCCATCTTCCTCGATTCTAAAACCAGTAAGTTATGGCTTCCTCTGCTTATTCTTCCTCTGATGAATCTCACGGCCAGGGTGGACGCTCTTTAACTGAGTATTCTTCGCATGATTCTGTGGATATGGAAGTGTACACTTTTGATGCTCTCCCTCCTTTCCTACGTAGAGTTTGATTTCCTTTTGTTATTGATGTTGGTAGGGTCTCTTCGATTCCTTCTATTTTAGAAGCCTCCGTTAGATTAGAGCTTGCCTCTACATTCCATATTCCGAAATCTTTTGGGTTTATTGCTCCCCAACCAAGGATAGGCTAGCGCCTCCTGACGGCTTTGTCACGGTGTACGAGGATAGCTCAAAATGGCCTTCGCCTTCCTTACCCTTCCATATATGTTGAAATGCAGCAGCTATTCGCCATCCCTTTAGCCCAATTGACGCCGAACTCCTTCCGCATTTGACGGCCCTAGGTGTCTTCGCCATCGTCACAGCTTCCTCCGACCTTAGGACTCGTCCTTAGGTTCTTTCGCTTCAAATCCAATGGGGTGGTATTACTGACACCTCATCGCAATTTTAAATTAAAGAAGTCAAAAATTTCCAACCGGCACCGTAAATTTTTCTTTGTCGCTTTTCCGGGTCACCCAGTCACCGAACCGTGAGAAGTCGCTTGATATGGCCACGGATTACGACTTCGCAGCTTGGAGCAATCCTTAGACAGATCGGCCCGGTAGACGAAGTCTTTCCGAGGCCGAGCTATGCATGGGTCGAGCCCTTATGACCCTACCGCAGCGAGCGGAGTCGGTGAGGGTAAGGCCCCTTTCTCTCTCTTTTGTTGCTTGGATGTTTTTCCGTCGATGTACTTATGTGTAGTTTTCCTCGTTGTAGTGAATTTGATCGCAGAGAAGAAGAAGAGGAAGGGACCGAGCTCTGATGCTGGGATGCCCGCCTTGACGCTGAAGGATGTCGTCGAGGAAGCCTCTGAGAGGGGTGGAGATGCCGATAAGTCCCCCTCGCCTCAGCCTTTGAAACGCCTGAAGAGGCTAAAGCGCGCGATTCCTGTGACCTCGGTTCCTGCCGATCCCGAGGTCGAGATCATTGGTTTTCAACCTGCACCTCACACTTTCCCCGAGGTAGCGTATATGTTTGTATTGTAAAATTGCAGATGTGTGAATTATTATGTTTTTCTGACCTGATTTGTTATCGCACGGAGTCGATAGCGTGTCGGCCGAGCCGGCTGTTGTCTCGGTGGCATGTCGGTCGAACTGCCAACACGCCCGCCCCGTGACGGAGTATCTGAAGGTGCCGTGGCCCGCTTCAACCAGTGGGCCGCCCACGCCGAGATGGAGGAGAAGACCCTCCTCGCTCGTGAGGTGTCCGAGGCCGAGACCAAGGCTCGGGACCTGGCCAAGAGGGAGACGGCGGCCGTGACGGCTGTTGAGGCGGCGAGGGCAGCTGAGGCGGCTAGGGCCAAGGCGGAGGCCGAAGTCGGTCGTCTGAGGGCCGAAGTAGAGGGAGCTCGGCGCCGGGAGGTCGAGCTGGCGACCTCGCAAGGGGAAATGCTCCGCGCCTTTTCGGAGAGGTTATTCCTTTCTGGGGGCTTCTCTGGGTTGGCCGCCGGCGTGGGCTCGGTCGTCAACAGCACGCGGTCTCGGACGTCATCAAGAAATCGCCGAGGACTACCTGAGTCGATAAGTCCAAGTATGGGTATGAGGCGACAGAGGATGGTGCCTTGTCACAGCTTATGCCGAGGTCCCGGTCGCGGCTCAAAGGACTTGCCGTGTTTTAACTCGACTTCGCCTTCGGTTTGGCCGATCATGAGTCTCGTCCGTGCTTGCCCGGTGGATCGCGATCCCATGATCGAAGCCTTGATGGCCGACCTTGCTAAGGGATCCAGGGAGGTGGCAGCTAAGGGGCGGAGGGCACCGAGGCTCCGGGAGTCCCCGAGGAAGCTGAATCTTCTCGAACTCGTGAGGAGGTCAAGCAATGGGTCCCGGAGTGGCCACCGAAGTCGAGGTCGAGGAGGAAGAGGTCGACGCTCCCCAAGATACGGCCGAGCTAATCGGGGCCGAAGGCGGAGCTCCTGGAGGGGTCAGTTGATCCCTTTTTTTTTGTAGGCCAATTTGTAAATACGCGTCATGAAGTTATCGCTTTTTCGACTTGCTTTAAAGGCCTTAATAAAATCTGTTTCATATGAAGGAACTTGTCTTTGTGTTCGCCTTCTCCGATATGCCCGATGCTTCCTTGGTTGGGTCAAATCAAGCTTTGACGCAGCTCGGGTTAAGGAGGTCGAAATCCTTCGCTTGAGAACAAGCTCGGTCATGCGCGGATGATGCCGAAGTTGCTTAGGGTCGCCTAGAGAGCCGTGACGAGCTTCGTGCTCGCCTTTTGGAATCGGAGGATAAGCTCGAGATCGCCGAGGCGACGGCTAAACGGGTAGCCGAGGAACATGCAGAGTAATGAAGAAATTGCACGCGAGGTGGAGGATGACCATCTCCGAGGTCAAGCAAAATTCAAAAGCTCGCAGTCGTTGTTGGAGGTATAGAACGAGTACGGCTCAGATTCTCGCAATATCAAGAGCAATATACCTGCACAAGATCGCCGTGGCTCGTCATTCCTTCCTCGAACGTGTGCTTCATTCGACGATCGAGCCTTCTACCGCTGTGACTTCTTCGTCGCTAGACCTCCGCTTATCCCGATCTTTCTTCTCCGGAGTGGCAAGCTCGAGAGACGCTCATTGCCCAAGAGAGACGTGGGCCCTCAAGGAGCCGAGATCGGCCATCGAGCGGCCGAGGTCGCCTCATGGCCCTAGAGATCGATCCGGCAGGCTCTTAGCGAGATCGAGGACGAGGTAGAGGTAGGATTAGTATATACGCCTGTGGAATCCTCGATTTTCTAGGGATCGCTCACCTCCCCGCCTCCGTGGCCCTCTTCGTCCTCGTAATGTACTAATTGTATACTTTGAAATAAGAATTATTTTTCTTTGTTTCGTGTTGACTCTTCAAGAACACTGTCTTTTATTTCCGTAACCAATAAGAAGGTAGGTCGTCCTCGTTTAAACGAGGGTAACTCGTCCTCGTACGAAGGTAGTACTCCTCGAAATAAACGAAGGTAGTTCGTCCTCGAACGAAGGTAGTCCGTCCTCGAACGAATGTAGTCTGTCCTCGAAGTAAACGAAGGTATTCATCCTCGAAATAAACGAAGATATTCATCCTCGAAATAAACGAAGGTAGCTCATCCTCGTACGAAGGTAGTTCGTCCTCAAAATAAACGAAGGTAGTTCGTCTTCGTACAAAGGTATTCATCCTCGAAATAAATGAATGTAGGGTTCTGCTTTGCAAGAAGTATTGCTAGGGGTGGTCCCCTCTTCCCCGAAGTGAACGGAGGTATAGGTTCATTTTTGGCAAGTTTTATTGCTCGGGTTGGTCCTTCTTCCCGAAATAAACGGATGTATCGTTCCTTATTCGCAAGTTTTATCGCTAGGGTGGTCCCCATGCTGCTTGAGTTCGTCCTCGATTAAACGAAGGTAGTCCGTCTCCGTCGAGTGTATAGTTCGCCTCCAAGAGGATATAGTATAATGGAGAAGAGATAGTATGCATAAGTGACAAACAAAACATGCAAGAAAAGATTTTATTGATAGAGACCGACGTAATAACAAAACAAGACTCAAAGATGCAATCAATGCACTCGATGACACGATCGAAAAGACTCAACCTTTGACACTTATGCAAAATATTTCTTCAGATGAATGATGTGCCACGTACTGGGTATTTGCTGCCCGGATATATGAGCGAGCTTGTATGACCCTTTTCCGAGGACTTCAGTGACCTGGTACGGTCCTTCCCATGTGGCTTCCAGCCACCGAGCTTATGGGCTTTATCGATTTCATTAATTCAAGCACGAGGTCGCTATTTGGAATTGTCGGGACTTGACACGCTGGTTGTAATACCGAGCTACTTGTTGCTTATACCGAGCTTGCTTGATGTAGGCGAGGTCTCTCTTTTCTTCGAGCAGATCTAGATCAGTTCGTAGATTTTCCTCGTTTGCTTTAGCCGAGAAGTGAATGGTGCGGGGGCTCGCATACCGATCTCTCGCAGGATCACCGCTCGTTCCGTCACGCCAAACTATAGGGTGTTTCTCCGTTCGATGTCCGAGATGTAGTTCGATATGACCATAGGACTTGCGGTAAATTTTCCACCCAATTCCCCTTTACTCGATCGAGGCGAATCTTGAGTCCTTTCACGATTGTCCTGTTGGTGACTTCGGTTTGACCATTTGCTTGAGGATAAGCCACCGAGGTGAATTTTTGCCGATCCAAGCTCTCGCACCATTCTTCAACGCTTTATCCGTGAATTGTGTCCCATTATCCAAACAAGGATATGAGGGATGCCGAACCGACACACGATGTTCTTCCGCACGGTTGAGGCGTTTGCTTGTGATTTTCACCAAGGGTTCGGCTTCCACCCACTTCGTGAAGTAGTCAATCGCGACAATCAAGAATTGAAACTGCCCTGGAGCTTTGCAGAAAGGACCTACGATGTCGATCCCCCATTGCATAAATGGCCAAGGGCTTTGCATGCTGGCGAGGTCGGTTTGAGGTAGCCTCGGCACGTTTCCATGGATTTGGCACTTCGGACATTTCTTCACGAGATCGATTGAGTCCTGGAACATCGTTGGCCAATAGTATCCCCATCGCATGACTTTCTTCGATAGGACGCGGGGTTTGATGTGACTTCCACACGATCCTTCATGTACTTCTCGTAGTACGTAGTCAGCTCGGTTTGGACCCAGGCACCTTAGGAGAGGCTGGAGGTATGATTTTCTATAGAGAATTCCCTTCTCAAGCGTATATCGCAGAGATTTGCTCAAGATCTTCCTAGCCTCGAGCTTGTCGTGAGGTAGCTCGCCCTTTTCCAGGTATGCTTGAATGGGAGTCATCCAATTGGGTTCGTCGTCACATACTATGTTAACCTCGGCTCCAGTGTCGTAATCATTTATGCTTCGCTTCGACTTCTTCATCATGGCGAGTTCATCGACGATTTGGCTAGTTTGCTTAAGACATCACTCGGCTATTTTGCTCCTCGATGCGAACTAACCGAAAGTGTGAGAAAGCTTGTTGTAGGCTTTTGGCTTTTTCAAGGTATTTCTTCATCCCGTTGCTTTTGCCTCGTACTTTCCCAACATGTGACTCACTATGACTTGAGAGTCACTGTGAACTCTGCACGGCTGCACAAGGCTTTGAGCTAGCGAAGTCCCGCAATTAAGGCTTCAGATTCCACTTCGTTGTTCGTATTTTGAACGCGAACCGAAGTGCATAGGTGATCTCTTGCCATCCGGTCCTAAAGTAGGATACCCGCCCACCACTGCTTTTCCCAAGCCCCGCCAACGTAGACTTGCCAAGAATCCTCCGGAGTTTCATCTATTGGTTCTATTTCGCATTGTCTCGACACGGACTCGGTGGCCTTCGGTTTTTCGGCGTAGTTAACCTCGACAAGGAAGTCTCAAGGCCCGACCTTGATGGCTTGACGGGCAAAAGATATGTCGTGTTCGCCCAATTCAATTGCCCACTTCGCGATTCTCCCGAGAGCTTCGCTCGCCAATACTTGCCAAGTGGGTGATCAGTGAGGACTTGTATGGGATGTGCATGGAAGTATGGCCGTAATCTCCTTGCAGCATTTACTAATGCCAGCGCGACCTTCTCCAAAGGTTGGTACCTTATTTTCGGTCCTTTCAATGCTCGGTGATGAAATATACGGAAGTCGACGTCCTTCCTCCTCGCACTCAAAACCGCACTTATGGTTTCGTCCGGCGGCGAGGTATAAGGAAAGGACCTCCTCTTTTCGGGACGGATAGAGTATGGAGTTTGGCGAGGTAGTTTTTGAGATCTTCAAAGGCGGACTTGTGTATGTCCTTCCAGGAGAACTCCGGGGCCTTCTTGAGTATTTTGAAGAAGACGAGCTGTTTATCCGCGGCTTTCGAAAGAAAACGGCTGAGCGCGGCAATGCAGCTTGTCAACTTGTGTACGTCGTGGATTGTCTTTGGCATCTTCATCTCCACAATGGTTTGAACCTTGGACGGATTGGCTTTTAAACCTTCGTGAAACCCAACACCCAGTAAATTTTTCGGACCGAACTGCGAACGTGCATTTCTGGGGGTTCAGCTTTAGGTTGACCTTTCCGAGTAGGCCGAGGACGCATCCCGAGGTCGGCAACACATGCGGCTTCCTCAATGCTCTTGATGACGATGTCATCTACGCACACTTCCACATTTCGTCCTATGTAGGTCGGAATATTTTGTCTACCATCCTTCGATAGGTGGCTCGGTATTCTTGAGTCCGAATGGCATCTTCTTGTATGCGAAGACCAAGTCTCGTAATGAAGGCCGTTTTGGCCGCGTCTTCGTCATCCATCAAGACCTGGTGATATCCCTTATACAGTTCAGGAAGTCAAGACTTCAGACCGACCAACGCACAACCTTCTTGTCGATGTTGGGAAGGGGGTAACAGTCTTTAGGGCAATGTTTGTTGAGATCGGTATAACCGATGCACATTCGCCACCCTCCTCCGCCTTTCTTCACCATTACCGGGTTGGCTATCCAGGTCGGATACTTGACTTCGAACTTATATGCGTGCCTTTAATAATTACCTCGTCGTGGATGACTTGATTCCGTTCGGCTGCAAAAATCTGTTGCTTTTGCCGAACTGGTTTTACACTGTTGTCAATGTTGAGACGGTGTGTGATGATAGAAGGTGAGACCCCGGTCATATCAAGGGGCGACCAAGCGAACATGTCTCTGAATTTCCTTAGGAGATGGATGATCTGTTTCCTTAGTTAAGGTACACCGGTAGAGCCAACTTTTACGACCTTGAATAGTGCGTCTTCATACAATGCGATCTCCTCAACCGAGTTCTCTAGGGTCGGCGACGTCTTCTCCGGTTCCAACTCCTCGGGTTTCTTTGGTTGCTATGCTTGCGGTTGCTGGACCGAAGTCCCTGCACCTCTCAGGGCGACCTGCATGCATTCCTTAGCTCGCTCGTCTCCCGATCACGGCTATCCCTCATTTTGTGGGGATTTTCATTGTCAGGTGGTAGGTTGAGCACACCGCCCTCACTGCGTTTAGCCAGTCTCGCCCAAGTATGACGTTGTATGGCGAGTGGGCACTGACCACGAAGAACTGTACCACTTTGGTAGAGCTCGTCGGTGCCCTTCCTACTGTGACGGGCATGTCGATCACCCCGTCTGGGCGTGTCTCTTCCTGTACGAAGCTTCGGAGTGGTAGCGGTGCCTGCGCGAGGCGCGCTTCCTCTACTCCTAATTTGTCAAAGCATTCTTTGAAGAGGATGCTCACTGACGCGCCACCGTCGATATATACGCGTCTTACAAATTTGTTGGCGATCATCGTCAGATCACCAAGATGTCCCGTGGGGCACCACCGTAGGTACGGGGTCGTCCTCGGAGAAGGTAATAGCCTCGTCCTCCCGAACCTCTTGTTGACAGCTCACTGGTATGGGGACTTGGCCCTCGGCCTGTGGAGGACTTCAGAACTCCGCGGGAGACCCGTGATGGTGGAGATGACTCCGTCGTCTCGGGGTTCGCCATCTCCTCCTCGCCTTCGCCAGGCTTCGCCTTCTTGTGAGGGCACACCCCTTCTCGCCTGCTTCTCTTTTTCGACCTCGATGAGGGGCCTCAGATGGCCACCGTTGGTCCCGCCAGTATTTTTAAGGACCCCGTCTTGTACTAGCATCACGATGTCTCCCATGAGATCTCGGCACTCCTCCGTGTCATGCCCGTAGTCCTCGTGAAAAGAGCAAGACTTGTCATTGGTTCGACGCTTTGACCTCCCCGTCATTGGTCGAGGCTTCGAACTTGTCCATGTGGAGTTCAGATTTACGCCTCGCTTCGCCAAAGGAGTGTATTGAGGTCTTTCCGAGAGCTGCGCCCGAGTCCGGATTCTATGGGCGGCGATCCTCTCCAAGCGCACTTCGTCGGCCTTGGCTTCGTCTCCTCGTCCTTCATCTCTTCTTCCTTTTCGTAGGGCTCGCTTTCTTTGCCTCGCGCTTTCTATCGCCCGTCCGCCTGGGCGAACCGGTCGGCTATCGTCATAGCTCAGTAGCAAAGACGGGGCTCGATTGACGATTTCTTTGTGCAGGCCCCCCGGCAGGATGCCGTTTTGGAAGGCTGAGATGATGAGAATGTCGTTCACGTCTTCGACTTTCAGGCACTCCTTGTTGAACCTGGTCATAAAGTCGCTCACGGACTCTTCTCGGTTTTGCCTCACGGTGAGGAGGTATGTCGACGACGTCTTTGACTCCACCTTTTTGAAGAACCTTCGATGGAAGGCTACCATCATCAGGTCGCGATATGATCCAATGCTCCCGGGAGGTAGGCTGTCGAACCACCGACGGGCGTTGTCGACTAGCAACTCGGAAAAGAGCTTGCACATATGAACTTTGAGGCGCTGTTGATCATATTGTCTCGAACCGCGAGAGGAAGTTCTCGGGTCCTTAGTCCGTCGTGAGGCGATGCTCGCACCCGGTATTTGTCGAGGCGGGTGTCAAGTATTTCGCTTGAGAACGGGGTGACTATATTCCCGCATCGTCAAGCCACCCTCCCGAGAGTGGGGTAGAGTTCGTCGATCGAACTGGTTTTGATTTTAGGACCGACCTCACGTCGGTCACTACGTCCTTTCCCGCGTTGTTCGTCCCTCGCGCGGTTGGTTTAGGTCCCGGCTCGTGCCGAGGTATGAGCGCCCATGACCTGGATGCTGGTGGATCCACCTCGCTGCGGTGCCTCGTGTTTAGACGAGGCTTCGGCGTTTCTTTCTTCGGGATGCGGCCGACCTTGTGCTTCGCTGTGGTATTGGAGAAAACTCTCCTTATTCTTCTCAAGAAACCCCTTAACGGCATCGTCAAGGTTCAACTGTCGAGCTGGAGGTTCTCCTTGGTTACTATTGCGATCTCCATCGCTTTGGTATCTTGCTTCTTCATGCAAGATGGGATTGCCTTGCTCGTCAAGGCTCTGGATGTGCCCTTCGGGGGTCGATTCTCTGACCGGGTCTTTCCCGAGCTGAGCTCGACGTGTTTCGTCACCATTATTGTTGTTGTTGCGGCGCGCCCCGGATGCAAGACTTCGCTCATTGTCGTGATTGATTCCCCAGAAACAAATTTTGATCGAAAACACGAATTTCGCTTCCCACGACGGCGCCGATGATCGATCTTAATTTCGTAAGGAAATAAATACGCAAGAACACCAGGATTTACGTGGTTCGATCTATGAATAAGATCTACGCCCACGGAAAGAGAGAGAGAGTATTCGGTATTGATAATATGAGGAGTGATTACAAGAAGTGTCGATGATCCTTTCCGCTTAATCTAGCCTCTATTTATACACAATTATAATGACCTAGATCTCGAATCCGAGATCTATTCTAAGATAAGATTTGAATCCTATCTTTTCTCTAATTAGGATTCTCTTAGATTGGCCGAATCTTTTGCGTTCCCACTGGTTTAGGAGCCTTCTTGGGTCGGACTCGCTTGGGCCGAACTTTATGTCAGGCTTATTTATATTGGGCCTGAGAATTGGGCCGTATCCTATCAACAAACATTAATAATTTGAAATTTTGAACTGCCCAAGCAGATTGTCTCTGAAAATTGGCAGTCTTGAAAGCAGTCAGTTTGGAGTAAGTCCAGCACCACCAGTGGCGGAGCCAGGAAAATTTTCCTAGGGGGGGCAATTATTATAATTTTAAAATATAATAAAATATTATTTTAAAATTAATTTAAAAATAATAATAATTTAAATAATAACACAATATTATTTGAATAGAGGTCATTGTTTATATTAAATTTCTTTTTCATTATGTTCTAATATCTTGCAAAAATAAAATAATACGATTAACTTATAAATAACTAAACAACTAATTAATAATATCTTACAAAAATAAGCTACAAAATTAAAATAATAAGAAAATTATAAATATTAATATTGTAAATGTTATTATCTTACAAAACTCAAATCTTGATTTTCTTGTACCCATTACAAATATACAATGAAATATCGAATTAACTCACATATAAAGCTTATTAAAATAAATTTAAATAAATATTACCTATAACTATTATAATAAATTCATCATAACATTTTTAGAAATTGAATTGATTTTATTAATTTATATATATAATTTTTATTTTATCAACATAAAACAAATTATAGAAAAAAGAAAAAAGAAAGAATGTGAACAAAGTGGAGGAAAATAAAAAAAGAAAACAAAGAACAGACAATAGGAAAAAAAAAACGACAACAAATGCGAAGATGCACTTAGCAAGAATCGAACCTGGGGTACCAGAATGGAAACCAGAGACCCAACCAACTGCACTACTATGATTTATACAACATTGTATGGATATATAGTACTAATAATTAAAAAAAGTTGGGGGGCCCCCAGGCCCCAGTGTGGCTCCGTCACTGAGCACCACGTACGACTTTTGAAGAAGCCGACTCAATCTATTACAATATCGTATAATACCTGTATGATTATTCCGTGTCAATTAAATTTTAAAATCTATCAAAAAGAATTATTATATATACAGGGATTGCCGCATGATCTCCTATTATATATACAGGAGATTTCTAAATTTATTTAGCACATGGCTGTTACTCATTAATGCCCAAATTTGCGGAAGCAATATCTTAGGGCCAGCCCAAATATCTTTGGGCCCAGCACCCCGACCATAGCGGTCTTCTCACATATAATTTGAAATTTTACTCATTGCTCATTTTGAGAAAAAAGGTTTAATGATTGAACAGAACAAGATTGCCTAATTATTTATTTTTTGAGTAAATTAAGATGGATTAGCTTCTTTAATATTAAAAATTGTAGATATCTTATTAGTCAGGAACTGTCCCTACATATAATTGTGTCACATTAACAGTTAAAACATAACTCGAATCTTCTAATTATTTTATCGTAAAAAACTATTATGTACGCAATGCACATCAATAAACTAATTGAAATATGATATAAGAAATAATAAAAACTCGTGAACAATGAGGTATCCATGGTTTTCTGCATATATTTTGCTTCATGTAGTGCAATTTTTTTTTTTTTTTGCGGTGGAGTGTGGCCTTTGTCCCCTAATAAGGAAATGATTGAATTTAATTTATTACTAACTATTTTTAAAACAAATATATCAATTTCTACAAGTTTTTATGAATTTAGTGGGTGCTAAATAACAAATGAAAGGTTGTTAGTTTAGGCATTTATCAAAAAATATTACGAAACGTAATGTGCTCTATATATTGTTGCCTGTTGGCTTTTAATTAGGCGCATGTGTCATATGTCAATAATATGTAGCAAAGAGCCAAAGAGTATGGGCTTCATGTTATTCATTTATGTATCCTTTTACATATTTTATAAAGATATTTCTTTTTTAAATAAAATGATTTTTTTAAAGAAAAATATGTCCTTGGTTTTGAAATTTTCTATAGAATAGATATATAAAAATAACCTAGAATAATCTATAACTTATTTTAATAATCGGTTAGTTTTGAACTTGTTTGATCAATTAAAGCGTCTTATATAATACTGAAAGTATAGATAAAATTAAATTGAAATGAAGATGGTATTTTATGAGGACTTAATTAACAAATGTAATTGTAATTTACATGTTATGATTAGAATTTAATAGTTTTAAGTGGTTTTGTGAGAGATTAAAGTTTAAACTATCTCATGGTGCATGCCTACTGCTTTCGATGTGGACGATCGTAACTCGTAAGCATTTTTTAAATGACAATCTTCCAATCTTAAAATATCCATCCTTCACACTGATTTTTTCGACATTTGAAATTTAAAATCTGACATATAAATATATATTAACACATAAATAACACTATTTCTACAAACCCTATAAGATATGATACAGCATCACCTTAAACCTACCACATTCATATCTTACCGTTCAATCTCCACCGCCCCTTGTCTTCCAAACCTTATTTTCCCTCCTCAATCCTCAGATTTCTGGCCTACGCTTCCCAGTTGATGGTGGAGAAAAAGTGAGGCATGCTATATAAAAAAAATTGACCTATAAAATTACGTGGTCCAAATTTGAAAAAACGATTAAGAAGTAAAGATACGTGATTGAAAATTATTAACATAATCCAACTCAGAAAATAAGAATAATATTCATACTTATCTTAAAACGGTGTCATTATATACAAATTTATCTTATGTTTGGCAACTTTCAACATTATGTTGCTACATATTAAACTTCATGACATTGTGGAACATTAGATATCGTGTAATCTTGTGTGTGTTGGCCTAGTGGTAGAGTGATTAATGTTCGAGGCCAAAGGTCTCGAGTTTGAGTCCACCGTGACGCAACCTTTAAAATTTTTGTATTAAACAAAAAAAAAAAAATTATCGTGTAATCTTGGTGCAGTATGTCGCATTCAAAATAAAATTTAACTTTCGACATCCGACAAAATGAGCTGTTAACACGAATGTGTCATTATTTCAGTCGTTTAGATATTGGCACCAAACCATTACAAGAATCCTCCAATTATGCTACTATCCACCAAGAATGAACAATATGATACTTTAGCTAAATTTACATTTTTAAATTATACACACATAACATATATATCATGTGCAGTGGCAGAGCTATAACTATAGCTCAGAAAAAGATAAAAGTCGACATTTATTTGCCACAAAGGCAATTTGAACAAATTAATATTTACAACATTATCTTAAAACCAAAAGGTGATATAGACTGCAGACATTTAAAATTTGATTGGTTTTTACCATAATGAGCCCAATCACAGATTCACAATACTCACTTTACTACTTTTTAAGTGTCCCATTGATAGTTTTTTATTGTTTTTATTAAGTGTTCAAGTTCGTAATTTATGAATAAAATTATGATCAATTTATTATTTTATCCTTATTTAATATTGTTGGAATTTGATAATTAGTTGTGTACATGTGCATTTATTATGGTGATTAATAAAGTTACAAAAATAATTTTTTTTATTTTCTTGTTTTAAATCTTTGTTCCAAATATGCTAGCTCTTAACTAATTGAATTAAGTTCGTGGGGATAATTTTTTTATTTTCTTGATTTATATGATTTGATGATAGGAAACAATTAAAAAAGAACAAATGGGGCATTTAAGAAGGCTTAATGGAACATGATTTTGCCTTATTTTGATGGGATCTCGTCCAACGCGAACACACGAATAGTATATTAAACTCGTTAAATTTATCATATTTTTTCTTATAAGAAATATTATTGATTTGGTACGTGTATCAGTCACAATTTTTGGAGAGGGGGAGACTTGCACTAATCATCAAATGTTTGGGGTGGCGGCGGCGATAATTAATGGGAAATTATTTTATATACACACCTACATTTAATTAGTAGAAGTCAGTTATGACTTCAAAAAGTTCCAACTACTAAAGAATGATTTACCTAATATATTATATATAGATCCAACATATGCTAGTTTCAACTTCTATAAATGTAAAAGCTTAATTTTTATCATTGTTCGTTTTATTGAATTTTGATTTCTTGATATGAGACCAAACTATAGTGCTCAACATTTAAAGATTTTAAACCACAATCATCCATCAGATTGCAGTTTGGATTAAATAATCATTTTTGCTAATTTTAGAAGATTCCCATAATATACAAAAGCGCCAAAGAAATAAAGGGCATATTTGCCAGTGATCCAATGATAAAAGTCGGCTAGGTTGTCCCATTTTCCAACCGTCCAGGACTTTTGGGATCCAACATTTATTCCTATTTTCATTTTCAAGGAATAAAACTGCAAGTTGTATTTGTGGGAGTTTCAAATTTATTAGTTTTGTAATCTATCTTAGAAGGGTTCGGATCTAATGTCTCAAATATTTTTGTGCCTCACTCGTGCTTCACTACTAAATTTGTTATTTTAATAATAAAATTTATTATAATATAATAAATTATAACTAACATCTATAACCAAAAATTGAAGTTTTAAAAACTAAATGAATTTATCAACTCTATAATTAACTATTAACCAATAAAATTCAAATGGAATGCTAAAATGATTATACATCCATATTAAATCCATATTAATAAATATAAAATTAAACTATAATACAAGAAACTAAAATTGAAGAGGAAAAAAGCGGTAGCAATAAGACACCAAAAAAGCAAGCAAGACGGCGAACCCCAAGTGATTTGCGTGTGTGTATTTTAAATGATATTCTACTTTTTTGTTTACTTATTACACGTCGATATAACAAAAGAAGATACATATCGGGGGACTTTGAATGAGCATTATAAAATATAATCTGTTTGATTAATTAACATATATATTCGGTTGAGTTGTACTAGAAAATATATAATAGTTTGAATATTATGGTTCTTCAGGAGATTTTGTTTAATTTTATAAATGCCATATATACGTAAATTAAAAGTTACTTAAAAAAAATTGATAAGAAGAAGATGATGATGAAAATCGAGTCAATGTCCTTATATTCTAATAAATAATAGTTTCGAAGATTAAGGTTGATTTCACAAATTATTTAGTTTTATTGATAGAAAAATTAAAAAGAACTGAAAAAAGTGAAGAAGACCAAAGTAAGTCAACCACATGATCTAACGTGGGACGGTATTCATACAATACGCTTTTTTTAATAATGAATGTTTATAATTTAATTTGCGTTAAAATTTATTATAACTTTGAATATATTGGCACAAAGCTCCGAAGCAAATAAAAAGTACTAATGTATCATAAATAAAAGTTGAATGATCTTATCTTGATTCCTATATATAGAAGTGTAGGAATTTGATTTAGACAACACGAATCAAAGTATATTTTTTTACGAAAAAGCCCGTAATAAATCATTATATTTGATGAGTGCTCGAAAGAAATTCTGCTGCATACCATGTTGCTAGTAGGTAGTCATCTCAATTTATGTCTGACGATAAAATACAGAACGAAACAAATAAGGTAGTTAATGTGTAATTATCATAGTATTCGACAATCTCATTTGAGCTTTGAGTTCTGGAGTTGAAAATAAATGTCTGTCGTTTACTCATGGATAACCATCCATCAGTTGTAGTTATAAATAATTTAATATTAGTAAATTGATTATAACAAGTGTCCTCTTTTTCGTCGGAAAGTAATATAAAGTAATCAACGTCTTATCTTTTCGTACTTATTAATGATTTAAGTGACAATTATTTAATTGTTTTTTGGTTTTATTATTTGCTTGTCTGAATTGGCTTCTGTGCCTTCCTTCTGGAGAAAAAGGCGGCGTTATGCCGGTGTCTTCGACCGCTTCACCGATGTAAGGTTTAGACCGACTTCACCGCGAGGTGTTAAGTCGAGGTCTTCTCGATCGCTTCACCGACGGCGCTGCGTTCGGTCTTCTTGTCGGCTTTACCGACGCGGTAAGCGTTTGGTCTTCCGACCGCTTCACCGACGCGCGTAAGCGAGGTCTTCGACCGAACTTCACCGACGACGGCGTTGCCGAGGTCTTCGCGGCTTTACTCGACGGGCGTTGCGCGAGGTCTTCGACCGCTTCACCGAGGCGCGCGTTAAGCGAGGTCTTTCGACCGCTTCACCGACGGCGTTAAGCCGAGGTCTTCCGACCGCTTCACGGACGCGCGTAAGTCTCTTCGATTCTTTTAGATATGGCGAGCCTGCCGTTCCCTTCACCGGTTTTAGGAGTCTTCTTGGGCGAACTTGTCGGGCCGAGCTTGATGTCGGGCTTACTTGTATTGGGCACGATGCTTGGGCGCAGTTTGGGTCTTTATGTCTAAATCGTAACAAGCTTGATTGACTTTCACACACACACCTCTTTTGTGATCATCCTATTTCATGTCCCAATGGTTGAGAGAATATTCAGTTGGATATTGCAAAAATTTCTAGGTAGATTAGGTACATTAAGAAATTATTCAATCTCAGTGGATAGATCATAGGTGAAAGGTGATTGGATGCTCCTCTGATGTAATTACCATTTTGGCATATTTTTTTGCCTCTTTTTAATGTCCATTACTGTCTTGATTTTGTCTCTTGAAACTATCTCATTCGAGATGTCAATGTATGAATTTTATCAAAATTGATTCGGATCGTTTATAATCCATTAAATTTTAAAATAACGATTTCGGTTCCAGATCCGCTTTAGACCCAGGCCGTTTAGACTCATAATTTGATGGTCCGATCCAGTCTGGTTCCAGAACCATAACTGATACTTATTTATTGGTTTTGATCTGAGTAAAATCCGTTTATTGACAAGCATAACCTTAAGTAGATCTATCAATGAGTCGGTTTTATCCATACGGATTCGGAATCACTCATAGCTCGATTTCGGTTCCAATTTCGGTTTTGGTCCGATTCTTATTCCAGATTCGTTCAGATCCAGACTGTTTCAGACCCATAGTTGATAGTCTTGATCCGATCAGATCCGAATCCGATATATAATGAGTTGGGTAAAGAACTAGAACTATATATATATATATATATATATATATATATATATACACGAATTAAACTTGAAACCTTGAAGTCGTGCCGTCGAACAGAAAATACCACGAAATGTGCTAAGTTGCAAGGTCTATCACCAAAATGACTAAAACACCCCCGTCTCTCCCACAGGCCACAGTCCAGCCATAAGCATAAATGCCCATCCATGTCCAATGCTTTAATCTCCTCAATCTCCTCCCTCACCTATCCCTTCCGCCCCTGAGGGGGCTCTCTCTCTCTCTCTCTTTGATCTCCGCTGCCTATATTTTGACGGCCACCATTCACTCCTCCCACTTCCTAATTTTCCTCTTTTTTTCTCGCTCTATTCATATCAACTTATGGCAGCACCACCTCCTTCAAAGAACCCACCCGCCAGCCTTCCGCCGAGGAGAGGCCGTGTGAAGGCTCAGATTTTTGAGAGCCTCAGAGGAAACCTCTCCTCCGCCGCCGCAAAAGCCCTCACCAAAATCAAATCTACCCCTTCCACCCCGCCCGCCTCCACATCGACGTCCGCCGCCACCTCCACGTCAGCCTCCCCACCGCCGAGCGCCTACGCCTCCGACGGCTACGCCGATCAGGCCTGATCTCCGCGTCCGCAGCTCCGTCGACGATCCGGTGAATTGTGCTGTAGTTTTTTTCGCTGCCTTTTCACCGGATCCGTACGAAAATCAGCAACTGCTATGCTGAACTATGTTAGTTTGGTTGCGTCTGTGTGTTTAATTATGTCTGTTTTTAAACAGATTTAGTGTTGTTGGAGATGAGATCAGAAGCTTTTGCCTTTTAACCATGGCTTCTGACGATTTCTCCGTGTGTATGTGTGTCAGTGTGTGTATGCGTATAGCTTGAAGGTTGTTCTCTTGTATCATTGTTTCTCAAGTTTTAGATTGGAGATGGTACGTTGGCAATAAGAGAAACTTTTATGTATAAATTATCATCTCATTAAATAACATTTCACTGTGTTTTGTCCTTTTCCATCTCCATTTTCATTTTGTATATATGCTTCTGTTGCTGGATCTGGTTTGTTTGGTCAATTTTACCATTGATTTTTAATATATGGAGCCATTTTTCATGATGCTGTAACTTGATAACTTCATCTCTTTTAATTTCTGCGTTTTTTAGTGGTGAGTTTATCTTTTTAATATATGCGGTTTATATTATTCTCGCTGTAGTATAACAAATATTCTGCAGATCTATCTGATCTAGAATTAAATTATAATTCATTAAAAAAAGAGGACTAAATTATGATGCGTGACACTTGTCCAATTCCGATTTTGTTTTTGTGATGGTACAAATATGTCGAACCGTTGTCGATGCCTAATTTCTCTGATGTCTATTGAAAAGTAAATTCGAATACAATCTTTTGTAATCAAGAAATTTCTTTATCTGGATAGTCTTACTTCTTGAACAAATTGGGGTTTTGGTTCTTCCCATTTACCAACTTATACTTATAGCTGCCTCATTAGAATGATTATAATTAGAGGATACAAGTTTTTCGCTTCTACACCGTGTACCTATTAGATAATGTTTTAATATTGTTGCTAATATGTCACACACATATGTTTTGATTTAAGTTTTATTTTGGGGAGCACCGGCGTGTCCCATTTCGGCCCACAGCCGCAAAAGATTTTGCGCCGGAATAACAACTGTTATATTATTGAATTCCATGCTTCATTTTAGGAGTTTCTAATCTTGAATATTTTATTTAATCATTTAGTCGGACAACAGCCATACATATTATTAGTATCCTCGAGAAACCTAGTACTGTCACTTGTGATGCTCGGTTGTTTATTTTAAAATAATATTTAATCTTATATCTTGTTTTCCTTCATTTGTGTATTTCAATAATGCTATATTTGTATGTGATAAATAAAAAAGAATCAATTGCAAAATGCAAATAATGCAGACGTGTAACTCTGTTGCTGAGTAAATAGTCTAAAATTTTATTTAATTATTGAGAAACATAAAACATTCCTCCCCTTAAAATGTAACTCTGTTGCTGAACACACGTTGCTAATACAAAGTACAAATAGGTGTTGTTTGATTGTTTGCATTTCTTTATAATAAGAATTAGAGGATAAACATTTTACAATTCTCGAACAAATCAATATATATAATTTGGATCATATAGTATCCAAAACTTATGTAGTATGTAGTACTCAATCTCATACGATCATCTCATAGATCATATGGTGGAGATTTTTTCAATTTTTAAATTTATTTTTTGCTAATTTTGCTACAATAAGGGTAGATTAGTAATTTGATTTGTTAAATGATACAAAAATATATCATGCATATATTTGAATAGAGTTATACATATAAATGAACATAAAACTACATATAGTTGAAAACAGTCATGCATGTGAGTTTCAATTTTAATGCATGTTGGAAACGTACGCCCATCGCGAGCTCGAGCGCTCCTAGCGGCCGTTGGCCGACATGCAGATTTATGCTTTGTTGTATGCATGAACTTGTTTTGTTATATGCATGAACTTCTTTTGTTATAATGTATGACTATGTTTCGTGGCACGTCGGCATATAACACACGCGCTCGCGCATCCACAATGCTCGTTGGGAACACATGCAAGTTTATGCCTCATTGTATGCATGAATTTGTTTTGTTATATGCATAAACTTTTTTTGGTGAAATTTTTTTATTTTAGTTTTTGTTCGTGCCCTGTTGTCCGTCCCCCGCTGCCTTCACCGGCATCGCCGTGGCTGCCACCGCTATTAAAAAAATTGAAGAAGAACGGAGAAGAGAAGGAGAAGATTGAATTGTGTCCTCATTTTGCCCCATGCGAAAATTGAAAAATAAATAAATGAAAAGGACTACCACGTGTCAACTTATGATGCGTCTAATATTCACAATATATGATCTAAATTAGATACAACATATTACCTAACGATCGATCGGGTATTACAGAAACTCAACCCTATATATAAACCTTAAATTCAATAAAACCTCAAATAGCTAAAAGTGGAATTCCACGTCATATTATGAGTATAATTAACAACCATCATAATACATGCATGTCAATTCACAGAAACAACAAAAATAAGAAAAGAAAAAGAAACCCATAATGTCTGCCCTGGAAAAGAGACAATGAACCAAAATCCATCTGAAAGAAAAAGGAAAGAAAAGGAAAGAAAGAAAAATCAAATCACAAAATAATAAAATCAAATATACAGTGAATGGTGACCATGAAGCATAATACTTGGCACCGACCTTTCTGTTATTTGTACTAACTAGTTTTACACCCTAACATTGCACGGGCCAATGTCATTACGGATATTCATAAAACGATATCTAAATAGTAATAAATCATGTATATATTTTGTAAATGATTACATCATACATACGTATAATTTTCTAAATTAATATTGTTATTGGTATACTATATCATATATTATTATGTACTTAGGTAATATAAGAGAGATATAAACTAATGCAAGTTTGATAGGAATGAGATCAAATACAAACCAATCTTAAGTATGAAATAAGAGCCATTTTCAGCCCTTGATTAGTAAAGATCTACAGTGAATTCATCACCTTACTTGATGAATTTAAACGTTTGGGTATGAATCCCACGAGAGGCAAATTTTTAATTTTCTGAATTCAGACACTTACATGACGAATTCAGACGCTTTCACGGTGAATTCAGACAGTTTCAAGAGTTCGTAGTTTATAGGTTGATGATGATTTTTACAATAACCACTCCCAGTTTGATATAATGTACTTATATGTGTATATAATATTTGAAGAGACTTGAACATATCTACATAGCAAATTTTGAAAAAAATGAAGAAAATTATCAAATTCGCAGATGATCATTCGTATTTCTACAAATGATTTCATTTGAGCTATAACGAACCAAATACATTCTTAAAAAAGAAGAAGAAGAAGAAGAAGAAGAAGAAATAACAGAAGTTCTAGAAAATAATAAACTACTCTATTGAATAAAGCTTTGGAAAATAATAAAATACTCTATTAAATGTGATTCATAATTTTCACATATTAATGTATGTATGATGCTCATCATCGAGTAAACAATTAGATATCCACTTACTTTTGGAACCATTTACTTTGTATACAATAATTTTCTTTGTTCAACTGATACAGATCAAACTTTTATATTTTTTAATAGAAACAATGAAGGGACTTGGAGTAGAGATAATACAAGTGCAGATGCACTATAACGAATTTATTTCAAGAAAATATGAATATAAACTATGAAACATGTTAAATTAACCGCAAAAGTCCCAAGAAAGAAGAATCAGAGGTTGAATCCAAATTCGAAGTCATCCCTGAAGATGATGAAGTTTTGAAAATAAAAAGAAAGATAGGTTGAATCTCACCCCATGAAGATGCTTTTATGTATTTTTGTACTTAGTAGTTTACATTGTATTTTTTTATATCTTAGTTAAAAATTAAAATTTTAAATGTTGTCTCGAAATGTAAAAGAGAAAAAAGGAAAATATATATATAAAAACATGAAAAGTCAGTTAACACCCGGTTAATACATTTGACATAGAAGAGAAAAATAATTTAAAAATCTAATTTTGATTCTATATCAAACTTTAATGACCATGACTCATGTTTTGAATTTAGTTTTTTCTTATCATACACAAATTAAAAATCTTATTGCGATATTTAATATAAGTGTAATTTGATAAAAAGAAAAACTAAACCAAATTATCTAATTTTAGAAAGAAAGAAAGAGATGAAACAAAAAGAAGAAAAAGAAAGTAAGAAAAGAAAAAGGAAAAAGATAAAAGAAAAACAGTCATGTCAATTTGGCAAGGGCAATTCGTGCCCACTTTCTCGTGAGTGGCACGCGCCTAGGGCTAGGTGCATTTTGGGCTTCTAGCAATTGCATGGGATTTGGACGGGCTGCATAAAAACTGGGTGAAAAATATTTCTGTTGCGGACTATTATACCTTAATATTGTAAGATGCAATAAATTCCTTCTTTCTTGGGCTTGAAGAAGAATAAAAATAAATTCTTGTAGATTCTCAAGCGCTGGTATATGTATATCTCATACGGAATTGTTACTTTAGGTGTACATGATAACATTTGTTGTTTATATACAGATGTAATTTTAAGTTCTTATTAAGAAAATATAATTTTTCTTGTGAGAAGAATAAACTTCCATTCAAATTAGCTTAATCATTATAAAGATACAGAGTGTAATCATTGTGAAAAGAAACTAGCCAACCACACTATAATTTCGTACGACGTCATTGAAAATTGAGTGAGCTCGTGCACAGCTAAAATCGATAATTTACTAATTATAAATTTCAAGTGTGGGGTTAGTATGTTTGTCTCTGCATGAGTCGAAAAAAGTAGGCGTGAGATTCCCTTGAAAATATATATTTATTGTGATGATAGTAAGAGGGGCTGCAGCATAAAATCCAAAGAGTTTGGGACCAATGTGCAAATAATTGTTGATTTCCGCCACGGCGGACCGCGTTGGCGCGTTGGAGCACAGTGTCAGTACGCGTGAGAATGGACTATTATAATATGTATTTCTTCCGAATATACACTTATTAAAATTGTACTTATTCTCAACAATTGCACTCGACTTCTTCAATCGTTCCTGTAATTATAAACATATCTTAATTTCAATTATATATTTACGTACGATATCTATTTACATTTTAGTGAAGGAGTGAAGAAATTTTTTCTTTTTGAATTTAATTCAATATATATATATATATATATATATATATATATATAATAAATTAAACTAAATTCCAGTCCGATTAATTTTTCCATCCCTTCAATTAGTCTTAAACCCTATACATACGTGTGATAACATCACATAGTCGTAATAAGTAGGAATAATAAATTAATTTAAATTCCAGTGCGATTAATTCCTAACTTTACATAGGTATGATAACATCCACATAGTCGTAAAACCCTATATATAGCAATGCAATATGCTAATTGTTAAATAGTAAATCTTAAAATTAAATATACGTACAGCTTTAAAAAAAAGTCTTACGATTTAAAAATACAACAAACCTATTTAAAACGAAAATGTTTTTGACAAAGTTGAATATTAAAATTAATTATGGCACACACATATAGATGCGTTAAAAAGTTAAGTAAAGAGAAAATTAAGATATATTTATATTATATTATGGAGGGAAAAGTAAAAAATTTTAAGAGAAATATCACCGAATCTAATCGGACAAGGTTTGCTCGATAAAAGTTTAGAAGGTACATCAATGAACTTTTTGTTTTTAGAATGCTTATATATTTAAGAATTGTTTCATTTTTGCCAAAATAATAGTATGTCACTAATTTAGGTTACATGATTATAAAATATTCAACTACTTTTATGAAAACCTAAAATATATGTGTGAGTATGATATACACTATTACTAAGGTAATTATTAAGAAAGAATATAAATGTAAATTGAATCGAATTATTAATATCTCATGACTATGCCCAAATATTTATGAGATATATAACAGGCAAGAATTATATCATATGACTACTTTTACCTTAACTTTAAAGAATTATAATATGTAATTGAATTTTTTACCTTATTCTATTTATATGTAGACTAAATTAATAAAATATCCAACTAAAATATGTAAACATCAATTGCATGTAAAATTGAGTAAAAATACCCATTTTTATAATAGTAACATGTAGAATATTGAATACCTTTAAAAGAATTCAATTACAGTGATTATTGAGACTGGTTTTATGTAATTTAGAACTTTCGGAAATAAATTAAATCCTACTAGTTGCAAGATCAGTTTGAGAGGAAAAAGGCATTACACTCGAACCGAAGGCGAGAGAAGTACTTTTTTCATGTAATTACATTTTTTGTTGATTTATTTAATGAAATATTTACTTTGCACTAAAATGAAATAAATCATATATTCTTCCTTATAATGAAACTGTGGTGAAATATTTTCTATAAATTCCCGCCCAGCGAAGTAGCTGAACACTTGAACAGCAATAGACCCCCGCGCATTTCTATAGAATACAGTCTCTCTCTCTCTCTCTCTCACACACACACACACACACACACGCACATACATCCAAATAGTACATTTTCCCAAAATAGAGCCTCCAATCTCTGGAGATTTGCTGTTTAATTTCATGTTTAATAGTTAAGAAATTGATTCCGCGCTAATTATGTTGTTGTGTCCGCAGAGTAGACGGTGGAATTGAATTCTGCAACGGCGACTGCGACGATGATGATGACGTCCTTCGAGATGGTCCCGCAGAAGAGAGGCGCGATCAAAGCTCAGATTATGCAGGAATGGGGAGGCGCGATCAAAGCTCAGATTATGAAGGAATGGGGCGGCGCCGTCGCCTGGATGAGTTCGATGGCCGCCGCTGTGCTCGGTCGCGCTGCGGCGTTGTGGTGGAAGGGCCACTACGCGCGGGGAGTGACTCCGCCACTCGCCGCCCACCCGCCGTGTCCCGTGACTCATATAGATTAAGAATTGTTGTCTGATAAGGAGATGCCGGCTCCGTTACTGGGACCACGCTTTATTTTGCATTTATTAGTTTTCGTGTGATAATACGTATATGGGATGTTTGTCTTATTACAAATAAATTTATTAATCGTTGCAATTCACTTTCAATAAGTAGTTTTATTATTAGGTATCACTTTGTAATAGTTACTACTGTAACATAATAATAGTAATAATCAGTGATTGATACAAAGTTGCCATGTGAGCGCATGTGCCTATTTTAATATTTGAGTCATAAACTTCTAATCACATATTTTGGTGCCGATGTTGTAGATATGAGATATGATGAGTCGATGACTACATAAATTGAACTCATTAGTTATATAGGTGATAATTAATGTACGTATTTATGTATATATCTTTAGTAATACAGTAATTTCTAGATGATCAAAGAGCAAAGCGAGGTTATGGAAACATAGATGAAGAGGAGGGGGCCACCTTTTGTGTATCCCAACTTTGAAAAATAACAAAAAAGAGTATTTTCGAAGGAGTGATTGGTTCTTATATAAATCTAACCATGACAAAAATGGGCCCTCAAAATTATTATTTCACCATGCTTCGGAGAAGGTGATGACAATGAATCATCCCCTCAGTTTTCTCTCTCTTCTAAATAGCATTTTTTTTTATTTCATCAATTCATTAGTTATTCGTCATATGGTAGCAATGCGCATATCTTATTAATTAGATTGAATCTGTTTATTTATCTATAATGAAGAAAATATAGACAAACATAATGATTGAGATTTGACGAGCGAAGACTAATATGTGATGCATGTCAGTTAGGGATTCGACAATTTTGGAGGAAAAAAGTTTTATTGAAAAGTCTAATCATGGAAGTGAGAAGCAGATGATGTGCCCGGCAATTAACATTTTTGTTTGATAAAAACTTGGGTGAGCTCCGCCAAACCGTGAGCTCACCCTTATTTTTTGTTAAAATGGTTATATATTAATTATGGTGAGTAAGGATAATTAGATTTTATTAATGTATAATTAAATTTATTAATTTTTAATTTAAAATTAGAATTTATTAAGTCATAATTATGATTTATTAATTCATAATTGAGGTTTATTAATTCATAATTAGGGTTTATTAATTCACAAGTAGGGTTTATTAATTCAAAGATAGAGTTTATTAATTCACAATTAGGGTTTATTATTTTAATTAGGATTTATTATTTCAAAATTAGTGTTTATTAATTTCAAATAGGGTTTATTAATTCAAAATTAGGGTTTATTATTCAAAATTAGGGTTTATTAAATCCAAATAGGGTTTATTAATTCAAAATTAGGGTTTAATTCACAATTAGGGTTTATTAATTCAAAATTAAGGTTTATTATTCAAAATTAGGATTTATTAATTCATGATTAGGGTTTATTAATTTATAATTAGAGTTTATTAATTCAAAATTAAGATATATTAATTTAAAATTATTATTTATTAATTTACAATTAAAATGTATTAAACTAATTAATTTTAATTTTAATTTAATTAATTAATTAATTAGAATTAATTAATTACAATTAATTAAATGATAAGATTGATTAGGGGTCTCACCATGCTGCAGGGAGACCGCCTTTTGTTTTGGGTATTATATTGATCAAAGATACAAGAGATATAATATGCAAATATAATGTTTATAGTGAAGAATAAAAATATTCTTGAAATAAATTTAAGTGTAAAAATATTATTGATATTAAATAAATAATGCAAATCCATCATAAACTTTTTTAAATGACAAAAATATTAAATTTAATATATTAGAAAATTATGATGGTCTAATTATAGTCATCATTCTTTTATACATGTTTCTTACCCAATAATTTATATTTAGTTCATATTTGATAGTCTTCAACTATATAAATTTTCATTTTAAACTATACTTTCATATGCTTACTTTTATTAAATGATTAAATTTACGTAACTATATTATAATATAAACCTACAATTTTTTCCTAATATTTGTCAATTTAAATTTTTATATATCGAAAATTTACATTTCATAATATTTCACACAATAAATTGAATTATATGTAATTATTTCATATATATGTGTATATAAGTGAGTGTTAATTTTAAGTTTGAAAAAAAAAGATACAACTTATAATCTTTTTAATTATTTTCATCGTTTGTTTAACGTGAAAGACATTTTTGCATTGTTTATTTAACAACAAGGGTATTTTTACACCGCTTATTTAACATTAGGGGTATTTTTGCACATAAACTTACTTTAAGGGTATTTTTGTTTTCCATTATAAATGTTAAGAGCATATTTACACCTTGTCCCAAGATATTAATAAATATAAAATGATTAGTCGAACCGACCGACCCATGCACAGTCCTATGACAAACCATGAAATCATAAATTATCAATATATACACAATTAACTTCCTACTTGGGGACAAAACAAACCAATAATCATCCAAAATATATACGCAAAATACGCTCAATCAAGTTCGGTTTGGGAAAAAAATTGGTCGAACCATTTGAAATCTTTGAATAGTTCGATTCGTTTGATTCTGAACTTTCGATTCAATCAATCGAACCAAGTGCTCACCCCTAGCTACGCAAATACAAAAAAAAATGTAAAAAAAGTTATAGCTACATATAAGACTAGTCTCTAAATAAAAAGTTATTGAATTATAAAATCTAATAAGATTAGAATCAAAGTCATGAACTTGTAAAGTATATACCTAAAATTTTGTAAAGTACTATTAGAGTTCATTTAAAAATCTCGATATATATTTAAAGCTCATAAATTATTCCCTTCACAAACAGAAGCATGCGGCACCATTTGTTGAGTGAGAAATAACACCAACATCTAATACAGCAATTTATTAAATATATCACATTTACAAATCCATAATTCCCTCATGAATATGAAATCTTTAACTGAAGCTAATGTATTTGCGAAAATCTCAAGAAAAATTGCATGGAGCCCACTTTGATTCCAATCTTGGTGCCCAATCTTTGACCCATTCTTTAGAGCATCATGTTATATATAATATACCCTTTAATATCCTCTCTTCAACCAACAAGCATAACCCTAGAAAAAGAATATCTTCTTATAGTAATACTATGATTTTGATATTTTTTAATAGTTTTTTATATTAGTATCATTATAATTGATTTTTTTTTCAACTTTAGCTCAATTTGAGCTATATTTCTAACTCTACCCCTTAGTTACCTAATACAGTCAGCTACTCATCTAATTGCTTAACAACTGAGTTACTCTAAGCTAACTCTGTTAACAACAGAAATAGAAAAACCAATTCCTAACAATTTTATCATTATATTCTAATAACACATTCTTCATATTTTTAGTTGAGATGGAATCGAAAACCAAAAAGAGAACTCCAAAGAAAAACAACATTTTCAACCTGAAAGGGGGCAATTTAAGAGCAATACTTTCAAGTATCTGATAAAATCAGCTGTGGAAATGTTATCGACATCAGAGGAATCAAAAGGAAGGAAGAGACATTGAGCTCAAATTCTAGTACGCCACGTGGAACTCCTAGCAGCTACAACTCCGGCGATGATAATTACGGCTGATAAATTATCACTATTTGCTCAATTTCTCTGCTATATCATGGCTGTAATTTGCTAATGTACAACAGTAACGTTAGTAGGAACCTTGATGTTCCATGTAGGGATGTCAATTGATGGATTTTATTCGGATCAAAATCAATAAATAAGTAATGGTTCTGATTCTGGATCCGACCCATTAGACACTGGATCCGGACCGAACCAGGACCATCAACTATGAGTCTTAAGCGGTCCGGATCTCGGTGGTCTGGAACCGTAACTGCACTGAATCGGACTGCACCGAATAAGAATCAGAACTAGAACCAAAACCGTTGCTTTATAATTTAATGTGTTATGAGTGATTTTGGATCGATATGTATAAAACTAGCTCATTGACAAGTCTATTTAAACTTAGGCTCGTCAATAGACGAGTTTTACTCGGACCAGAACCAATAAATAAGTATTGGTTCTGGTTCTGAAACCATAACCAGATCCGGATCGGATCGGACCATCAAACTATGGATCTAAACGGTCCGGGTCTAAAGCGGGTCTGGAACCGGAACCAGAACTGATGCTTTAAAATTTAATGGATTTTGAACGGATCTGGATCGATCCGGGTAAAACTCACTCATTGACATCCCTAGTTCCAGGTACTACTATCATTTCCCTGTATTTTGTCACACTAAAATTATGAAGCTGACTCTATGAGATTCTACATAATATTGTTCTTTGCGACTTCAATAGTAACACATTTTTTTCTCTTTTCCATACTTCATTCTAGGGGTGCTTAAACGGATATCGATTTTCGGTTAATCGAGAATCGAAATTGAAAAAATCGGTTATCGGTTAACCGATAACCGATTTTTTCGGTTTCGATTCGGGTATCGGTTACCAACTTCAAGTGAATTTCGGTTATCGGGTATAACCGATTAACCGACGGTTATACCCGATTAATCGAAATTAATTAATTAATTTATTTATTTATTTATTAAGTAAAATTTATTTAATTTAATATTATAATTTCTGTAATATTTGAAATAATCTCGGTTATTTTCGATTAATTTTTGTATTTTGTATATTTTTTTAAAAAATTTAATTTTCATTCCGGTTAACCGCTAACCGAACCGACTATCCGAATCGGTTAATCGATTAACCGATTAACCGATTGGTATCGGTTTCGGTTATCTATTTCGGTTGATTTCGACCGAAACCGAACCGAATCTCACCCCTACTTCATTCTTTCGACCAATACGGTATGACGTCCCTGTATACGGCAGCGGTGAGTAAGCGTCAGCGATGAGTATACTTACTGTGTACAGTCATTTTGAAATTTATACATACGAATACGATGGCCCACTCAGCATCAGTCTTGGAGCCCAAGAATTTCGCCTGCTGACTCATCTTATTATATACACATTCATATCTCACACTCTTCAACCAACACCCACCAACGCTCCTCTCTTTCTCGCTCACTCTCTCTCTCTCTCTTATGGAATCCCACGCCTCAAACCATGTTTCGAACCCAAATCACGGCCTTCCACCGAGAAGAGGGCAAATCAAGAACAAGATCTTCAAGTCTATAATGAAATCAGCCGTTAAGCTGTTGTCGGAGTCGAAGAGAAGGAAAGGAGAGGCCGCCTTCAGCTCAACTTCTACAACCCCTCTTCAAACTCCCAGTGGCTATAACTCAGGCGATGATTGTTATACTTGATAGATGCTCAAAAGTTTACTCTCGCCTTTTTCTCAGTTTGATTTCTATCTTGATTTTGTTGCTCATTTTGTACAGAGTTTTGTTTCTTCTCTCTCTTTTCCCCCGAGTAACAGCTGAGTTGCTCGAGTTTGAAGCTGAAGCCCTGAGTTGTAAATACAATTTCGACTTTTGAGACTTATATGCCAATCAATTTCCCCCTCTCTCTCTCTCACTGGTTCTGATCGATCTATGATATCAAATGGTGATCATTTGTTTCAAACTCGCATTTTTATTATAAGAGTTCTATGTATGTAGGGATGGAAGAATCATGAGATTTTAATCCCTTTTTTCTAACACAATCTCTAATTATAGCTAGATGGGAAAACTCCGCTTCTTTTTCAAGAAAAATGAATGGAAAGTTTTTTATCCTTTTTCCCTCAGCAAAAAAATTGTGTTCTAAATGACAGTATTTCGCTCGCTTAATTATCTTCATTTTCAGTTACTCTCCAAACTCTTAATTCCTTTGACTTTTCTTTTTTGTGTATCATTATTACTTCTCGAAATATAGTTCAAAATTTTGAGTAATTTACATGTTGATACTACTTTAGAAAACACCTGTGCTTACCAGTTATTTCCTAAAAATTATTGTGTTGTTTCAAAAGTTTTTTTCATATGTTATAGTTTTATTTGATTTAATTGATTAACGGCACTGATAAATGTAAGTTTTTATTTTTGATCAATTAAATATAGGAATTTTAAGATCACATTACGATGAACTTGAACTCGAGATATTTGATTTCGATCATTAATCACTCTACCAATAGATTATATATATCTTTTGAATATATATTTACATATAAGTCTGTTAGGAAAATGAGTGTCAATTGTATTCTGAATAGTTAACTTGAATACATGATGCTAGTTAGTATTTTTGATGGAATAAATAATAGGGTCATTTTGCAAACAGTCATGTTAATGTTGCAAGATTGTTAGCGTCGTATTGCATAAAAAAGATAACAAAAAAAATGTTTTGTTGGATCTAATTATTTCCAAACATCATATCTATTTCAGTAAGTATTGTTGAAAGGCAAAAACACCCTTTGATCGCGTTCAATTTCTGTCGTTCGTTTTTATTTTATTACTCCTCTCTCCTCTCCTCTCCCTCTCCCTCCTATTCAAAGTTCAACGAACATATAATAAAAAGTTAAAACATGAATAGGTTACAGTATTATACTTAGATATCCTCGAACCTTTGTTATACCAATAATTGGAGGGGAAATTACTGACCGTACGGTAGTAGAAAATTCCCCTAAATAAGGAGTAAAAATTGGAAAACTCCTATCTCTAATATAATATGAGCAAAATGCTGAAGAACTAGCAGCTTCAGAAATTTCAAGAATCTGGTACAAAAATAAGTGTATTATTTTTTATATTAAAGTCATAACTTTTTGGACAGAACCCAGTTTTCATAATTATATTAATAATTGTATTATCAATTATCTGCATACTATAGTGTACAAATAAAGAATCACAAATAAGGCTGTCTCACTCACGTTGCAATCAGCTTAGTCTAATGGATGGTTTACTTTACATGTTGTATAGATAAAAATTAATCCAATTTAATCAAATATTTATTTTTAAGGATACTATTTGAGGATATTCTAAAATCCATGATTATTTTAATCTTTTAATTATTCTCCATTGATTTTAATTCAACCAATATAAGTGGAATTGAAATAATTCTCCAAACAAAGAAAGAATTATTTATACCAATTTTAATTCTCCACTAATCTTTTGTAGTAAATAAAAGATTGACAGATAAAAATTATATTATCATATATTTAATCCATCAATTGTTCAATCATTCAAAATATTAATCATGAAAAGTAAACATTTTAAAGGATTTAGTATTTAATGGATTGAATGTAGGATAAGATAACTTTTATCTATTATTTTTTTTGTTACTACAAATGATTAGTGGATGATTAAAGTTGAGATTAATAATTTTTTTTTATTTGGAGGATTATTTCAATCTCATCTATATTGGTTGGATTAAAATCAATGAAAAACAATTCAAATAATTAACATAATCTCTAATTTTGGAATATCCTCAAATATTATTCCTTAAAAATAAACACTTAATTAAGTTAGATTAATTTTATCTATCCAATTCAATTTCGATCAAAAGTGTTGATCAAATAAGGACTTGTCTTCTTTATGATATTCCAGCATCTTTCGTTGACGATTATCATTTCGCACAGTCACCCTATTATTTAGTATTTACTGTTTTTTCATTATCGTATTCTTTTTACCAGGTCCCTAAGAAAAATTGAGATATGCAAAAATTTATTAAAATAGGAGATATGTTATATCACAATAAAAACAAATAGATAATTATTAAGAAGTGGTAACCGTTTAGAGGTTCCAGGCGAAACAAGATTTACATAAATGAACTAAAAACAACGAAATTTATTTTTATTAAAAATTTGCCAAGGCATTTGATGACATAAAATCTTAAATTACAAAGCGTGACAGTATTCTCGATAACCAATAAGATCAAAATTGCAATCGGATTTATCAAGATATAAATAACTCATAGCTTCTTTACTTCGGCTGAGCGTAAAGTTAATCTTCAAAGCTTCTATACTGTTATTCGGCTTTCATGAAACTTTTACAGAACATCTAATAAACGAAAAGCTTGTGCGGATTAACCCGACAGCCTCTAAAAATCGTATAGACACACTTATCTAATTATTTAATTATAACTCTCAAGCTTCTACTATGCATAAACACTACCACTTTATTTATCTCCCTACCAAAGTTCAAACTTCAAAGTGCAAAAACTCCTGTGCCGATATACTCAGTTAGCAATAATTAGTTAATTTACTAATTAGAAACCAATTACAATTTAATTAATTGCAAATAAATAAAGAGATGGGAGAAAAAAGATGGATGCACGACACCACCTCAAGTACAAATTGGACAAAAGTACCTAATTAGCATATCGCATCCCATGTTCCTAAAACTCTTATCTCACAAGTACAACTAAAGGGGATTAGATTCAAAATTACGATTAATTATTCTTTTAGTCGTACTCGTGGGACATAATGAGACAAAGTTTTGGAAAAATCGATATGCATAATCAGAGTTTTAAATATAAGATTTCCTTAAAGAGAGGTAATGTAACTCTTACTACACAAATATAAGTATTATAATATCAAAGAACCTAAATGATTCAGATGCTCGCTCAGTCAGATCTAGAGTCAGTCGCAACTTTATTACAAATCAAATTACCTGAAGATTACCTCAGAAGAAGTTCAAGGGACTCAGCTCGAGATTAGACGTGCACTTAGTTGAAGACCGAAGTTGGACGTTGATGAAGAATAGTCGATATGCTGATAGCTTGCTTTATGCATCTATCTGTCTCACAAAGTGACAAAGCGTAAGACGACAAAGTCCAACTGTCATATTTTTAAAGTAGAGTTTGAATTTCAAACGAGATTATTCCAACGGCTAATTTGAGTTCAAGCCTCTATAGATATGGGGCTTCCTCACCTGGAGGTGTATGCTCGAAGATGCCCATTCTTGGGTATTCATGTTCGTAGTTGGATGTCTTGAACAAACAAGACACAACATCACATCTTCAACTCCGACGAGACTTGGATGGAACTCTATTTTTCCAAAGTTAAATGGTTTCACCATTTCGTCTAGATGAAACTACTTAGATCCAATCTCCCCAATGTCTAAGTTGCTCTTGTAATAGATATTAGATGAGTGATGCATATCTTTCGTTTTGTTTTTCTCCATAAAGGCACACTCGATGTAGTTGAAAATGTATTTCTAACTAGTTCAAATAAGAGCGGAAGTTAGGATGACACTGTGTAGGCAACAAGGTTTAGTTTTTGAAAGTAGTGATAGTGAGTATATCTAAGATGAACTGGGTGAAAGTGAAAGAAGAGAGGTATGACCTGATAAACTAGGACTGAATAATCTCAAGTTGCGAGAGATATGGAGTCACTTCTCTTGGAGGTATAAAATAATAAATTGTTAAGGTTAATTGAAATTCATATGTTTGCAGGTTTGTGGATGTAAGAGAGATTTCTCCGAATCACATTAAATTATTGCACCGTTTATTGCTTTGTTGTTTGCGGCCTTGCTAAGTGCATATATGAATACAACATAGCCAAGTGAACTCAAAATTAATCTGATAACTCACTCTAAGATTGCCATCTGCATGCATATGATGTTATGTTCTATCTTGCTTAGTTTATGAGTCTGCTGAACGTTCAGTCTTTTTGTTCCATCATCTTCCATACAAATTCGCTGAGCTTCAGCTTTGAATTCACGAATGAACATTTGATCTTTCTGTTCCATCACCTTCCGCACACATACACTAAGATTCAGCTTTGAATTCACTGGCTAATGGTACTTATCTTTCAGCAAAAACAATTGCTAACTCAGTCATGTTTTTGTAAACACTAAAAAAAAACTGAAAAGTTTTTGGTGAGATGTATTCCTCGTTCATACCACCCATTACAACGAAAGACCTAATACCTTTTTATGGGTTATAAAACTTCCAATAATCTTGTTTCCAAAAAACCCTATATAATCTTTGATACATAATCAATATCAAACTAAAATTAACCACTTTACAAATTTATTTACATTCGAGTGTGAACTCAAGATCAAAGAAGGTCTTATTCAGTCAAAATCCAGGACAAGGAAAAACCATTCTGTAATTGAAACTAACTATTGAGAATATTTTCGATCCCAATTTTATCCCTAAATTTTATTCAAATGATTTTATTCTCCATTGCACACTCAATATTTCTTAGCTTGGCTAAATTTAATATTTATTTATAAATGTGGAAACATAAATTTAAATAAATCTATTTTGTATAATCACTACAGGACAATTAACAAATCCGAAAAGATTAGAATTTTGAAATAACTAATAATCTATTCAAAGCGGAGGGCGCACAACATTTCAAATTTCCGAAAGCAAAAAACACAGGTCCAGAGAAGGCCCCTCTGCACTATAATCCCCAAAACCCTTTCCCCGCCTCCTCTGCTCCTCACTTTTTTTACCTCCTTTCACTTGAGCTCTCAAATTCGCAAACGGCAAACCTCCGAAAATCTCCAGTCTCTCACTGGCTCACATCAAAGGAAAATGGAAAAGGAAAACGAAATCGAATCCAATGCTTCAACTGTCCAAGTAAAAGGCGTTCCCATCCATGGCGGAAGATTCATTCAGTACAACGTCCTCGGCAACCTCTTCGAGGTCCCCTCCAAATATGCGCCGCCGATCACTCCCGTCGGCCGCGGCGCTTACGGTCTCGTTTGGTAAACTGAATTTCTTGTTATGCCTTCTCCTTTTGCAGTAGCGTTTGTGGTTTGTGTGATTTGGTGTGGTTTTGCTCCGCCGCAGCTCTGCTACCAATGCGGAGACGATGGAGGAGGTGGCGATTAAGAGAATCGCGAATGCGTTCGATAACAGGATTGATGCGAAGCGGACTCTGCGCGAGATCAAGCTGCTCACACACATGGATCATGAAAATGTAAATCGTTTTTGAATTTTTTTTGTTTCGGTTGATTTCATATGTTAATTCTTAGGTTTCTACTTGGAGGATTGATTGAGTATGCGTCTTGTTTATTATTTTCCTCTCTATAGGTTATCAAAATTAAGGATATTATACGACCACCGGATAAAGTGGATTTTAACGACGTCTACATTGCTTATGAGTTAATGGATACTGATCTGCACCAGATAATATGCTCGACACAGGAACTCACGGAGGATCATTGCCAAGTGAGTTCATGCTTTTAGGTAGCGGCATTATTGGTTTGTTTGCCTATTACCGTTGATTTTTCAACGCCTCTATATCTTTGAAGGTTCAAAAGTATTTTATTGATATTCTAATAACTAGGTGCTCATGATTATTGACGGTTTTCATTTGTTTGATTATATTCAATAAACTACTGGTATGACTTGGTATAAGACTCTTGATTTTGATTCCTTGATCGTCCAAGGAGATGCTAGTGAGAGGTCACGGAAAGGCTTTATAAATCAATTTGGAAGGGTTAGTATTGATTGATGGCTGAAATGAGATTGAAACTTAATACATTGCATATGGTACATGTTCACTTATACGGTACAATTTGTTATTTGTCCCCTCGGAATTTGATATGCTCCTTTATTGTTCTGTTTGAATTCTGTTGTTTTGGTGGATGATATAGGGTCCCATGGTGTATTCTGTGGTCAATGAATCTTTGAGAAGGAAGTATAACGAAATATACATAAAATGAATTTTCCTTATGATATCATATAGAGTGATCAGAGCATTGTGTTATCAACAATGTGTACAAACTTCTTTGAATATCTTTGTCCCTTTTCCTTTTTCTTTCTTTCTTTCTCATGATCAGTGATATTTTTTCTTGTCCAAAGTACAAGTTCCTGTTTTGCTCTTCTGTTGGTATTACTAAGATACCTACTGCAATAAGGTACACTGAGCTGCGCAAGATCCTTCATATTGCCTAATACATTTGTTCCCTTCCCAGAAAATGTTTACCTCGGACTCAACTCACACCATCCGTGTGCAAAATTGGCTTTGCTATTCTGCCACGATTGTAGTTATAGGTTTTCATATGTATAAATCCTACTTCCTACCATATTATATTGCTCCAGATCAATGCTTTCCTTCTTGAAGTGGACGTATTGAGTCTTACCTTTGTGTATCTTTGTATTAAAATCACATTGGCAGCAACAGAAGGATAGTATATTCTATCATACATTCATACTAAATATCATATTTACAACCATAAATGTTTGATGTGATTCTTTTTGTGCATCAAACTATCATTCTGTATTTTTTGCATCAAACTACTATTCTGAATCTTAAACCATAACTTGAAATCATAACCTGATGAGCAGGCCTCGTAAGGACAATACTTTTTCAAATTCCCCATGATTCCTTGGCTTGGATACCTTGGAATGATGTTGTGACGTACTAGTATACTAAATTTGCTGAAATTAGCTGTTTAATGTGTCACCTGTCTCTTGTTTTGGCAGTATTTCCTTTATCAGTTACTGCGGGGGCTTAAATATGTCCATTCTGCTGGTGTTCTGCACCGAGATCTGAAGCCCAGCAATTTACTCCTAAATTCCAACTGTGATCTCAAGATTTGTGACTTCGGACTTGCAAGAACCAGCTCAGAGACAGATTTTATGACTGAGTATGTTGTAACCCGATGGTACCGAGCTCCTGAGTTATTACTCAATTGTTCTGAGTATACTGCAGCAATTGATATGTGGTCAGTTGGCTGCATATTGATGGAGATCATTAAAAGAGAACCTCTCTTTCCTGGTAAAGACTACATCCAACAGCTGGGGCTGATAACTGAGGTACTTCCCTTGGAACTTTGTTAAAGCTGGTCTTTACTGTTCTTTGAAACTTTTAAGAATAATTTCATATTTCCTGATCTTTTGAAGATGAAAGAAAAAAGGTTGTCATTCTTGCAGGCTATATATATTTTCTATCTTTATGAATATAATTAGGATGGAACTCAAGTTAAGGATGGAACTCGTGTTAAGAATGGAACTTGAGTTAACTTTTCTGTTAATATTTGTGGTGCAGCTACTTGGTTCCCCTGAAGATTCTGATCTAGGATTTTTAAGGAGTGACAATGCTCAAAGGTACATTAAGCAGCTTCCTCATGTGCCCAAGCAACCCTTCTCTCAGAAGTTCCCAGGTGTATCCCCTGTCGCGATAGATCTTGCAGGGAGAATGCTTGTATTTGATCCAGCTAAGCGTATTACTGGTGAGATTGCTTTGGTTTTATACTTTTGAGTATTTTAAGCATTTACTCATCTTGTTGCTAATTAGGATTTTTTTATGGTTCAAGTTGAGGAAGCATTGAATCATCCATTTTTATCAAGTCTCCATGAGATTAACGAGGAGCCTACTTGCCCTTCTTCCTTTGTGTTCGATTTTGAACAATCATCCTTAAGCGAAGAGGACATAAAGGAGCTAATATGGATGGAGTCTCTCAGGTTCAACCCAGAATAGTCGTCAAGACCCTTTTTTCTTGGTTTTAATGGCTTCTTGTTTGTTTTGGTTGAGTGTAGATAGGCGACTTGCGTTTGTCATGTGTGTTGATGCTTTGTATAAGATATATCCCTATATCTGTGTTCAGAGAAAAAAATCTGATGGCGGGAAGGGGAACATCGAGATTTCGACTACATCTCTGAGAATGAGTTGTGTAACATTTTGGTGGCATAGTGTTGTAATTGATTTTGCTGTTTGTTGTTTGCTAAGTATCATAATGAGAAGTTGTGTTGACATTCACATTTGGTTTGTTTTGAGATATTATGCCTGTTGTTTCGCGTCTTTCAATAGTTGCTCAATTTTGTTCTGAATTTCCAATGGCGTGCTTGATACAGGAATCGCCAGAAATGGAAAGAAAGGTAGAAGCTTGCACTTCTGTCTTACAAGAATCTTTTTTTTTTGTAATCTGAAGATCATTCTGATCATGAATTTTTATTTTTAAAAATGTAACTTATATTAATATCCTTTTTACTTTATCATCGTTGAAAAATGAGTTTCGTAATCTAATAGTATACTTCAGGAATAGTGAATTTTGGAATCAATAATTTTGATTTCAGTTAAGAGCTTGATTCGATATGATATAAGTTGGGATGAAGAGACGTCAACCTTGGAGATTTTTGGTTTGAGTTGTGATTATTATTAAACCTTGCTACAAATGAGTTATATACGAAACATAGGAGTAAGCAAATTATCGCATTCAAACATAACTACTGTCACTAATTATTTAGTAGATCGGATCCATCGTAGAAATTTTTACTACAAAACCATTTACTCCTATTGGCTTTTAATGAAATTTTAGACTTCATTAATAGTTATTAATGTATTACCAATTTTCTTTTGAATCCTTATTGGATTATTTATCTATTTTCAGCATTCTTTTTTCTATTTTTCAGAAAGTTTTAAGATGCAGTTTTAACTTGTTGGCGAAACCTCTAATCAGTAATCATTTTTTCTTCTGAAGCAAAGCTTTTTTTTTTATGTTATCGTGTTTAATAGAATGGTAAAAGCAAAACTATAAATTAGTGCTTTTTGTGGTGCAATCGCATAAAATAAAATCTTTACCAAAACTATAAAAGTAAAAGAAACTTAACAAAATGAAATTTCTTCAGATTTTGAGAAAAGCTGCTACTTCTTGCCAAAATCGGAGTCGAGTTTCTTCAATCGCCGTTAATGGCCGCTTCTTCTCCAATCAAGCTCACTCCCAACCTCCTCGCCGGTAATTTCGATGTATATTTGCGTACATGAAAATCTTCTGTACGAAAAGAGAGATTGATTGTAATTTTATTTTTTCTCTTGTTGATTTCCTGGCAGCGCCTCATTCGGCATTGCTTTTGATATTGACGGCGTGCTTCTGCGCGGCGAAACTCCCGTCGGCGGCTCACCGCAGGCTTTGAAAAGATTATACGACGAGTCTGGTAACCGGAAGCTCGTAGCGCGCGCGCGTACACACACACACTCACACACACCGTCGCGAAACGTTTAGTAGTTTACCTGTTCATATGTTGTGATTTATGATAGGATGTAGTGCGATGGATATTATTTTGCTACAGATTTGATTTAGCATTCTTCAATTTATTGTTAGGATAAGTATTTTGTTGACCCAAGTGGTGTTTCTTTTCTGATTGCAGGCAGCCTGAGAACACCTTATGTTTTCTTGACCAACGGTGAGTTGTGAAAGCACTTATCTTCAGCATTTGAAAACTAAACAGATTTGTAGAGTTATTTAAGTATCAATATTTTATACATTATAGTTTACCATTTTTATTTTTTACCTTGAAGTTCTGTTATTTATTAGACTATATATTTGTCGTTTCAAGTTCTTGATCTGTTTTCAGGAGCAATGCAGTTGCTTAAAATATTGAGACACAAAATTTAGGAGATTTCACGGTTTCATTCACTTATCTGATGAGTTTTTCTTTATCAACCAATATACTGAAAGAGTCAATGAGAAAAAGATATTTCACAAGTATTTTATGATGTTCGTGTTCTAACTTATGATCTACTCGCAGGAGGTGGTGTTCCTGAATCCAAAAGGGCAACAGAATTGAGCAAATTACTGAGTGTCCCTATTTCACCCTCCCAGGTCATTGCAAGTTGATTTTACTCTCATAAAGTTTTGATTTCCCTGAATGTAAAAAGCCAACTCTTGCCTAACTTCATTGCAGGTTATACAGGGGCATTCACCTTTCAAGCACCTGGCAAACAGGTACTATATTTAGTTTTAGGATGTCTATTGTTGGGTCTGTATACTTCCCGTTTCTGAAATGAAATGGTGTTACAAAGAGGTCAAGAGTCTATCCCTCTTTTGGTTGTATCAGTCAAATGTTTTAAACATCTTATTATATCGATCATTTTAAACAACTGCTTCACTCTTGCAAGTCTGCATTGGAGGGAATATTCTGCCTGAAATTATAAAGAGATGTGGACAGATTCTTAAGACTCATTAGTGTAGCAAATATATTTGTTGATAAATAACTGACTGTGAAAGAATGTGAAGTGGATCTTGTTAGTTAGATTCACAACTCATGAAGTCATTCTCTCTCTAAATTAGCAATTTATTTCATTTTCTTGTAAACTAATTTGAACAAGTTTGATCCAACATAGACTGTATTTGTACTTCCTAACGAAGTAATTTGCTTAAACTTTGTTGTCAAAGCGCCCACCCCTATAGTTAACATGAAGAGATGTTGCATTTAGTTGAATGGTTTAACTGTTCTCGATCGAAGCATATGGATGGCATGTCGCTATTAATCATAAGATGTTTTAAACAACTTTACCCCCCTTCCCACAAAAAAAGTTGCTTAACATAATTTGTGTGAACTAATGGACTAGTTACAACTTATAAGATATAAAATATGCATTTACTGATAGTAGTGCTTTTTGTGAAATATCCATTAAGTTCTTAAAGTAAAAGTGTTACTGTAGCAATAAAGGCATTGAATACGAAACCATGAAAGTGAATTTTCATTCAGTAAATAAAGATCCTGCTTGTGGCGTATTCTTTCTGCAGATTTGAAATGAACTCGTAATTGCAGTAGGAAAAGGAGAACCTGCTGCGGTGATGTCTGAGTATGGTTTTAAGTAAGCTCCCCCTTACTCATGTTGGCTACTCTTGCATATTTTGTCAATGTGGTCAAGTCTCCTTCTATTTTGCTTATGCCTATTGTTCTCAGAAATGTTATTGCCATCGATGAATATGCATCTTATTTTGAGCATATTGACCCACTGAGGAAATTTAAAAGTTGGTCCAAAGAACAAGCTGGTTATGGGAAAAGCAGAGACAGAAAATTTGATCCATGTTCGGAAAGAGTGCAAGCTGTCTTCATAGTTAGTGATTCTGTTGATTGGAGCAGGGACATTCAGGTGTTTTTCTATCTTAATATGATTTATTTCAAATTATGATTTGGTTAGCTTTATGAAATGCATTTTATCGAGAGTAATTGATTTGAGAAAAGAGTTTTGGACCATAATACAGATTAGCTCATAATCTTTGCTTGCTTGTGAATGGAAAGATGACCTTTTATTTTTGGTGAGTTGGGGTAAGGGGAATAGGATCAATTTTTTTAACTTACTCATATATATAGACCCATGCAAATGCCACACTGTAATACAAAAGTAATGTTTATGCTTGCAAACTGAGATAGCAATGTTATTCTCAGAAGTTGATACTTTTCTGCCTTGGGCTGTGGATTTGCTATATAAGTTTGAAAGCTCCAGCAATTAGTAAACTAATAAGCCTCTTTGACATTAGTCTTTTTACAAAATTAATAATAGCATGTATGATGGTGCTTTACTTTGTTTTTATTTTCTAAAGTAAAAACTCTAGTCATAGGCATTCACTATAATTGTCACAGGAAGTTCAGAATCACTCTTATATTGCAAAGGAACAGCGTAATTAGGAATTTACAGAAATTTTGTTACAGTTCTGTTCAGGATAACGAGACCTATATTTTGAGTGTTGGGCTAATGTTTTGGTAGTATAGCAAAATCATTCTTTTGTGTTGATCTAAACATATCCTCTATGCTCCAACTCTGGTATAATTTGTATTGACAGGTTTAACATGCAAGTTCCTTATAGTTTTATTGTTGTTTTCCAGTAGAACCCCCAAATCTGAGCAGATAATTCAATTTCAGGTTTTGTGCGACATTTTGAGCACTGGAGGTCTTCCTGGAAGAGAAATTTCCAGCCAACCACCTCTGTATTTCGCAAGCGATGACCTTTCCTATCAAGTTAGTTTGCCTTTTACATATGAAGCCTGGTGTGATCATGTATTAGTTTGTTAACTATATTTCTTTGACTCTACTAACTAAGTGATTCCAAAGGGTAGGGTCTATTTCCGACCGAACGTCTCGGCATGGGTGCTTTCAGGATCGCTTTGGAATCCATCTACAACAGGTAAATGCTTTGAAATAGAGTTAATCCATATATTTATGGTGTCATTTTATTTAAAATAATAGAATCATAAATCTGCAAAGGTACACTAAGGAGAGATCATATTTGATTGCTCAGAATTTACCCTAATCCTCTGGATTATACATCCTATGGAAAACCAAATCCATCAGTATTCAAGAATGCCGAGAATGTGCTGATGCAAGTTGCACCATCGAGCACAACTGTGCAGAGTGATGGACTACATCCATTCAAGACCCTCTACATGATTGGAGATAATCCCCACGTCGACATTAACGGAGCTCGTCAGGTTTGCTCTCGGCAAACAAATTACTCCCACCGTGCCTAATACGTGTCATAACCTCACATTACACATACCAAGGAAGTTAATAAATTTACTCTTATTACCCCTAATTATTGCATAGAAAATTGAAAAAATAAAATAATTGTAATGATGATAAGGGTGAAATTGGAAATTTGGTAACACTTAACTATGGATTTCTGAAATAAGACACCTATTTGTGGACAAAATTTATTTTGAAATAGGACACTTATTAGGGGACTTAGGGAGTACTTCCTGGTATCCCAACTGTTCAGATGCTGTTAGATAATACATGCATGATAATCTTAGTTAACGGGTGCAGGCAGGACATCCTTGGTTTTCGATCTTGACGAGGACGGGGGTTTTCAAAGGGAAGGAAAATCATCCATTATATCCCGCTGATATGGTACATTTTCTCCAAGCTCAGTTTCATGTTTTACAATGGCCTTAGGCCATCTCCAATACTCAACACTAAATTTAACTCCATTTTGCAGTAATTGTCACATCAAACAGTAATTTATCTCCAACCCACAAACTCAAATTATAACTCAAAAGAATATTCTCTATATATTCCTTCTCATTTACACATTAAATCCATTAAAAAATTTCAATCAATAATTAAATATGAAATGAGCTAGTATTAAATAAATTAGTTATTAATAAATAAAAAATAAAACTAAATTATTTATTCATTAAATAAGAAAAAATTACATAACTTCATTTCATATAGTTTAGATAGATATATATTTTGGGCTCTTGGTTCAGTTTAATAAAATTAATTCAATAGCCCAAAATATAAAAAGCCCATATTAAAATAATCAAATTTTTAGATACATATTAAATATAAATGAAATCCATTTTTACTTCTTCTTCCCTCTTCTCTCACTCTTCTTCTTCCCTCTTTTGCGAGACTTCCATTTTTTCTTCACACAACTACAGACCTCCCCTTTCCATTTCTTCAATCCAATCTTTCTATAAAAAGTAGTTTGCATTTTGAACAGTAAAACGCAAATATGCGTATCTACTGTTCAAAATCTGATGAAAAACACAAAATGAGTTTCGTTTTGCAGTACCATTGGAGTAAATAACTTATTGCATTTTGAGTTTTGCAGTAGTGTTGGAGATGCCCTAATGTGTTCTCACCAAAGTTTTAAAGTAACTTGATAATCTTAATATTCCTTGCATTGTCACTGCAGGTCGTTGACACGGTGGAGGAAGCGGTACATTATATTTTGAGCAAGGAAACACTGCAATCGTAGAATTATGCATTACCTTCGTTTGGGATTACTCATTCTTATTTATTTCTTGCCTATATGAAAGATTTCAGCAAATCCAAGTCAGTAGGTTATACATTCTCGTTCATTGGCTGACCAGCCTCAGAATTTCTAACTCAGATTTAAGTATACATTCATTTGAAGGTTTTTAAATTAAAAGTTCGTCACTGCAGTTGTTCTTCCTTCATGAATCATGAGGTTATGTGGCGATATCTGTTAAGTTTTACATTATCTCAATTTTTTGCCTGCCTTTCTGAATCTGGAATAATCAAATTACGAGCAATCAACGCATTTTGCTACAACTGATAAAAACAAAGCCAGACAATTAATTGCCAAGCTGCTTGTTTTACTCAAAGCTTCTGCAGTGGTTCCCCTCACTTCAGGCAGATCTTGGTTCCTCAAGAGAATCACAAAAGGGTGCCGAAATTGAACTAGAACTTGATCACCTGTTTGGGTTGGCTTCCTAGCTTTCCAAGGGCCTTATCCAATGCAGTCGGAAATTGATCAAACGGTGTCAACTCCATGCTGCAGGTGCCATACAGATCACAGGTAAGATACCAGACAAAATAAGAGAACTTGATGGTTTCAAGAACAAGTTAACTCGATTATGTAGTTATTTAGGTGACTTTTAGAACAGGAGATGAAATGGTGATGTAGGAAACATATAAATGGATGATCATACTCGTATTTCAGTTCACCACTACGGGTCAGACTTAGAAGGTAATCTATCATCTCTCTGCACTCCTTTGCTTTCTCAGAACCCATCCATTTCTGTAACCAGAACCCTCTCAAGGATAAGTCCTGCAAAAACAGGTTATAAACGTCATAACACGTGCACAATGAAATGCTATAGGAACAGGTAAAGTCGCATCTAAATTAATCCCTAGAGTTCATATGCAGATATGTTTTTGCTCCATATGAGGTGAACTATGTCAGATAAGGGATTATATTAAAGCTATACTTGGCCTTACCCGTATTTTCATTAAAAAGTGAAGTTTTGCAGGCCCCCAAAAAAAATAGAGAAAACAAAAACAGATATGACAGTCTTAGACATGTACCTTAAAAATGAAAGATCCTGTGGAGACAGTTATTGGTTTCTTCGACATTCCTCCATATGTAACCATAGTTCCACCTTGTCTGGAAACAAGAAGACTATACTTTCAGAAAGAACAAAAATCAGACAACAAACTATTCTCTGGTAAAGCACAATCAAGTCTCACTTCAGGAATTTAAGAACCAGAGAAGCAGCATTTCCACCAACACAGTTAAATCCTAATGCAGGCTCCGGTATATCAGCCTACAAAAATTAAGATGCAAACAAATAACTCCAGAAAAGAGTGAGAAATGATTAAATGCAAAATGAATGATGTCGAGGAAAACCAAAATGAAAGAGCAATATTAAATCTCAAACTATGTAGGCGCATCATTAATTTGAACAGTAGTAATAGTTTTGCAAATAAGACCAGAAGGCTCCAACGACCAAACTGGAGACCCAAAGAACAAGTATGAAGATCGAATCTTAAGATACGATTCATTGAAATATTATATACTATATAGAGTTTGAAAGTAATACCAGAAGACTTTTGACAGTTTTAACTGCCAGCTGATTCTCGGTGAACACTTCACTGGCACCAAGTTTTCTGAGCTTCTCTTTTACTTCATCAGATCCTGGCCTGATATTGCAGATTTCATAATGTCAGATAACTGTTCGTACAAAACTTTTCATGCTTGATGCAAGTTCATGTGGGACATTTGATACTGCATCAATACAGTCGATTGACGTTTCAACATTCTCCATTTAGGTGTTAACCATACAGCTAGCTGGCGGACCGAGGCGGCATATTCCTTGAACAGTGAGGATACCAAGACAAAATGGCCAATTTCCAATGTAAAAGATTCATGAGAAAAGAACAATTTAACAACAGCAAATGAAGGCATGCTAATTCCATACTAACAAAAGCTCACCTGTCTCGAATGATGTTAATAGAATGAATGCCTCGAAGCCATGCAAGCTGAATGACACACTGTCCCACGATGCTTGTAGCCCCATTCTGAACAACAGCATCCCCTACTCCAGTCAAGTAAATTAGGGAAAATAATGGAAGAGACACTAAGAGAACATTATTTACTTGAGTACCTGATTTTAGCTCCACAAAGTCCTCAAGCATTCTCAGGGCAGTCAAAGGATTCACAGTTATAGTGGCAGCATACTCCATAGGAGTGCGTTTATCGATCTTGTGCCAGACATTATGCTCTTTGACAACAAACGTCTGCCATGTACCTGACCAGAAATAGCTGTCACGGATAATGTAGACCACAAATATCAAACTTCAACTAGCATCTTCACGAACCAGACATGCAATCCTCTGATCTTAGTTGGTAGTAAACTAGTAATAACTAGTAATAGGTGATTAAGGGGATACCCATCATAATTTCATGGAAGTAGTCGCTATTTCCTAGTGAGTATTTCAACTGGTCAAGATACACCTGAAGAAGTAACCGTCGGGATCCCAGTGTCTACTATCGCTTTTCATGCATTTGCAGATAAAATTTTAAAAATTAGTTTTATTTACTTTGAGGATTCTTTCAACAAATTTCAAAGGCCAAACTAACACTTAGTTTGCATATTCGAATAAACAATAGTTCTACACGCAAACAATCCAATCAATTCATCCAGTCAATTAATATTGAGCTTATGTAATTGTCTAATCCTTCAAATACTCAAATCATATATATTACCAATCTAATCTATCACCGGAAATTAATACAAACTCGAGTCCATTGAAATCCAAAAACGCTTACCTGAAAAAGGCGGAGAAGGGATGACCCAATCGCCCGGACGAAGTTCCTTTACAGCGGAACCTACAGAATGCACCTCTCCCACCCCTTCATATCCTCCTACAGCAGGTACAGCCGGCCTCACCGGATACACCCCTACATCATTCTATCTTTCAGAATCCAATTGCACAGGCATTTCGCCACTAAAATGTAACCGATTACAGCAATAAGGAAAACTGCATTGGAATATACAGCAAGCAAATCAACGAACACAACCGATAACTTTGAAATTGAACAGCAGGAGCATCAATTCAGCTAACTACTAGTAAGTCTAGTCAAAAAAGAAGAGTTCATACAGGTTAGTGTAGTACAGTACAACTATCTAAAGCAGTAATCAGAAAACCCGAAGTGATCTCACAAAGAAAGAGGAGAAAACCTTCGATTCGGTTGATGTCGGAGGGGTTGATTGGAACGGCGAGCATCCTGACGCAAACATCTTCATCCTTTATCGGAACCGGCGGCAGCTCTCTCACTCTGCACACGGCGTCGGGGCGCCCTGCTCGTCGTACACGACGGCCTTGGACGGTGGAGACATAGCGGAGGAGAATGCTCGGACGACTCTGTTAGAGACGCTGAGTAGCCTCCATGGTGACGGAGGCGACGATGCCCCGCCGCTACGGTGGAAAGCAGCGCTGAGGTAAAGTAGCCTCACCGTCAGCATTTTTTCTACAGCAATTTTACTACCCTCCAATTAATATTTTGCTAATTTCTCATTCGTCTTCCCTTTTTGGAAAATTATAGTTATATGCTAAATAATTACTATTAGAAAAGCATAAAGTATCTGAAAAACTGACAAAAATATTTTGAATTATTGTTTTAATAAATTATATTTCTTCCGTAATTTTTCTAAATCGCTAAATTATATATATCAAAAAAATAAAAAATACATTTGAAATTTTATTCATTATTATAATAAATATATGCATACAATAAATTATCAAATTTAAAGAGTATTAAATAAATGTAAATATAAAATATTTATACTATAATTTTATCTCAAATTAAGAAATATAATATTTATTAAAAAGTTATAAAAAACACCAATGAGACACTTATTAACAAAACAGATGAAGTATGCATTATCTTAAAATGAAAAATAAAAAATTGTGTTGTTCAATTTCCGACATTAAATTTCTGATGTGTTTGTCGGCTTCCGACATTAAATTTTAAAATTAAAATAATGACATTAAAATAAATAAGTGTGGAGTCTTTGACCTTTGAAATAATTCGTCAGAAATTGAATAATTGAGTATTTTTGTTAGTTTTCAAATAGTTCATTAATTTTAATATAATTATTAATAGTTCGAAATATTTTTGTTATATGAGATACAAACGGTAGTCTACATTTGGTTTCTATTTTTATTGTTAGAGTAATCTGCAAAAATAATAGAGTTTAAATTTGGGTTTTGAATACTTGGTCCAATTATTATTTTTAGAGTAAGCTACAAAAGTAGTAGAGTTTAGAAATTTGACCTTAGACTTTTGAACCCGATATAGTAAATTAACTATGAAATATATTTTTTCCTCCTTTTCTTTTTTAAAAAAGTTGGAGAATGAGAAATTGCGATTCATATCTTAATATCTTACTCTTATAAATAAAGAAATACATCCCCCGACTTATAATGTCCGCACGACCTATCTACTCATAATAACATTCCAAACGGCAATTATTTTAATCACATGCTAAGTTAGTTTATATGTTTTTGGTAAGTAATAACATACCGTAAATTATGGGTCATATACTGATATTTGTTGCTTGGGTTGGGCTCACACATCGTAGCTTATGAATCACATATTTAACTTTTTAGGGGGTATGGATTAACACGTGATTATTTATTATTCTTAATTATCGAAATATTAGTGAGTATAAGATTATTCAATCGTCTTTAACAATCCATAATCATACATTGTTTTTTATTTCTTTTATCATTTTTGTTTTGTAAAAAGAATGGGAGAGATAAGAGCTGTGCCATATGCTATCTAACAAATTAATGGAATTAATCACGGGTAGTTTATTTAAGGTCGGATTATATGGGTCTATGAATCATCTCTCAAACTTAAATTTGTCAAACATTTCACACAAATCTTAACCATTAATATAGGGTTTTGGACCTTTGGTCAATATATATATAACGTTGGTGAAATTTGCAGCTAATTGATGACACATTGCCACTAAATACGTGACGAATACAAAATAGCTTGAAAGAATTAAAGCATTTAACCGGTTATAAAGAATAAAAGACTTGTCTCATTTTATTTGATTTTACGAACATATATATAATGGGAAAACCATATTATAATATGAGCCGGCGTATGCGGACATCCTATTTAAAATATAATTATTAAATCCTAATATTTTGTAAATTCATGATTAACTCCTTTATCTGTTATCCTCTATTTCTCATTAATTAAGGATTGCAGACGTTCGTTCCTTCAGGACATTCAAGCGTGAGATATCTTTTATATAAGAGTGAGGTCCCGAGTTCAATACCCACAGTTTCTTTTCCCCCAACTAAAGAAAGAAAAGAAAACAATTGTGGACATTATATATAGTATTTAATAATCAAATGGAATATATATATATATAAATATATATATATAGTAAAATAGTGTCTATATATAAATTATAATTCAACATCTATATAATAACAAATCAATATGGTCAGGATGATTAACTGACGACTATAACCCAATCATTTATCCAAGATAAAACCTTTTCAAACAAAATCTTAATCATTACATGGTCTAAATGTTAATTAATAAATAATAGATTTGATTTGTTGTAAAATTCTAATTGCCCCCTCCTCACCCACTCCGGGAGGAATTAACGACAATCATCATGAATTAAAGAAGTGCACGTCTCCATAAATTATTAATTAAAAATCATTTTCACATCTGATAAAAAAATACAGATAATACAAATCATATATTTTTGAGACAACTTAGTCCTCACGACAAAAACTGACTAGGATTTGGAATATTTAAGCAAAGTACAGGTGCACACTTATTTGTCACGTAATCTATGGTTAATCCCAGTTTAAGCCAATCACAAGTTCTCTAATCTTGTTTGGGATCCTAAACAGCTGAGAAGATGGGAAGCTGATTAGGTTTTGTTGTACAATCAAACTGACTTTCGGCGACTAATCAACTTATATACCAATTTAATTAATCAGGATTTGATTAGCCTCCTTAAAATTGTTTCCTGGCTTTACCACCATACACGTGGGTGTGCATGGAGAATAATAAAACATTGTTTGAGAAAAAATCTATGCTCATCTTCTTTACTATAATCGATTATGTAATATATATTCTAGCAGTCTATTATTGATCTTTTAAATAATTATAACACTGTCAACTTCATTGCTACTTTTGAGATTATAAAATAAATTAACATTTTGAAAAATAATTATAAATGGTTTAATGATATGCAGGCAAAATGTGCTTAACTTTGAATTATCATTCTCATTAATAGCCACGTTTGGAATACCTTTTATCGGTTTATATTTATAACTATTTCTCCTTGGTTGAGAAAGAAATTTTGCTAGTTTGCTTTTATTTTTTAGAATAATCAATTTGTTGGAACTCTGATTAGCTTTTGATTGTGTTGTTATGGAATGAGTAATGAATACTCATCTTATACACTCCATTCTCCTTGCATCAAAAGCTTACATTTTTTTTATCATAGGCCCGCATCAAAAGCTAGCGCGCAAACCACATGCAAACCACACTTGGAAAACCGGTATGATGGACTCAAACCCATAGAGACGTTTGGTAGGGTTCGAACCTATGACCTCTCGACCACAGGAACCCACCTTAACCATTGGGGCATCCTGGGGACAAGTGTAACGAGTGTAAAGTAAATTAAGAGACTAAATGAGTATATTAATGGATAATGAAAGTAAAAGGTGGGTTGTGTATGTTTTTTTTATAGATTGAGAATAGCTGATATTTTCAAAACTAGAAAATATAAATTTTAATGAACGAATTGAAAAGAATTAAAATACAAGCTTTTGATGGACAAGAGAGTATATTTTAAGAGTGAGCAATATTGTAAGAAAGCATGAATATTTGATGGCTTGTCGGTCATTACTTATAGTATTTTAATGCATCTTTTATATTATAGTAAGTACCTATTTGGAGGTTAAAAGAAAACGAGTATATGTCAATTTATTCGTTTCGAGTTTTAGATGTTCTATATTCGTTTGCGTAAATAAAAACAAATGATAAATATATACATATATGATATATATACCGTTAAGGAGTTCTATATATATGTCTTAGTAGTTTACACAAACTTATTAATTTTTTTTTGTCATTAAATACAAAATTTTAAAAGTAGCGTCACGTGAAGCTTGAACGTGGGGCGGCTTTACCGATCATTAACCACTAGGTCAACACACACACACAAACAAACTTATTAATTAGTAGTATATAAAGTGTATATGGGTCTGACGATAATATTAAAAATAAGTTCTGTCCATTAATTAGTAGTATATAAACGTGTATATGGGTCTGACGATAATATTAAAAATAAGTTCTGTCCATTAAAAGACGATATCAATGTCAGTGTTGACCATCAATAATGATGTTTTAATGCCTAGTGGTAGAGTGATTAATGCCCGAGGTCAAAGGTCTCGGGTTCGAGTCCACCGTGATGTAGCCTTTAAAATTTCTGTATTAATTGATAAAAAAATAATAATGATGTTTTAGCACTCTAAAATACTTAAAAATATTTTATTCATTCACCAAAACGACAATAAGAATATACTTGAGCATTTTCCTGATGCTGCGGTATTATATATTTATATGTCACGCCGGGGGGCTAACCAATCTTTTCCTTGGAAAATTTTGCAATTGTAGTCCTTATTTTATCTATCTAATATACTAAAGGAGAGTTGTTGCATGAACACTCCCTCCAAAAAAATAGTTTTCCCTCCCAAATTTAACTCTTTTCATGCAAAAAGTATTTTTTATTCTGCAAAATTATCATCTGTTTGTACCATCAAGGAAAACTGAAAAGTCACCATACATTAATTACATGTTTAGTTTTTCCATAAAAACATTTCTCAAATTTCAGGGAAAAACCATTTAGCTACCCAAATATAACACACACCATGCAACCTTTTAGTTTACCAAGAAAAGAGTTATCTTTTTCCAACATTAATTTTATTTTGTATTATTTAGTTTCTTATATCTGAATTTGCATTTCGAGGTTGAAATTTGAAATTGAAATGATTGTGCACGTAGCAAATTTTTTCATGAGGCCTATATAGATAAGCCTATTTTGTTTTCCGTTCTCTTGGTTTTACAGGTATACTATCTCAGCATATTATTACAACAATGACCGACACTTGTATATAAAATTGATTATAATTTATCTTCATGTGTATATATTTTTTGGAAGTAATTAATACAGTTAATGCCTCCGTATATATCATGCATTCTTAGTTATTTTTTCATGTTCTTAGTTTAGTTTAGTTTTTTATACAATTCTTTGTACTATTTATTCTTTTGGGAAAAATTTTGTTATAGTTAGATAAAAATTATATTAATGAAATTGAGGAAGAATATGGAAAGGGGGCAAAGCATATCACTTTCACCCTTGAAGCTCACTCGCGGCGTCACCATCTTCTAACACACTGGGTTCATGTCTCCGTTATATTGAATTTGTATGGAGCTACTGGAAGTTAATCTTTGAATGCAAATTGAGATAAATAAGAACCATAGCAATGCATAAACTAGGCTTATGTCATTTTGTTTGATATAATGATCTTTGATCCCTTTTTAACAAGATGAATATATTGCTGATATTTTTGTTTATGTGGGTTCCATTATTTTTTATTTATTCATCGACTTGCTCTTTGATTGTTCAGATTAAATGTGGCATCTCAATAATCATTTTATTTTATTTTTCTATTGAATCCTGAATTGTGAATTTTCTTTAGTTTGATATATATTGAACGACATAATTTTAGGGAGACTAGAAAAGAAAAGGAAAGTAACATCTATCGATATTAGAGCTACATTGTGCGAAGCTGAAAAACAGCTGTCAAACGCCACTGTTACTTGATTTTCAAATAATTATATATTACTAGAGAAATAATTTACTTATTTTATAATTAATTACAAATTTGTATCAGACTATGAATCTCTTTGCAATCTTGATGGCATTTATCTATGGTCATGTTGTCTACAAATCTTATAAGTAGGTATCATATGTACAATACGATTGATGCGAGTTATTATGTTTATGGGGATTATGTTGATATCATAATAGACAAACATGGAATCAGAATATGTTGTGTTGGACTGCCTGGATGAAGAGTAATAAAATAGTATTATATTCTTAATATTTGTTATCGTTATATTATCATTTTATAATAATTAAATTCAAATTTAAATATATATATATATATATATATATATATATATATATATATATATATATATATATATATATATATATATAAGAAAATTGGGAATTTTCATAAATTTTGAAAGGTTCATGATACAAAATGTTAAATACGACGCTGGAGGTACGCTAGTGAACCAAGACAGCATGAACATCTACTAGGGATTATAATTCACGGGTCCAATAAACTCTATATGATTAACATATATACATATTTATATTAATAATAATAATAATTATCAGTAAGAATTATGAAAAATGCATATCCCTAATTATATATTGTCACATTAATAATGAACATGTTGAATCGTGCTAGGGGTGAGTATTCGGTTATTCGGTCGGTTTCAGACGAAAAAATAACCGAATCGAATTAATTGAATTTTTAAAAAAATTAACCGAACCGAACCGAATTTTATTCGGTAACCGAACCAAATCGGTTAAACCGAATTTTTAACAAAAAAAATATTTTTAAAATAAATAAATAAGATTATATATTGATATAATACATATAAAAAATACGTTATTATATGTTATATACATAAAATATTATGCACAAAAATAATTAATAGTACAATATAATAAATAAATAATATTATATTTTGCAAATATTATATATTCATATAATATGGAGAAAGAAAGAAATGAATAGGATTAAGGATATTATTAAAATTATAATTTTAATAAATAATATATATATATATATATATATATATATATATATTCGATTATTCGGTTAAAAATTACGAACCACCAAAACCGTATATCAATTCTAATTTGGTTTTAATCGAAATAACCGAACCAAGTTTAATTTTTCGGTTTGGTTCAGTTCGATTATTCGGTTTCGGATATTTTGATCACCCCTAAATCATGCCCACGTTCTTTACCTTTTGATCATTTGAATTTAAGAAAATAAAAAATCAGTAAGATTATACAATAATTTCAAGATTATGCCTAAACTTTAAATTTAAATTATATTTACACGATGGACAGAAGCCACCGAGCGTTGCAATTTTATTTTTACGACAAAATTTATGTAGTTAAACAAGGATGACAACAGAAACGGTTGATATTTGACGATGTTATAACGACATATGTTATGTCGTTAATCAACGCAGATTATATTCTTTCGTTACTTAAAGATAGAATATTTCTTGTTAATTACTGACAAAGTTTAATTCGTCGTTGTTTCCTGTTATTGTGGGTAACATATAACGATGGAACTTTCGTCTCTAAATTTAATAATAATTTTGATATTTTATTTTGTTCCAGTATATCCAAATTTCTTTGAAATGGTTCATGCCAAACATGTGCATGACAACATAAAATATATAGTGGAAATACAACATATAGCAGTCAGTTAAGGAATGTCAATTATAGCGCGAGCATAAAAATGTCAAATTATAGCCAGAGTCGTTGGGCCATTGGGACTATTATCACCAAATAGTCCCAATAGGACCAATCAAATTGTTGGTCCCATTGGGACTATTTGGTGATAATAGTCCCAATGGGCCAACGACTTGGTATAATTTGACATTTTATGTCGCGCTATAATTAACATTCCTTAACTTTATTACTATATTATGCATTCAAATATATATATATATATATATATATATATATATATATAAGGGAAGATTGAGAACCATTTTATCATAAGAATGTGAAAACAAAAAATGATGAATTCGATGTGAAAGTTGATGAATCCGTTGGAAAAGTTATTGAATCCAAAAAATTAAAATTTTTGCTCCCCTTGGATTCGAAATGTTTCTAATTGACTAATATTTCTCTAATCTCCATTCCCTCTCTTATTGTATACGATTCTTTTAGTTTTTTTTTTTTCTTTATAACTTTTGAGTTTCTTTCAACATATATTTATTTTATTTTTTAAATTAGTATTTTTTTCATTTTAACTACATATTTAAGATTATTAAATTCCATATATTATTAAAATAAATTAATTCATTTGTTAAATATTACAAATAGTATATAATATATGAAAAACATATATAGGTATAGTAGTATTGTATTTATTGTAAAAAATATATAGGTATATGAATACAAAGCGCCGGACACCTGATACCATGTGACAGGCACCCGACATGCGATGTGGTCAACATATGATATTATTATCAAAATTATAATCATTTCTTTCTATTTTATAAGCTTTTATTATAATTCACTTCTTATTATACTTGTTTTTAGAAGATATAAGATTAATTAAGTATGATGCTCGTGCATTATAGCGGGAGAATAAATAATATAATGAAATACTTATTATAAAATATTACAAAGTTGACATTAATCATATTATTCCATTATTTCATAAAAGATGCTATAATATAAGAAATTATGAGATATTAGTGAAATTGATGCTAGAAATTGGAAATTGAAATGAAACAAACTTTGCACTTATGCAAATAGTGTCACATATTGATGATAATATTATTTCATTATTTTATCTAAGATCGATTTGAATGGTCTTCATCACTAGTTTAAAATAATAATTATCAATTCATTTAAAACGGTCGGACAAATGCACTATATATGAATAATCCTAAATCCTTAAAACCCTCAAACCATATACACATAAACCCTAAATCCTAAACCCTATTATCGGAGCTTACTTTTCATATGATCGATTGATATGGTCAATTGATTTACGTATGACACTATTCTCGCTAATAGTCATTCCTTTCTATTTTAAAATTTTTAATTTAATTTCACCAATTTCTTGTAATATAATGTAATTTAGTATAATTTATGGAATAATTGACCGATGTGAACGTATGATATTTTTCTCACAATTATAGTCATTTCTTTTAATTTCTAATTTATTATTTCAATCTTACTAATATCTTTTAGTTTTTTTTTATTATGACCAGTAGTGTTATAAAATAGTAAAAAATATAACACGTGTATGACATTATTCTCACAATTACAGTCATTCCTTTCTATTTTGTATATATATATATTTAATTTCACTAATTTCTTATTATACTTATTTTTAGAATATACTCCCTCCGTCCCACCCAATAAGGTCCATTTCTTTTTGGCACGGTTATTTAGGAGAATAGTATAAAGTGATTTAAGTGATAAAAAATAGATAGGATCCATAATTTTTGAAGAGATAGTTTCCTAAAAAGAAAACAGGCCATCTTGGGTGGGACGATCCAAAAAGGAATACAAGTCATCTTGGGTGGGACGGAGGAGTATACGATTAATTCAATATGATGCTCGTGCATTATAGTGCGATAATAGAATAATATAATGAAATTTTATAATAAAACAAGTGACATTTACCATATTGTTCGATTATCATAAAAGATAATAAAATATAAAAATTACAAGATATGTGAAATTGATGCTAAAAATTAGAAATTGAAAGAAACAACTGTAATTATGCGAATTTATCGCACGTTGATCACATTGTTCGATTATTTTATCTAAGATTGATTTGAACGATCTTGATCACTAGTTAAATTAATAATTATTAATTTATTTAAAATGTCCTAAATAATGCATCATATATAGGTAATCGTAAATCTTTAAACCCTTAAACACCTATACTCATAAACCTTAAATCATAAACCTCTAACCCTTGACCCGTAAACCCTAAACCCCTAAACTATTAAATAATAATAATAATAATAACAATAATAATAATAATATAAATTGAATTAAAAATAGAATAATTATATCTCCATGTCTATATTTATATTAATAGTATTACACAGACTATATTGATGAAACTGTATCATGTTTCCATATAATTATCTTTATCTTCAAATATTTCAACTAAAAAAGTTGTTAAGTCTGTACTTATTTCGATTCATAAATTATTTAACTATATCATTGTGCTTTATATTAACTTTGTTGATTAATTAAATATTCATTTAAGATCAATATAATAAAAGATAAGAGCAAATTTACACGACCTGTATAAAACCAATTTGTTTCAATAAGTTGATATAGTTGGTACTGTTGGACAAAGTGGTAAAGAATTAAAATTTATAAGTTAGGTCTCAACTTAGAATCTTGTCAAGCCCAAACTAATTTTTTTTATTAATTGTAGATGATTTTGGAAACAAATCATGTATATATCATATTTTCAAAAATCAAGGGATTTGAATATATCATATTTTTGAAAATTAAGGGATTTGAATAATTTATTTCTAAATTAATGATGAAGTTAAATATGTATATTACAAATTCAAATAAATAAATTAGTCACTACAATTTTAAATTTATTGAAAAATGACTAGAAAACACCCCACTATATACATACATAGTATGTAAGTTTATTGATATCCTTAAAGCATCTCCAGTGGGGAAAGACATTGGGGATGCATTTTTAGAAAGTGTCATTGGGGGTGAGAGGAGGGGGAGGTGGTTTGGAGAGAGAAAGGGCACAAGTGTCTCCCGGGTTCTACCAAATTTGTGGGGACCATTTTTATTTTTTTATTGTTTTTTTATTTTATTTATCTTTTCCTTTTTTTTCATCTATTTTGTTCCAAAATTATTTTATTGTCTTATTTTATTGTATGATTTTTTTCCATAGTTTATGTTAAAGAAAAATTGTCAGTAGCATTTTCAACGACGAATATGTCCGTTGGTCAACGGTAAAAAAAAATCACTTATAAATAGAAATCAATCCTACTACATTATTTGTACAATTTTTTTTATATTTTCTTATCCATCTTCTTCTTCTTCTTCTTCTTCTTCTTCTTCTTCTTCTTCTTCTTCTTCTTCTTCTTCTTCTCTACCACATTTTACTATTGCGAGAATGGATAATAATTTATCAAATTGGGCAAATTCGGATATTGCGGATCAAACTCTACTTCTCAAATATCCAACTCTAAGCCTCAAAATCCCAATATTTTGCAAAAATCCAACTTTCTAGAAAATCCCAACATTTCGCAAAATCTCAACTATCCAGAATATCCCAACCTTCCGCTATATCCCAACTTTCAGTATCAAAATCTCAACTTTCCTCAACATTATCCTACATATCCAATTAATGTTCCAGGCTATCCACCAATTTTCCATCAAGGCGTTCAACACTATCAGTTTCAACGAGCTCCATCTTCTGACTCATTGGTGATGATGAGTAATTTAAGCTTCTAAAATTATGTTTATGTTGTATGTTGTATTTGAATTTCTTATATTTAAATTGTCTTATTTTATCGTATGATTTTTTTAAAATATTTATGTCATTTATTAATTTTATTATAATTATGATTTATAAATAATTTATTTATTTTATATTATTTAAAACTATCAAAGTAATTATTACAAAATTAAAAATAGTAAATTTAAAATTTAAATGTGGGAATGTATAAAATAATGAATGTGCTGAAAGTGAGTGAAAAGTAGGGTCCATAATGATGTCAGCAAATACCTGAGTTTTTGGAGGTATTGTTGGGGGATGAAAATAAGAATTGGAAATATAATGATGTGTCTGTGATGATATCAGCAAAAACCTGAATTTGGGGAGGTATGATTGGAGATGATCTTATAAACAATGGTATTATACGACAAAGCAATCGTCAATATGAATAAAGAAATGGTATTTTCTAGCCATTTTGATTAAAAAATATTTCTTACTACTTTTTACATCGAATATCAAAACAATCATAGGAGGCCCACATTATCTTAAAAATTACTACCGGAATCATTATCCATAAATATGTTACAACATCACGTAAACTTGTTAACACGTTAATACAACGAGCTGGTCTTCAAATAATATATATTTTAATCTAAATGATATTTTATAATTATAAAGTAAAAGTTAAATAATATTTTTATTTATTCTCACTATGCAGGCGATATACACGAATTTTTGTGTAATATAATATATGCAATATCCGGTGCCTATTAGAATTTATATTACAAAAACTAAAACATAAGAATTTGCTTTTCAGGCAGTGTTAACCTTTTCTACATCGGCCCCCAATATTTATGAGAAAAATCTGTGGCCATAACTATCATTAAGCCCAAATTTATTACGCATCGGATTTAACCATGATACGTGCCATTATTTTATTGATTGAATTTAAATAAGTCAACGCATTTCCTACGACCCTCGGCTTCCTGTCACCCCACCCCACCCGAATTAAATAACGGCCCGTTGCCTTCACTCATCCAACGGGAGAACGCCCCCGTCACAGGCTCAGCAATACTGGTGCAAGTCAAATAAGTTGGATCAGAAACACCTCCAAATCTGACGGTCTACCTTCGTCCGTCACTTTCTGCGCAATGTGCAATATGACAGGCTTGTGAGCGAAGAATCCCTTTCTTGCGGGACCCAGGGGCTAATAGCAGATGTACACGTCATCAAATTGAGTGACGTAGGAGGGATGGCCGTCATTAGTGGATGATCGGTAGGATTTATCGTATGTGGCATGCACCAAATGAACCAGAAAAAATTAATTAAAATTATACAGTAATTGGAAATAATTTTTAGTTATATTATCAATTAAGTATACTCTGTAAAACCATATATATTTGTGAAGTTTTACTAAATTACGGGAGTGGAATACAACAAAAAAATCACTCTTTTCTTTCTCTCTCTCTCTCCCTCCCCTCTTCTCTTGTTCTCTCCAGAAGTAATTTTGCAAATATTTCTTCCCATTCTTTGATGTGGGCTCTGTTCTCCCCCTGTAGCTCAGAAAGATAGAAAGATACGCCGATACATATACATCAATATATAACGCGTACACATATATATTTGGAGAGAGAAAGAGAGGGTGAAGTCATGGGGTGTTTCCCCTGCTCCGGCGAATCGTCAATTTCCAGGAAAGAACCGAAGAAAAGGATCACTGATAGGAAAAATTATCGGACTGAAAGAAACGATCATGCGCAAAAATCACCAGGTATTTTTACGATCAATCTCGAGAAATAAAAATGTTTCCCTTTCAATTGTGTTTCAACGAATGCGATCGATTTTTATTATTCTCCTCCGTGCATTTTGGAATTCTCAACGTGTGTTCTAGAAAGATCGTTTGGATGACAATAAATTGATAAATTTTTTGAATCTCATGTTTGGAGATTTGCATGTGCGCTTGGCCCTTCTCGATTTCGTTTGATGATCTTAGGCGGAAAAATATAAATTCTAATTTTTAAAATGGGTTTTATGAATTTGAATTTTATATGTTTCGGTTCTTGATGGATTTTTCAACAACCTTGTTTCTTGAAGTGTTTTTTACGTGTGTTAATGTGGGATCTTGAATTTATATGCATGTTGTGTTTCTTTCTAATCTTGCTGCATCCAAACCAAAATTCTTGGTATTGGGCGTTGAGGGACTTGAAGAAGATTGGATTTTTTGATAGAATCTTATGTTTTTGTTACGGTTGGTGTGGAGTGCATCATCAAATGCAGACATCATATCTTTTGTTCTGTAACTGTATCTGGTGATTAACTAATTAGTAAATTTTTTTGAAAAGGAGAAATTTCAGAATTTTTCTAATATATATTAAAATCTGTCTTTTTATTCTGGTTTGTCACATTATATATGGTTATCCTTAATCTCATCCTTCGACGAAAATCACTATGTAAAAATTGTTTAGCTCCAAGTCTTTTATCTGCTCTTTTGTATCCTGTTTGTTGTTTCAATATACTATATTACTCTTACATTTGTTTTAAAATTTCCTTTAATTTGCTGTTTTGTTGCTCAATTAGATACGCGTAAAGTTAGTTCACCCAAAGTTGTGAAGGAGGATCGCCCCGTTGCAAATCCATCTCATGTGGAGATCGCAGCAAAGGAAGCAGATATCGCTAAAAGCCCTCGTGATGGGGAGGCCAATACCCCCAAAGCCCGGACTTTCACGTTCGCCAACTTAGTTGCCGCTACCCAGAATTTCAAGGAAGAAAATTTCCTCGGAGAAGGAGGTTTTGGAAGGGTTTACAAAGGTCGTTTGCTAGACACTGGTGAGGTCAGTCACATCGAGTTGTTTATGTGTGAATGATCAAGTGTTTTTCAAGAAAATTTATTGAAATTTTGTGGATATTGCAGATTGTCGCTGTGAAGCAGCTTGATAGAAGTGGATGTCAAGGGATTAGGGAATTCGTGGTTGAAGTTATGACGTTAAGCATGGCTAACCACCCCAATCTCGTTAAATTGATTGGCTATTGTGCTGAGGGAGATCAGAGGCTGTTAGTCTACGAGTATATGCCTCTAGGTTCTCTCGAGGACCACTTACATGGTATGCGACCGCCAGCTGGCAAAGATTAGTCTCCCGTTTCCCCCTTCTCTTCACATTTTAGTTTGTTGTTGCAGGGCCTCAAGTGAAAAGAAAGAGGCTGGATTGGAACATAAGGATGAAGATAGCGGCCGGTGCAGCCCGAGGCTTGGAGTATTTACACGACAAGATGAAGACGCCCATTATATACCGGGATTTAAAGGGTTCCAATATTTTGTTGGGGGAGGGGTATCATCCCAAACTGTCCGACTTTGGTTTGGCTAAAGTTGGCCCTTCCGGTGACCAGACTCATGTCTCCACCAGAGTTATGGGCACCTATGGATATTGTGCCCCCGATTATGCAATGACTGGCCAACTCACGTTCAAATCGGATATCTATAGTTTTGGTGTTGTGCTTCTTGAGATCATCACGGGCAGGAAAGCCATTGATAACAGAAGATCGGGTCCAGAGGCAAATCTAGTCTCATGGGTAAGCTTCTCTAGCTAATTTTTACACTTTACCATGTTATATAGTAATATGCCATGAAACGATCAATTATGAAGTGAAGTAGCTCGTTTCTTGTGGCCTTTTGAAATGTCACGTCAATTAGAAGCGTTCTATTCTTATATAGTTTGGTGGTTATCTTTAGTCCATGTCCAGTAGAGTAAACTTTTACATTTAAGCACTTTGAAATGATTTTCTGTAACTGTTGGTCGTGATGTTTCCACTCAAAATGGCTCCACTAACTTAGCATGATAGCTGATTCTGATAGTGGGCCATGTTAAGTATACAACTTTTGTTTGCTATCCAACTTTTCGAATGAAAGTTGAATGTATGAATCCCAAACACTTTTGATGGTCAGGGTGTTTTGTTTTCTCGAAAAAGTTCCGATCTATGTATGAGGTGATGTTATAGGTTCTTATTTCTCAAATCAGTGTAATCTTTTTCTTTACTGATGTCAAACAGCGGATGATCATTTTGAATAACTTCCGAAGTCTACTAATTGTAATGATTTCATTTAATGCAATAGGTTCACATATTATAACCAGCCTCACCTTATCTAGGCAAACGCGCAGGTCTATAGGAAAGAGTTATTAATACGTCCGTTGATCATATGCTGAACATGTACTAATTCTTGATGCTAGAATCTTCTTGCACTCGCCTATTTACATCTGAGTATAAGCTAAGTATGCCATCATACGACTTTCATGTCTGAAATATGAAATCACACTCGACACAACAAAACCAACCGTTTTGTGAGTTGAATGCTGTATGACTTCCTAGTTTGATTTGTATTTTCTGATTGGAGGGTTTTGGTGATATTTTTGACGATTTGAACAGGCGAGGCCGTTATTCAAGGACAGGAAAAGATTCCACCAAATGGCTGATCCGTCGTTGGAAGGGCAGTACCCGGTGAGGGGGCTGTACCAAGCTCTAGCAATCGCTGCAATGTGTGTCCAAGAGAAGCCCAACATGAGGCCCTTGTTGCTGACATTGTCACGGCCCTCAACTATCTTGCTTCGCAAACTTATGACCCGAGCATCCACGGAGTCCAAGGCCCTGACACTCTGCGTAGCAGATCAAAAGGAGATGGTGATCGCAACAGCCACAATGACAACCAAGTCCGAGGACGGCTGAGCATCTAGCAAACTTATATACCATCAGTTTTGACGTCACAGATGGTACAGGGAGTTTTACTCCTACTCAGCTCTTTGTGTAAATCCACACTATTGGAGAAATAAATATGTACGAGTAGTTATAATATTGAGGTAATCAATTGAGATCGGCTATGGCAGTTTTATTTTTCAGAGATAAGAGAGAGGCTGTTTTAGGGCTATTGTTTGCCTTGTTTTTGTTGTTTTTTCACTTGGACAAGCAAAAGTGCAACTTTTTTTACCCTCACCCTATGTTTCTACATTTATTGAAATCTTTTATGGTGATAATTATAACTAGCAATAAAAAGAGGGGGGGAAAAAGAGAAGAAGTATGAGAGCCGCGTGCAAAACGCGTGACTGAGGAGTCAGTTTTCCCGCCAATCATTTGGAATTCTCAACATCTCAATCGTAACAAACTTATAACAGAAATTGAATGCGACATTGGTTCTTAACAGAATTGACGGCATTTTTTTTTCTGCATCTTCTCTCTCTGTCGTTTCGTTTCATTCTCTGTTTACGATGCAGAGACAAGCAGGCACCTCTCGCGCGGCAGAGCTGCCGCAGACCTCGCAGCCCCGATCGGTGCTGTTCTCTCCTCCGAAAGAGAAAATCGAGGAGGCTGGAAATCTTCCGCTCTACAAAAGGAATTCCGCCGTTGGGAAGAAGGAGAGTTTGAAGTCTCGATTGCGGGAGAAACTGGTTCATCTCATCCCTCTCGTGGTGCTCCTCTGCTTCTTCATCCTCTGGTGGTTTTCCTACTCCGGTACGATCGACATCGTTGATTGACTTCTGATTTCTGCAATTTTTGGTGTCTGTGTGTAAAGTTTGCTCTAGGTCTGTGGAAACGCACGAATTTGTTAGGGCTTTTTTCAATCTTCTTCCATGGAAAAATTTGTACAAATCGTGATGTCTAATTCAAGCGATTAGTTTGGCAGTGTAGTGAATCGGCGAATTGCAGAGAGCATGGTTTTCCAGATCTTCATAGTGTGTAAGGAAAATTCATATTTTGACTAGTTGTGGTTCATTGTTTGTGTATCCAAACCAGTGAATTTGGATAGCAAGGAGGGATGGATTACTGCTGCTTACCGCCTGATGGCACAGAACGCGACGTTCTTCCATCTTACCTTCCCGCCGTATTCTACGATTTCTGGTGTACAGATTCTGAGCAACGATAGCTATTCCGAGTGACTGGATGAACGAGACTTGAACAATCTGTAGCAGCAATAAGTGAGGTTTCAATCACTGCAGATCTCTTATGCTATGAAAAACAGTCAAGTAGACAACACCTTTCCCTGCTGTAACTTCGATTCATGATTGTTTTTGCTGTGAATGAATGGTTTTGCAATCTAGTTATGATTCAAGTGGCTATATGTGTTACATTCAGAGACACCAAAACTACAAAATCTTGCCAAAACTACAACTGAATTCACTTGTTTTACCACTCATCGGTGTAGTCAACTTGGAGGTGTCGCCGGTCGTCTTCGGAAAATTTTACTTTCTTGTCCAACAACACCACCCCTCTCGTCTTCTCCGGCCGCTGCCAAAGTTTTCCACACATTGGACGATGCAGCAATGCCAAAGATAACATGCTTTGTCTCCAATGGGTTGGAGACGGCGGCAGTCTATCGAGGTTCTTGATCACAGGGGATGTTCTTCTTTTCTCCCTCGAGTCTTCGTTGCAAAGTAATGAAATACTTCATCCGTCCTGTTAATGTTGGTTCGTATGACTTTGTCTTTCTATTATTGGTCCATACTATAAAAGGAAAGAATTTTAAACTAAAAAATATCTCGAATTGTGTGTCACATCTATTTACACATAAAACACAATCCTCCTTAATCCATGTGTGCAAAAGTAATGAACCAATATTTATGGGACGGAGGTAATAGTATTAGATTTCGTGTTTTATTTTATACTTCTATAATTGTGTGTCATGTATGAGAAGATGAATCACGGGATGAAACGTTGTTTTGCAGTAGAATGCTCAAATTTGATTCTAACTGCATGTACATATATATATATATATATATTGTATATATATATATATATCGATTAAAATTTTATGGTATGGTCATAATTTGGTGTTTTTATAAATTGTACGTATATATTTTTTATTTTGTTTACGATCAAAACATTAATCTGCTGCTGCTAATGCTAATGCTAATACTAATACTACCCTTTCCAAGACAGAGTTGCAGAGGTTTTCTACAAAATCTTGAAGGTTTGGTGAGGTGGGGTGGTTCTGTAACTAATAGGTCACGTCATACATTGATAAAAATATCTGTCTTGAAAGTTGAGACTGACAAAAATATTTATTATTCTACATATCTACATATAATTATGTACATACACATGATATATGTAAGGTGTATGTGCCCCAAGTGACAAAGAGGGAGACTCGACTATTATTTTTATTTCATATTTACTAAAACTCAACAACCCAGGTGCATTATTCATTTATCAAAACAAAATAAAGTATTTGTACTAGAACTTGAAAAATGGCAAAATTGATGTATCAACTTTACAAATAATTTACAATTCTAGGAAGGATAAAATGTACACTATTCTGTTCCGATTGCGACTTGTATATGTATTTATTTAAACTGTTCCTACGGATGCAAATTTTAATAAAAGGTTATTTAAATTGTAAATATATTATTATCGTCCCTTAAAGTATGTCTCCCGCTTTATTTTCTTATAATTTTGATGCGAAATATCTAAAGTTACCCGACTCTACTTTTCCTTCGCACCCAAAATAAAGCCAACTTCTACAGCTCTCCTTCTCTCTCTCTCTTTCTCTTTCTCTCATCTTCTTGGATTCCCCACATTCACACCCACTGACACGTCCCAGTGCGTGTGTGTGTGTATCTGTGTTTTTACTCCTTTGCGTGGTTCAGTTGCCTTTCAGTTCCCTCAATTCAATGGCGTCTGATAGCAATAGCAATAACGCCCACGCGCACACCCACCGCAAACCCATCTCATCAAAAACCCACCAGCAGCAACTGGTGTCCACAATGATCAAGCAGGGCTTCATCTCCGACCCCTTCCTCTCTCCCTCCCGCCTCAGCACTCTCTCGCCTCCCCCGTCCTACCGGGCCCTCGCCGCCCCCCACCACCACCACGGCCCCACCCTCTTCGAGGTAATGTCCGTCGAGCAGGCCCGCGAGACCAGGCCCACGCTCGAGGCCCGAAAAAAGCTCCAAGAAAGGGTCTTCGCCACCCTCGCGCAGGCCCCCTTCAAGATTTGCGACCAATGGGGGGCGGGCGACGTCAGGCTGACCGTGGCGGGCCGGGCAGAGGCCGACGCGGCGGCGTTCCAGGTGACCGTGGACGTGCACCGCCGCATCCTGACCGCGAAAAGCCGGTTCTTCGCCGAGAAACTGCGGAGGAGCGGGACTCACTCGGTCGAGATTCTTGAATGTGATGACGTGGCGGTTTATGTGGAGGCTATTGTGCTCATGTACTCGGCGGAGTTGAAGAGTAAGCTCCTTGGCTTGGAGGTCTCCAAGATCTTGGCCCTTTTGAAGGTTTCTCTCTCTCTCTCTCTCTCTCTCTAAACACTTCAATTTTCCTTGGTTTCTTTGCAATGTTTATTCAGTGAATGAATAGTGATGGTTTCTGAACTCAATGTGTATTGTTACTATCCGGATCATGGACTGATAAACGAGTAAGATAAGATAAGATAAGATTTCGACACCGTATCCAATTATTGATTTGTTGTTTTCTGGAGTATACAATTTTGTCTTTCAATTGGGAAAAAAAAATCAGATCTTTAAACTGGGATTAGTTGTTAAGTTGTATCTATAAAAGTAAAGGAGGCTAGTGAAATTCTGCCTGAATTATATAGATATGTGACCGGTTCTAGCCAATGTGAAAACTAGGAAGAAGTGGTAGTATTGTAAAATTAACTGTTAAGAAAACAATTCTTCTTTGGGTTAAAATAAGTTAAATGTGATCTTTTCTTATGAAAGAGTTCCTTGGCGTTTGCAGATATGTTCAGCAATTATGTTTGAGGATGGGATTAGGGCATGCTTGGAGTATCTGGAAGCAGTGCCGTGGTCTGAGGGAGAAGAGGAGAATGTCGTTTCGCATCTAAATCAGATCCACATTGATTGTTCCCGAGTGGATACTGTGCTGCAGAGAGTGATAGCCGACCCTTCAACATCTTCAAGGGCGGAGAATGTCTTCTTGAAATTGTCATTAGGTGTTTTGCAGGCTAAAGATGATAAAGCCCGTAGAGAGATGAAAGGGTTAATATCCCGACTGCTAAAGGAAGATGATAATGGCAACGGCCTCCATGATGGCCTTGATATCTCAAGAGATGTATTGTATCAGCTTTGCCACAGATGCCTAGGCTCTCTCGTGCTGTGCTTATCCGGAACCTCTTGCCTGGACGAAAGCAGGCAAGACAGGGGAGCTATAATGGCTGAGATTGCTCGAGAGGCTGACAATATGCAGTGGATTCTTGGCATCCTTATAGAGAGAAAAGTGGGAGACGAGTTTGTGAACTTATGGGCTGACCAGAAGGAGCTAGCAGTTCTTCACTCGAAGATACCTACCATGTATGGCCATGAAATAAGCAAGATCACTGCACAGCTCTGCATATCTATCGGGAAAGGGCAGATTCTAGTGCCTAAGGAGACGAGGTTTGCCTTGCTGTCGACTTGGTTGGAGGCTCTTTACGACGATTTCAGATGGATGAGAATAGGAGGGAAATCTTTGGATAGGAAATTGATCGAGGAGGGACTTAGTCAGACAATTCTGACCCTACCGTTGCCTCAACAACAATCAGTTTTACTTAAGTGGTTTGATAGGTTTCTTAACAAGGGCGATGATTGTCCCAATATTCAGAGAGCGTTTGAAATCTGGTGGAGGAGGGCTTTTGTGAAACAATATGCGATTGAGTCGCAATTGCAGCTCGCTGTCTGTGATATTCCAGAATGATGGGTATGTTTGCTTGAATTCCATGTCGCATGCTTCAAGTTAATGGTGTAAATAAAAATGTTCCATCTCATATCCAATCTGTTTCTATGTTGTTCTTTTACATTTCTTATTTTGATAAGAATGCTTCATATTCTAGATCAATGACAAAAGAGATATGCCAGGAGAAATTCTTTCTTTATTGTGAATATATTGATCTATAACCGCTGGTTTTGCTGAATAAACATTAGTGTGAAACTGGATTTGGGTAGCATTTTTGGCTTTTTGAAAACCTTGCCATATTCTATTTGGTTTTAGCCTTTCTGCAGTTGAATGTGTTTTCTACTTTCAGCAAATAGTTCATAATAAAATAACCCATATACACGTATAAACATATTCAATTTCAATGTGGAATTCATCAGATCAATAGTTCACATTTCATTCTTATATATTTGCTACTGCATTTTCTTCTCTCATCTCTTAAATGCCTTAGTTTGGTCCACGTCTCTGTATCTCGTTTACTGTAGCTTCCAATCGCACAATACCATTAGCAATTAATGGAATCTTTCAAGCTTGTTCAATTTCATGTTGTGATGATATCAGTCTTTGGTAACATGTAAACTCTGTCAAACAAGGCTCTTTCAACTATGGAAATTCTGTCAAAGAGAGTTTCTTCATCTTGTAGGATCAATTAATTTCAATGAATGTACAAGTATCTCGTTATAACCTATTTGATGTCTGCTTGTTTTCTACCTGCATAAGTTGACTACTTGTCATAGTCCATTTATTCAGCTCTAAACTTCTCATCAACCGGTCATCTGTCATGCCACATTTTAGGACCAACAGCATGAAGATTGGTTGAGCTGTAATTTCGCTTACTTTTATTCTTTAGTATTCGGAGATTGGTCAGTGAGTGATGCTTTGTTCTATATCTCATATCTTACTTTATATAAAGAAAATTGAAAAGTTAACTGATAGATAGCTATATGCATAGATGAAGAAAAATGCTGCTCTTCATCTCGATGCAGTGGAATTTGGAGAATCCAAGTGGCTTCTCACCTCTTTCCACTTTTGCTATAGTTAAGAAAAAGGAATAAAAGAAAAGGAGAAGACAGGATTACAGTGACAGTAGAAAGAGCAACAATTTTTGTTGGCTGTAAAACGTGAGTAGTTGAAAGTGGATAGCCTCATTTGTGACTGGCTAAGAAGTCTTGTGACTGTCTCTCATACTTGAAATTAGCCTTCTTGGAGTCATCTGCGGACCAAATGAAGATCCCATGAAGCTTCCCCTGCTTGCTCAGTGTGCTGCAGGCATCGAAGAATCCATTTTCCGGGGACAGCCCCCACTCCCATCAGTCCCAAAACTGACCAGCACCTTGCCTCCCTTGTAGTTGGAGCTCTGTTCATCGAAGTACTTCAGGAACTGAGAAACCGTGGTGCCCTTTGCGTAGGCGTAGAACTGGAAATTCACGTAGTCGATGAGATGGCCGTACTTCCTCCACAGAGCAAGATAGTACGGCTTTATGGAATCATCCTCGTATGGGGCTATGGAGGTGAAAGAGACAATCTTGTTATGTTTCAAGTAGAAGAGGAGCCTCCCGATGCACTCGGCGAAGGTATCGGGATCGGAATCGGAATCGAAATGCTCGTAGTCGATGTCGATTCCATCTAAGCTGTAAGTTGTGACTATATCAGTTATGGAATGGATTGCATTTGCTACCCAGCTTTTGATTGAGGTGGGGTGAAAGTAGACATATTGTTTGTCGTTGTTTATGGTATCGCCAGCGAGACTCATGCCTACTCGAACATTTGCGTGCTTGGCCTTGATTGCGGAGACTTGTGACGGGCCGAGGTTGGCCGAGTCCCAGTAGACTCGGAAATCGCCGTTCGTGGGGGTCGGGTGGGGGCCGTCTGTGTAGTCGATGGCGAAGGAGAGGAGGAAGTGGAAGTCGACGCCGGGGCGGATCGGGACATCCGTGAACCGCACATTTTTCCCCTCTGCTCCAAGGTATTCTCGGAAGAGCCTCTCTGGCCGTGCTGCGATGACCGTTGGGAGATTGGAGAATAGGAAGTGGAGAGGAAGAAGAAGAAGAAGAAGAGCAGTGGTGCTGACTGTTGGTGAATCCATGCTTTTTTTTGGGGGGGGGGGTGATATGCAAATAGGGATAGGGATATTTTGTGGTTGCATATTTATGGATTTGAAATAGGAAAGTGGTGTGATTCTGCCGGATTGAATTTGGTATGTTGTGATCAGCGCTAACAATGCGTCTGTATCTTGTGATTGGACGGTGATGGTTTTGTTTGTTGGGGTGTTGTACAAAATCTTACAAAGTTTGTTTCTGGACTGCAGTTGCCGAATAGAGTTTGTGGTGTTGCAAATCAGTTAAAGAGGAAGAGCAAATCTTAGTTTTAATCTACTCTAGAGTCTATTATGTACCTTGGATTTTGTTTTTGTAAGGGTTTTGTTGCCGTCGATGCCAATTTCGACTTCAAACATGAATTTTGAAACGTGATATATCCATGTCGTAATCTTACATTACCATATCAAATCGAAACTGATGTGTCACCTCAGATATGGTGACATAGATTGTGTCACGTTAGTTTTCATCGACCGGAATTCGAATTCGCGTGGCGATTGTGCCGGAATGTAAGATCCTACTGTCAGTCTTACATTTTGAAACTGCCCATTAGGTAAGAAAATAGGCTAATAATTGTCACATACCAATACCAATACCTCGCTCAGAATTTTGAACTGCCCATTAGCTAAGAATTTCATTAGATCAGAAAGAATAAAATACTCTTTTGTTCTTATCCTTTCATATTTTGTTTAATGTCTTGAAGACCAACTCGTTGTTTATGACTTCAATCGGTCAAAGATAAGATAGAATTAATTTTGGACAGGATCATTATGTGTGTGTGTGTGTGTGTGATTTGTATCATTATGTGTCGTTAATCCCATATCATCTGAGAAGTCTCTACAAGGAAAAAGTAAATACATGAAAAAACCAGAGGGAAAACATACAAAAAGTAGTCGACTTAGACCAGTTCCACAAAATATAACAATAAATAGTTTTGATCATTTTTCATACTGATTAAGAAAATGGAATAAGTCTTTTAAAATGAAAACATGCTTATACTAGAGAGTTTAAACACAAAAGGAAAACATATCTTGGTGGGACAGATGAGTAATAATCAATTTGAAAAGCTATCAAAATAAATAAATGAATAAATCCAACGAACACATCGTAATTCAATTATTTATGTAACATAGTTGACATATCTATGTTGATTAATATGCATAATGTGATTCTGGACTCACGAACAAACTGAAATTTATGTGTGTTATCGATCAATTTAATTAGTTAGGTGAGGGCATTGATTCTTCTCAGATCTGATGACAGAAAATATTGTTTTTCTTGATATCAGACAAGTTAATTATCACGACATTGAATGTGACATTCAACATGTTAATTATATTTACTGATTTTTGTAGTAAAAGTTGAGGATTAGAATTAATCGTAGGTATATTTGTTTTCTGTTAATTACTACACTTTATATTCTATTATATTTGTGCCTGTTATTTTGTAGTATATATTTGCTTCCAGATTTTTTACCTAGAATTTTTGTTGAGATGTTATCTCTCTCTATATATAAATGTAAATTGTCAGTAAATTAAATAAATTACATAGCCCAATAATTTTCTTTATCGATGCATAAAAGACAGATGAGAACTGATTTTATATGTTTATGCAAGTTGTCAATGTATAAATGGGTGACATTGGATTCCATTAACTCCCGGTTGTGCTTAAGATATGATGACACCTATAAAATAAAATTTATATGGATCGGTTATTCAATATCGGAAATGGAATCTTATGTAATTATTAATCCATTTAGTTCAAATTAAGGGGATGTTTGGTTCGAGCAGGGGAATATGATAGGAAATGAAATTATGAAAGATAATTGAATGATTATGGAATTTTCAATCTGTTTGTTCGCGCTCTGCCAATCTCTTGTCCGTCTGTTTGGTTCAATATAAAAAAAACAAGTTACGTATGTTCTGGTCTAGTGATAGAATGCTTAGTGTTTGAGACCAAAGATCTCAGATTCGAGTTCATAGTGATGTAGCCTTTAAAATTTTGTTATTAATGGATCCAAGAAAAAAAATCAACTTTGTTTAAAATTTTGTATTAATAGACCCAAGAAAAAAAAAACTTTGGTGGGGATGGTAGTATAAACGATGGCGGTGGTGGATGTCACGGTGGAGTTGACAAGGGGTGGCGACAATGACGGCGGAGGAGGGAGTGGTGGTGGTGGTGGAGGCGGTAAAGAAGAAAGAGGAAAATATAGAAATCTAAATTTGGAGCGAGATCGAAGAATGACAAAATCCTCAAATAAGAGAATTCCTCAAAAAAAAAAAAAGAGGAGAAAGAATATTATTAAAATAGCTAACGAACTCTTACTAGGAATATAATTAAAAAATATAACTTGTACCTGTTTGTGGTCCACAGTAAACACATTTGCTCCGTCATTAGTTAGCTAAAAAGGATCAAAGACATGACACAATATACTTAAGAATTTCCACACGATATTTTACTTCAAGTTTTTGTGTTATTTCAAATAGAACGGAGAACAAATTTTCAACAAAGTATTAAAAAGTTGGTAATTTAAGTCTCATACCTACTCTAATTAATCTTCAAATGAAAATTCTGGGCCACAATGCTTTGTCGCTCTTTTAAATTTAATAGAGGATTATAATAATCAATGCCCTTGTTTCTAACAATTTCATTATTATTAAAAGCTGAACATATAAACATTAATAAAACAATCAATGTTATTCCTAACCACTGATATAGAAGTTGGATCCTGTAAAAACTCATTTTTTTTTTGAATTTAAGAGTTGTACACAAATGTATAAAATTGATGAACAAAATCTATAAAGTTATGCATAACTTTATAGCGTTCTTTGCATCATCTTTATACGTCTTATGCATAGTTCATGGAGTTCTTAAAAAAATGTAGTTCACATTTGATCCATTATATATATATATATATATATATATATATATATTAGATCTAGTGAGAACTCATCTTTTTTGAGAATTTGAGAACCATGCATAAGACGTTGAAGATAATGCACAAAACAAGATATAAAGTTGTGCATAACGAAAACTTTCTAAAATTGTTGCATAACAAAATAATTTTAGAAAGTTTTAGATTATCTTAACTTACACCTTTTATCATCATCTTCAACTTCTTATCATGGTTTGTAGAGTTCAAAAAAAGATGTGGTTTCATTGATCCACATCTTTTATGAACTCTGCGAACCATGCATAAGGCGTTGAAGATGATGCACAAAGCGGTATAAAGTTGTGCATAACAAAACTTTCTAAAATTATCTTTTGTGCAACAATTTTAGAAAGTTTTCGTTATGCACAACTTTATATCTTTTTTATCTTCAACGTCTTATGCATGGTTCTCAAGTTCTCAAAAAGATGTGTTCTCATTGATCCAACCCCTATATATATATATATATATATATATATATATTAGTTGATTAAATGAGAACCACATCTTTTTTCCGAACTCTACGAACTATGCATAAGACGTGTAAAGATGATGCACAGAAAGGTATAAAGTTGTGCACAACGAAAACGTTTTTGTGAAACATTTTTAGAATATTTTCGTTATGCACAACTTTATAGATTTTGTTCGTTGATTTTATACGTTTGTGCATACTTCTCAAGTTCTCAAAAAAGATGAGTTCTCACTGGATCCAACCCATATATATATATATATATATATATAGTATTTAATCTCATTCATTCATCTCATTGATTCTATGGTAGAGATCTTTTTGGATTTTTTAAGCTTATCTGTGCAAATCATACAAGACAAATAAATCACACTTGAAAAACCATTTGTGACAGATTTAAACCCATAAAAACTTTAGTGAGGTTTGAATATGTAATCTTTTTATCATAAAAATTCACTTTACCACTTAATCGTCCTAAATGAACAATCTACTTTCTATATTAATGTATTTATAGATATGCAACACAATGTAATGTATAGAATTTGGATTTAGACTCTTGTGGGGTACCTACTATATACTTGCATGAGACGTCCTAGCTATTCTGAAATGTATTTATCATACTTGTTCCTCTTTTTGGGATAGCTCACACCTCAACCTATAGAATATGAAAGAGTAAATAACGGTGATTCGATGATTAAAAAGCTATGAAGACTTTTGCTTTGTGGATTCCATGAGAATATGTGAGGGTAAATCATGGTGACCGATGATTAAGAAGTTACGATGATTTTTGCCTAGTGCACACAAGGACTCATCCTAAAGATAGTGAAATTTCATACTGCGGCTGCTAGGATTCGATCATTAATCCTTGTTCGAAATCTATTGGCTCTTAACCAACCTATCTAAACTGATCTAAATGGTGAGGTAAAATATTTTTCTTACTTTACAATATGTAATCAAGTATGAGGTATCCATCCATCACCAGATAAGCAAGTAACACGTGTAAAATATCTTGAGAAAAATATGGAAAGATCCCATATAGTATCATTAGGGGGAAATGACTGCAATTATATATGTCGGGCAACATGCAAGCTCGGAATGAATAAGTTAAGGTACGGTTTCAGAATTTCTATAAAAGTTTGTTGGTAAATTAAATGCTTACAGTTAACAAATGTCAATTAAGAGGACGTCAGGTTCGTAATTTGGAAATAAATTACAAGCATACGCCGTGTGTTGGCTTAGTGGTAGAGTCGTTAATGCCCGAGGCCAAAGGTCTCGGGTTCGAGTTCACCGCGACGCAGCCTTTAAAATTTTTGTATTAAATTACCAAAAAAAAAGAAACTCTTGTATTGGCACGGTACGAACGGATAAAAATATCATTTATTCTTAGCAAAAATATCATTTATATTAAAAAGTGTCATTATCTACACATACGGACGTCCGCGCAGGATACCACCTCATATGTAAAAGGGCACACAAGCAAAATCATATTCTTAACTCATGTAACTATGTAAGCTTTAATTTCTTTCATTTTAGATCGTATTTTTTGTAATTTGTTTTCATATTTTTTATATACATAATATGCACTCTTGGATATATTAATATCACTGAAATAGAATTTTCCACGCATACCAATTCAAGGGTGCTTGTTATTCTTGCTTTTGGATTTACCAAAATCTACAATAAAAATAAAAGTTGGCTTGTTAATTTGCCATACTTATAATAGGGTTAGATTTGATATTTTTTTTCCCTTAAATAAACATTCTATTGCTTTTATATGTATCTATTTATATTGTTGCTTGGTCCACTATTAGGATGAATGTAAAAGTCTTCATAAAAATTACAAACTTTCAAAGTATCATTTTACCAAGGGTTTGATTACTATATATGTATGCATGCTTATGTATATTTGATGAACAATAACTGAGTCCAAATATAAATGAGTATTAGTTATTAACTTTCTTGATTGCATATCTCATCTTGAACAATAAACAAGTACGGAATGGATGTTGGTTAATTTATATTGGGGGTGGTCTCCTGTGCGCGCCCCGCGCACGGTGAGACCACCCTAACATCCTAATTAATTAGTTATTAATCCTAATTAAATAGTTAATTAATCTTAATTAATTAATTAAATTAATTCTAATTAAAATTAATTAATTTTATAAATTTTAATTGAAATTGATAAATATAATTTTAAATTAATATATCTTAATTTTGAATTAATAAATTCTAATTATGAATAATAAACCCTAATTATGAATTAATAAACCCTAATTTTGAATTAATAAACCCTATTTGGAATTAATAAACTCTAATTTTGAATAATAAATTCTAATTTTAAATTAATAAACCCTAATTGGAAATAATAAACCCTAATTTTGAATAATAAACCCTAATTTTGAATAATAAACCCTAACTTTGAATTAATAAACCCTATCGTGAATTAATAAACCCTAGTTATGAATTAATAAACCCCAATTATGAATTAATAAACCTTAATTATGAATTAATAAATTATAATTAAAAAATCTAATTATCATTTATTACTATATTTAATATAAGTTTTTATCTTAAAACAAAAGACAAAATATTAAATAATAATATACTAAAAATCAAAGAAAAAAAAAGCAATGTAAAATTGAAAGTCACAGTATATGCATGTACTTGGCAGATACAAGTTTTTCACTTTATATTGTTTCTGAGGGCTTTCATTTCTAAAGCAACCAAAATGTTAACCAACTATCCATGTGCATCATCGTCTTTCACAAAAATAGGCAATTACTGTACATTATGATTAATAAATCTTAATTAAAAATTAAGAAGTAATTCTAATTGGGATAGCCCTTACTTTACAAATTTTGTCTAATTAAATTGGGGGTACTATTACCATTAATAGGTGGGCGAACCCGAAATAACCGGGTACAATATGTCAGGTAGGGTTAAAAGGTAGTGGAGCCCCATCATTAAACTTTTTCTCAAGTGAATTAAATAATGCCTAATTGGGTTGTGTTTATAAGAAGGTTTAATGAATTTTTAATTAGGGGTGTCTAAACGGTTTTCGATTTTCGGTTAGAACCGGAACCGAACCGAAACCGACAAATTCGGTTAACCGAAAACCGACAAATTTGGTTATCGGTTCGGTTTCGGTTCCAGAGTTGAAAAAAAATTCGGTTATTGGTTGACCGATAACCGAATGGTTCGAACCAAAACCGAAAAACCGTTTTTATTTTTAATTATTATTTCAATTACTAATTAATTAATTAAAATTATGAAAATCAATTTTAATTATTACTTTATTAATTATTGTTAAATATTTTATCTATTTTAATAAGTTTCAGTTTTAATTATTATTTTATTTATTTTAATTATTATTTTATTTGTTTTATTATTATTTTATTTGTTTTTATTATTAATTAAATTTAATTCGATTTTTCGGTTAACGAAAACCGAACCGCGGAACCGATCGGTTTTCGGTTAACCAAAATTTAAAACGGTTCGGTTTGGTTCCACTTTTTCGAAGAAATTCGGTTCGGTTAACCGAAAAATTCGGTCCGGTTTACTGAAACCGAACCGTTAGACACCCCTATTTTTAATCATCTTGAGTTGGTTTTATCTAAAAAAGGGTAAAAAAAAAATAAATCAAAAGATCATCATGAGTTGGTTCCGTCGACTGCTCAGTGAAGCCTAATCGGGTTGTGTTTATAAGATAAAATGAAGGAAAATAATTATTGAAATGGAAAATTGTTATCGTGTTGTATAATGTGTAAGATACATACATGGTAGTTGAATGTATAATAAATACGTACTTTATTTTTTTTATATTTTTTGGTATCATGGGGAACCCGCAGCCGCTACATTAGGTACGCACTGGGTAAATCTCATGTTCCTATGTAATAGCCTGCAAACCACACAGGACAAGTAAACCACACTTGAAAAAATACGTACTTTATTGTACATGTTTATATGATGTACCGGTTTAATTCGGGACTATATGCACTTTGTATCTATGCAAGGCAAAAAATTATGTAATATTTAAATTAAATCTAATTATATTCCATTAATTTTCAATTATAATTTATTAATCTCTCAAATTATGATGAATTAAATCTCAATTTGGATTTAATTACAATTATGTATGTCTGTGACAGTGTATTTTACTTATTGCCTATAATATTTTTTTATGATAACCATAGATCTATAAAAATTAATGGTCCGAATTGCATACGACAAAATGGAAAGCTTATATTTGATGCTCGTCATATGTATAGTTATATATATTACTCATGCCCCAAGACTCCCAACACGCACTCTATTAATGATCTAAACCCAATTGAATATAGAGTAATGCTATTTATACATAATATATAAATACATAATTGGATATTACAGTAATCTTACATATTTAGTGATTATCCTGCCATTAATACAATTAAGTGAGTTTGGAATTCACTTCGACACCCTTAGCCGAAAATTAGGAATACATTAGGTCAATTGAAATTATAAATTTCATATCTCTCCATACACTAAAATAATCGCGGCAATTTAACAGCCTAATTTTCGCAATCTTTAAGTTAATTATAATAATTTATTTTTGGTATATCTTTTAACTCATCACTCTAAATTGATTCCCTATTAACTTAATTTAGATCATTTTTTTCGTATATAGCTTAGGATTTTCGCTTTCATAATTATTATCTCTTCTCACACGTTCTCTTCGGGTTGGGCGCTAGGTGCCCGTGCCATAGGCTTCTTTCGCCGGATCACCTTGCTTATGTAATTATTAACGTATTATAGATTATATTTATGAGAACGATCATGAAATAATTTTATAATACATAAATCTTAAAATTATGCACTAGACATACACTAGGATGGGGTCAGGCGCCAGGAGCACCGATCGTCGGGTGATCCCTATTATGTAAGTATTTAACGCACTATAAACAATTATGAAAATAATCCTGATATAATTTTATAATTATGAAATAAACGTTAATTTTCGAAACTAATTAGAACATTCATAGCTCTTTTACCTTATTTTGTTTGTTCTCACTTTTTTCTTTTTCGGTAAAGAATATTCCTTCTCTTTTATAAACAACTTGTAGAGATCATTTACGTTAATAGATTATTGTTATCAATAGCAGATTGTTGTATCGATTCATTTACTGGTATTATAAAATTATGAAGTAAATATTCCACACGAAATAGTAAAACATCGATATATATTATGCACCAGTTCGATTTCATCTATTCATATGAATAGAATTCTCATTGTAAATCAAATATAGAATTGTTGTAAGTTGAAATGGAGGAAGAATTGTACTTGGATATGCACGTTGACTCCGTAAGTTTACCATATCAATGAAGAATTATATATGGACGAATATTTGCTCCATTTAGAATATATGTAAAGTTATTAATAATGTAAAATAAGTAATAGTCTAAAATAAGTAATAACCAAACCCGATAAATTTGAATCGGATCGAACCGATTCAAATTATAAGGGTATTATAGAATTATCCATATTAAAATATATATTCTCGAATAAAATATTAGTTATTCTACAAAAGTTCAATGCTTTCATTAACAAAAAACAAGAGTCAGCATCTCAAGGGACAAGAAAATTTGATTTGTTAAAGAATAAAGACAAAAATTTGGATGGGCATAGCCTCATCATGCACTCACCCTTATTGATTAAATTAATTTTATATTAATTAAGTCGATTAAGAATAATTAGGTTTTATTAATTTATATTTAATAATTTTAATTAAAATTTATTACTTCAAAATTGAGGTTTATTAATTCGTGATTAGAATTTATTGATTTTTAGTTAGGATTGATTTAAAATTAGGATTAGTAATTCTTGATTACGTTTTATTAATTTTAATTAGATTTTATTAATTTATAATTAAGATTTATTAATTTATTAACTTTAATTATGATTTATTAAATCAAATTAGAGTTTACTAATTTAGAATTAGGGTTTATTAATTTTATTTAAAATTTATTAAATCTTATTTAAAAATAATTAATATGTTTATTTATTACATTAAATAATTAATAAATTAATTAAGGGTGGTCCTTGTGCGTGCTAAGAATAAAATATTTAGATATACACCGATCACGAGACAAGAAACTGAGAACATTTTGTGGTCATATGTATCCTGAAAAACATACCAACAAAGTTTTGTTGGAAATATACAAAATCCAGTTGACCTTGACCTCTAAAATAGGGGGTTTTCTTTGGGGGAATGGAATTTTAATTTATTATGTTCCAGATTGATAAACATGGATTCTTAGCTTGCAGAGCAGTTCTAAATATCCTCAATTTAAAAATCAAAATGTTAAAAGATAGAACTAAAGTAGTATTTTGATTTTATCCGAACTAAATCGAATTTAATTTGTTTCTTTCTTGGTATATAAAGTAAACTATATGCAGCCAATTTCTTTTAACAATTTGATTTGATATTTTAAGGAACTGGAAATTAAACCAATGTTTTTAGCTAGCTATCATGTTTTGACTACTCATGCAGCTATTATATAACCGAAAACCTTATAATTAGTGGGAAGTGTAAGACGAGTAGGTTATTATATATGGACTTCCCAATTTCTTAAATCTCGAAATTTAGGAGTTATTGTCGCTAATTGCCATCCTCTCAGGTAATGAAATAAACCTTTTTTGGATAAATATTTATTTTACAGACCACATGATTGACAGTGACTCGAAATTGAGACTATTACATTCAAAAAATTTGTTGTCTTGCGAGCTCAACAGAATCACCTAATTCATCCTCGGACATCTTAATCTAATCATCTACAAATACTAATGTTGCTAAAACTCAACCCAAGTCTTATCACTTTCTATATTGAATATCTCTTTTTATTTTGTATGCACGTGTTTTAAGAAATATGTAACCGTTATCAAAATTCATAATTGATTAATGCAGTAAAAGTGAGAAGATATTTAGGTTACGACACTTAAAAAGAAGAGGACAATATGTTGATAAAATGTAACAACGTATGGGGACCAGAATTCATTGGAACTTGAGGTACAAATAATTGATGATTTGGAGAACGCCCTAGGTCTAGTCTAGAATTACCATATAATTTATTTATATATTTATTTTCAACAAATAAAAATATGATAGTATAAAGATTTAGTTATCGTCTCTTTTGGTGGATTGTGATTTTCATTATTTATTAAGTCAACACATTGCACATAATACGCTTAATGTGTGTGGGCTACTCTGCTAGAGTATCATCACTTTTTCATTTTCTTTCAACTCCTAAAGTGTCAATCATCATCGATCTAAATAAATTTTAATATTCCATTCTGCAATTCCTACATTTTGTGGATGAGATAATAATTCCTGAGGCAAAACCCTACACGAAAACAATATTGCATATGCATTTAGAACATTAAAAATTGAAATCCGTAGATAAGTGACCAATTAAACGAAAGAGAGTTTTGTGGCGGGCGGAAATGCGGAATGATCGTCGATGCAGAGGCATGGACAAGAGCGGCTCGATTAAGGCTTCAAAGCGGAGGGTACATGAATGAACCAAACGCACCGGAATGAGAGGATTTCGAGAATATGTAGGTATGGAATTGCATATTCGGGAGAGCTAAAGGATTTGATATGTCTACTCATACCAACAAGATGCATCTTCTTTCTGAGTCCATCTCATAAAACTCTAAAGTTAAGCGTCTTGGCTTGGAGCAATTGTGGGATGGGTGACCCCAAGTTTTCTCGGGGTGTGTGAGGACAAAGCACACTGAAAAGACTCGTGTTGATGCGTGGGGTCGTCACCAAAACCGGGCCGGGTCGTTCAGATGGTATCGAGCCGAACCTCTCCCGATGCGGTGTGGTTCGGGGGCGAACCAGCGGAAGTTGGTGGGCATGTGGCCGGGGTAGAAATGCGGAGTGATCGCGGTGCGAGAGGCATGGACAAGGCGGCTCCGATTAAGGCTTCAAAGCGGAGGGTACATAAATGAACCAAACGCACCGGAATGAGAGGATTTCGAGAATATGTAGGTATGAGACGCATATTCGAGGAGAGCTTAAAGGATTTGATATGTCTACTCATACCAACAAGATGCATCTTCTTTCGAGAGTCCATCTCATAAAACTCTAAAGTTAAGCGTCTTGGCTTGGAGCAATTGTGGATGGGTGACCCCGGAAGTTTTCTCGGGGAGTGTGTGAGTGAGGACAAAGCACACCGAAAAGACTCGTGTTGATGCAGTGGGTCGGCCACAAACCGGAAGCCGGGTCGTTACAAGTTTAATGTCGATCTCTATCCTCCATTGGATGACGTCCCTGAAAAATGGAGAGAGAGAGAGAATGAAAAAAAAGTAACATTTTATATCATTATAGTATAAACTGAATAATGTATCGACTTCAACAAGAATTTTCTTCTGATTAAATGAATTACAATGATCAATGTTAATATGAGGGCAAAAGTATAGCATTTAAGATCGTTATTGCCTACTCAACTTAATTTACTTTAATTGATTAAGAGTATTTTACCTTGTCCAAACTTAATTTACTTTTTATTTATTGTCTATTAATTTACATAAAAATAAAGAATATAAGTAATAGTTAATTAAACTCGTGGGAAGTAATGACCTACTACTCATACATATACACATCAAAGGAATCATGAGAATGAACACATGAATGATTATTTCAATTCTGTCTCATCCGGTCGTGCCAAACACAACTTTAGTTTTAAAATAAAATATATTCAAAGATAATTCTATCCATACATAATATCCATATAATTTGAACTAGTTCGGTCTGGTTTAAATTTATTCGATTCAATTATTATTTATTTTAAATAATTAAATCCATATCCTTATTATTTATTTTAGATAATTAGTAATCGTGCATCTTTATATATATGGAACAAAATATCCACCCATATATAATCATCAATTTATATGGTATCAAAATCTAACTTACTCTTTATCATGCATATCCAATAATTATAAAATATTCATCCTACTAGTATGAGGAAAATTGATGATTCAATTAGCATATTCAATAGTTTACAATATATTCCTCCATATAATATGTAAAATAACTAATATATCAAATTATGTATATAAATATTATTTATGAATAGTACGTACTCATTTATTTATGTGTTTGTTCTTATCTAATTCACCGCCCAAAAATAATGATGTTGACATAATCGCTTCCGATATAGTAATCAATAGTAACTAGTAATCCTTATGGAGATAAAATAAAAGCTCAGTAATAAAGATGAAGACGACACAAATTTAAATTTTCTACGCCATCAATAATTCTGCCAACCTTCGTTTACTATATGAAGCTTTCAAACTTAAGTATCTTTTAATGAATCACCCCCACCCCAAAAAAAGTATATTTTAATTAATATTTTCGAATACTATTAAATTGACCAAAAAATCTAAGATTAATACAAATTGTGATCCAAGACACAACTACAAGCTATATATACAAAAGTGATATCATCATTATAGATACTGCATTATAGCGATGCAATACAGTTTTTTTTAAATAAAATAAAATATTTGAGTACTTCTGTTGAATTGTTTTACCTAAGGTACAAAAAGTCACACATACTTAAAATGTACCGCAATTTATATATATATATATATATATATATATATATATATATATATTTATTTATGGGATATTGGGATATATTATTTGGCTCTTAAGAATGAGTATATGATTTGTTATCGGCTATAGGAGTAAGAAAACAGAAAGCTTAGAAACTTAGAATGCAAGGAGTTTATTGATTTCTCTCCGGTTGTCCTCAATGAGGTATTAAAATGCCTTTTTATAAGCGAAAAACAATTATTACAACAAACATATAATGATGTTATCACTATTCTAAGAATACATCTCACCTAAAAAGCAAAACAAGACATTACACCTCATATCTTATCAAGCATCTTAATAATGCTTTGGTACACGTTATCATCATTCTATCAACATTATATATATATTTATATATATATATAAAAGGGTAAAAAACTCTATTAATCCAACAAACCAAAAATGCAATCAAAACATGCAAACGCAAAATAAAATATGAATTTTGGTTTTTAATAGGATTTTCACATGTATATATATACATGTAAGGGTAAATATCAATTTAAAACTCAAATTATAACGTACTCGCTTTATCAAATATGTCTTGTATCCATCTTACGGCATTTGGAATTTTGACGTGGTTCGTCGGAAAATGGGAAGCTGGAGCAAAAATGGGAAACTAACGCATAATTTCATGTGACATCCGACAAGACATGTCAAGATTCTAGGAGCTAATTTAAAAACTAGACGCAAGATATTTTTGATACAAAACTGATGATAGTTGATGACTTATATAAACATTTCTAATAATTCGAGACATTTTTTATATATCAAGTAAAGTTTAAAGTTAAGGTGTTATTTTTCTATGTATACATATATTTATTACCGATTTGATAGTTTGGAGATGAGTTCTTGAAACATGAAGTATCATTTGTAAAGTATCGCTTTTTATATTCAATCATATTGAATTAGTTTTACATAATTGTTAGTTTTGTTTAGAAGTATTATCTAATTCTTCCATCCCAACTAATTTAACCTTAATTTTATTTTTATCAGCATTTTTAATTTGGGACCTTATCTATTGAATATGAAATTTTGTGGTAGACGGATGGAAAATTAATCATTTGGACGGAGTTGCAAATTCCATAAGATTACTCTTTCCCTTGGTGGGTATCGATTAATAACTCAAAATGAAAACATATATAATTTGTTCTGCTATATAGCAATAATACAGAATAATTGTTTGATATAATAATGTATAAGATGTTACAAATAGGTAAACAGATTTGTTGTTTTTAATTGAGGTATCACAACCGCAATCAAACTTCGTGATTATTATATATGCACTTAATTAATTATGCTTTATGTGCTCCCAAAAATGAGACAGAAACTCGTGTAATAATATCCCAATGTTAAGGGACACGAACTATTTAACCTGCCACGGTCAGAAGAGAAGACAATGCATCTAATACACTTTAAAGCAAATAGCAAATAGAGTTGTTGTTCTAGCTATTTCAAAATTTTTATTTTAAGCCAATAATTACAAGTTGTACAAATTAACGATCCACGATCCTAATGATTGGTGTACCATGCATGCTAGAGTTTGACAATCTTTACCTTAAATTTCCAAGTTTGATGATCTCAATAGAAAAAAAATTACTAGTTTGAAATACATATTTTTAAGACACAAAATATATATCATATCATGAACTCCAAACTAATAGATTACAAAGAATTCCAAATAGAAAAATTTCTAAATAGACACATATGCCTCAAGACATAGAGGGATAATTATGTAAACATACAATAAGTATGGAAATTAATTATTTATACTTATTTATATGTATTAATCAAAAATTACTAATAGATTCATATACTCTTATAACTATTTTTGTAATAGTTGAATTTTTGAATTCAAATATCTTTTCCATGTCTTTCCAAATCAATTAAATATTTATATCTCCATAATTTTAGTGGATTAATTAAAACAGTTAAGATAATTGTCATATGAATTTTTTTTATAAAGGTTTAGCATGCAGTAATATGAAAAGAAATGTGTTTAAAAATAAGAATAAAACAAAGAAATTTATTACATATAACATGAAAGAAATCCACTAAAGAACCTGTTCATGTTTCTCTTGATTACGTAAAAAAATAAATCCGAAGGACGAAAGTTCTGGTTTGACTGACGGGCATCAGGTTTAATTAACCCTACACCCTTCATATTCAGAGTTTTAAATAAGATTTAGTAACTCATAATTAAAATTTATTAATTCAGGTTCATTAATATGTAATTATAATTTTATTGAATCTTAAATACAATAAGTAGGCAGCACATGCTGTCGATGCGCACGCCAGTAGCAAGGCTCTTTGCCAAGTACTCAGGTACCATCACATGAGATGAGATGATGAGATGGGATAATTTAGGTGAATGATTTGTTGGATAATTTAGTGAATGATTTGATATTGATTAATTGTTCTATATAGATTTTGTTTATAATTTTTATATGAAATATTTAAAGGATTAATTAGTCCAAATATTAAAATGCATAAATTAAGAAAAAATTGTTTCAATAAATTATGGTTCATATATACAGATTTAATCAAATTATATGATTATTATGTCTAGACATATATGTTGCCTGACTTGAAAGATATCTAATAGACTAATATGCTTTAAATATGTGATCTGATTTGTTCTCCCATAATATAAGACTACAATAGATGAAAAAAAGAAGAGAGAATGCAATAGAGTTTAAAAGTGCAAGGATATATATCCTCCCATTTTTGTTATATCTTTCAAATAATTTATTTTTTAGATTTACTTTCTTTTAGATAATTACTCTTTTTCTTATTTCAGGAATATTCTATAGGGTTTACTTCGATAGACGTTTCAACGAGGCTCTACCTTTGGAGAGTAAATTTGGAAAATATTTATTTACTAATTATTGATAATCTCTAATACTTCCGTTTTTGTCTTAATTTTTTTTGTAAGGTTAAATCCCATGATTTTATCTCATTCAAAAGTGCAGCCTCCTAGTTTTTGTAAGTCCAACTACCCACTGTCAAGTAAACACTGTTTCTGACATTATCTTTTTTGTTTTATTTTTTTTATGTTTTTTGGTTTTTGGATCTGACGTTTGTTTACTTCGGAGTAGAGATGTTAATGGATCCCGAATCCGATCTAGATCCATAAATCCAGATCCATTTTTTAGGATCTAGATTCTCAAAAAATTGGACCCGATAGATCTAGACCGGATCTGGATCCTACTCCTATATTTTGGATCTGGATCTGAGATTTAATTTTTGAGACCCGGATCTGACCCGCAGATCCATTATATATATATTATTTTTATTATAATTAAATACTTAACCCCAACTTAAAACTCTTCAATTTTCTTTTTCAAATTCTTCCAAAACAAATATGCTCTCAATTTCATTTCAAATTCTCTCAATTATGTATCAATCGGCATTCATGGCAGGTCGCGCCACTTACACCACCGACGATTGAGTTGTTTTTTGTTTCTTACTTTATAGTAAATTTGTAACTAACGTCTTCCAATATAGTGATAATTGTAGAAATTCTAAATAATTATTATAGTATTATTGTGTATTTAAATTATTATGGTGTTACTGTAAATTATAGTTGATTTAGAATTTATTTTAGAAGCAAAAACATATGGATCTGGGTCTAGATCCTGGATCCTGTGGATCTTATGGATCTGGACCAGAATCTAATTTTTTTTAGACCCAATGGATCTGGATCGGATCCGAATCAAAGCAAAAAAAAAAAATCAAATCTGGATCTGGATCTAACCAGATCCGATTCAAATCCGACCCATTATCATCCCTACTTCGGATCAGTCGTTTGTTGAATAGTTTTAATGAATTATCAAAATAAATTTTATATCTATGGTGGTTGATTTCGTATGATGCCGGCAAAGTTGCTGTTTTCTTTCTACCGTCTTATAGTATTTATGCATATTATGAGTGAAATATTGGCACCTAAATTCTTTCATACCACAACCACTCGGATACAATAAAAATTGTCCCTTATATGTGTATATATATAAAGTGAGATTCAAATAAAAATCATTTTTAATATGAGAATAAAAAATCATAAAAATTTACTATGAACAAAATGAATTCGTTATGAAAGTTAATACATCCGCGATGAAAGTTACTCTTTCAAAAATTCAGAATTTTCATCCAAGTTCGAAATCCATTAGGGACGAAAAATTCTTTATTTTTTAGATTCAATAACTTTCTCAATGGATTCACCAACTTTCACAATAAATTTATCATTTTTTATTCTCACATTCTCATATTCTCATATTAACCATCTCTATATAGATAATTGTGTGTTATAATTTAGTGATTTTCAAAAAAGTTAGTGATTATCATAAAAGAATCTCGCAGTAATTTGAATGGTACGTCCAGTCCAACATTAATTACTTAGCAAAATAAATACTTGAATTCTTCATTTTCATTCCGACACAGTAGAAAATTAATAGTAACTAACGACAAAAGTAGATAGATTAATTAATACGAATCTTAGATAGCGTGTGAAATAACAAAATGAAATGAATTCTAACTGCAGCTGGAGTCAAATATGAATGGTCCAAATCACAATTTATTATTTTCCTCGTAATTATAAAAATTCAAACTTATCCAAAAAGGGAAAGTTTTTCCCCTAAGCGCTCACACCTCAATCTCAGAAGAATATAAAAGGATAAATCACAGTAATTTAATGATTAAATAGTTGGGTGGACATTTGCATAATGTCCAGAAGAAATTACCATACTATGACTATTGAGACTTAATCCTTGATCTTTGTCCTAAATCTACTAGCTTTTAACTAACCGACTGCTTTTATATCCTTTCATTTCTACTTTTTTGGAAAGTTAAAAACTCGGTCCAAAACAAAAGAAAATACAAATAACCTAAATCCAAAAGTAATCGTGAAAATGTAAAAGAGATGGTTGATCAAACGTTTGTCTCACAGCCGATAGTGTCAAAAAATAAACGAAACACGATTCCAACGGTAAATTAAAAGAAAATAAGATATCGTGTTGGGATCTAAAAAAAGTAATCTAAAAAAAGTAATGAAAATAACATATATCACTGAAAACTAAAATAAAAATGAAATAAGAATGTACTTTAAAGAATATGGAGATTCCAACTATTTTGACCGTTGGAATGGGCCAAAAAACAAGCAAAAATGAAAACTTGAAATTCCAAACTATATTTGTTGGAAGTTTTCAACTGATAAACTCTGTTGGAATATTCGTTAAGATAAATAGAACTATAGAAGAGTGTTAGAAATAGGGGTTAAGATAAATAGAAATATAGAAGTGTTGGAAATGCACTACAAAAATACAGGCGAATAGCGACGAAAAATTCCATCGCAGATCATGCCGGATCCGTCGTTAAAATCTTTTAGTGATGGATCTGCGACGTACTTATGCCGTCGTTGGATAGCTGGTTGCGAAACCCCTAACGACGGATTTTGGTCCGTCGTTAAATTTCTACGACGGAAAGTTCAGTCGCTAATCGACGATCTTTTTGAACGGTTGTCTGACTGATTGGCGACCGACTAGCTATGGATATGTCCGTCGCTAGTTAACGACATATACTAGTCGTTAGATTCTGTTTTTTCTGTCTGATATATTGCGACCGATTAGCTACGGATATGTCCGTCGCTAGTTAACGACGGATTAAATCTGTCGTTAGATTCTGTTTTTCTGTTATTTCACGTCGTCAATCCGTCGCTAAATTGCAGAATCTGGACAACTTATTTTTATATTTTGGACGGTCGTTTACAACAAACAACAAACCTGTTTTCAAACATACCAAATACAAATAAACACAATCCAAATAAAACGATTCCAAACGGTACAATATCAAACAAACAAACCAATTCAAAATGATAAACATTATCATTCTAAATCATAAACATTATCATTCTAAATCAAACATACGATAAGTTTTGCAAATAAAATGTATTTGTGTCTTCCTCATACAAACCAAAATATCACGAGGGTGAGGGAAAATAGGAGCTGGCCATGAAGCGCTCAGGGCCTCCTCACGAGCGCCAAGCCCCGAGCTCAAACTCTGCTTGAACGTCATCTCGCGCTCGGCTCACCAGCATTCGGCCTCGTGTGTCTCTCGTTCTTTGCTCGCATTGCAATCTGCCTCGTGTTGCTCGCGCTCAGCTTGCATTCTGGCCTCCATCTTCAATAGCTTTTGATGATAAACTATGGAATCAGAGTTGGGCACTCTCACCGAATGAGACGACGCTTCGCTCGCATGTATGTCCGTGATAGAGAACCGACTCAAACATCCTATTCTTTTCTTTGAAGAGCTCTCAATAATATTTTTAGAATTTGAGTCATATCAATTTCAAGCCACCTCATCATCTTTCCCAGATTGGCTCAACTGTGTCACATGTTCCTCAACCTGCCTCTGTAATATAATTTCGTACAATTATTATTTAATTACATGCTCGTTGTAGCGCTAACGAATATACTTACCGCGATACTCCGAGCCTTCCCGTCTGTATAGCTCCCATCGTCGGTGGCATGATACTTTTGGAATACTTCTCATTGGACCTCTGATATGTCTACTCCACGCTCTTTTGCCTATAAATAAGTCAAACAAATTAAATAATTAACAAGTATCACGATTCTTAAATCAATTTACTATATATAAAACTTCAAAGTACTTACAATATCTCTCGCATACTCTAATGCACAGCGTGAGCCACCCCGATGCTTGACTATCCCAGTACCCTCGCCATCTGGCTCAAACATTCTATTGCTGCGGGCCTTTGCCGCCATCACTTGGATGTCTGTCCGAGCCCAATAATTCTTCCAATTATCTCAATCTCGATCAGGGATAAATGGAGGTGGGTTGGGCGAGTCCTTCAGCCGCTTGATCTTGTGAACAAGATCTTTATAGCGTTCGGCGGCCTTTGCGTGTAATACCCGAGAAATTTAAAACCTTGAATTATTAATTTATTTAGCTAAATCGGGTTTTGATATTAGAGCGATTATTAAAATTTTATAATCGTCGACGTTCGATTTTATTTTGAACGAGAAAATTTAAACGAATACAGTTACGAATCGAACCAGATGTTTTGCACTGGATAAATTGTCACATCACAACACATCATTTCAAATCCCATAAAATCTTCAACTTTTCACTACATGCTCACTCTTTTCAAACCTCATCATTACACTCAAAGAATCCTATGAAAACTATTATACAACCTCCATTTTCTCTCAATTAATCAAACCACAATTTCCCTCTCCAAACCACCGAAAATTTCGGAGAAGAAATAAGAGGAAAAGTTCCTGCTTCATCCCCGCTCCCTAACTTCATCCTTATCCGGTTCCATGAAAACACAACTCTCAACTCATTCATTTAAATCTCTATTTTCCCATTTATGAGGAACCATATAGAATCTGATTTAAATCAAAGCACTCATGTATAGATCATATCGCATAAGTTATAGGAAAAATGCGTAATCATAATAAACCTTCAAATTATACAAGTATACATGACCACACGAAAAAAAAAAAAAAAAAGAAAAAAATCAAAATAGAATCCTCGAACATATTGGACTTCTCCTGAACTAGTCAGACCGAGCCACTGGGGCTCGGCCATTAATCAATGGTGGAGCACGGCAGCGGCGCACGGGTGGCGGGAGCGGCGGCACAACTATACTGACGGCGACAAAAAAGACGAGAGTTAGAAGTTAGAGATGTATGTGTATGTGTGGGTCTCGGTTAGTAAAAGAACCGAGAGATAAGGGAGATGAGGATCGAGGTCGTGGCGAGGTCATGACGACGGCCGTCCGCGGCGGCGACACAAGAGGAGGATTTGGGCGGATCTCGACAGCAGCCAGATCGACGCGGTGGCAACGATCTCGTCGTAGGCGTAGAGGCGTCGGGTAGATCGAGCGAGAGGGTGAGATCATGTGAATCACGTGAGATGAGAGAAGAAAAAAAGATGGAGAGGCACGACACGGCTCGTCGGTCGGCCATAGGGACGGCGGTGGGTCCGCGTGTGTGCGTCGCGTGAGTGTGAGTTTCGAGAGATTAATAGGAGATGAAAAGAGATGGACGACGGTTACACGGCTCGCCGGCGATGAAGCGCCGGACATGAGGGCGGCGGTGGCGGTTGTGGAATGGGTATGTGCGTGGTGATGCATGCGTATGGGAGGGAGTGGCGAGGACGAGAGAGAGAGAGAGTGAAGAGGGAAGGGCGGTGGTTAGTATAGGTTAGTATTAAATTAGGTTAGTTAAATTAAATGTTGGGCCTTTATTTTATTTGGGCCATTTTAATTCGATTGGGCAAGTCTTTGGGCCTAAATAAATTAAATGTTGGGTTTGATCATGTAGCTATTTTAATTGGTTTAAACTAATTACATTGGCCTCGGAATAAATACTAGAATGGGCCATGGGTGAAAGTTAATTGATATGGGCTCTTGAATTAATTGAATGGGCCCAAGATTAAATGAAGGATGGACTCTTGAATTAAAGAGTAATCTAAAGACCAATTAATTATAGTGAGTTAATTAAAATCATGAGATTAAATAAAGTCTCTTTTTATAGCATAATTAATTAATTATGTTAAAGGATAAATTGAGAATTATTCTTTTAAGTGATTTATGTATGCAATAAGATGGACTTTATGTAAGGAGTGATTGGAATAAAATCCTAATTAGTGGATATTTAAGATGAATTAAATTAATTCGATTGATTAATCAAATATTGTTGGGCTTTTTATTTAATCCTTTTAATTAAGATTAATTATGGATTTAATTAATAAAATCATAGATTTAATTAATGAGTTGATTATGTCAAGTAGATACTTAAGAAATATTATTTCTAAGTAACTCAAGTTTATAGAATGATTATTTGAAGACGATTGAAGTAAGAGAAATTCTTATTAATCGTGTAGTATCGATATTATTTTCTTAATAGAAAATATGGGACGTGTGGTGAAATGCGACGAAGAAATATTGGTTATGGATGAGTTATTGAAACTCGAATTTTCGATACGCTGCTAACAAACGATTTAAGATTAGTTATGAACTTAGGATTCATAAATTATACGAACGACGTGGAGAAACATTGATGGAAGGAAAGAATGCAACGACGAGTGTCGCCTATCGTCATGACAAGACGAATCTAATAGACGAAGTATAGATTGTTAACTAAGTTGTGCAGATTAACGAAAATCATGAAACTCTAAGATTTAAAAGATAACGAATTCGTTAAATCTTAACGATGCTTCTCGAAAAAATGAATTATGTATTAAATTATATTTCTTACATTGATAAGGTCCAAATGGACGTAAATGAAACGACAAAGGATCACTATCATGTATGTCGAGAAGGTCGATTCTTAAGGTGGACTTTTCTTTTCTAATCCTCAAGGATAAAATGTTTTATTTATGATGCTTTATGAAAAATAAAAAGTATTTAATTATGATGCTTTCTCTTTTGAGAAATGATGAGAAAATGATGTTTATGAAATTACACCAAAATGTTTATGTTTTTATGTATGTATCCTATCAATGTGTTGGTTCAAAGAATGAATGAAAGAAAAGTTGTTGGGTCGCTCCCAATTCATGAAAAATCGAATTCGGATCCTGTGCTTTATAGCCTGGATTAACGTGTACACTCAAGTTGACTGTGTGCTGTAAGTACAATTCACGGCCGGTCACAGCGACGTAGAGGGAGGCCTCCTTCTACGGCGTTCAGGAATCAGGATGATGTTATATGAGGAATGAAAGGATATGGATCATACATACAAAGAAAATGTCTGGCCAGACGATTTATGAAAATGCAAGAAAATGTTTAGTAAGCACGAGTATTTCAAATAAAACCTCGTGGGTTACTGATGGGGCAGTGTAATTTAAAGATGAAAATGTTTTTGGCATGAGTCCACTGAGTGCATTCTTGTACTCAGCCCTGCATGTTTGTTTTAAATGTGCGAGGTTGAAATGTCATGCGATGGAGCAATGTTGAGCAATAGAATTCTTTTGTCACCGAAAGTTAGTACCTTGAGTGCACATCGTCATATGTGTATTCACATGTTTTCCATGCAAGAATACTAAGTCATTTATATATTATGTTTGTCAAATCCTAATCTCTTGGAAATTCTAAAGTATTCCTTATATGTGTCTCACAATTTGATGTTCCATGTCCTTATTCGTTTCTTAATTCCGTTCGAGTAATAGTCCTCGCTAATCCGTCCTTTGGAAAAGCGGTCATTACAAAGTGGTATCGAGCGGTTCGCTCCTTGAATTCAAAATCTCCTTTCAAAGTTAAGTCTAGATTGAATCACTGACTTCTAGAAATCATTGACTATGCTCAACACTCCATCACATCAAGCTCAACTGAATGAGGTAAATAATTTCTTTTCAAAATTTTTGAAATGAAAAGTTGAAAGTGAAAAAGGATGAAAATGATTTTTTTTTTCAAAAAAAAAAGAAAAGAGATTCCCACAATATGCAGGTATGAGACTGCATATTTAAGGAAAACTCAAAGGATTCCCACAATATGCAGGTATGAGACTACATATTTAAGGAAAACTTACAGGATTTGATTTGTGCTAAGTAAATAATTCTTTCTCAAAGTTTTGTAAATTTTTTTCAAGTGAAATGAAAGTTATGAGGATTTATTTAAAATGAAAGTTATTGCAAATATTGCAAATGAAGTTTCATGTCAGGAAAATAGTTATTGAAAGTGAAAGTTATTGCAAATGTTGCAAATGAAGTTTCATGTCATGAAGTACAGAATGATGAAATAATAAGAAAAGTTGTTGGTTCGCTACCAACATATCATGGTTTAATGATGTTTATGAGGAGGATGTTGGCATGATCGGGAAGTTGTTGGTTCGCTACCAACGTATGATAATGTATGATAATATCATACGAAAGATCTTGTGAATATGTGTCGATAAATGAAATGTTTGAATTCATGGAATTGAATAAAGATTTATTGTTATTAATGATGAAAATGCTCAAAATGGACATTATTTGTCAAATATGTTATGTTGAATTTTGAAATTAAAAGAAGTACATGAGTACAATGAACTATGATATGAATATTTGAAATTTTATTTCAAATCTCAAGGTTGTTAATGATGAAGGGTATGTTATCCCCAAAGAACGTGATCTATTTAAGACGCATGATCCCATTGCGAAAAGAACATAGAAGGATGAATTATGAAAATTTTATTCTATCCTAAAAGCGAAAGCGAGATCGAAATGAAATTCTCGAAATGAAAGGCGAGAAGAGAATTTACGACAGTGTGGACATGAGATCAAAGGATAAATGTCACTATGCGATAAGTGACATGAGTATAGTCTTTTATTTGGGCGTTCACATGCGATGGAACTCCAAATCGACTATGACTTATTCGTTATAAGCGAAAAGAAATGTGATCAAAGAATGAATTGATCCAAGTATTATGAGTTTTCAAAACAAGAATGAATTCGGCGTGGGCTTTTCGCACTGCACATGTGATTTTGTTTTGACCGTTCTCCTTCGTTTGAACCCGATTTACGCATGGTTTTCGCCTCGTACTCCTATCGCGACGTGCTTTAATTGTTATGAAGGACCCAACCCTGATTCTTTCTCCGGAACTTACGAGAATCAGTTGAAGTTATTTATGGTTTTATAGAATGAGGACTTTCTGATCGATAAGAATTTTAGAAAGTTACTAGAAGGTAAGATTCCTGGTGGTACAAGTAGAACTATGACATACATGAGAACCTTTGATGATGACCTATTACGAGTTATATAAGGTTTCAAATTCAATTTCATTGCCCAATTTCGTCATTGAGTTTAACTACATGACTAGTTCAAATTGAGAAATCACGTGAGTTTCTCAATGTTTTGAAAGAAATTTTAACCCAAAGGTCTATAAAGGAATCCTTTTGAAACCAAGTTCTTGTGTGACCGAAAATATTTGTAGACGGTCCGCCACCCACATGACCAAAGAAATCTCGGTAGTCGTCATTCGGTCTTGGACCCTATATTCCAATTATTCAATTCAAGAAACATAGTGGTTCAAACTCTCAAAAGTAAGATCACCTCGAATTTCGAACCCTTACCCTTGTAAGTTGTCATGATGAGTTTTCTTCAATCATTGGAACCAATAAGCATGATAAAGGTTGACTTACTTTGTCACCTAAGTGCGAATTAGTAAAGCGATAAACATCAGGCATGATATAGATTGACTTATTTCAGTCACCTAAAAGTTTCAGATCAGTGAAGTGATAGACATCAAGATATTATGATGTAAAGGAAATCTCGATGAGACGAGATATTTTCCCTATGATACACATTGATGCAATGACCCCGATGGGCTTACCAAGTACTTATGATAATGAAGGTTATGAATAAGATACTCTTTAGCATTTAATGCAAGAGTAAAAGTAAAGAAAAGTATATAATATCTGTGGGATACGAAATCCCTTATTATGTCATAACGAGAGAGATTACAACTTATCTTTAAGATAGTTGTTGTCCTTAAAACCTCATTAGTAGGTTGGACATGGCTAAAAAGAATGAAGATGCATGCGAGATATTCTTTTCCAAGAATATATATATAAAGAAATGATAGCATCTCAGAAAATAAATCTCTCGCTTTATACCTCAACCCTTAGAATTATGCTTGAGCATAATTGATTTCGAATATATGAGGCTTTGCATGGTCGGAAATGTCGATCACCACTTTATTGGGATGAAGTGAGTGAAAGAAAGTTACTAGGTCCAGATCTAGTACAACGAATGATTGAGAAGGTCGATCACATCAAGCAAAGAATCAAAGAAACCCAAGATAGACAAAAGCCTTATACGAATAAACGTCGATCTGATTTAGAGTTCAACGTTGGGAATCGAGTGTTTCTTAAGGTTTCTCCTTCGAAATGAGTTATACGTTTTAGCAAGAGAGGAAAGTTACAACCCCGATACATAGGACCTTTTGATACATAGGAAAGTTGCCACCAAGCATTGGAGACGTACACAATGTGTTTCATGTCTCGCAATTAAGAAAATACGTGTTTAATTCGAAACACGTAATTAAGCATGATGAAGTAGTCTTAGCTCAGGACTTGAGTTATGAAGAAAGACGTGTCCAAATTTTGGATAAGAAAAGTTCAAGTTTTACGAAACAAACAAATTGTTCTCGTCAACGTAAAGTGGAACCATCACGGTATGGAGGAGGCCACAAGGGAAATTGAAGACAAAATGAAAACTAAATATCCCGAACTAGATTACCATGGTACGTAATTTCGAATATTTGAGACCTTAGTTAAATCAATGATTTTGAGAATGATGAATCACAAATATTGAGAAGTGTGAACAACTAGGTTAGCCCTAGCATGTAAATCAAGTATGGAGAAATATCTCCAAAGTCAAGACATGGTAATAAGATGCTTGGAATTTAAGTTATGGGGTACACCTGTACTAACTTGCTAAGCTATATGTCAATAATGACGGTTCTAATCTGAATGTGGAACCGAAATATAATGAAAGTAATATTATTTTCAGATACCATGTTTAAGGAAAAGGGAATATCTCCAAGAGAACAAATGAAACGACTCACATGGAAGGATCTTAAAGTGAATCTAATTGGGAAGATTATCCCCCATACTTTTGTGACGATCAATAAAATGAGATATTAAGTACCTTTGACATTGAAATGAATTAATCATTGAATGTCGAGAAATGGTAAAGATGTTTGACGTCAAAGCAAAAGTATGATATGTCTTCAGTGGACCAAGGATTTTATCCTATGCGAAATTGCATGATGGATCAATAAAGAATGGTAACAAATGATGTATATCCTAAAAGGATATTACAAGTGAAGGCACTAAATGCCCGAATAAGGATTTCTCTGAAAATATTTTGAAGTAAGAATATATGAGAAATATATTCTAAGAGCAATAAAGAGGAAAGGAACTGAATCATTCGATCAATTAAGGATGGATGATAATGACGGATACCATGTTCGTAGGGTGAGGATCTAGATGGCGATCATCGAACTACTTGTGATTACTATATGACTGGCATGGCTATGAGATAGAAATCTCATAAGAACTCTAAAGTTAAGCGTGCTTAGCTTGAAGCAATTGTGAGACGGGTGACCCCCTGGGAAATTTTTTCAGGGAGTGTGTGAGTGAGGACAAAGCACATTGAAAAGACTCGTGTTGGTCTGTGGGGTCAGCCGTCAATCCGGAAACCGGGTCGCTACAGATGGTATCACCTAGAAGATGATAATATTATCGGGAAAAGAACTTCAAGCTACTTTGTTAGAAATACCTATATGGATTTCTTAGAACTTCACCTAGAAGGAGTTGCGAAGAAAATGGATTATTATATTTTTCTTTCACCAATGGAAAGAATTACGATGGAAGTGTGTGTTTAAACGAATTAGAGTTAAACACAGGACTTACTACCAACAGAAATCGATAAATTCTGCGTATATGGTTAGTTTATAACATAAACTCATATGATCCTACTAAATCGAGAATATATTGAGCTTAGATCGGAAGGTTTAAGACTAAGGATTAGTCGATATCGAAAGTTAAGATTTCACAAAGATATTATGGGTTCAAGAAGCAACATCGAAATTCGAGAGCATGATGAAGGAAAGGATAATACAAATCTCGAAGTGTACAAATTTCGAGGACGAAATTTTCTTATGGGGATAAAATGTAATACAGAAATTTAAAACTCAATTATTAATTTATTTAGCTAAATCGGGTTTTGATATTATAGCGATTATTAAAATTTATAATCGTCGACGTTCGATTTTATTTTGAACGAGAAAATTTAAACGAATACAGTTACGAATCGAACCAGATGTTTTGCACTGGATAAATTGTCACATCACAACACATCATTTCAAATCCCATAAAATCTTCAACTTTTCACTACATGCTCACTATTTTCAAACCTCATCATTACACTCAAAGAATCCTATGAAAACTATTATACAACCTCCATTTTCTCTCAATTAATCAAACCACAATTTCCGCTCTCCAAACCACCGAAAATTTCGGGAGAAGAAAGAAGAGGAAAAGTTCCTGCTTCATCCACGCTCCCTCGCTTCATCCTTATCCGTGTTCTATGAAAACACAACTCTCAACTCATTCATTTAAATCTCTATTTTCCCATTTATGAGGAACCATATAGAATCTGATTTAAATCAAAGCACTCATGTATAGATCATATCGCATAAGTTATAGGAAAAATTGCGTAATCATAATAAACCTTCAAATTATACAAGTATACATGACCACACGAAAAAAAAAAGAAAAAAAAGAAAAAAAATCAAAATAGAATCCTCGGAACATATTGGACTTCTCCTGAACTAGGCATGACCGAGCCACTGGGGCTCGCCATTAATCAACGGTGGAGCACGCGGCGTTAGCTGCGCGGTGGCGAGCACGCGGCGGCACAACTATACGACGGCGACCGAAAAATGCAGGCGAGAGTTAGAGGTTAGAGATGTATGTGTATGTGTGGGTCTCGGTTAGTAAAGAACCGAGATAAGGAGATGAGGATCGAGGTCGTGGCGAGGTCATGACGACGTCCGTCACGGCGGCGACACAAGGAGGATTTGGGCGGATCTCCGCAGCAGCCGATCGACGCGGTGGCAACGATCTCGTCGTAGACGTAGAGACGTCGGGTAGATCGAGCGAGAGAGGGTGAGATCTGTGTGAATCACGTGAGATGAGAGAAGAAAAAAAGATGGAGAGGCACGACACGGCTCGTCGGTCGGCCATAGGGACGGCGGTGGGTCCGCGTGTGTGCGTCGCGTGAGTGTGAGTTTCGAGAGATTAATAGGAGATGAAAAGAGATGGACGACGGTTACACGGCTCGCCGACGGCGATGAAGCCGCCGGACATGAGGGAGGCGGCGGTGGCAGTTTGTGGAATGGGTATGTGCGCCGAGTGATCTGTGCGTATGGGAGGGAGTGAGCAGGGACGAGAGAGAGAGTGAGTGAAGAGGGAAGGGGGCGGCTGGTTAGTATAGGTTAGTATTAAATTAGGTTAGTTAAATTAAATGTTGGGCCTTTATTTTATTTGGGCCATTTTTAATTCAGTTGGGCCAAGGGTGCTGGGCCTAAATAAATTAAATGTTGGGTTTGATCATGTAGGCCTATTTTAATTGGTTTAAATTAATTCTGTTGGGCCTCTGGAATAAATACTAGAATGGGCCATGGGCTGAAAGTTAATTGATATGGGCTCTTGAATTAATTGAATGGGCCCAAGATTAAATGAAGGATGGACTCTTGAATTAAAGAGTAATCTAAAGACCAATTAATTATAGTGAGTTAATTAAAATCATGAGATTAAATAAAGTCTCTTTTTATAGCATAATTAATTAATTATGTTAAAGGATAAATTGAAATTATTCTTTAAGTGATTTATGTATGCAATAAGATGGACTTTATGTAAGGAGTGATTGGAATAAAATCTAATTAGTGGATATTTAAGATGAATTAAATTAATTCGATTGATTAATCAAATATTGTTGGGCTTTTTATTTAATCCTTTTAATTAAGATTAATTATGGATTTAATTAATAAAATCATAGATTTAATTAATGAGTTGATTATGTCAGTAGATACTTAAGAAATATTATTTCTAAGTAACTCAAGTTTATAGAATGATTATTTGAAGGCGATTGAAGTAAGAGAAATTCTTATTAATCGTGTAGTATCGATATTATTTTCTTAATAGAAAATATGGGACGTGTGAGGTGAAATGCGACGAAGAAATATTGGTTATGGATGAGTTATTGAAACTCGAATTTTCGATCTGCGTTAACAAACGATTTAAGATTAGTTATGAACTTAGGATTCATAAATTATACGAAACGACGTGGAGAAACATTGATGGAAGGAAAGAATGCAACGACGAAGTGTCGCCTATCGTCATGACAAGACGAATCTAATAGACGAAGTATAGATTGTTAACTAAGTTGTACCGTTAACGAAAATCATGAAACTCTAAGATTTAAAAGATAACGAATTCGTTAAATCTTAACGATGCTTCTCGAAAAAAATGAATTATGTATTAAATTATATTTCTTACATTGATAAGGTCCAGCGTGGACGTAAATGAAAACGACAAAGGATCACTATCATGTATGTCAAGAAGGTCAATTCTTAAGGTGGACTTTTCTTTTCTAATCCTCAAGGATAAAATGTTTTATTTATGATGCTTTATGAAAAATAAAAAGTATTTAATTATGATGCTTTCTTTTTTGAAATGATGAGAAAATGATGTTTATGAAATTACACCCCAAAATGTTTATGTTTTTATGTATGTATCCTATCAATGTGTTGGTTCGCCAAAGAATGAATGAAAGAAAAGTTGTTGGGTCGCTCCCAATTCATGAAAAATCGAATTCGGATCCTGTGCTTTATAGCCTGGATTAACGTGTACACTCAAGTTGACTGTGTGCTGTAAGTACAATTCACGGCCGGTCACAATGACGTAGAGGAGGCCTCCTTCTACGCGCTCGTGAATCGAGGATGATGTTATATGAGGAATGAAAGGATATGGATCATACATACAAAGAAAATGTCCGCCGACGATTTATGAAAATGCAAGAAAATGTTTAGTAAGCACGAGTATTTCAAATAAAACCTCGTGGTTTCTTGATGGGCGATGTAATTTAAAGATGAAAATGTTTTTGCATGAGTCCACCGAGTGCATTCTTGTACTCACCGCATGTTTGTTTTAAATGTGCGAGTTGAAATGGTGTTCATGATGGAGCAATGTTGAGCAATAGAATTCTTTTGTCACCGAAAGTTAGTACCTTGAGTGCACATCGTCATATGTGTATTCACATGTTTTCCAACTGCAAGAATACTAAGTCATTTATATATTATGTTTGTCAAATCCTAATCTCTTGGAAATTCTAAGAAGTATTCCTTATATGTGTCTCACAATTTGATGTTCCATGTCCTTGTTACGTTTCTTAATTCCCGCCCGAGTAATAGTCCCTGCTAATCCGTCCTTTGGAAAAGCGGGCTGTTACATTCCGCACCAGTAGGTGTAGACCATGGACTCGTCCAGCGTATCATCCCAATAAAAAAATTTCTGCAAAAAATATATGATTACAACATCACTGGTGTCAAATGTAAAAACATAAATGACTCCGTATAAACAACACGGACCTTGAATTTATCGAAATAAATCTGCTTGTACTCTTGAGGTACCATTTTTCAATTGAAGCCGTTGTGGTTCATGAATTTACGGAATGACTCCATAATCACGCGTGTTACATCATTGCTTGGACACAAAATGCTGCAATTTACAAGAAATAAAGACATCATAATATTATGATTTATTTTAACTGAGACATACAATAGATAACATACACATTCACAATGGCTATCTTCTTCATCTCATCCCTCGACGGCACTGCACTACTGCTCGAGCTACCTGGGTTGTGAGACAATGCCTCCATAGATTCTTTGAGCCCGACAGGTGATGGCGACGGCGTATATGAACCTGGATGCCTCCGACCTGATGATGAGGTACCTCGTCCACCTTGAGACATCTGCAAACAAAGGTAAAAAATGTTGCATTAAAATTTCACAAATAATACATATCATAATATTTTTTTTGCATACTATAAAATAAAACTTGTTCAGCTTTCATATAATAAATTCAAACCCTATTCATCGTCGTCATCATCATCCAATGTATGATTGTCTTCTGACTCTGATAATTCAACTTCATCATCTGTATCATCAGATGTCTCTTCAATGTCTATGAGTGTACCGTCAGATGAACTAGTGTCGTGTCATCATCCACAACGACATTAGTAATCGAACCAAATGCATCCTCTTGAAAAGGGGGAGGTACTATCGATGCAGAACTTTTATCTGAGACTTCCACATTAGATCGAGCTTTAATTTTGCATACTTTCCACAACTGTAGCATTGGATGCATACAATCTCTATAGTCGAGGAGTTAGAGGAAAATAACACATCTTTTTATATGCTACTTGTGCTTTCCGTCGACTTCCACCAGCTGGAGTATTGCTCTTGAAACGAGGATGATTACAGAATTTGCAGCTCGTCAATTCAGAAGTTCGCGTCAATAAATCATGCAATTAAATGGACAACAATCAATTTTATGTACGGCTACCCCATGCCACGCAACAATCTCTTCGTCTTGTAGAAGTCATCGTGCACGTAATTTCCATCCGATGTGACTCTTTCATCGCCTTCGATATTTGATCAAAACCCTTCTCGAATGTTGTTCTCTTTCCAACTCATAAGTCGAGCCACAAATGACAATTGTGTGTGATTCGAGCAACCCGACCACAGAGGTTTATTGGCAGCATTCAACATGTCGTAAAATTTTTGTGCATCAGAATTTGGCTCCTCTTCGATCTCGTCAAAGTTGAACTGTGGACCAAAGAAGATCCACTACCATCGTATGATACGTATTTGATTGACGGCTAACATTTGAATCCACAACATTGTCCCTACTTGTGGTTGTCTCTCCTTGAAATATCCATGTGTGATAATTTGGAACAAATCCAAATTTTGATAAGTGATATCGCACAATATCTTGCTTCTGATAAGGTATATTCTTACACTTCTTACACGGACACTTGATTTTCTCTCCATCCGCGAATAAAAACTGAGCACTAGCGAATTCAATAAAACCTTCAAGTCCATCTCGAAATTCAATATTTAATCCACCAACCGAACTAAACCTCTTATACATTCACTCACGATTGTCATTCATTCTTCAAGCTCCTAATTATAAATAATTAATTAAACATATTCAACATAAGTTGTACAATATTATTCCACTCATAATACATTCAATAATTTTCATTAAAACTCGTGTCCAAGATTCCTAGAAAGAAATTTGGAGATGGAGATCGTATTTATTAATTAGGAATTAACTAAGATTTAATTGAATTTAATAATCTTCAATCAACATTTAATCAAATTTTAAATTAAAATTTATTAAGTACAATTGCATTTAACTAAATTATTCTTTTGGCATATAAATGAATTTCATAAGTAAGGGTTAATATCATTTTTTATCCCAACATTTTAGCATTTTTTTCAATTCTATCACAATTTTTAAAATTTATCAATTTTATCCTGATCTTTAATATATATATATATATATATATATATATATATATTCCTTTATATCCTAAAGAAGTATAAAAATTATTGAAACTTAAAATCAACCCAAGGCTTTTTGAAGTTCATGTTTTGGGTTATACCTATCAATTACTTTGTTATCGAGCATTAAACGATAAAGTTCAACATAAGTATATAGTTAATAATCTCAACTATCCAACAATAATCTACAACTATTTTCAATCCAACAACAATCTAGTTAGTCTCAAGCATCTAACATAAGTATATAGTTAATAATCTCAAGCATCCAACAATAATCTACACATATTTTCAATCACTTAATCTCAATCAACCAACAACATATCATTATATTTTTACGATAAATTATTAACAATATATCACAAAATATCACTATATTATGATAACATATCACAATAATCATAACAATATATCCTAGCATTACAACAATCATAACAATATATCATAGCATCACAACAATCACAACAATATTTCACAAAAAGTCAACAAAATTTGAAAACTAAATAAACCCTAACCTACCCTAACTCGACTATGGCACACAAGCAGGCGGCGGGCGCGGGGGGGCGGGCTAGAGGCTAGGGGGCTAGGGCGGGGGGCTGGGGCATGGCGGGTGGGGCGGGCGGACGGGCGGGCGGCGACGACAAAGCATGCGGGCGGGTCAAGCGGCGGCACGACGAGGCGGGAGGCGGCGGCGACGGGAGGAATTGAAGTGTTAGGCAGAGTAACGAAATTTGGGAAGAAACCATCTGTTATATTTTTTAACGACGGATTAGTGACGGACTAACGACGGAAATTTCCGTCGTTGAAATATTAACGACAGACAAACGACGCCGACTTCAGTCGTTGAAATTCTCAGCGAAAAAAAATAAAAACTAATATTAACGACGGACAAACTCCGTCGTTAAATTACGTGCAAAATAAAAAAAAGTAAAAAATTCGTTAATCTAACGACGGATACGGTTTTGTTTGATTTTGAGACTATATGGTTCGGTTTTGATTAATTTGATTTTGGCCGAATAGACCAGTGGAATCACTTGTTTTTCTTGTATCATTATATACAACTAAGAAAGGTTTTTCATAAGTGGTTTAATTGATAGTCAGTTAATTCGTAGAGCTACTCAGAAATGACTCTAGATTAATTGATCAAGCTCGAGTAGCTACGAGCTTAAGCTTGAGCTTAACAAATACCGAGCTCGATCAGTTTGTGATCCTAATTGAGTTTTTAGGTATTCAAATGTATATTTTTAGTAGTTGGACTATTTACACATACATCTTAAATAATTTGATAGATTCTTAATAAATAATCAAGTCGAGCTCAAACCCATAAAGTTAAAATCTGACGAAGCTCGTGCTGATAGTTTGGTTAAACTGTAATATCTGATTTTATGGTTGGATTATTTACTTCATTTGAAAATTTTCTAGTTGTAATTTTATGGTTAAACTATGTATTCAAACGAATACAAAAATGCATTCACTTGAACACAAACATGCATATGAGTTTCAATTTTAATGCATGCTATAACGCACTCAGCGCCGGCGCACTGCGCACCGCTTGCACGCACCCGAGTCCGCCACGCACACCCGCCGCTGCGCACGCACCCAACGCCGGTTGGGTGCGATGCAGTGTTATGTTGTTTTAAATACAGTATTTAGTTGTTTTAAATGCAGTGGTATGTTATTTCATATGCATTATTTATGTTTTATTGTGGCTCTTCTCAAACCTAGCGTCGACACGCACCCGCCTCTTTCGACCGGGGCACCCAGCCGCCTACCCAAATCGGCGTGCAAATGTGTCACGCCCCGGTTTCTAGAAATGATGGAAGCTCGTAAATCGAGGCGCGACGAATAAAAATAATGGAAAATATAAAGTAAATGAGTTGACTCGAATGATCGAGGCAATAAACCCTTAGAATTTGGGAATAGCTTCCTAAATGAAAATGGAAGACATCGAAGGATGTAATCCAATCAAAACAATATTTATCCTCAGGATCACAAGTTTAGTTTCGTGCTTCTGATAGCCAAAATACGTCAAAATGCTAAACATCAAGGATTCAGAGTCTAAGCTCATCAAAAGGTACAATTCAAGTCATAGACAAGAAGGGAAAATAAAATTAGAGTTAATTCATCAGCGGAAGTCTAAATGCAGTAATAATCCGTCAAAATACGGAGTGAACTCAAATCTCACCTCCTGCCGTCACCATTGATCAACCCGAAAACATTTGGAAAATATTTGGGCTAAGTACTAATGTACTCGGTGGGCATGCATTTTCATAAACATTTCATAAACCGTAAAAGCGGTTTATCCAATCATGATAACATAACTTAGAAGGTTTTAAAAGGAAACCACTTCTAAGCATGCAAAAATATTTCATTCGTTTGGGCCCATTGTCACAACTCTTACATTACTCGCTTTGATCCGGACCTCTAGCCACCGCCGGATCACATGCCCCATTATTGTCATCGGGGACGAACCCTTGACAATTCATGATGTACTTGAACGTATCCGACAAGCACCATAATAACATGACGTACTCGGAACACATCCAGACAAGCACCCTTATAACGCCTCATGACTTGGTTAGTGCCCGATGGAGATCAACCCACCAAACAACTAACAGTGTACACAATTCTCAATTAATGTATTAGATTAAAAGAGAATCTCGATCGATTCTTATACGAGCCTTAAACAGTAGGCGCACAAAAACATTTTATTGGATAAACAGGTTTGCGAGCATATAACTCAAATATACTTTTGTAAAGTAAGCTCACCTTGATAGGACAAAGCTCAAGAAATCACAATAATATGCGTCTCGGAAAGCAGCGCTAATCCCCTTGATCGATAAAACCTACAAGAAGCACTAATCTTAATAGGTCTCGAAAAGCTAGCCTTAAACTCAAGTAAAGGAGGATACTAGCTTATGATTCGTTAAGCCCGAGTTTTCAAAATATAATTAAATTTGAAAACTAATTTATATCGGCTAAGGCACCAACAATACCCTTGCTCGACTTTTCGTTTAAAAACAATTTAATTTCATAATCTTCTTTTGTTAAATACTTTTTACAAAAGTATAATGCAATTAAATTGCATACTAAAATCATATATATATATATTAAGGACTCTCGCTTAATATAACACATAATATAATTATCAAATTATGCACTTGACTAGCATAATTTAATTTATTTAATTATTCTAACTTAATTAATTTCATTAAAAGAAATTAATTACATTAATGAAAGAGGTCTTAATCATAAATTAAAGATAATTTAAACTTGACTTAACCTTAACTTAATCAATCAATTAATTAAACTTAATAGTAATTAATTAATTAATTAACTTATCATAATTAAATAATTTAAACTTATAATTAAGTTTAAGTTAATTATTTAATTAATAAGACTTAATATAATTTAATTAATTAAGTCTTAAAGTTAAACCTTATTTATTTAATTAATTTAAGTCCAAAGATTTAATTAATTAAAGCAAGTCAAGTCATTAATTAATTTAAAGCCCAATCATTAATTAAATCTAAGTCCAACTATTATTACTAACTAAAGTCCAACTATTTAATTAATTAGAGCCCAACTCATTTATTAATTCAAGGTCCAACTATTAATTAATTAGAGCCCAACTCATTTATTAATTCAAGGTCCAACTATTAATTAATCCAAGCCCACATTTTATTATATTCTGGCCCAAAATATTTATTAAATAAATAAAGAGGTCCAGCCCATACTTAAATTAAACTGAGCCCAACATTTAAAATGAATCGCCCACATCACATATTATTCTCGTGAACTCATTTAATAAATAGGAACCACCCATTTATTAAATAAAAGAGTCACCCATTTAATTTAAAATAAGGGCCCAACTCTTAAATAAATACTAGCCCAACCCCTTTGAAAAGATTCAGCCCAATTATTAAATAAAAGAGCCCAATACATTAAATAAATAAAACAAGGCCCAAAACATCACAAAACCCTAAACCTATCTCTTCCTCCCACAAATCCGGCCATTCAGTGAATGCCACATCGGCGGCCAACTTCCGCGACGTCGCATTTTTCTCTCTCCATCTCCATCTTCTCTCTCTCTCTCTCTCTCTCCCATTTCTCCTCTCGCCCTCATGTCTTCCTCTCAGCATTCACTCAACACACACTCACGCCGCAGCCGCCGCCGCCCGCGTTTGGCCGCCACGGTCTCCTCTCTCTCTCTCGGACACACAACACGCACACACACGGACACACGTAACACACTCGCGGATGCACACATGCGCGACGAACACCAACGCACACGCGACACACCCTCTTACGCCGCCGCCTGCTGTCTCCGTGGACGGACTGTGCCGCTGGCGAGTCCTCAGTTGCAGCGACTTGCGCCGCCATCTCTCTCGTCTCTATCAACGCACGCACACACATATCTGACGCACACACACACGACGGTGAGCACACACACGGCGAGCCACGATCGCCGCCGTCGCACTTGGCCGGCCACGTCGCCGGTCACCGCCTCATCTCCCTCTCGGTTCTCTCTCCCTCAACCTCATCTCCCTCAACACCCACACATAACACACAACATACATATACGTATATACATATTAAAAGATTCAAGGTCTACCTTTGTGGATTCCTCTTACAAGAAGGAGTGAAAGTGAGGCTAGGGTTCAAAATGAGGAGAAGTGAAGCTTATATAGTTAGGGTTTCCAATGGGCTCCTTCTTTTGGGCTTTTCAATTAAACCCATTAAACAAATTATTCTTACGGCTCAAAGTCCGATCTTAAAATTACAATTAATAATTAAACATTAGCATAAAATTATTAATATAATGATTTATAAATATATATATATATATACATAAATCATATTCGATTATTATATTATATATAATAATTCTCAAATCATTTCATAATATTTAACGAAATAAATTCTTTTGTTGGAATTTAAAATTTTCTTTCATCAGCACGAATCATCTTATAATTCTAAGTTCGAAAGTCCTTCTAATCTTATTAAGAAAGACGGGATATGACACAGCGTCGGCACGCATCCAACGTCGGTTGGGTGCAATGCATTGTCATGTTATTTTGAATGCAGTGTCATGTTGTTTTGAATGCAGTGTCATGTTATTAAGAATGCAGCGCCCCAAACCCAGCGTCCGCGGAGACCCCAACGCTCGTGGACTCCCCTACCCAGCGTCGTCGGGCACCCAGGCGCCCATTGGTGCCTTCCCATTTTGCCCCTGAGCGAAAAATGGGTTGCCACATGTCGAATTTTGGTGCGTCCACGTGTTCAAAATGTGTGGTCTAGATTGAGTACTACATACTATCTTGGGACCGGGTACTACGAGAACCCAACCCTATATATATATATATATAGGGGTTGGATCCAGTGAGAACTTATCTTTTTTGCGAACTTGAGAACCATGCATAACACGTTGAAGATGATGCACAAAACAGTATAAAGTTGTGCATAACGAAAACTTTCTAAAATTGTTGCACAACAAAATAATTTTAGAAAGTTTTCGTTATGCACAACTTTATACCGCTTTTGTGCATCATATTCAACGTCTTATGCATGGTTCATGAGTTCGCAAAAAATGTGGTTCTCATTTGATCAATTCCTATATATATATATATATTCAAAATTAGATTCAAATGAGAATCATTTGTATTCTAAAAATTAAGAATCAAATGAATTTGTTATAAAAGTTGATGAATCAACTGGAAAAGTTATTGAATTCAAAAATTTAAAATTTTTCACTCGGGTTCGAATCCGATGAAGGGCGAAACTTTCTCAGTGGATTCATCAACTTTAACTGTGAATTCATCATTTTTTTTGTTCTCACAATAAAAATGATTGTCACGTTGACACTTCCATATATATATATATATGTGCATATATATATATATATATATATTCAATATATTCAGAGTTAGATTCAAATGAGAATCAATTGTATTCTAAAAATTAAGAATCAAATGAATTTGTTATAAAAGTTGATGAATCCATTGGAAAAGTTATTGTATTCAAAAATTTAAAATTTTCACTCGGGTTCGAATCCGATGAAGGCGAAACTTTCTCAGTGGATTCATCAACTTTCACTGTGAATTCATCATTTTTTTGTTCTCACAATAAAAATGGTTCTCATGTAGACACTTCCATATATATATATATGGGAGAGATCATATGAGAATAAATAATTGTGTGAGAAATAAGAATGAAATCCAACCTTTTATTTAATGAAATCGTCGTGCAATATTAGATCACACGAATGCTGCAATTTTTACATCGTGTGCAATGTTTTAAACTGAAATCGATTTTTATGAGGGTAAGTTTGTAATTACAGATGATTTTAAAAAGGCAGTTGCTACAATTATGGGATTAGGTAGTTAATGAGTTGATATGTTTTTTTTAAAATTTTCGCAAGAAAAACGATTACTGTTCGTCGTCCCTTTTCTCGTTTGCAACTAATATCACAAATCAATTACGAAGATAATGGAGGGTTTAGGTATGAGATTGATTTTTTTGTTATTTTGTTAATGATTATCGCATGAACATCGGGCTTTATTACGTATCATATGTTACCAAGTTTGCAGCACATGCTATAATGTAGAGTTGCACACTATATTTGTGTTCATGGTATTTCTTATTACTCGTTTTAAATTGATTAATGTTTCTATTATTTCAGATGTCACAGATTCTCAACCTCATATTGATGAAGTTCATATGAAAAATGAATTTAATGGTATGTTTATGTTTATGAGAAGCATGATTTTACTTTTGTTTAATTGTTATTGCATAAACATAGACATTTATTATGTTGCATATGTTACACGAGTTGTATCTCATGTTATAATATAATGTTGCACATTATATGTGTTCATATAATTTGTATTTACTCGTTTCTAATTGAGAAATGTTTCTATTATTTCAGATGTCACACATTATCAACCGCATATTGATGAAGTTCATATGTCAAATCAGTTTAATGGTATGTTTATGTTTATGAGATTGATTTTTGTGTTTATTTTGTTTAATGGTTCTCGCACAAACATAGAACTCTATTATGTATCATATGGTAAACAAATTTGTAGCTACTGTTATAATGTAATGTTGCACATTAGAGTGTGTTCATGTTATTTCGTATTAATTCGTTTTTAATTGATTCATATTTTCTATTATTTTAAGATGTCACAGATTCTCAACCGCATATGGACGAAGTTCATATGACAAATGAGTTTAATGGTATGTTTATGTTTATAGATGTATATTTTATATCGTTTTTATATTTTCATTAATTACGTGATATTTTAGTATGTTGTTCTTTATCATTCTATATAATGTTTATTTATTTTTATTCTTAATGATATATGAAACAATGATATTAAATCGATCTTCGAAGCAATGATATTAACTCGATCTTTGAAATAGTGATGTTTGTATGTATGATATATCCAATACAAACCCAGATTATAAGATTTATATGAAAATCGTTTTTGCAACAAATTTACCATAATATGATATTACAATAATTAAATATGATATTCAATTTTATTAAGTTGTGTATATATATTTGATATGATACATTAATATATTTATATGATACTCATATAACACGATATGAAAATCGTTTTTGCAACAAATTTACCATAATATGATATGACAATAATTAAATATTTGATTTGTTATGTGCTACATTTATGTAACTGTATGCTATACTTAAAACAAATTATGATATAGAATTTCATATAGTAATGACAGAACAATGGGTATAAGATATATAACTTGATACAAAATTATATATATATATATGATACATATTAATAAATATATGATACAACAAATTACATATGCGTATTAGATCATCAAACTTCTTATGTGAATTTTTTATGTGCTACATTTATATAACTGTATGATATACTAACAATAATATATGATATAGAATTGCACATATGAAAATCGTTTTTGCAACAAATTTACCATATAATTTTTTATGTGCACATATGAAGTGTGATGATCTAATACGCGTATGTAATGGTATGCGTGCGCCGTATTTTTCTTCAATGTTCTTAAAATTGGTGCTACATATAGGTTTATTTTTCTTCAATGTTATTCAATGCGTGCGCCGTATGCTGTCAATGGCTACACCAGAATCAAACACTGTTCAGTTTTCTAGGGAAGAAGGAATTAATTCTCTTCAGTTTCATATGGAAGATGGAAAGATATGATGCCTAGAAGATGTGTTTAATTCCCTTCAGTTTTTGACGGAAGAGGGAAAGATATCTCATATCTTTCCATAGATCTGTATTGCATATTGTCCATTTTTACCCCTCATTCGTGTTTTACAGTGTTCATTTGTTCAGAATTTTTTTCAAGATTTAGTTGATTGTGTAAAATCATGGACGTTGATTTTATAAAAATAAATGGTTGTGATTTATTCTCATTTCTTACACTTAATACATTTCTCACCATAACCCCTCCCTATATATATATATATATATATAGTTTGGTTCAAATAAGAACCATTCTTATCCTAAAACTAAGAACCAAATGAATTAGTTATGAAAGTTGATGAATCCGTTGAGAAGTTAATGAATTCAAAATTCAGATTTTTCACCCGGTTCGAATCCCATGAGAGGCGAAAATTCTATTTTTTGGATTCATCATTTTCCCAATGGATTCATCAACTTTCACCGTAATTCATCGCTTTTTGGTTCTCACGTTCTCACAATAAAAATGGTTCTCACGTTAACCCTCCCATATATATATATATATATATATATATATATATATATATATATATATATTACTACCAATTTACTGGAGTTTAATTTGACTATAAGGTAACAATGAGTTTGTTTGACCACCACATAGTTGGTTTCAAATTTCAAACTTGGCAGATAAGGAAAAGATAAATAAATTTGAAATTATTAAATATTCAAGCGGGACTGTGATCGTTTATTTATTGACACGATTTTATTGACGATTAACTAAGTAATATAGTGAAATACACAAGTTTAAGAGAGAGAAAAAGGTATGAACTCAACTTCTATTTTAATCTTTTGAATTGGGAAAGGAGAAATAGTGATTCAACTCACCTTCACCAAAAAAAAAGAACACTTGATAGCCGTGACTTTCTTGGCACAAATACGTTCACTGATATTTTTATAGCATCACTTTCTACTTTCTATTGCTAAAGTTTTTGCTTTATTTTTATTTTATTTAGTAAAATTAAAACAATCACGATTCGATAAAGAGTAAAACTTCTCGTTAGAAAAAACCTGAAATAATGCTTGACAAAAATGTAAATTTACAGTCAAGGTAGAATTTGCTTTATCTATACTGGTTTAGCTTACGATGTATTTGGAAGCCCTCGTCCAAACGAGTATTTCACAGAGAGCCGACCACGCGAAGGGTTTAGTATTTATGATGTTTTCGCAATTATTTGGTTTTATAATTACATACCCTAGTAGTTGTAAGTGAGCTTCAATATATGCAGTGACAGAAGCCATGTTCATAAAGAATAGAAGAATAAAATTTGACGACATATGATATTATTACAATTGATAGTTGGTATGCAGTCATTTTCAAGGCGTAAAGTCTTATTTTGTTTACGAAGCTTATTGTAATATCTTATATTAGAAGCATAATTGTAATATGTAACCAAATACGATTATAAAATAATAGTTATTGTATATACATAAAAAAAACCATTATCATATGAAGAAAGTACTATTATATGCATAAAAAGTATTATTCCTTGTAAAATCAGTCATGATCTTCCATTTAGTCAAGATCTATGGACTAATTAACCTTTCCCTTTAGGCTAACTATGAACCAAACATTATTGCAATATTTATAAAGCATTACAGTAATATATAAAAAAGCATGCTTATAAAAAAATATTATTGTGTACTGTTATCATAGAAAGAAATATTATGTTATACATAAAAATATATTATATATTCATCGTAAATACTAATCATGACCATCAATTTAGTGAAGATTTGTGCACTAGATTGGTTTGAAGTAATAAAATAATGATGGTTTCCAGCGATATAATGATAGTAAGGAGTTATAATAATGAAAAGCACCATTTTACTGATTTATTATACGCATAGAGGAAGAAACAGAAATTTACTGCATTAATTAGCACATTAGATAAATCCCGAAAATAGTTGGGAAATTTGAATGGTAAAATCCCGAATGCAGTGGCTTATGAGGAGGATGCAGTTTGTGAAAAGGTGAGATGTATAATGAAATTACAACTAGAAAAAATTGAACTCTGTGAAATGAATAGCCAATACAAAAGACCGTACTGAATTGTATTTTTATTGCACCTGCACCCAAAAAATTAATTAATTGTTAAGCTTAAGAAATATTAACATACACTCATCAATCAACCACCGCAGTGCATTAACAATTGACTGCAATTTGCTAATAAAAATGGCATTTGTATTATTATTCCGTGACTTATAAAATTGAAATTCAACCACCTATAATTAAGATTGGAAATTTTCCAATTAAACTATTAAAGCTGCGAATTTTAATGGATCCAAGTTTCAGTAAACAAAATAAAATCCATAAAGAAAGACAGTGGATCCCTTAATAATAGGGAAAAAATTATGACATACTAGGTACACAAATTTCCTTTTTTATGAAGATAGTGCATTCCTTAATTATAGGGGAAGATGAGATATGCAAAATACTAAATACTTAATTAACCCTCTTAATTAAACCTGCAAAAACTATAAGTTTAAGATTAGCGTTAATGGGCCTCCAGATTGCAAAATTCTATACCGGATGAGTTTTTAAGTTCTCATAATAATATAGGCTCTCATGTAAACCTTTCTTTAATATATATCATCAATTTTTGTATAATTTATGATTGTAAAAAATTATATGATTTATAGGTTAGCACGTAGAGGAAATTATTAGTGTCACGTTTTTATATATATCATTGATTCGAAGGAGGCAAATTCATAACGTAAGGATAGAACATTTAATTGGGAGTTGGGACCGGTAAATTTCAATTATGTGACGCTGCATCACATGATTAAAGAGAGTTAGTAAATCTTATAAATATTTTTTGCCTGCATTCATGAATTAACACCTACTTCATAATTAATATATTTTCTTGTTTTTTCTTCTTATTATTATTATGGAGTTGTTGATACATGTACCTGCTCATTCTCATTTTAACTTCATTATTTATATATAATTTTATCTTTTGAAGCCTCGAAATAATAAAGATGAACTGAAAATCTGGTATGGAAAAATTCTAAAAAAAAAGGGCAGATCGAGATTATGAGCTTCTAACTTGATTGGAAGAATATTAGATGATGACTGGTACACAAAAATGAAATTAGATATGATGGAATGGACTTAATTTGGAATATAATAATGGTATGAATTGAATGAAATGAAACATGTGATTCTTATGACTGGTATGTATAAGGAATGAATGAATATAAATGAAATAAAATAAAGGGAACAACTATTATTTATATAATTTAATAACGGTAATAGAAATTAATAATAATATTGTTATTATTTATGAATATTATTACTATTTATTATTAATGTTTTATTATTAATATTTTAATATAATGTTCATTTAAATTAATTATTACTTTTATGTTAGTATTATTTATTAATATTACTAATAATTAATAATACTTATTATACTAATTATTATTATCATCATCATTTTCAGTAGTTATTATTATTATTATTATTTTACTATTTTTATTGTTGTTATTATAACTATTTTAATATAGTTATGTATTATATTAATTATTATTTACTATGTTAATATTATTAACTTCTATTATTTTTATCACTATCATATTATAATTATTTATTGTTAATAATTTATATTTATTCATTATTATAAATACTACTATTTTATTATTAATTATTATTATCATCATACCATACAGGAGCAGACCAACAATATCATGATTAAAGATGTAGACTGAATTGAGGAATAGAGCAATATTGCTCTGATTACAGGAAAATAGTATCGACCATCGCTTTAGAATATTCAGATCAAAACATCTCGCACCAATTATCATCATCATTTTCAGTTTTTTTTATTATTATTATTATTATTATTATTATTATTATTATTATTATTATTATTATTATTATTATTATTATTATTATTATTTTACTATTTTTATTGTTGTTATTATAACTATTTTAATATAGTTATGTATTATATTAATTATTATTTAGTATGTTAATTTTATTAACTACTATTATTTTATCACTATCATATTAGAATTATTTATTGTTAATAATTTATATTTATTCATTATTATATACTACTATTTTATTATTAATTATTATTATCATCATTATTTATTATTCCTTTTACAAGAAAAAAAATAAATAAGAATAATTTTATTAGAAAAGAAAAAATTTGACTAATCTCATATTCATGAGAATAAATAATACTATGAGGATAAGAGAAATGACTAATCCCATGTTTATAGGAACAAATATTCCTTGAGAAATTGTGATTCATGATGTAAAATTCTTACCAATCATAGAATTGTGAATGACGGTAGAAATCAATATTTCATTCCTATATACAAACCACCTTAATGTTAGAAAAGTTGGGTTTTAGCTGGTTATATATATATATATATATATATATATATATATATATATATATAATGATTGTATGCGCGCGAACCTTATCATAGAGATATATATGATTCACATATATAAGGAAGAATGAATTCTTCTTCAGATTTGCTTAATTACGTTGAAATGATCATATTTATTATAATTTCTTTGTGGAAAATGATTGAGCATGTAATTTGAGAATTAAATCTAGAAATAAAACTAGTATTTTTCAACTACAAGCATCAAATTATAAGAAAATATAATCTTTTTAATTAATTGCATTTAACTATTGATAATTGTATAAGTATTATAATTTATGAGTTTATAAGTACAAATATAAGCTAGTTATATTAATTGAGCATACTGATAAACAAACCAGATAAACTTACACACTATTTATATCAACATATATAAATTTAGCTAGAAACTGACACGAATTAGGTGGAACAGTTACTAATTTTACTAATATAAAATTGTCAGAGATTTTGGTCACATGCACTGGTATAATAATGGATACATAAACTAGATTTGAATGCTACATAAATGAAATAATAACTACATACCAGCAAACAGTTAGGATGATACAAATAAGACAAGTGCATCTGGAAGTGTATATGTCAATTGAAACTTTCCTGATATTTTATAAGTATTAAGCAAAATAAGGAATATATGCCCCCATTTTTTAAAATTCATTATCTTCTGTGTGTATTAAGTAAAACTTATTTTCTTTTACAATAGTTTACGAACCACACATGACGATTAAACCACACTTTAAAAATATGTGTGGCAGGTTTGAACCTATAAAGGTGATAGTGAGGTTTGAACTCTTGACCTTCGACCACATGAACTCACTTTACCATTACACCGTCCAAAATGATCTCTTATATTATACTTATAAAATAAATCGAATATATAAATTTAAATAAAATCCAAGTGATCTATAAATAGAAATAGTAATAAAAAATTATCGAAAATATATACAACTTAATTACATGTCATCCTTATATTTCTATATCTAAACTCTCATCTACGATACAATATCATAAAAAATAATTTATTCGAGTCTTTGCAAATGCAAAATCATTAATAATCACATCAATATAAATATTTTCTTACATATTCTAGGACCAAATGAAGACTTATATCTATAAAAAATATAGAAATATTTAATACTTTGGACCTTTAAAAAGAAATATTTTATTTAAATGATACAATATTTTGGATCAAAATAACATTATATATCTATAAATAAAATTAATTTTTTAAGGTAATTTGGATCCCCTGAAATGGTGGATCCTGGACGATCGCCCAGGGTGGCCTACCCTCAAGGGCGACCTTGTATGCCACTAGCCATTCTTTCATATATATATATATAGTGAGATTCAAATAAGAACTATTTTTAATACGAGAATTAACAATCACGAAAACTCGTCATGAACAAAATGAATTCGCTATTAAAGTTAATGCATCCATTGAGAAAGTTACTGAATTCAAATTTCTGAATTTTTCACACAAGTTCGAATCCCATGAGGCGTGAAAATTCCATTATTTTGGATTCAGTAACTTTCTCAATGGATTCATATATGAAATAAAATTATTCGTGAAGATTTATGGTAAATTCATTATTTTACTGGATGAATTCAAACACTCAGATTCAAATCACATATGAGTAAAATTTTATTTTTTAATTCAAACACTTTTACGGTAAATGCAAATGATTTCACAAGTTCGTATTTTATATTTTAATGAGAGTTTTTAAAATAACCACTCTTACACACACACACACACATTGTTATCGTCAAAATGTGATAACACTGCACATAACGTATAAAGTTACTAAAATAGATTAAATGCAATAGCTTTATATATCCAGTGCATGTTCACACGTTATCACCAACATGTGCATTCCTACATGATCCAAATTATATATATATATATATATATATATATATATATATGAATTTGGTCAAATACCAATTTTAATATATAAAATATGAACTATTTTCGGTTATTATGTTGTGAAGATCTACAATGAATTCATCACTTTGTTGAGATGAATTCATATGCATTGGTTCGAAATGAGGGCTGAAATTCTATTTTCTCAATTAATCAATTTTACTACGAATTCAAACGAATTCATTTATTTGTAGGTTACACTATAATGAAGGTCTTTGCAATAACACACACACACACACACATATATATATATATATATATATATATATTGAAATTGAATAAAAAATTATAAAATAAAAAATATTGAAAGTGAAACATAAATGTAGAATATTGGACGTCAAATGCTAGGGCACACCTTATTATTAGAAATAGTCATTTATCGATTCTAAGATATGTAACAAAGATAACGACAAAGTAGATATTGAGATTGGGGTTTTGAAGTGATATTTGTAGTAGGAAATAAGATACGGAATCTTAGTTCATTCACATGACATCATCCTACTAAAAGTAAAGCCCGACAACTCTTATTAGAATAAGTTGGTAAAATATTATTTACCATAAAATGATGAAAATCGAAAATTTCATCAGGTTTTGTATATGACAAGATAAGCTCTATAATCCTTTTATCCTTTATGTTTCCTGGTGCACTTAGTTTTTAACTTTGAAGATCTTTTACTTAGCGAAGATGAAAATATCTATACTTTTATTTAGAATGATATATCTATATCTACACCTATTATAAAATAGCCTGATTTTATAGAATATGGCTTGCCTATATATATCTCTCTATAGGGAGGTTAACGTGAGAACCATTTTATTGTGAGAGTGAGAACCAAAATGATGAATTCACGGTGAAAGTTGATGAATCCATTGGAAAATGGTGAATCCAAAAAATAGAATTTTCACAACATGGATTCGAACCCGGTGAAAAATTCGAATTTTTGAATTCATTAACTTTTTCAACGGATTCATCAACTTTCATAACGAATTCATTTGGTTCTAGTTTTAGGATAAGAATGGTTCTTATTTGAACCAAACTCTCTCTCTCTCTCTCTATATATATATATATATATATATATATATATATATATATAAAGACTGATAGTGTAATATGATAATTCATTTATCGATTATTTATTTTATTATAACATTATGGATTCTTGCAAAATTTGATATATCTATGATATCCTTATTTTAATTGGTACATTAATTCAGTGATTTAAATATAAATTTATCATGAATTCATGATATAAGATTAGAATTCTTTGATTTGTATCTAAAATTCTTTGAAATTATAATAAAATAATCTATTCTTATCTATTCAAATAAATAAATAAATATTAAAATTAATTTTATATTCTTATATACATTAATCTTATAAATTCTTTAGTTATTTTTAGGGCATATTAAGTTCTTATTATATCGAAGAGAACACCAATAACCAATTATAAAAGTAAATATGCAATATTAAGACACAACGTGAAAAAGGCAAGCACAATTGCTATTTAACCTCTACAATTTGGTAGAATTACTAAACAGAGATATCCGTGCGCAAAGTCTTTTAGTCGTGTTCTGTTTGATCTAATCCGAGCCAGACAATAATCTCACCGTACATCAACCAAGGACTCATATATATATATATATATATATATATATATATATATATATATGGGTTGGATCCAAGAAGAACTACGTTTTTGAGAACTTGAGAATCTATGCACAAACGATAAAATTGATGAATAAAATATATAAAGTTATATACGAAAACATTCTAAAATTGTTACCCAACAAAATAATTTTAGAAAGTTTTATACACAACTTTATACCGCTCTTGTCATCATCTTCAACGTCTTATGCATGGTTCATGAGTTCGAAAAAGATGTGGTTCTCATTTGATCCACACCCTATATATATATGTGGGTTGATTATAGGGAGAACCATCTCTAAGATAAGAAATAAGAACTTATCCTCACCTTAGATTTCATCTAATCTGATGGATAATATTTAATTCATACTTAAAAATGAGTTTGACTATTTTTTATACTATTTTTATGGTTTTAAACGTGTTAGGGGTATTAAGGTAAATTTAAATATTCGTCTAAACCTGATTTTTCGTCCAAATCCTGATTCACCTTTTCTCTCTCATGAAAATAGTAGTTGTGCATATGATTATAATGGTTGTGCATAAGATTGTAAATACTTATGCGAAACAAAACAGTAGCTAAGATTCAAACTTATAAAATTTAGAATCCATATTTGAATAATAATTAACGTAAAAAAGTAAAACTACATTGAATAATAATTAATGTATATATTTTTATCTTAAAATAAATATCATAAATAAGAATTCGCATTGAAAACTCGCAATTGTGGGTGGAAAAATGATATATAAAACTATGATTATTTCCGTAATTCGGCTAATGTGCATAATTAAATAATAATTATACATATGATTGTAATGGTTATGCATAATGGTCATATGTACGTGATACTTAAAGGTAATTATACGAACATGTTTTAAATATGAATAATGTAGTTCAGTACTGTGCACAATAATGAGTAAAACAGTGCATAAGAATCAACAAACTCGATGATGCCATAAATATTTGCTATGATTTTATTCGAAAAAATTTATAGTGCAATATTCAAGAAATTATGTTTTTGAATTCTTTTAAATAAATCAAAACAAATAAAAAGCATAAATATCTACAAATAAATACGAACCATAAATATAGCATATAATCCCATATTTTTAGGAAAAGTCGGTTACACTCAATAATAATTTTACTATATTAACCTTTTCAAAAAAAACTGTAAAAATAATTCCAAAAGTAAGTATAAATCTCAACCATCAAATCAAGCAAACTATACGTCCAGAATTAGTTCTTATTTCTCAAAAAAATATGAGTTCTCATTTGATTCATCCCCTATATATATATAAAGGGTGAATCAAATAAAAATAAAATTATTTATAAGAAATAAGAATAAATATAAGTAATTGATTTTAGTATTTAATGGAGAATAATAATTTACGATGTGCCGTAGGTCATAACTATATATGGTACTGTTTGGATTAATTTAAAGGTTATATTAATAATTTTTGCTTTGTGTTAAACAAGGTTATTTCTTTGATTTTAGAAATTTGTTGTAATCTATCATGTAACTTCTTATTTTATATTGATTATATTTTTTTGTTGCACTTGTAGAATACATTCGTAGTATTTATCGTTTGTTGATTCGATTTTGTTTGCACATATAGCTTACTTTCGTTACACTTATAGGCGTACAACAAATTAACATTCCACCATTAATAAAAGATGAAAAATGTACAACGCCACAAAATGTGCATTGTTTGTATTGTATATGTGCTACAAAAGTTTAGGTTGTGCAACAATAAATTGTATTGTGTGATGTGTAATGTATGTCACATCTTTATTAAATATGTGATATAGAACGACTAGTTTGGATAATATTATATTGAGCAGATTATATATTAAGCAGAAAATCCATACTTTTTGGGTAAGTAGCGAGATTATCGGAAAGTACGAGATTTACGTTTGGAGTGGCAGATAAAATAATTTTTATACCAAATTTACACTTATTCAAATTATTTAATAAAATAAAATCTGAAATTATTAACTAAATTACGTTCAATCTGGACTATTGCTATGTGCTAGATGTATGGATATGATATATTTTTATTTCTTACACATATATCCATTCTCAACATAACCACTAGAGCCGGTAAAATTGGCCCGGCCCGATGGGCCTGCAAATACCGGAATTGGGATCGGGTTGGGCTCGTGAAAATAGTGATCCGAAAAAATCGGGCCTAAAAAGTCTTCCCACATAGCCCATCGGGCTGACCGAGCTTTGGGGCTAAAAAGCCCGGGGTTAACGGGCCTAAAAGCCCGTCCACACATTTAAAGTTTTAATATTTTACATTTGATGTTTGATGATATTTGAAACTTTAAGTTTATCTTATTTACGTTGAAATTGATGTTAGACTTATTAGTAGACTTAATTTATTTTATTTACTTTGGAATCGATGCTATTAGACGTAATTTATCTTATTTACTTTGAAATTGATGTTAGTAGATTTAATTTATTTATTGTTATCATATTTTTTGAAATTAAAATAATATTTTATTAAATTAAATATTGGGCGTTTTTGGTGGCCCAGAGGACAATTTGGGTGGCTACCATATTTTCAACCCGATAACATTTGGTCAGGGCCACCGACCCGATAAAAACAACAAGCTCGATGGGTCGGGCCACCACCCGCCTTTTGCCACTCTAATAACCACCCTATATATACATATATAATAAATTTATCGAGTGTTTATTTTATTCAATATATAGTTACGAACTCTGAAAAGCGTATAAATACGCACCACATCCATATTTGCATACGGTAACTAGGGATGTCAATGGATGAGTTTTACCCGAACCGATCCGAAACCGTTCAAAATCCATTAAATTTTAAAGCAGCGATTACGGTTTCGATTCGGTTCGCACCGGACCGTTTAGATCCATAGTTTGATGGTCCGGTCCGGTCTGGATCTGGAACCAATACTTATTTATTGGTTCTGGTTCGAGTAAAACCCGTCTATTGACAAGTCTAAGTTTAAATAGGTTTGTCAGTGAACTAGTTTTATCCATATCGATTCAAAATCACTCATAATACATTAAATTATAAAGCAACGGTTTCGGTTCTAGTTCTGGTTCTTGTCCGGTTCTGGTCCGATTCTGGTTCCAGATCCACTCAGATCCGGACCGCTTAAGACCCAGAGTTGATGGTCCTGGTCCGGTCCGGATCCAGTGTCTAATGGGTCGGATTCAGAATCAGAACCATTACTTATTTATTGGTTCTGGTCAGGGTAAAACCCACTCATTGACATCACTAACAGTAACGAATAATGCAATGTAATTTGTCATAGATAGTTGTTTTTTCATCTTAATTTGATGTTGTAAGATTGTGTGTAATGAATGGATATGAATCAGAATATATAGATAATATTGTAATTCGGCGCGTCAGACTAAATTATTACTGAAATGCATTCTCCAGGCTATATGGTATTTTTTTTATTAATTGTTATTCAACGTATATGACATATAGAACATTAATACTCAGCAGTAAAAGACCAGAAATAGTGTCTGAACGAACGACTGATCAATTACGAAATTACAATTTTGATTCGTTCCCCTTTTAATGTCCTCTTGTTTTCACCTTTGTCAATATAATAGAGATTGTGTAGAATGTAATTTAATTAATATTCGGGTTCATATGTATGAATGCTATTGAAATAGAAGTCGAGGAAGGATTTATAATGGAGGTTCGTGTATTGATATTCGTGTGATTAACTAGGAGATATTATCAAGTTGAATTCAAATCCAACATTAGTTAGACCCTACTAATAAGATGTGATTCATTGTCTCAAAGGGATGTTCCATCTTCTATTTCAATTTCGTATTTTAAAATTCTACAACTACTCCCTAGGAATAAGATGTGATATTAATTTAATATATGTATATGATAATGAGTATTGTAGTTTAGTGATATTTCTTTTATTAATATTGTAGACTAAAAAGTACTCCCTCCGTCCCGGTATTATTGTCATGTTTCTTTTTACACGTAAATTAAGGAGGACTATGTTTTGTGTATAAAGTAGTGTGTGACACAAATTAGAGACACTTTTTAGTGTAAAATTATTTTCTTTTTTGAAACGGATCAACAATAGCCGGACAACCAAAAAATGAAAACGAGCCAACAATAATGGGACGGAGTGAGTATTACATGCTAGTGCCTCTAAAAATTTAATTTTCACACTAATAATTTCTGAAAAAAACCAATACCTTTCATTCTTAATTTTAGTAAAAAAAATTATAAATAAATGGTGATGATAATAACATAAAATTAAAAGTGAAGGTAGAAAGGGTGTTGGGTTGAATATTTATGGTGAGACGATAATGATAAAATGATTTGTCTCCAGGTCGATGGGCACTGAAAGCTCAGCTCTAGGAGGAGACGTCAGCATGAGTAACTTGTTTGGTACATCATTATCTCTCCTTAAATACACATACCTCATGGTGTGAACTGAAAGCTGAGTAGACATGAGCATGACACACTGTTTGTTACAAATTTATCTCCCTCTGCTCTGTGTGTCTATTTATACAATGAAAACCCTAGGTAGATACGCATAGAGAGATTAAGATGAGTTCGAGCAACAGCAACAGAAGATGGTGCCCCACGCCGGAGCAGCTGATGGTGCTGGAGGAGCTCTACAGGAGAGGCCTCCGCAACCCCAACGCCTCCCAGATACAGAAGATCACTGCCCACCTCTCCCTCTACGGCACCATCCAGGGCAAAAGCGTCTTTTACTGGTTCCAGAACCACAAAGCCCGCGACCGCCAGAAACTCCGCAACCTCCACCACCATCTCTACCACTTTCCCTCCCCCCATTTTCAGGTAATTCCGTCGCTCTTGCATCTTCCATCAATTTCAGTTTAATTTAATTAGGGCGGATGAGTGTGAAGGCCTCAAAATATAGATATAGAGATAGGGTTCCCTGACGCAGATACGCTGCAGGTAAGGGACGATCGATACGACTAAGACTGTATTTCTATCATTTAAATTTGTAATTTTTTTATTAAGTTTGTGTCTTATTTTAAGTGTATGATATTTTTATAATTATGAGTCCAAAATGTAAGATATATATTTTAAATATAATAAATTTATTTTAGATAATAAGTAGTTAAAAAAATAATATTAAATGAAAATAGCTTAGATTGGATTGTGTCATTGATGAAGTATTAAAATAATAAAATTGGATTGGATTATGAGTTATGTAGATGGATTAAAAAGAAACGAACATTATATTGACCGATTGAGTTAGAATTGATTGAGGATGAAGATAATCTAAGCTACATATTTATATAGGTGGAGCCGGTAAGGGTCGGGGCTTAGGCGCCCCATCAATCTATTTTTTTTTTTATTCATAAAATCACTAGATTTCTGACATTTTGTGTGAAAAGTTGTGCAAAAGTCAGCACCATCAAACTAAGAGGGTATTTGGTTGAGCTTATAAGCTCCTCAAAACAGTTTATAAGCTATTTTTTAAGTTTAAAAAACAGCTAAACACCCTCTAAATCATAGGAAAACTAGCTTGTCGAAATCTCAAACCTGAAAATATCCAATCTCCATCAATAAATTTTCTAACCCATCCCCGTACTACGAAGCTAGTTAGCTCGCATGCTTAGTATAAATTCACCCACTCCACCAGCCAGTGTGGCTGCGAATAATAGTTATATCAAAGGTGACCAAGGAGAAAAACTTTATTTTACCTGGAATTCAGAAGAGTAAATAAAAGAATTTATTGTCAAGACTCAAGAGCACAATGTCGTGTGCATTAAGATGCATGCAGTTTTATTCCACAGTCCCTACAACTTTTGATTTCTTAATTGGGAAAGTATTACTGCACGTGTCTTTTTATTTTAAGTTTTTGTGGGGGTTTAGAGTGTTTGATCACAACACTGCAATTTTAGGGCATGATCTGCAAAAATAGAATTTTAATTTCGGGACCGTTTTAGGTCTGTAATCTCGTGTCTATAGAATAAATAGGGAATTTGTTGGCCATCAGCTCTTTTAAATGCTGTGGGAACATTATCCCCATCAATTAGGTTGAAGATATTGGGCCATTTCCACAACAGTACACGCATTAACTGCGAGAACCCCGTGTTAATCGTGTCTAATAAATCACGATTTTGTTTTCCTGCGAGAACCCCGTGTTAATCGTGTCTAATAAATCACGATTTTGTTTTCCTACTCACCGTTTTCTCTTTCTGTTTGTTTTTGGCAATTAAACCATTACTTTTCCTATCTAAAAAATTTGAGTATCAATTTAATATATGTTATGATAAGTGTAGGGTAGAAGTGGAGTGACGCGACAGGGATGGCGGTCACCACCAGATCCTCCAAAAGATTGGTTGATGCGATCGTACGGCCATGATTCCGTGATGAATATGGGGAGGGCCCCCACCCCAACTCCCCCTTGCTGGAGCCAGCCCTTCAAACCCTAGAACTCTTCCCCCTCAGTTCACCTACTGCTGCAAATGATCCGGAAAGACCTGCCTCTTCATCATCTGCTGCAAATGATCCGGAAAGACCTGCCTCTTCATCATCAAACAATTGCTAGCTAGCTTGACTCTCTCTCTCTCTCTCTCTCTAGAGTTGAGTAGATTAGATAAGACGCATGCATATGCATGCAAAGCTCTGCGTGTCTTAGTTTTGGGTGTTCAGTGTTTTTTTTTTCTGTTATGTGTCTGTAGAGTTCCCAAATATGCTTAAATGTCCAATAGTTGCAGCGAGGAGTACTCCCTCTTTACTGCTGGCCACTAGAGTCTCATCTTCTGTTTGCTAATACTTGTGTGTTCCACTTTTCACCACTGTCGTATTTCCCAAATCAGAATCTGTATCAGAATTTTGCAGAACGTTTTCTCTATTTTATACTCTCTCACTAAACAACACACACACACATTTATATATATATATATATATATATATATATATATTAATTAATGTACATACAATCGTTAATATATATAAATGAAAATAAATCATATTCATTAGAGTTGAAAATCTAATGGTTATTTTTAAGTACACGCTTGAATTAATTATATGCATATTTTTGTATATAATTATATATTTATGTATGTATATCATGATTTGTGCATTGAATCTAAAACGTATATATTGATTTATCAAATATTGATATTTGTCCTCATATTTAAATTATAAGGAGTATCCATACGATAACCAGTTTATATATATATATATATAGTGTTGAATTATTATAAACACATTTGTTATCCTACAAACGTGAGAACAATACATTATCCTTTAAAATTATTGCACTAAATAAAAATATTTGAATTTCGTTCTTCATGGGATTCGAATCCGGGTGGTGCACAATGCACTCTTCCAACAAAGTGATGCATCATCGTTGATCTTTGCGATCTAATGGTTAAAAATGGTTCTCACGTTCTCACTTTAAATAATATTTTTATTTGAACATACTCATATATATATATATATATATATATGTGTTATTATAAAAATCTTTGTTATCTTGCAAACGTGAGAGCAATGCATTCTTTATAAAAATTAATGCATTAAAAAAAATATTTGAATTTTTTCGCTTTTCTCGGGATTCAGACCCGAGTAGTGTACAATGCTCATTGAGCAAAGTGATGCATCACCGTAAAACTTCAAGATCTAATAGCTGAAAATAATTATCACGTTCTCACTTTAGATAAGGTTTCTAGTTGAACTTACTCATATATATATGAGTTAATATCAATTATTACCTCAATCTTTACCATTTATCAATTTTGTCTATACTTTTTGTTATGTATTAATTCTATCCTTGAAACAATGAAATTCAAAATTGATTGATGTTAGTTTATGTTTTCAATTTTATTGTCGGGCATCCATTTCTCTATTCCATGGACGTTTGATGAAAAAATTGTAAATATGAGTGTGTGTGTGTGTTGGCCTAGTGGTAGAGTGGTTTATGCCCGAGGTCAAAAGTCTCGGGTTCGAGTCCACCGTGACGCGGCGTTTAAAATTTATGTATTAATTGACCAAAAAAAAAGAAAAAATTGTAAATATGGTTGGACAATTCTTATAAATTTCAAGAACTTTGATTTTTTAAAATCTCTATATTATTTCGAGGAAGGAATATTAATAAAATTAATAAATTTTAAAGGTTGGGAAATAATTAATATATATATATAGAGAGAGAGAGAGAGTAAAGTTCAAATAAGAATAATTTTTAACGTAGAATTAATAACCATGAAAATTTGCTATGAACAAAATGAATTCGCTATGAAAATGAATGCATCCATTGAGAAAGTTACTGAATTCAAAAAATCAGAAATTTTCACCCTGTTCGAATCCAATGAAGGACGAAAATTCTATTTTTGGATTCAATAACTTTCCCAACAGATTTATCAATTTTCATGATGAATTCATCCTTTTTTTAGTTTCACGTTTTTCCAATATAAATGGTTCTCATGTTAACCCCATATATATATATATATATATATATATATATAAAGAGATATTAACACTATATTCTATGTGTCCTTTATAATTTGCATAGATCTGGAGAAACCAGTGAGACGCACATGATGATTTTCTGAGAAATCTATGAGAGACAAGTCGTAGAAAACTGCATGCATGCATCACACATCATCAATTTAAAACGCAGCGTAACAAAAGGCAAAAACTGAGATATGCGTCAGTGATCGGAATATAAAACCAAGAAACGAAAAGATTTATTTTGGGGGAAACAATTTGAAGGGGCCAGTGGTATACTTGAATGGCTAGTGATTGGATTGTTGGATTTATTAATTTTTTATTTGACCGATTGGATTGGACGAGACACATTAATTATCTTTAAAAATATTTTCTTACATGTTTGTGGGATGGATAACTCAATCTTTGACTTTGTAGAAATGACAAAACTCGTAACAGCCAAAATTGAGACCACGTCACATCTTTCATATTTGTGAATACAATCAATTATTATATCACATACGTAGTTTAAGACATATTTCATCCATTCGTAGACATATACTAAATATATTAGTTTAGCATATTTTTATTGCATAGTAGCACAAGAAGAGTTATAGTCTTGCACAATAATCGATGTAACACACAAAACACAAAACTCAGAAGACACCAAAATTAAATCTCAACCATTGATATAGCAAATCAAAGGCCCGGATTCATTACTATTTCCTACCAAATTATCATTTCTTACCTGATCCATCTCCTATATATATATATATATATGTGTGTGTGTGTGTGTGTGTGTGTGTGCGTGTGTGTCCCACGAGAGAGTATATGATGTTTATAGAAAAAATAAAAATGAATCTATTTTAGTGAGTATTTTTCTCTTTGTTATACTCCTCCACCAAAATCGTTCATTGATTTTGGTGGCACGAGTTTTAATAAATTGTAATGAGTATAAAGTAAGTGAATATAAAAATATGTATCATGAGGATAATAAATGAATATATTAATGGATATTGAGTGTAAAAAGGTGGGCCATATGTGGTTTTTTGTAAATAAGTAGATAGGTTTAGGGTAAAAATGTAAAATTGATGTTTCCAAAAAAGGAAAGTGAATATTTTTCGTGGACGGACCAAAACGGAATTAAATGCATGAATTTAGTGGAACGGAGGAAGTATTAAAATATGTACATATATATCTGATGCGATATATTCAGTCCTTCTCCTTTGTCGTCGTTTTAGGAGTGTATTTCCATTTCATGTACGTGTTTAATGACTCTATAATTAAATATATTTTACAACAATCTTTAATGTGTACGTGGTTTGATAAGAATCCTCAATCACTTGAGGAGGAGATTGTGATTTGTGGGGGTAATTAAATTGTGAAATTTGTCCTGGATTCAGTGGTGCGACAAAAGATGCTCAGTAAATATTCAAAAACAGAAGAGGTAAAAGTATATACTCATTTTTGAACTCTGCCTTTTAAGCATTTTTTAATAAAATTAATCATCTAAGTTGTCATTTTCTTTCTTTAATTTGACACGTTACATGTAAAAGTAGTAGAACTTTAGTTAAAATTCAATTGACAATTGTATACAAATTCTTGTATTAGTTTTAGGTTTTTTAGGATCCTTGCGTACAAAAACTACAACGTAACAACAAGGTAATAATTGGCTCTAGAGCACAAAAATAATGCCGATACTTAATTAATTATTTGTTTTCCTCCATGAATGTACTATTCTTCATTTTATATTCCAATTTTGTTTTCAATCCAGAGAGTTTTTTCAAGATTTTTAGCTTCCATGAAATTTAACACCAATATGTTGCGCCTTCCATTAAATCTTTCACAAAGAGACATTAATTAACCATTATAGTTTGTACACACACATATACGTATGCATTAATGACATATATAGAAAAATATATATTTAATAAAATATTGTTTTATATGTAGGTATTACGTTTGTTCTTTCTAAATGCGACTACATTATCCGATAATTTTCTTAGTTGGACTGGCAATAGTCAAAAAAATTCATTAAGTCTGTATCCGATTACAACTTATTACTTTGACTTTATTAGTGAATTAATTATTTATGTCCCCCTTCAAATAATTTTCTGAAACATATTTTATGGTGTAGCTTCGACCACGCAGGGGCTAGGGGCCATCAAATAAACTATTTAAGCATACTAGATCCTCTATTTAGGATAAATTCATTTTTATTCATAAATAACAAATGCACATCATCATACTATATGAAATAATATTAGTAAGCCGTATACACATGATATGATTCATATGTCACATCATCATATTATATGAAATATTATTATTAATAAAATGCACATCATCGTGATTCATAAATACAAAATAATATTAGTATCTAGCTAGTAAGCCGTATACACATGATATTATAGAAAGAAGAAACGAAAGAAGCATCATTTACTTATATATATAAATCCGAGCCCAATACAAGGAATTAACAACACATTTAAATTAATTGACTAAAGTAGTATCATGCATTGCTTCTGATGGAATTTTCAGTATCAGCAATTTTTCATATATATGGTTGCGTATGGTTGTTGTACGTAAATAGATCAATGATGTATTTACCATTATTGATCTAATAGTTAAATCTAATAAACTCAATAATACTCCCTCCGTCCCATCCAAGACGTCTAATTTCTTTTCGACACGGTTATTTAGAAGAACGATATAAAGTGATTAAATTGATAAAAAGTAGGTAGATCCCACAATTTTTGAAGGGATAATTATTTCCTAAAATAAAAATAGGTTATCTTAGGTGGGACGACCTAAAAAGGAAAACATTTCATCTTGGATGGGACGACCCAAAAAGGAAAACATATCATATTGGATGGTACAGAGAGAATATATACAAAAATAGGTAGCTGTCTTTCGGTTTGTAGTTCAAACCCTACCCAAAACCGTTGGGCCTCAAAATGTTTGAGTTGGGCCGAAGTAAATTATTATTATTATTATTATTATTATTATTATTATTATTATTATTATTATTATTATTATTATCGATTTAAAATGGTCAGAGAATATCATTTTTATCAGATTATGGATAATGATTAACTAATACTATATTTATAATTTTAGTTAACTAGGATTCACTAATCCAATTAGAATTTATAATTGTTTTTATTTAATTTGTATTTTTTAGTTAGATCTTTTATTTGGGCTGATTATTCCAAAATTAGGCTACATATTTTATAAAATCTCATTTTTTGTAATAAATGATAATTATAGTCCATATATAAAAATAATGTTTTATTTTATGATAAATTATTTTAAAATAGTGATATTAATACAAATCTACGAAAAGGATCGTTAAGTCTCATTTAGTCAAACGCAAGCTTAACTTTTTTCCCCGAATAAGCATAATCTTCTGCATGAAAAATATTTGACTGAGTCACTGAAATTCATCGCACTTCCCCTATATATAATAAACACAGACTAATCTCAAAACCCAAATTAAAAAACAAAACCATCCATTTAATCCCTTAAATTTCTTCTTCTCTTCTTTTCTCTCCTACACTAAACACAAAACTCCAAATTCGATGGATCAGAAGAAAACTACAAAGGGTCGTCAAAAAATCGCCATAGCAAAAATAGAGAAAGAAAACGACTGCTACGCAACCTTCTCAAAGCGGCGGCAAGGGCTGTTCAAGAAAGCCAGCGAGCTCTCCACTTTATGCGACGCCGACGTCGGCCTCTTCGTCTTCTCTCCGACTGGGAAGCCCTTCTCCTTCTTCCACCCCTCCATGGAGGCAGTCGTGTCCAGGTTCCGACCGGGCGGCGGCGGCGGAGACGACGCGTCTCGACTGATTGAGGCCTTCGCGAGAACTAGAGTTCTTCAGCTGAACGAGATGCTTGATAGGATTGGTGAGAAGCTGGAGGATGAGGTGGAGAGAGAGAGACGGTTGGAAGAAGTGGCGATGAGACAGAGATGGTGGGAGATGCCTGTTGAGAGTCTTGACATGGAGCAGGTGGAGCAGTTGATGGGTTTGATGAGGAATCTGCAGTTGAAGTTGATGGGGGAATGAAGGGGAATATCAGATTAAATTTTATTTGATACGGAGCAATATATATTTGGTAATGTAGATTTGTATTGGTGTTTATTTCAGTTTGATTTTTGAAGAGATTGTAATTCTTGCTGTTGGAATTTTCAAGTATTGAAAAATTATCTTCTCGTGTACTATATTGAATTATCTTGATTGGAAATTACTATCTTCTCATTCCTCGTAGTTGCCAAAAAAAAAGGGAATAAATGTAAAATTAATTTTATAGTAAGGCGCAATCGGATGAAAACAAATGTCTTTCCAAGTTTAATTGCGTATTTAAAAGAAGAAAATTAGAAGGCATCTATAACATGGCATAAAATGGGAGGTTTTGCACGTTATCCCTATATAATCGTATACTCTTAAGTTCTAATTATGTTATAGTCTTAATATATATATTTTATGGATAAATCTAAATATACATATATATAATTGGATATTCTTATCATTTTGCACATTTTCGGAAACTAAGGGGTTAATCCAATTTTAATTGAATTTTCAATTTTCATAATTATCCTTTGCAGTCATTAAGGAAGTGACCATTTAAAATTCAATGTACTCATAATCTTTCCTTAATACATAGTATAATGGGAGAAAATTATTCAAATAAATACATGCAAATCAATCTCAAAATCTAGAGAGAGAGAATTTACTCACATGGAACATTTGGCAAGAAATTTTATTTCTTTAAATTAAACTAACTAATTATGCCCTATCAAGATTTCCTCATCATCTTGTTCTTCTTTTCTGAAAAATTTAGCTAGATAAATACAAAAATACATTTTCTCATCCTTTTTTTGGTATATGTACAAAAAAGATTTCCTCATCAACTTTTTCAAAATTTTTAACATAAAACTGATATTATATTTTAGTTTAAATAGAATTATCCATAATAAAACATAGTAAAAAATGAATACATGAAAAAATAAACAATGTAATAAAAATTAAAAGACAAGAGATAAATAAATAATTGACTCCAAAAATAGATTGACATGTATCCATAAAGAGTTATTTATCAACTTTTAATATATTTTAATTTGAATACATTTATTTACTATTCTTATAAATATTATAATGTGATAATTTCGAATTTAAGATATAATTCTAGAGTAAGAATATTAACACACTATAATGTACATAAAAATATAAATGTATTTGAATTAAAATATATTAAAATTAATAAATACCCTATTTATTCAAATCTATATAATGGTATAAAAATTGATGCATATATATATTTCTATAGTGGAAATTATTTAAGAAACAAATTAAGCATATGTTACCAAAATTATTGAGTAAAAAAAGAAAATAAAAACATCCCAATTTCATAATATTAGTACTGAAAATTGATTAGGGTTAATTTGGAAATGGTCTTGATACTATAATTATCAATGATATTATGTATATACATATTATGTACATTTAACACTACCCTATTTAGATTATGACATGTCCTTTTTACCCCTAAATGGATTCGTAAACTAAATTTCATCTCCCACCTTTTTTTTCTGCCCTTTTTGCCACCAATAATTTAGGAAAGAAATGATTGATTGAATCCCTATAAAATAGCAATTTCACGAGTCACAATAATTTACATCTATAGTTGTGTATTAAATTTTTAATTTTTATTAATTAACCAAAATATGCTTCAACAATTTTGTCGATGTAATAGCGAAATTACTTTATATCAATAGATTCAATACTTTATGCGATAAATAATTTTAATAAATTAATTATTTTCCTCCCTTTTAGTTTCAATTTTGTACTCTCATTTTCCCCCTTTTTAATTACTCTTCTTTGAGAAAAAAAATATATCTTTCAAACATTGACGGTTAAAACATAAAATATTCCTATTAAATCATGAAAGGGTGATTGATCAAATTTGGTGGAACAAGAACAAATTTTAATTATTCTGACAAATTATTACATAATAAAATCACAAAAAAAATTATCATTAGCTTGTTTTATATTTCCAAATAACATGATTGGGTAAATAATAGGATAATAACTTTATGCGATAAATAATTTCATTATATTAGAATTTGATCAATATTATATGAATACTGAAATTTTAATTCAAAATTATTTTATGCAATAAATATAACTTCATTACTTTTATTAGTTGAAAAATCTAGATCATCGTCACGTTATATTAAACGCAATTTTGAAATTCTATATTTTATTATGATATTGTTATTTCATATTATAGACTACAGTACATAAAATCATAAAATTATAGGAACATTAAAATCTATATAATTGTTATAATTGTGTGATTATTGTCACACCTTCACAATATATATGGTCCAATTATTTCATAATTATACATTATAGTGCGTAAAATCATAAGATAATAGTGAACATTCGATGACGAGCGCCTGTGGCACTTGACACCCGACGCTCAGAGCCCGACACCCACCCCCATCCTTTAAGTCTATAACAACATATCTCTAACGCATAAAATGATAAGATTATAGGGAAATTGATATTAAAAATTAGAATTATGTTATAAATCCTTATAATTTTGAGAATTATGTAACCATAGTATTATACTCTATCCATCCCCTAATTTCCTTCTTAGTTTTTATTTTTGGGACGTCATCCAATGTTCTTCCTATCTATTTATGGTAACTATCTTCTCAATTTATTGCCCTCAATAATATCCTTTATTTACACCTTTTACCACTCATGACCCACCACTATTCTTTTTTCTAGTCTCAACAACCCATTTATTTACACATTTTACCACATATGACCCACTATTAACAATTTTAATATTACACTATTGTGGAACTCTTACTCCACTCATTAATACATTCAATAACTTTTATTAAAACTCGTGCCGAATATTCCTAGGAATAGATTTGGGGGACAGATGGAGTATTATATTCATAACTATAGAATATAGTGCACAAAATGATAGGATATATAATTACAGGGAAATTTATATTAAAAATAAAAATATACTAATGAAATACTCCCCCGTCCACCAAAATCGTTCGTTGATTTTGGTGACACAAGTTTTAATAAATTATAATGAGTGTAAAGTAAGTGAGTATAAAAAGGTGTGCCATTGGGATAATAAACGAATATTTTAATAGATTGTAAATGTAAAAAGGTGGGCCATATGTGTTTTTTTGTAAATAAGTAGATAGGTTTAGGGTAAAAATATAAAATTGATGTTTCCAAAAAAGGAAAGTGAAAATTTTTTGTGGACGGACCATAATGGAATTAAATGCACGAATTTAGTGGACGGAGAGAGTAGTATTTTTTTTATAACTACGTCACCCTAGTATCATATGCTATTATTAATTTCATAATTTTAGACTATAGTGTACGAAAGCACAAGAAGTTAATCAAAAGTCTTAATTAGTAATGCTGCGATAAGAAATCAAACTAGATTGCATAAATTAATAATTCATTATAGTATATAAGTCTACCAAAATATAAACTGTGATATAAAACTAATATTATAATGTCTTTGATTCAAAAATTAATAATGACACAAAAATAACATATTAAAATATATTAAAAATCCATAAATATTACTGTATGAGAGTCAAATTAGCGTAATTAGTTTATGGAGGAGCAATATCAAACAATGAATATTATGTAAGTAATATCATATAATTTAACAGGAGTTAAATTGCAGTTTGGAAGCAATAGCTACCACATTACGTAGCTAGACCTTGGGAAATAAAATTAAGTTGGAAATTTATATTTAATTGTGGAAGATAAAATTAAGTTGAATATATTTAAAAATTAGGGAATGAAATTAGCATAATTAGTTAAATTAATTTATGGGATAAAATCTTTAGTTATTACCAAAGATACAAAAATGGAATTTTGAATTTCTAATATTGCTAATGTATAACTAATTTTTCGGGTAACGTATTTAAGTAAAATATTACTTCCCTTAATTATAAATTATGTGAAATTACTATAATATCCTATCATGTATATAATTATCATGTATAAATAGCACTTCTATTTTATTATCTATTACTTCATCCGTCCCATCCAAGACGGTCCATTTTTTTAACGTTATTTAAAAAAAATATATAAAGTGATAAAAAGTAGTTAGGTCCCATAATTTTTGAAAGATATAATTATTTCCTAAAAAAACATGTAATCTTTGATGGAACAATCAAAAAAGGAATACAAACCATCTTGAATGGACGAATAAATTCTGATTAAACTCCAAATCCTTGGAAGCTATATTTAGTAAGCAACGAAGAAAAATATGAGATGATGAAGTCTGACACGATAGAGAATATGAAGCCAAAAAATGAGCGACTAATTTAACATTATGCGATATGTTAATGTGACAGTACTCCGTGTTAGATGGCTATAATGGTTTCCAAAGTTCCTCGAAAAAGGCTGCTAGTTGCCTGAGTCCAAATCCGACCAAAATCTTGCCACGAGTAACAAATCTGTCAACCTATAATTGGATGCATAAAATAACTTTATAAAAGGTAGCCAACAATTCAGCCCAAAAAATTTATACCAGCAGCAATGATGTACTCATTTGAACTGCTCCATTATCAAATATCTCTTAAATTTTTAATAAATCTGATTATTTAACAATTATTTTAATAATTTTCATATATAGTATTAAATCCATGTATTTCAATCAAATAATTAAAATATTTTTTTCAAAAATTAGTTATATTTATTACATAAAATTAATCAATAAAATAAAATAATTTTAGAAAAGTGATAGAGAAGAAATTATAAAAAATAAATCAAATATATATATAAAAAATAAGTCCAAAAAAATTGAAGATGCTATAAACTAAAAAAAGAAATCAAAGATGTTGAAAAATTTAAAGAAACAAAACGAAAACAAAAGAGATAACTAAAAAATTAAAGAAACAAAATAAATCAGAAAATAAAAAATAAATTTAATTTATCGTACAAACCAAATAAGAAAATAAAAAATATATTATGCTTAACAATAATGAAGTAAAATGCTAAATCTTAAATACAAAAAGGAAAGGAAATAAATGAAAAACAGAAGAAAAGTAATTAAAAAAAATATAACAAAAAGATAAGAACCTGAATATCAAAATTAGTATCCGATTATCTTGTCTCTTGTACAAATTTTGCCTACAATGATGAGCAAAAACTAACCACTCAATGCCATGTCATCTAATTAATACACTCGTAAGTTTTAATTAAAGTTTTTGACAACTTATAGACCGGGTCAAGTCAGCCCGACCAGCAGCGGGCGTCCACTGTGCACACTTCTCCTTCCCTCCGTTGTGACTTGTGAGTGTAGTCACGTGACATCTGAGATCCAACGGCTCACACTCGTCGTCTTCTTCTTCTTTCTTCTTTCACCCAAGTCCAAGTGTACTCTTACACACTACACACACTTCGCCCCTTCCTCTCTCACGCACACGCACAATATAACGGCCTGCCTTACTTTTCCCCCCCTCTTCGCATACCGATTGCTAGGGTTTCGTCACGATTGAGGATATTCGCGATTGGGCCTTCTGCCGCTTTCATCTCCGTCTCATCCAACAAATTCAGGTTTGTTTTTGTTATCCAATCTCGGAGCATTTGTTTAATCGTCTTCGATTTGTAATTTGTTTAATTCTGTTGATTCTGCTTTTCTTCTAATTCGGGCCGTTCTTCGTTATATGGGAATTGTTGTTTCTCGAGGTGTTTGCTAGGGTCTGAAAGGATCGAGGGTTGAGCGAGGCTCTTTTTCGTGTCTAATTGTGTCTTATTTGGTAGTTAAGTTGGTGTGATTATAGTTTCTGCTGTTGCCCCCTCATCCCCCGGCCAACATCACTCGTTGAGGGTTTTTCGTTTCTCGGATTGATTGGGTGTTATTTTCTTAATATAGGGTTTTGAATTGAAGTGGAGCTTTATCTGGAATCTGGGGTTTTTTGTTCGAGGTAATGTTACTGTTGAATGGCGATTGAGAAGAATAGCTTTAAGGTAGCTCGTTTTGACCTGGAGTTTCAGTCCCCCCACAGTAGGGATACACCTATGTCTAGTGATGACGATGACGATTTTCGGCGGACACCTGGTGTTCCTGCTGTTGAATCTGATGATGATGATGAGTTTGATGATTGTGATTCCGGAGCAGGCTCGGATGACTTTGATTTGTTGGAGTTAGGCGAATCTGGCGAGGAGTTTTGCCAGGTTGACGATCAAACATGCAGCATTCCTTATGAACTTTATGATCTTCCAGGGTTGAAAGATGTGCTCTCTATGGAGGTTTGGAATGAGAATCTAACTGAAGAGGAAAGATTTGGTCTTTCCAAGTATCTGCCTGATATGGACCAAGAAAATTTCATGTGCACGCTCAAAGAACTTTTTTCTGGTGATAATTTACATTTTGGGAGCCCCATCGATAAGTTGTTTGAGATGTTGAAAGGGGGGTTATGTGAGCCAAGAGTGGCACTCTATAGGAAGGGCTTGAGTTTTTTCCAGAAAAGACAGCACTATCATACCTTGCAGAAGCATCACGATGGTTTAGTAAATAATATTTGTCAGATTAGAGATGCATGGATGAATTGCAGGGGGTACAGTATTGAGGAGAAGCTTCGTGTATTGAACATTATGAGGAGTCAGAAGAGCTTGATGAATGAGAACATGGAAGAGTTTCGAAGCGATTCATCTGATGGGGAAGAGTCTGGTGATGGCTTGTGGGACAAAAAGCTGAAGGATTCAAAACTTGGTCAGAAGACTGGTCGGTATTCAGTGCACAGCATGGGTCCGGCATCAGATATTTCTTCTCAAACCCGGAAAACCAAAAGCAACATGGAATCAGCCAAGTTCGAAAAACGATTTCCTAGAGGAACTTTGAAGGTGGGTGGATCTAAAACCACTACAATGAAAGAGTTGGCAGAACCCTTTTCATCAACTCGCCCTGGAATTGAAATGAAGTCTGGGCGCTATGGTTTGGGACTTCCTGTCTCTCAGTATAATAAAGATTCAGGCCGTGACCCTGCTGCTGCAGTTGGGAAGAATGAGCAGATTCTAGATTATGATGATGAGGAAGAAACAATGGTTGAAGTAGCAGTCCATAGAGATCAGAATTTTCGTCGAGTTGGGGTAAACAATAAGTCTGCAGCTTCTAAATGGAAGAAACATGAAGATCCAAGAGCTGAAGAGGACAAAGATAGTTTTATGAAAAGCCATATGTCAGGGAGGAACAACTTACATGCTCTTGGGAGGAATAGGGCTATCAACAAGTTGTCCGATATCAAGGTCTTAACTGCAAAGCCATCTAATGCAAGAAAAATTTATGATAGTGGAAAAAAAATCAAGTACTCAGAAAATCTTCAGCTATTTAATGCTGAAAATCCGATGAAACTTGGTAAGGGTCAGAAGTTGCATTCATCTTTGAAAGGAAGTCAAATGGAGCTTTTAGATGCAAATGATCCTGCATGGCTTGGTAAAAATGGTGGGCTTTTCCCCACCAGTGATTTGAACGCCAAAAATAAGAAGTGGAAGATGAGTAGGGAAGCCATTGATCTTAATGCGGATGATAAATTTTTGCCTACTGAATATAGAGCTAAGCCTTTGCAGGATAAGTTCCGGGCCGGTGTTCAGAATGGAAAAAGAGACGGTGTTGGGAACAGAGGTGTTGGGTTGTTTTCCAAAGCTGAAGACACAGAATCAGATTCATCGGAACCTATGGATGAGGATGATGATGACAATCCTTTAATGAGGAGCAAGTGGGCTTACCCTGGTGGTGTGCCAGAGTTGGGAGTTGGATCAGATGCAAAGAAGGCCGAATTTTCAGAGAGAGGTGAGAAAGGAAGGTACCAAAATGTTGATGGATCATCGCATTCTCGAAAGATGGAGGATTATAACCTAACCCTAGAGATGATGAGATCAGAACAGAAGGGTAAGATGCATGATGTTGGCTACTTTAATATATTGCCCACCAAAGGTTTGGATAAAAACTATTTTCCGGAAGGGATTGGCACTGAGGAACCACATCAATTCTACCCATTGGGAAGAAATGGCCATGGAGAAGGGACCCATGGTGATAATTTCCATGTGCCATTGAAATCCTCCCTCATGCTAGGGAGAAGACGGAAAGGTGAAGTTCCCCATGATTTCAGCCATCTTCAGTCTAATTATATGCATGACCATCAATTTGATAATGATTTGTTCTGGACTCGACCACTGGCAGCAGCTAATGGTGTCCCTTTCAAATTGGGGAAGAAAGGCCACTTGGTTGGCCTGTCTGCTGGTAATCATCCCGAAAGATCAGATCTGTCATTGCTAGGCTGCAACGCTCTCTCAAAAAAGCGGAAAGTAAAGGATGACTTGGCCTACATGGAATTGCAAGATAATAATCATTTCCTTCATGCTGATGCTGAGCTGCAGTTAGATGATGTCAGCTCTTCAAGGAAACGGGGAAAAAACAAGTTGGAGGAGGCATCTGATAGTCTAGAGAATGGAGCTCCTCAGCCACCTGGTATGGAAATGGAAATAGAAGATGTTGAGGCAGATACGAAACGGCCCAAAAAGTCATTTCCCGTAATCACGCCTACAGTTCACAATGGCTTCTCATTCTCTATAATTCATCTTCTTTCTGCCGTTCGTATGGCTATGGTTACTCTGCTTCCTGAGGATTCTTCAGAGGCTGGAAAACACCCTGATAAAAATGATGCTGAACAGGGGGTCAAGGAAGAGCAGAACAGCAAGCAGGAAGATGCCACTGCTAATTCAAATCCAAATATGGGTGTTGACGCTCCTCTGCCATTGTCTCTGGCAAATGTTCCTTTCCTCACTGTTCAGGAAATTGTCAACCGTGTTAAGTCAAATCCTGGTGATCCTTGTATTCTTGAGACACAAGAGCCACTTCAGGATTTAATTAGAGGCGTTCTGAAAATTTTCTCATCCAGAACTGCTCCTCTAGGTGCAAAAGGGTGGAAACCACTTGTTGTCTATCAAAAATCTACAAAAAGTTGGTCATGGATCGGCCCTGTGTCTCATAACTCGTCTGATTCCGAGGCAGTGGAAGAGGTGACGTCTCCAGATGCATGGGGCCTCCCTCACAAAATGCTTGTCAAATTAGTTGATTCATTTGCTAACTGGCTGAAAAATAGTCAGGAAACACTTCAACAAATTGGCAGTCTTCCTGACCCTCCTTTGACACTGATGCAAATTAATTTGGATGAGAAAGAAAGGTTCAAGGACCTTAGAGCTCAGAAGAGTCTGAATACCATTAGCCCTAGCTCTGAAGAAGTCAAATCATATTTCCAGAAGGAAGAAGTCCTTAGGTATTTAATACCAGATAGGGCTTTCTCGTATACAGCAGTCGATGGTAAAAAATCAATCGTTGCACCTTTGAGGAGGTGTGGTGGCAAGCCTACGTCAAAGGCCCGGGATCATTTTATGTTAAAGCGTGACAGACCACCACATGTTACAATCCTTTGTCTGGTTAGAGATGCTGCAGCTAGATTGCCTGGAAGTATTGGGACGCGAGCAGATGTATGTACATTAATTCGAGACTCGCAATATATTGTGGAAGATGTGTCAGACGCACAGGTCAATCAAGTAGTTAGTGGAGCACTGGATCGACTGCATTATGAGCGCGATCCATGTGTCCAGTTTGACGGAGAGAGGAAATTGTGGGTTTACTTGCATAGAGACAGAGAAGAAGAAGATTTTGAGGATGATGGGACTTCATCTACCAAGAAATGGAGAAGACAGAAGAAAGAAGCTGTCGAACCATCTGAACCCGGAGATGTTACTGTTGCTTACTCTGGACCCGTGGGGCAACCCGGGATTGATTCGGTATCTGATCTCAATGCAGACACGTTATGCTTGGATGATGATAAGATATTGGAGCCTGAATATCAAAATGGTAATGATCAGATGGAGGACAACGCTGAAACGAGTCATGGTTCTGATCCTGGTCCGACTCCAGTGATGTCGAATGGCCTTGGTCAGAAATCTACTGAAGAAACTACGTTGCTCTGCCAAGAGAATTCGACTAATGAAGAATTTGACGAGGATGCATTTGGTGGGGAGCCACCAGCATGATTCTTGAACATAAACTCTGCACGTTAGCGAGAAAAGGTATTTTAATGCTGCTTTACAGTGCTTGATGCATTGTCTAGATTATTTGCAGCATCCTCATTTTGCTTTTGATTAATCTCTTGATGGGATATAGAAAAATTCGACTTTTTGAGCATGTCGGTATCCTCTGTAAAATAATGATCATGATAGGCTAAATGCTCAACGGTTTCTTTTGTTGTAATATCTTTTTATAGGGAATATGAATACTTTTTTATCTATGATAAGATCTGCTGGGGTGTTAACCGCACTTAATATGATATTTGAAGATGTACTTATTTTTCCGTTTCTGCTTTAAAGAATCTTTGATAAAAGTGCCTGCAGTCATATACATACACATTGCATTTATCTGATATTTTTAACTCGGGTTCCCAGCAAATTGCACGATATAGGTCCCTTAGGCTGTTTGCGGGATTTTCTTCGAAGGCGATAAAAGCTTGGTGGTGCTGGCGGCTGTCATGATTCATGAATACCATTTTTTTGGGTACAGAGTAATGTTTCACAAAATCGTAAGAAAACATTACAGTCTCTCTCTCATTACAAAGTTTACACATTACGAAACCAGAGTATAATCTTCTGGTTAACCTCGGTGGATTTTGAAGTTCAGCAAAGCTGTAGAAATATTTCTCTGTAATTTTCCCCTGTACTGGGCCGTATCTAATTGTTTATTTTTAGAGTTGTCCACAATTCTATTACTGTATTTCGTTTGTAACACTTATGGGGGTGTCTATAAAGTGTGATAGGACAGATATACAAAGGTAATGTAGGCAATCGATTAATTTTTAGTAGTCTGATTATCATATGTTTTATCAAACTAGTGATAACACAATTTTGATGTGTCATCGCTGCCATCCATTAACCGTGATCAGGTGAAAAATCCAGCGTCAGATTACGAAGTAAACTTAATTTGATCTACCAAAATTCCCACGCCGTTACAAAATACACTAAGCCAATATATGGATCCCAATGGTTGGTTGACTACTCCCTATCTATGGAATTTCAGACAGCTGAAATTCTTTAGTGTGCTGACGGAAACCATGAATATACATTTAGTTGATGGCAGTGAAGGGAAGCCGAGCAGCCTCAGAAACATGCTTTACGTCTCCATTCTTTTGCTTGGACAACAACTTCACCACTTCCTCCAAACACGGGGTCTTGAGATTCTCGATGAAGGCAATGCTCGGAACATTCATCTGTCTCCTTCTAGGCGTCGAGCACGATGGTCGATCCACCTGTACATACATAACCATATATATATCGAGGGAAGAAGATGGATGATCATGGATTCGTTTAAAATTGTAATTGTCTTCTTACCTTGTACTCTTCTAGGAGATATTTCCCTGCGCTTTCAGTGATTTCTGCAATCTTGTGTTGGTGTCCGCTATTCAGTTGCCTCAAGTCCCCGCAGCATGGATTGATAATCAAATCGAGAGTCTCACATGCCTCGCGATCGAGTTGTAATGAACCTGAAAATCAAGTGAAGTTAAGCCTTTATAATTAGTTATACAGGGTTTTCTAATTGTAATTTCCTGTACAAACACCGAGTATACATACGATCAATTGATGAAAGCATGTTCTTGCTTCTGATATCTGCATCTTCCAGTGTGGAATTCACAGCAGAAGAGCACCGGCCACGCAGTCCTTCGATCATATCCACTCCTCCCCTAACAATCTCATCAACTGCAGCAACATTGCTCTTCTGTAGAGCCAGAAGGGAGTCTTGAACATTGTTCCATTGCTGTGCGCCTAATTTTGCTTGATCCGAACTGCATCAAATAAATAAGCCTCAGATAGGGATTGAAGATTGAAACTTATTTATCACTGCATAGCATTCCATAGAAAGACAAAAAGAGTTTGTAATATAGTGATGCTAACCACTTCTGAATAACATCTTTCATCTCTTTCTTTCCACTCTCCACTAAATCTGTATTCAAGAGATAATGAGATTCAGCTCTCTCTGAGTAACTTGTCCATTCTGCTTTGATAGAACAAGTTGTGTTTTGCATGATTGACATCTCTTGCTGTAATTTATTGGTTCTACTGGCTGAGCTCTCCCGGAGTTCATCGATTGCACACTGAATCTGGTAAGAACATGGCCAAAAAATGAAATAAAGAATTAATTAGTGCGTGCATTTCTTGGAAACACTACCTTGGTTCAAATTCATGTTCATTATTGGCAAAATTATTTTTGAAATCATAAAAAAACAACACTTGCAATCTATGTGCTGGAGTGGAGGAAAACGAAATACAAGTGCACATACCAGCTTCTTCTTCCTAGCATTTGATCCTGCTAGCAGTTCTGCGACTTCTGCAAGTAGTCGTCTCTCTTCAGTCACAGCACACTCCTGCACTCAGCACGGCATTCCACTCAGGCAAAGTTTGCAAAGATCATTCAATAAAATGGTGTTTACACATGTCGAATCTAGTTACCTCAAACTTCTTTTCGAGATCAGACAACTTGTGATCGTTAACTGTCTGTGCTTCTTCCACAATTTGGCCTAGTTTTGAAGCATGCCCATCTAGAGTCTTGAAGAAGTTCACTGTAATTTGGGAAATTGACCTTGTTGTTTCGACGGCTCTGCTATGGGCCTAGATATAAAATCAAACTTTAATTTTTCACCTTTTAAATAAAGAACACAACATAGGGAATAAATGAGAATTCGAACCTCATGTTGCTGTTGTGCATATGAAGTTAATTTAGTCTCCTGAGTGTGTAGGCTCTCTTGAAGATCATGAAGTATATTATTAGCCTCATTAGCAAACCCTTTGAAAAGCTGCAATATAATGACTATCATCAAACTAATGCTGAAGTAAGGTTTTACCCCCATGTCAATTGACTTAACTCAAACCTTTTCTAAAGCTGAAGAATGCTTGGAAACTTCAGCATTCAGGTCACCAAATGTCGATTGGGAGTTATCGTTAAGTTCTCGAGCTAAATCTTCTAAACCCTTGATTCGCAAGCCATACATGGTTTTCAGTTTCTCTAGATCATCTTGAAGTTCTTCAGTAGCCTATTAGTACAACAATTGAGAAAATAAATTTGGTATCTGACCATTTCAAGCATATATCTTAAAGTATATAAACCATACCGCTGTCTTTGAAGATACAAACAAACGCATATCTTCTTCCATTGCTTTAAGGTGGTGTTCTTGCTGCGTGGTGGCAGATGCTACCGCCTTGTGTAAGATCTCAAGCTGCTGAGTCAATTCAGATTGGAATTTCTGTATAAGAACTTTATTGCTGTCTTCAATTTTATCCTTGCGCTCTGGAACATAAACGGCATTACAGATCAATGAAATTTGCTTTAAGAGAAAGTACTTGTGAGGATTGACGTAAGAATGCAGACCAATCTTGGCGAACAGATTAGAGACATCTGATGCAGCATTCTCCAGTTCCGCTCGAAGCCCTAGTGCATGCTCAATGAGTGCTTTCTCTGGTAGAGATAACCACGTAAAATGTTAAATAGAAATTGCAGCTATATTCGTAAAGCAACATAAAAAAAAAGTAGCTATGGTACTTTGATCAAGCCAATAACTATCTGCAAAAGGGGAGAGGAAACAGAGACCGAGAAAGGAGATACATCTATGCAACATAATCTAGGTAGAATTATGCCAAAGATAACACCTACCAGACTTAAGTAGGTTTGATATCAGGTAATCCTTTTCTTTTATTGTTGCATTTGCCTGCTTGTGTCTTTCTTCGAGATCAAGCAATGTGCATTCAGTTTCCTGTAGCCTTCTCTGAATTTTGACAAAAGTTGGGTTGTTACATGATAGTAGAACAATCAATAATTGAGTATTGTATTCTAAATGGCACGCATTCAGACCTCGGATAGCTCAAGTTTGTCACTCAGCTGAACAGCCAACTGCTGCTGAGAATTATATAATTCCTGAAGCTCCAATAGTTTCTGCTCAAAAAGCACAACTCTTGAATCACTCATATTTCTTCATATCAACAACCTAAACAGATCCAGTGAGAAATTGTCTGCTAAGTCTACCTTATCCTTGGTCTCTATATCAACTTCCATATGCTCTATCTTCTCTGACATTGCCTGAAATGTTTGGCACACGGTATGCAAAACTCAGGGATATTTCTCTGAAAGCTTAGAGAATTTTACTGCATGAATACACTAAATTCCACACTAAACCTTTTTCTCTGCCTCATCCTGGAGATATCGATCTTTTGGAACATAGATTCCATTCTTCTCTCTTGCAGCATGCACCTCTAAACAACACAAGAAATAGTTGTGAGTCAAAAAGTGTCACAGAACTCAAAGAAAAGTCAAATAAACTTGCAGACAGAGATGGGGGACAACTAACAACCTTGCTTTAGTCGATCAATTTCAAAGTATAAATCCTTGATTAGAGCAGATTTCATCATCTTCTGATTGACCTGTAATTAGTAACAACTGATTACGTTTAGATGCTGACTGTGGAATCACATGAATGCAGAGAGTCAAATATTTCAAGACCACTAACCTCTGGTTTATTCTTTATGTTTTTGGCACGATGAGCATAATCTAAAGTACTGAGTGTCTCCTCCAAACTGTGGACAGAAGGTGATATCGTTGCAATTATACAGGTCTTTGTTTTCCCTCCCAAAGAATCTCTCAGCAACCTTGTTAACTTGCTATCTCTGCCATTTCATGAGATGATTTAGATGATGATCTTATGTTACATATTAAATTGATATAATTCATCTACCTGTAGGGTATATGACCAGAATGTTCAACCAAGGCATTTATGACTCGGCCAAGTGTCAGCAAGCTTTTGTTTATCTCACCTGCTTCCCTTGCTCTGCCCTGGAAAGTAAATAAAAAATATATTCAAAACATTTAGATCATATTGCAAGGAGGAATTGTTGATAGATGAGGCTGTCAAAAGACATAGCTTTGGTTATTCTTCTAATTGAAATTTTGTATTAATCTAGTTGTTGATTTCAATCCTTAGGCATCCGGACAGAGTTCTTAAGAAAGGCCAAGAAAGAGCCTCAATCACAGATGAAAATTTTCACATTTCCTTACCTCTCTTGCACCGGAACGTGAAATATTCTCTGAGCCAGCCAGGTCGACTAGGTTTAGCTTCCCACATTTGATCATCTCCTCTCCTTCTGGAGTACACTCCTTGATATGAATAGTGATAGAAAATACAGAGTGAGAACGGCTGCTCTGTTTGTTGAGAAGGGTCTCTGCTGTTCTCCTCTTGGCAGAACCTTTCTCTAAGATCTTATATATTTCATCAGCTGTTGTTACAATCTCCTCTTCCAATCCCCTAACAAATACTCCTCCTTTTCCATCCTCCATTAGAGCTATTGGTTTCTTTGACTTGTCTTCTATGAATTTTGAACATTCTTCTGGAGCCAAAAGATCTGTTATTTCTTCGTTGTACAGTTCTAAGAATGTGACCTTCAAGCTGTACTCAGCATTCTGAGCTTCTAAGATATCAAAAATGTGTCTAACGGCTCTCGGAATGACGCCAGCATCACTTGGGATATCGCCGTTCTAATGAGAAGAGTCGAATCAACTAACCGAATTGGTAAAGATTGAAGCATAGGAGCATTACAGTTTGAAGAGTCCATATCAAACCTTTTTTCTTGATCCACCCTCCATAGTGTAGGTCTTCCCAGTTCCAGTTTGCCCATAGGCAAAGATGGTGGAAGTGTAGCCTTCCAGAACTTCAAATACTATGGGGCATACTGCTTGATCATACAAATCCTTTTGCTGGGATGATGGACCAAAGACCTAAATTATATCATATTTAATAACATCAACAACAACTAGGGAAATTAAAGGTCAACTCATGAATTAGAATTGCAGTATCTATGGAAAAGCTGTGAAACTCTTTCACATATTTCTCTGTTCAACTATCTTTAGTCTTTCTCACGGTAAATTCAGCAATCCACTTTTTTTAAAGAAGAGGAAAAACAAAGCAAACATACACAAATGGAGGTGTAGCCAAACCTTGTCAAATAGGAAAGTCCTATCAATTTGTTTATTTGCAATATTTTGAACCGCGCAAACTTCTCTTTTGCTGTCATTGCAAGAAATCACCACAGGTGTATGCAATCTAACCTCATCCTCACTCAAAGGCCTATAAGTGAAAAAATAAACAATCGATACAAAAGAAACAATACAACAGAACCAACCCAAAATCAAACTTGAGAAAAAAAAATAATTTAAAAATGAACTAAGCTAACTAGTTACCTGCATCGCACAATGACCTGTACATTCACGCCCCTATCCTTATCGTGCTTTCCGCTGAAATTCCCCTCCCCCGATCGCGGATCTCTCACCGCCTTATCGCTGGACCGAGGCGTTTGCGACGGCGATATAGGCACCATTCCGCCGCCGCCTCTTCTCTGTGAAGCCTCCATTTACCGCGACTACTCACTCACTCCGAATCTCAAAACTTCAACAATGAACTACTCGTTTTCGCTCCCCTCACTGCGCTAAAAATTGAATAATCTCATCTAATCAAGCCGAGACATATTTGATCCAGTCTCTAGTAAATAAATCCATAAATCACAACAAGCATTGTGCTAATTAAAAGCAGTGTCGAACAATTTCTCCTTTTTCCTCCAAATTAACAAAATACATTAACCAAAACATAACATCAACAGAAAAGGAAGGCGGATCAAATTTCCAAAAATGACAAAGTAGCTCAAAATCACTACTCATATTGAAAAACAGTAAATAATCACACACTCACATGAATGATTACATAAAAAAAGTACTTGCAGCGGCCGGCGAGCTGGAAATGCAGCGGAAGAATTTGAATACAAATTGCTATAATTTAGAGACAATATACTGATCGGAGACTGCTAGTTTTAAGTTTTTTAAGGCTAGCTTAATATATATTAGAAGTTTTAAAACATATATGGAGAGAAGCTAAGAGAATATAGCCGTTGCGGAGCGTAGAGTTTGAATTTGCGAGAACAATATGGGGGACGAGGCGCTGACGGTGTTAACTGTTGAGGGCGAGAGCCAAAATTTGACCGTTATTATTCAATTGTATAGCATTATACTTTTTCAAATTTTCTGGCAGATACAAAATAAGGTTACTCGTATCGTATTTTCAAACGGCATTTTGCTTTTTTTTTTAGTTCATGAACAACTCGTAATCACTATTTTTAAATACGCGTCGTGTAAATTCCACATCACATCTTAACTTTTTTTTATCACGTGTTTATGACACACTTATTTATGATATGAAACTATGATAATATTTATATAAGAAAACTTTGTCTGCTATAAAATTTTGAATATTATTACATGTAATACCTACTCAACATTGCACTGATGTAGTCTCATAAATTAAACTATACCTATTAAAGTCATACTATATTATATATATATAGTAACCCTACATTTAAATAAATAAGAAAATAGATGTAATGAATGCAGTACGACATGTGTTTCATTTATTTTCTTTCCTTTTTGTTGTTTTTAATGGTGTTATTTTATTATTTTGTATTTTGTTTATTAATTCATAATTAGGGTTTATTAATTATAGTTAGGGTTTATTAATTCAAAGTTAGGGTTTATTAATTCATAATTAGGGTTTATTATTTTCAATTAGGGTTTATTAATTCATAATTAGGGTTTATTATTCAAAATTAGGGTTTATTAATTCATAATTAGGGTTTATTAATTCATAATTAGGGTTTATTAATTCAAAGTTATGGTTTATTAATTCATAATTAGAGTTTATTATTTTCAATTAGGATTTATTAATTCAAAATTAGGGTTTATTATTCAAAATTATGGTATATTAATTCATAATTAGGGTTTATATTCAAAATAAGGGTTTATTATTCAAAATTAAGGTTTATTAATTTACGATTAGAATTTATTAATTCACAATTAAGATATATTAATTCAAAATTATTATTTATTAATTTACAATTAAAATTTATTAAACTAATTAATTTTAATTAGAATTAATTTAATTAATTAAATTTAATTAGAATTAATTAGTTCATTAAGATATTAATTATTAGTTAATTAGGGGTGGCTCACTGTGCGCGGGCGCGCACAGGAGACCACCCCTTTAAATAAATAAGAAAATAGATGTAATGAATGCAGTACGACATGTGTACGTGACTAATAATGACATTATGAATGCTCGCGTACAAGATTTTATTTATTTTATGATTTGTAAATAATGGGATCCATTTTAAGGGAAATGTCTGAACCTCCCACATTGTTTTTAATTTTTTATTATTTGCAGATAGCAAACAAACGGAATAATATTATTTTTGGGATGATTTTGGAATTCAAAATTTATTCATACAACTGGCATCATCATGGCTCTAAAATAGAAAGATAATCATTAATTTCAATTTATCCTTTGAATAATTACATTAATCTTTCAAGTCATATAAACCTCAAGCTTTAACTTTTACTTGTTTATGAATCTTTCAAGTCATATAATAAACCTCAAGCTTTAACTTTTACTTGTTTATCTTAAATTCTTCTAAGTAGATAAAAATAAATAGGAATCGCTAATTTATCGTGCTAAACGTACATAATATGTACGTACATAATGCTCTTCAATTTTTTTTAAGTCAATTCGTTATTTATGGTAATAAGATCATTACTAAATTACCCCTAATCTATTTTGGGACAATTTTGAATCTCATTTAGTTTCTAAAACTTTACCTTCATGGTTGAATTTCACGTTCTACCTTTGCTTTCAAAGGTTTCTGTCCTATTAAGCTTGTCTACTGTGCCTCATTATTGCTGGTTTCTGGTTTTTAAGACAAGCTTCTAGCATTTAATCCAAAGAGAAAAGCAGTTTCTCTGATGGCAAATAGAGATAATATATGGTCATTCAATTGATTAGCAGAAAAAAAATTGAAGACTAAAAATAATATAGACTACATTTATTCAATCACGGTCAATAATACTAGAAGACAAAAAATTGATAAAAAGTAATTTGTAGAAAATAATTGGTCATTCAATTGATTAGCAGATTCAAAATATTATAAACGTTTTAATATATATATATATATATATATATATATATATATATATATATATATATATATATATATAATTGTAATATTCTATTTAAATTATTTCACTTCCTATATTTAGAAAAGTTTTTGACTAAGTTTTATATGTTTAGTTTAATTTCTAGTGGTTTATTGAAGATAAGAAAAGTTTGAAAAAAAATCCGAACAAACACCACTTGGACCTATCTTTATTTTATAATTTTATCTCTTTTATAACACTTATTATCTAAAAAATAAAATAAACATATTTTTTAAATTATGCTTATATGATACGAGAAATGATACTCATACATTTTAATGATGATATATTTAAAATAGTCTTATAAATTATGCTTATAAATGATAAAGTTATTTTATTTAAAGTATAGAGAAAAGAGAAATGATACGATAATGCGATGTCTACGATTTTTTTTAATGATGATATATTTAAAAATATTGTGATTTTATTATAAATATTAATTTTATTTTTAAACTTACATACATATATACTACCTTCGTCCTTATTTTGGCGGAACTCATGCACAAGCACATACCATGCAAGAATGCACTGGAGGTGGAACTCTGTATTCTCCAAAATGAAAGATTTGGAAATCATTTCCTTAATTATCATTATGGGTAATTAAGTAAATTACAAATTCAATTAAAATATAACTAATCTCTTAATTCCTGAAAATATGTAAAACGACAAAAATGTCTAATTATGCATGTATATATTGAATATATACGTTTAGCATTTTTCTTAAGTAAATTAATTAGTTATACATGATCTTCGATTTCAACTAATCGTCATCATTTAATACTTAACAAGATTCATCTGCAACACCTCCCGCACACCACATACACGGAAGGAGAGAGAGTGATTTCATTTTCTCCTGTTTGTATAATCACATATATTCTTCGGCACGATATTAATTATGATTTATAGCTTCAATTTTCAGTATTTTTCAGTTTACGGTCTCAACTTTTTTTAAAAAATGTTATGAACTTTGAGGAAGTGCACTAACTTATAGCCTGAATTTTTTTCCGGTACCAAAACACTGACTATGACAACAACATAAATTGAGGTGGATTCTTTTTCCCATTTTTATACACTCGAAACGATATCGTTTCGGTCCAACTCATTAAAAAAGGAATAAAATGAAAAAAATAATTATTCTATCTCCATCTCACCAACACGGATTTCTCTACTATGAAGTTCACTAAAATCTTCGAGGCAAAGCAATTCAAAATGGAAAAATCCGCTCCGTCTCCAGATCTAATATCAATCCATCGTCGTTCAGCTTGTCGGAGACGTCACCTTCCTTTATTCAAGACATCGAAGCCAAATGACTCCTCCAAGCCGCAGGTCAAAATGACGTCGTTTCGAATGTATTAGTGAAAAAAAATCCACCTCAATTTATGTTGTCGTTCTAGTCAGCATTTTGGTGTCGAAAAAAACTTCGCGTCATAAATTAGTACATTTTTCAAAATTCAGGATATTTTAGAAAAAATTGAAAGTTGAGGTTATAAACTTAAAAACGCTGAAAGTTGAAATCATAAACTATAATTAACATCTCTAGCATGTCACTACTTTTTTGTATTAAGATAATAGTATAACTATTTGTTATAAATTATTGGCCCAATGCAATAGCCCAAGCCCATTTCCTAGAACCTATTCCCATGAGTTTTATTTAAGTGCAGTAGATTGTGGCCTCCAGTTTTTCCCTTGGAATGAGTTAGCGGCGCACGAGAATTGAGAAGCAATACAGACGCCTCCCTTTTCCAATTCCTTGGCAGAAGCTACTTCCCCATTCCCATTTTGAGAGCAAGCCTGCGAGAAAGATAAAAATAGTGAATGTTGCGCCTAGGAAGAAAAAGCTACCGCCGTTTCTTGCCTTTGTGGCTGTGATTGCGGAGCCAACGAGATAGTCACTCCCTTTGGTGGAGCCGCGGTTGTGTGTGTGCGTCAAAGGAGGAGCCGCACCTGAGCCGAATTGGTATCTCTATTTTCTTTCTTCCTTCCTTGTTGTGTGCAGGTCAAGAAAGTTGTCGGGGTCGACGGGAGGTGCTGTCCGGGAGCACGTTGACGACGACGAGGTTGTCCGGATTTACAACAGTGGTATCAGAGCCAAGGTTCTTCCTCGTCGTAGTTGGAAAGTCGGGATCCTGATCTTAGGATCTCGCTCTCGTAAAGCGGCTAAAACCTCTCAGTTTTAAAATTCTAGAAAACTGTTGATTGACGCAGCATATGATTGAGTTTTGTTTCTGTTTACCAACGTGTCTATCGTTTGTTAGCTGTGTGATTAAATCGAAAATCTTATTTGCCTTGAGAATATTTTTGCGCTCTGATTTGTATTCCGCTGCATTAAGGTTGATAAATTTTTTTGATTTATTGTGTGGCATTATGTCTTCTTTGGCGAATTATGGTTTGACACCTTTTGATGGTAAGACGGACTTTGGTTTTTGACATATAGAATTGCCAATTGGAGCAGCTAGGATTGAGTCTATGAGTTACTAGTTCTAGGTAGCTATTTGATTAATTGAGATATTATGTATGAATGTGTTTCATGTGTATCTCATGCCTATGAACTTGCTTGTTTGTTGTTGCTTTGTGACTCTGTGTGTAAGGATCTAAGTGATCCATCTTTGTTTTTCGAGCTTGCTTAGTGATTTGCTCTAAGGTGGAGCTATGTGGTTGAGCTTTAAGTTTAGGGTATATGAGCTTAGGAATTTGTTTTCTTGTGTGTCTCGGTGGTTGCACACTTTGAGGTGGAGCTTCGTTCATTGCTTTATGCTCGTTGTTTTTTGTTCTTTGTGAACATACATTTGTGGTTCGTTCTATGTGACTTTGTGATTTGGTGGCTTTGTGCCAACTTCGTGACTTTGTGATATGCTTTGTGTTTTATGATCTTTGTGATCTATGCTAGCTTAGTGATAGCAATATTTGTGATTTACCGTCTGTGTGATGATTGTGATGATCTTTGCAATCTTCTGTAGGTTTGTGCTAGTTATCTTTGTGATGAATCTTTGTGATTGCTTTGTGGTCAACTAGCTTTGAGTTTTTTAACTATGTGATATTTTTTCGTGAGCTTCTAATTGTATATTAGTTGTCTTTATGCTTTGTGAGCTTCTAATTGTGTGTTAGATATCTCTATGCTTTGTGGGTATTTTTCTGTGTGTCTTTTTTGCAGGTATGGACATGGTTAGTTTACCCTTGGATCTTTGTGATCCGTACAAACTATGTTTGTACAAAAAGTTCCCTGTTTAGCCTTTGTGGTTTTACGTCGGGCAAATTGTCCCCTTGTTTTATCTTCGTAATTTTACAAGGGGGCTCGGCGAGGATGATTGTGCGGTTTGTTCTCCGATGCACACAGCAACACGATTGAGCCAAATGTGGAGATTGTTATAAATTATTGACCCAATACAATAGCCCAGGCTCATTTCCTAAAACCTATTCCCATAAGTTTTATTTAAGTGCCGTAGATTGTGGCCTCCAGTTTTTCCATTGGAATGAGTTAGCGGCGCACGAGAATTGAGAAGCAATACAGACGCCTCCCTTTTCCAATTCCTTGGCAGAAGCTACTTCCCCATTCCCATTTTGAGAGCAAGCCTACGAGAAAGATAAAAATAGTGAATGTTGCGCCTAGGAAGAAAAAGCTACCGCGTTTCTTGCCTTTGTGGCTGTGATTGCGGAGCCAACGAGATAGCTACTCCCTTTGGTGGAGCCGCGGTTGTGTGTGTGCGTCAAATGAGGAGTCGTACCTGAGCCGAATTGGTATCTTTATTTTCTTTCTTCCTTCCTTGTTGTGTGCAGGTCAAGAAAGTTGCCGGGGTCGACGGAAGGTGCTGTCCGGGAGCGCGTTGACGACGACGACGAGATTGTCCGGATTTACAACACTAATTTTAATCACGTACAATATAATAAAACATGAAACTGAAAAAGGTATGTGAAAGCCAGCTAATATTTAAGAGAGAACAGTTATTTAGATCGTGAACTTTGATCCAATTTGTAGGTGTGTACAAAAGTCGAATCGGTCAAACAAACCGACCAAATTGGTCGGAATCAGTCGGGTTTTTTTCACATTTTGGTTGGTCCGGGTAAAAAATTGTCAAAATTTTAGTTGTCGATCGGTTTTCGATTTTTGATAATTTGGACCGATCGAAAAGCGACGGACCGTTCAGTTTTTATTTTCAAAAATATTTTTATATTATTTTAATTGTTTGAAGCCCGACAGACCGTTTAGAAAACCTATATTCTTCGTTCTCACTTCTTCTCTGATGCTTCTCAATTCTCATCTCATCTCATCTCTCTCACTCTCTGCTTTGGTCTTTGCGTGCTCTGCCAGATCTAGTCATCCCTGCCCCTAATCAGTAATCATCTCATCTCTCTGCTCTCGGCCCCTCCCATACCTGCCCCTTTCTCGCCCTCGGCCCATCGCAGAAGCCGTCGGTCGGTCGCAGAAGTCAGTTCCGCTAGCAATCGACAAGAACGATGACGGCGGGCCTTAAAAATTTAGGTAGATTGAATCTGCAATTTATGTTAAATATATGCATATATCTTCTTAATTTGCATTACTAAATTATTTTGTGTTTGTTGTTATTGATGTAATAGATTTTTTTTTTAATTTAGTCTTATTGGGGCCAAATATACGACTTGCATAATTGCATTGCCATCGAATTGTTGTGATTGCTTTTTTGTGAGGTGCTCTGTTGCTGCCTTGCTGGGAATGGTGACTTAGATTTAAGGGAGCATCTAGATTTCTTCAGTTTAAACATTTATGTAGACTGTTGGGCATGAGAAATCGGTGCTAAATATTGTGTGTGAAATTAGATAGGCGTAGTACCTATAATCATACCACCTTGTTTGCATCTTATGATTATGGCATAAGACATATTTAAGTTAATGTTCATGTAGTAAATAAGGCTGTCTTCGCTCTTTCTGGACTTCTTATTTATATAGTTGACACACCAGCCTTCTTCTTTACCCTGTTATTTTCCCACTTTTTGAATTGGCATACTATTTCCCCATAAGGGGATTATTATCGTTGTGGCACTTTTGAGGTTGAACATATGCATCCTGGTTGCACTATCTTTTTTATTTAATGTTTATTGTTTTACTCGATCGGTTCGGTTGATCGATTGAAAACTGACGTCTAAGATCGGTTCGGTCAGCAATCAGTCTTGATATAATAGGCGGTTGGTTTGGTCAAAAATATTATTTGGCGGTCAATTCTCCGGTTTGCAATATTTTGGTTGGTTGATTAGTTGGATCATGGATCGATGCACATTCCTACCATTTTGTATTTGACCTGATTTTTTTCTAATATAGTAAACAAGTATTCAGCCTTTTAACTTTTTGCATTTAAAACTCGTTCAAATTTTCCGACGATGCAAAATTTTGAAATCCGATTGTTTCATTGTTTGAGCTTTTGATTCGAGAAATCAGTTACTGAGATTTGACGGGTTTGGAAGTGAAACATTATGTAATATATGTCAATACTCAATACTTGTTAATAGTGATAGATACGAATTTTATCAAAAAAATTCGGCAATAAGATGTCGGTCCGTATGCCAAAATATTCATCTTCTTAGACTCGGTCAATACCCAATTTCATATCAAAATTCAAATTCGTAATCAACAATTATTCCTATTTAAAATCACTAAAATAAATGGATCCATGGTTTTTGTGATCAACAATTATTCTTTTTTTTTCCAATTAAATACAGAAATTTAAAGGTCAAGTTACGGTGGACTCGAATCTGAGACTTTTGGCATCGAACATTAGTTATTCTACTATTAGGCCGACATACACAATCAACAATTTTTCTTATTTATAAATATCTTGTTTCCTTTTCTTTTTCATTTACTTCTCTTGATTGCTCAGTATTTAATTGTAAGACAAGAACTATCCGGAAATTGGAAGTTGGAACAAGTAAAAAACCAAATAAGACATTAGTTTCTGAAATCGTGTATCTAAATTCCAACAAAAGCTAATGGACCGATGATGAGCCCACTTGAGACAAAAGGCAGCAAAAAAGCCCATGTTATACGAGGTGTTCGTAAAATCATCTATATAGAAGTGATGACAGTATTTTAGGTCGTCAGTATCGACAAATTTCTAAATAATGGTTCTTTACATACATACTTTAAACTAGGATATAATAAATAATTGATAATAATTCGAAATCACAATTAATTCTTATAACGAAGACAGTGCTTGTATATGTACATAAAGTATCTCGAAACAAAATGTATTAATAAAATCACACCCTCAATATATTGACTTAGGTAAATTCATGACAATGATATGCAACATAATGTAGCATCAAAGATCGGATCTTTCCAACTTTGAGTTCAAATATATCATTTTTGCACCCAAAAAAACCACAATTATATAAAAGTGTAAGAAAGGGTTGACCTCTTGCCGTAGATTGGACAGTTGTTGACATTAGACACATAAAGCCTATTATTTAGGAACGATATGGGCTTCTTTTTCATATTATAGGATAAAATTTGAAATAAAATGAAGATGACTTCGTGGTGCCTCCTCTTCTTCTTCTTGATCATCATTCTATGTAGATTCTAGAAAATGGCCTGATCGATCTTAATTTCGTAAAGGAAATAAATCTTGAGAACACGAGGATTTCGTGGTTCGATCTATGAATAAGATCTACGTCACGGAGAGAGAGAGTATTCGTGTATTGAATGTGTAAAGCGATTACAAAGGTGTGAATGAATCTATTTCGTCTAATCTAGCCTCTATTTATACACAATTATTAAGATCTAGATCTTAAATCAGGTCTTCTCTAAATAGGATTCGAGATCTAGGATATGATCTTAATCATATCCCTTCTCGAACTAGGATTCATTTAGATATGGTAGAGCCTTCTGCGTTCCCACCGGTTTTAGGGTCTTCTTGGGCGAACTTATCCGGTAGCGAGCTTGACGTCGACTTTACATGTATTGGGCACGATCTTGGGCACAGTGGTTGGGCCATATCCTATCACAACCCCCAAAAAAGACGAGCGAGTCGTATTGGTTTTGGGTTGTTTATGCCGGCGGTGTGCGAACGATCGACTTGATATGTATCGATGTTTCCGTCATATACCACGTTTGCGAGGCATCTGCCGGGGTTGTCTTGTGCTATTACTATCTCTTGCGAGGCGTTAAGTCGAGGTTGTCTGTTCGGCCACACGACGGGCGTTAAGCCGAGGTCTCTGGTGACTTCACTGGCGGGCGTTAAGCGGGGTCTTACAGTGGCCTCTTCGGCGGGCGTTAAGCGAGGTCCTCTGATGACTTTACCACAGGCGTTTAACCTAGGTCTGCTGTCGGCCGCACGGCGGGCGTTAAGCCGAGGTCTCTGTGGCCTCTCACGGCGGCGTTAAGCGAGGTCTTCGTCTGGCGTCACCGGCGGGCGTTAAGCGAGGCCGAACAGGATTTTTACGCGTCGTTGAGTACGGGACACGGATCGCATTTAATGCGGCATCGGTTGGATTCGATAAAGCGTATAATGGAATATCTTCCTTGATCGCCATTTCTCATATCACTTTTGCTATTTCAAAATTTGGACTTTCAACTTCGAAAAAAAGCGATAACCGCCGCCATTGTTGTCCGGAGATCATCACCATCATCCTCGAAAAAACCAAAAGTAAGTTATGGCTTCTTCTTCTAAATCTTGAGCTTCGTGTTATTATGCGTGCATTTCGGATTCGCGGCGGTTTTATGTCTCCACTTCGGGATTTTGGTAAAGTGTCTTCTTTTCTTCCATCTTAACAACCTCCGATGTAAAGGAGATTGTCTCCCAATACCATATTTACGATATAATTTATGTTGCCCCGTCAGGAGCATAGGGCTTGTGCCCTCCGGAAGGTTTGTCATGATGTCTGAAGGCGACCTCGGTGGTCTTCGTATTCCTATCCTCGTGTATATGTCGAACTTCAACGGATGTTGGCATACCACTATAACGTATGCCAAATTCTTTCCGGCATCGGGTGGGCTGGGTGTCTATGCTATCGGCATAATTTTCCTTTCACTTTGGGGCTTGTTCTCCGTTTTTTGCAACTGAAGGGTGGTTCGGGGTGGTATTATTTATCACCCCATCGTAAATTCAAAGCGAAGATAAAGTCGAAGATCTCGAACTGGCAGAAGAAGTTTTTCTTTTGTCAGTTCGATGGATCTCTTGAGTTTACATGGCGATCGGAGAAGATCGCCGATGTGGTGGTTGATGAGATTGACGGTGGCCTGGAGGAGGCACTGGACAAAGTAGGTCTCGTGGATGAGGCCTTTACCGAGGCCGAGCTTGCGGTGCGGGCTTAGCCCTTATGATCCTACCAGCGAGGTGGAGTCGGTGAAGGTGAGGCCCTTCCTTCTCTTCATCTTTTGTTGCATGATTTTTCGTGTGTGTATGCACGAACTTTTATTTTTGCAAGTGAACACGATCGGGGATAAGAAGAAGAAGAGGAAGGAGTCGAGTGCGGTGCTGAGCTCCCTCCTCGATTTTGAAGGATGTCGAGCTCCCCCTCCGGCGTTGAAGGATGTCGGAAATGCAGGCGGCGAGGAGGCTTGAAGTCTCTGAGCCGCAGCCTCTTAAGCGCTTTAAGAGGTTAAGCGTGCTATCCCAGAGGTCGCAGTTCTTGCCGACCGAATGTCGTCGTTGGCTCTCACGAGCTCTCCCTACCTTTCTCGGTGGCGTACTTATCCTTCTTCCTTGTGAAGTAATATATATAATGTATTCTTGACTGATGGGATTACGTATAGGGGTTGAGGTCGTGTCGGCCGAGGTGGCCAAGATGTCTGCCGGATGGCCCGGATGTCGGTTTCATAACGGACTTCTTGAAAGGGCGTTAGCCAGTTTGTCGGGGTGGCCTAGTATGCTCAGGGAATGGAGGAGGAAAAGACTCTCCTCGTCCAAGAGATTAGCGAGGCCGAGGCAAAGATCAGGGACCTCGTCAAAGCAGGCGGCGGATCTGGCGGTGTCGGCGGCGGCGGTCGGCGATGGGCGGCAAGGGCTAGGCGGCGGAAGCGCGGCGGAGGCAATCGCCTTAATGAAGGCGAGTTGGAGGAGGCTCGGCGTCGGGAGGTCGAGTGGCGAGCTCGCGGGGAGATGCTTGGGCATTTGCGGAGGCTATTCTGTCTGGGGCTTCTCGGGATGGTTGGTGATGCGGCCGAGGTCCTCAATAAGCGCCGTCTCGGATCTGATCGAAGAAGTCGTGAGGACTACCAGGTGGATAAATCAAGTATGGGTATGAGGAGATAGAGGATGATGTCTGAGGGGCCTATTTCGATGTCCTTGTCCGCGGCTGAAGGAGCTTCCGTCTTGCGGACCACGACTTCATCTTGATTCTGCGACCATGGAGTCTGTCCGTGCTGCCCGTGGACCGAGATCCCGACCGAGGCTCTAATGGCTGATCTTGCAAAGGGGTCGGGGAGGTAGCGGTGGGGTTTCAAGGCGGCGAGGCTCGGCAGTTCTGAGGCGAAGCCGATCTAAGCGGTTAGGCGAGAAGAGGCGAGGCTTTCCGAGCTCGGGGGCGGTGAGGTGGGCAGGCCAAGCTTCCGGAGGGTCGATTGATCCTCCTTTTTTTTTTTTCTTTTTAATGTAAATGTACATTGGTTTACGCTAAGGCGTATTAATAAAATCACAAGTTTATGCGAGAAAACTTATCTTTTATTCGGTTGTCGCTTTGAAATGCTTGATGCTTCTCCTTGGTTGAACCGAATCGAAGACTTGTGGCATACAGAATTGAAAGAGGTCGAACTCCTCCATATAAAGTGACAATTTGGGCCATGTGCGGTGAGTCGATAGTAAGCATAAAGCTGCCAGAGAGGCGTGACGAGCTTGAGCTCGTCTTTTGCAATGGAGGATTCGTTCGAGGTCGCCAGGAGAAGGCTAAATTAATAGGTGAGGAGCATCTTTGAGTACGAGGAGGTCATCCATCGAAATGGTGGGATGACTATCCGGAAGTTGAAGCCAGGTTGTCGAGGCTGCGCCGCTTTGTGCGGTACCGGCGTGAATATGGTCGGACCTCTGGCAATTCACGGGCGAGCGCTGAATTAAAAGGCTGGGAGGCATATCTGAGGCCGTCGTTGCTCGACAACCACAGCTCGAAGCTGCCCGACGGGATGCGAGGCATCTTCTTCGCGGGGCTTCGGTCTACCATAAATGCTCAATTTTGGCGATCGGCGTGGATAGCTCGGGAGGCGTGCTATGGCCCTTGAGCAGCGTGGATCCTCAAGGGGCGGGCGGGCGTCATCAGTGGCGAGGTCGATCTAGCGAGCTCTATCGTCAGTGGCCGAGGCAAAGCTCATAGTGTAGACCGAGGCGGGTAGAGGTAGGATTAGTATAGATGAGTGTTGAATCCCGATTTTCTAGGGATTGGCTCGGTTTTCAGTCTCCTCCGCCTCGTAATATGTAATCTGCATAACTTATTTTGAAATAAGAAAGATGTATTTGCTTCGTATTGACTTTATATTGAACAAAAGTAATATATGAAGTCTTGAATAAACGAAGAATCCGTTCTCGTAGAAGGGTAGTTAGTCCTTGTAGAGTTCCGTCTTGAATTAACGATTTTTGCGAGGTCGTCGGGAGGGTGGTCCCTTATTTTGTCTACATAAGTATCGTCTTGAAATAAGCGAAGGTGTCGATCTCGTATGTAGGAATGGTTCTGTTTTTGCCGAGGTTATCGGGAGGGTGGTCCCTTATTTTGTCTACATAGAGTATCGTCTTGAAATAAGCAGTGTCGATCTCGTATGTAGGAATGGTTCTTGTTTTTGCCGAGGTCATCGGAGGGGTGGTCCCTTATTTCATCTACATAGAGTCGTCTTGAAATAAGCGAAGTAATCGATCTCGTATGTAGGAATGGTTCTGTTTTTGCGAGGTCATCGGGAGGGTGGTCCCCTGCAGCGTTTAAATTCAACCGTATAAAGCGAAGGTAATCATCCTCCGTGGGGTATAGAATAATGATGAAGATTAATTATGCATTAGTGACAAATAAAACATGCACAAAAATAAAATTTTATTGATAAAGGCGACGTAACAAAGTAAGACTCGGACTCGATTAAGCAGGACTCGAAAACACGGTGAACAAGACTCGACCTTTGACACTTATGCATAATATTTCTTGGATGAATGATGTGCCATCGTTGGGTAATTGCTCACCGGACAATTGGGCGAGCTTATAGGCCCTTCTTGCCGAGACTTACGTCGACCCGGTAGAGTCCTTCCCATATGGCTTCCACTTGCCGAGCTGCGGCTTTCTTGACTTCATTATTTGAGTCGAGGTCGCCCACTTGGAATTGTCGGGTTTTAACGCTGGTTGTAATACCGAGCTACTTGTTGCTTGTCGAAACTTCCTTGATGTGGCGAGGTCTCTTTTTCTTCGAGTAGATCCGGATCAGCTCGTAGATTTTCCTCATTGCTTGGCGAGAGAAGTCGATGGTGCGAGGACTCGGTACTCAATTCTGCGGGATCAACTGCTTGATTCCATACACCAAAGCGTAGGCGTTTCTCCGTTCGAGGTCTGGTGTTGTTCGGTATGACCATAAGACACATGGTAAATTTTCCACCCAAAGGCCCTTAGCTCGGTCGAGGCAGTCTTGATCCTTCACGATGGTCATGTTGGTGACTTGGTCGACCATTTGCTTGAGGATGGGTCACCGGGTGAATTTTGTTGGATCACGAAGCTCTTGACACCACTCTACGAATGTCTTATCGGTGAATTGTGTTCCGTTGTCCGAAAGGAGGATATGAGGGATGCCGAGCGACACACTATGTTCTTCCGGCACGAAGTTGAGGCGTTTTGCTTGTGATTTTGCCAGGGCTCGGCTTCCACCCACTTGAAGTAGTCAATCGCAACAATTAGGAATTGGGTGTCACGGTGCTTTACAAAGGGCCTACGATGTCGATCCCCATTGCATAAGCGGCGAGGGCTCAGTATGGCGGTGAGGTCGGTCTGCGGTAGCCTCGATGCGTTCCGTGGAGTTGACACTTGGACACTTTTTCACAAGGTCGATTGAGTCTGGAACATCATTGGCGATAGTATCCCCATCTCATGACTTTTTCGACAAAGGCTCGGGGTCCGATGTGACATCCGCATGATCCTTCGTGCACTTCTCATGAGCGTAATCAGCTCGGTTCGGACCCAAGCACCTTAAGAGAGGTGGAGATATGACTTCTGTATAGGACCTTTGCTCAATTGTATATCGCATAGATTTGTTCGGGATCCTCGGCTTCCAAATTGTCTTGGGCGATTCGCCATTCTCTAGGTACTCTCGAATGGGAGTCATCCAATTGGGTTCTTCATCCGAGACTACGTTGACCTCGGCTCCGTCATCGGCATCGTCTATGCTTCTGCTTTGGACTTCTTCTACTGGCGGGCTCGTTGGCGGCGAGGCCAATTTACTAAGATGTCGACTTGGTGTTTTGCTCCCTTGGGATGCGAACTATCCGAAAGTATGAGAAAATCCGTTCTGGCTTTTTGCTTTTCAAGGTATTTCTTCATCCTGTTGCTTTTTGCTTCGTATTTCCCAACATTTGGCTTACTACGACACGAGAATCCTTGTGAACTTGCGGCTCGTATTTGGAGATTTTGAGCTAGGCGAAGTCCTGCGATCAAGCTTCATACTCTACCGTTGTTCGTATTTTGAATGTGAACCGGTGAGTAGGTGATCTCTTGGCCGTCCGGGCTTAGAGTAAGATTCTGCTCATTACCGTTTTCCCGGCCCCGTCAGCGTAGAGTTGCCGGCCTCCTTTGGTATTTCATCCATTGGTTCGGCTTGGCGTCGTCGTCACGGACTCGGTGGGCCGGTTTCTCGGCGAAGTTAGCCTCGGCAGAAATCCGCTGGGGCTGGCCTTTGATGGCTGGCGGGCGAGAAGGATATATCGTGCTCGCCCGGATCGATTGCCCATTTCGTGATTCTCCACGAGGCTTGAGCCGTCAATACTTGCGAAGTGGGTGGTCGGTGAGGACTTGTATGGGATGTGCATGGAAGTATGGACGTAGTCTCCTCGCGGCGTTACCAATGCTAAGGCGAAGCTTCTCCAGGGCGATACCTCGTTTACGGGCCTTTTAGTGCTCGGTGATGAAATACACGGAGGCGGCGTCCTTCCTCTCGTACAAGGCGCACTTATGGCCGTCCGGGGCGGCGAGTGAGAAAATAGCCTCTCCTCTTTCGGGACGGATAGAGTGGGAGTTTGGCGAGTAGCTCTTGAGATCTTCAAAGGCGGACTTGTGTACATCGTCCATGAGAATTTGGGGCCTTTTGAGTATCTTGAAGAAGGTAGCCGCTTATCCATGACTTTTGAAAAGCGGCTCAGTCTGACTATCGACTGTCAACTTATTATACGTCATGGATGGTCTTTGGCATGTTCATTTCCAAAATGGTTTGGACCTTGGGCGGGTTGGCTTTAGCCGCTTCATGAAACCAGCACCTAAGAACTTTCGGACGGATGCAAGCGTGCATACGGGGTTCGGTTTCGAGTTGATTTTTGAGGAGAAGGCCGAGGATGATCCGGAGGTCGGCAACACATCGGCTTCCTCCTTTCTTTTGGCGACGATGTCGTCTCGTATACCTCCACATTCGACCTATGTAGGGCTTAAATATTTTGTCCACCATCCTTTGATAGGTAGCCCTGCATTCTTGAGGCGAATGACATCTTTTTATCTGTAAAGACTCAAAGTCGGTAATGAAGGCTGTCTTGGCAGCGTCTTCGTCGTCCATCGGGACTTGGTGATACCCTTTGTATAAGTCAAGCGAAGACTTCGTATCCGACCGCGTAGCGTCGACCTTCTTGTCAATGTTGGGAAGGGATAGCAATCCTTTAGGCGATGTTTGTTGAGGTCGGTGTAGTCGATACATTCGCCATCCCTCCCTTTCTTCACCATCACGGGTTGGCTATCCGGTCGGATATTTGACCTCGAACAATATCGCGAGCTTTTAACGGTTTGGTTCACCTCGTCGTGAATGACTTGGTTCCGTTCGGCTGCAAAAATTCTTTGCTTACAGCGAGCGGTTTTATGTTCGGTCGATGTTGAGCGGTGGTGATGATACTTGGTGAGACTCCGGTCATGTCGAGGAGACCAAGCAAACACATCTCGAATTCCGTAGGAGTTGGATAATCGATTCTTTATTTCGGTGCCTTGGTGAGACCAACTTTGGCGACCTTTAAGGGCTCATCTTCGTACAATCGACCTCTTCCGCTGGTTATCGGGAGTGTAATTCTTGACTCAACTCCCGGGTTCCTTTAATTGCTATGCACGTGGGTCTTTGGACGAGGTCCTGCACCTCGTAAAACAACGCATACATTCCTTGGCTTGCTTTTGATCACCTCGGATCACGGTACATGTCCCTTTGCGGTGGGTATCTTCATTGTCGGTGGTACGTTGAGCATACCGCCCTTACGGCGTTCAGCCAATCTCGCCTAGTATGATGTTATATGGCGGTGGGCCTTCACTACGAAGAATTGCACCACCTTGGTGGAGCTCGTTGGTGACTTCCCACCGTGACGGGTAGCTCTATTATCCCTTCCAGGCGCGTCTCTTCTATCCCTAGCTTGTCAAAACATTCCTTGAAAGGATGCTTACCGACGCCCGCTATCAATGTACCGCGTTCACCAACTTATTCGCGACCACTGCATGGATCACGGTGCATCACGGTGGGGTACTATTGGGATGCGGGTGCGTCCTCGGAGAAGGTGATCGCCTCGTCCTTCTGAACCTCTTGTTGTTAGGCTCGCGGTTCAGGGCTTGAACTTCGGCCTTGAGAGGACTTCCGTGACTCCACGGGAGCCCGTAATAGTGGAGATCACCCCGTCATATTGGGACTCGTCGTCTCCTTCTTCATCGATGTCGGCTTGCTTTTTTTGGGGGCGCAATTCCCCTCTTCCTTTGCTTTCTCTTCTCTTCTCTGCAGTCGGCTTGGCGACCACAGTATTACTTCTTGGGGTCCATCACGAACCAACATCTCTAGCGATCGTGGGCGGCCCGGGCGGTCACGGCGTCCTCTCCGCGTCGCTCGTTCCTTGCGTGGTCGGTTTGGGCCCCGACCTCTCGTTGTGATGCCTCGTACCTAGATGAGGCTTCGGCGTTTGTCTTCGGGGCGTGGCCGACCACATGTGTAATATCACGAAGAAATTAACGCCTACTTACGATAAGTTTAATTAGTAAAATTCTCTAAGCAACAGAGCTTAGGATAAAATTTCTTTATTAATGGAATAATTTAACGAGGTAATTACGATATTACTACGATCATTTGAGATGATTCGATAGTTAACGTTTTGAGGCGTTTCAAACGTTAACGTTTAGAGATAAATAGAAAAATGATATTAATGATCAAGGAATTATAGTATTTAAATTCCTATGATTATTATATGAAATTAAAGTATTGTTTAACATTAAAACAATGCTAAAGCATTAAGGATTCGATAGTGATTAAAATGCTAATTTTCGAAAGCCCTAATTCGAAAATTAGGGTTTTCTTATACAAAATGATACCAATAAATTTTCCTATGATATAATTTATTATCTAAACCATATGTTATGATTTATATACCTATAAATAACATGAAAATAAAATATGTATCAATTGAGACTAATAAAAGTCGAAACCTTATGTTATACATAACATTTTGCACATCACTTTGGTATACACTTTGTTAAGTTACATATTAATTATATAAATTGTATCTATGTTACATACTAACATAGTATAATCAAGGAAGATATAATATACATGGAAGAATGTATTTTAATTAATACATAGTATCTAGAATAACAATATTTAAATACAAAATAAAATTCATTCATTTGTACACCAAAGTGTGGCTCTAGCTCCCAAAATGCATGCTTGAATTGCTTAGTGGCCAACATAGTGTAAGTATTAATTTCAGCTCATGAGTCATTAGTGAGTCATGATCCATGATTTAAACAAAGGCTCCCATTTTCTTCCATTTGCATGTGAGAGCCGATGGATTGAGGGTGTATAAGTGAGGCGATTTCAGTTTTATTCTCACAATCACACTTACACAAGCCTTGAAAAAATACACAACCTTTTCCTCTCCAAAAGCTAGAAAGCGAGAGCTTCTTAGAAAAAATAAGTGTTCTTCTCTTCTATCTTCACCAAAGCCTAGTGTATAAACCTTCTATCATAAGTTCAAACCATAGAAAGGTGAGGAAGTGAGCAAGGTTTCAATTTTACATGGGTTTGCTATGAGAATTCGAAAGTTAGGCTAGAGAGAATACAAAATTTTAGTGTTCTTGGTTGTGAAAATTTCTAATGTTTATGTTCTTGGTGGTTGTTGATAGTAATATTTAGCTAATGCATGTTAAGTTGACTTATGAATAGGTAGGTGTTCTTGATTTCAAATTGTTATGCATGTGTGTTTAATTTCAAAAATTTGCTAACCTATGCTAAGTTATGCATCAATAATTTGTAGCATAATGAATAGAAGCATAGATCATATTTAGAAAATTAATTTGAAGATGTTATGAAATTTATATAATGAAAGAAAATTATTAAAATTTATTTAAGCATGAGTTATTAATATATGGTGTTATAAGAGTTTATAGCAATTCATTAGGAATTTTAAAAAAAAATCCTATGCTATATTTTTGAAATTACCGAAAGCATAAAAAAAATATGTTGATGTGTAATTTTTATTCAAAGCATGCAATGACATATAGTTAATCTAGGACCTAAATTAAATACTCTATGATTTTACTAGAATTTTTAGGAATTAATTGTAAAAATTATTCAAAAGGGCCGAGAGCTTCAAGGCTCAATTAGATGATGATTAATTTGTTTTAATGAAAACTATGATGTAATATTGTTATACTATAATGTATAAGTATGATGTAATTTTGTTAGAATTTTATGAAATTGTTTGGTGTATGTATGCTAAGAACCGAGACCATGAGCCTTAATTTATTGATGTAGAAATTAAATATGGTGACCATATGTTATAAATATGTTATGGATTGATGTTGAGACCATATACTAAATAATTAGATTTTTAAAATTATTTGGACAAATTTTGAAGAAACAGTGACCTTGGACTTAATTAAGTAATATACAAAATTTTCTATAGTTATTAATACATATTAGTTATACTATGATAATATAATATACTATGTAATATTAGAAGAAAATTTGAAAAATGTTTGGATATTATAATGGTATATAGCAGAGAGCTATATTAAAAATATTAAGGATTTTAAATCCTTAAATGTCAAAATAATGATGTATTATATATTTAAAGTTACCTTCAAAATATATCTAAAAAAATAGTAATAAAAGAATTTAGCAAAATAAATCAATTAGAAATTGATTTATATGAAGTTAAAGATTAAAATATAAATTAGTAAAGAATTTACTAATAAAAGTCAAAATTATTGACTTTTGAAATCAGCGTATGAAATCGTTCGATAAATACACTAATCTGGCGTAAAGCATTAATTGAGTAATGAAGTCTAGTTGGTAAGAGAAGATTTAAATGGCGAAATTGTTAAATCGAAAAACGTGAAATCGTTGAACCTTTACCAAAAGGTTAGAATGGTAATTGTTGAACATATCTCGTTTACGTAGAAATACGAAATGTTAATTACGATTGAGCGGCGTATTGAATTCGATAAAGAATTCAATTTAGATCGATATAGAATATCGAAGTTTATGCTGAACTTTAAAGTCTCGGCGTAACGGCGTACTAAACATCGTTTTGCGTAAAGGTGTGAATGACGCATGGCGGGGACGTTGAAGAATAATCGAGATAAAGGCGATCGAATAGTCGGGTGGGCTTTACTACACTTTTAAGTGATAAATTCTTGAGTGAATGATTTTTATGTTCTTGATATCGAGAAATGATGTTAAAATGTTTAGCAATTACACGAAAATGTTTATGTTTTATGTATGTATCCTATCCTTGATTGCTATAATGTGAATCGTTGGGTAGCTCCCAACTTATGAATGAAATCGATATCGGATCTTATCTTGGGAAGGCTTATACAGCTAAGATTAACGTGTACACCTAATGGTGTTTGTGGTATGTAAGGACAATTCACGGCGGTCGCGCGGCGTAGGAGGGCCTCGCTTCTCGGCGTTAATGATAATGATATGAAGAAAGGATAAGGATATGGATCATACATGCAAGTAAAATGCTTGGCGAGCAAATGTTTATAAAGCGATGAAATTTTTGTTAAGCATAAGGTATTTCAAATAAAACCCTTATGTCTTACTATGATGTGTGCGAGTAATTTAAATACGATAAAATGTTTTGGCATAAGTCCATTGAGTACATTCTTGTACTCGACCGCATGTTGTTTTAAATGTGCGAGGTTGGTATTGAAAATCTTGATGGAGGGTGTTGAGAAGTCGGGACTACTTTTGATAAGTTTATGTATGTTAAGTTAGAAACCTTGGGTACACGTCGTCATCGTGTATTCACATGACTTCCATTGCGGTTTGAACAATGTTTCTCGAACAAATGATATTAGCTTGTTAAAGTCCTTGAGTTATTATATTTCCTTTAGTTCTATTGGTTCATTTCACTTTGGTATACTATGTTATTTTGCATATAGTATACATCCTCGTATTAGTATTTCATGAACCACAGATACTATTCCTTCAATTGTTTCCCACCAATCCGTTTTAGGATTGGGGTGGTAACAGTGGTATCGAGCGGTTAAGCTCTTTGAAACCAAACTTTTCTTTCAAAGTTGAGTCTAGATTGAGTCACTGAACTTCTAGAAATCGGTGACTATACTCGACACTCCATCACATTCATTTCAATAGGGACAAGGTAAATGATTTTCTTTTAGATTCATAAAATGAAAAGTTTAAATGATGAATCAGTTGGAATCATTAGTAAAGGAAAAGGAAAGGAATGTTATGATGTTCGATTGAAAAATAAACTATGAGAATGAAATTTCAAAACTTATTATCTTTGAAATAAATGAAAACTATGAATAAGAAGAATTTCAAATTTGATTTTGAAATCAAAAGCGATTATGATAAGTAAACAAAATTTTGGATAAATGTATATGTTTGATTGGAAATTAGATGATCAATGTTGAAAGGATGAATATAAATGATATGCATGTATGAATTGATTATGTCATCATTTGAACTATGAGTCTCGAAAATCAACTATGACAAATGATATGTTATTTTGAGAAGAACATAGTCGATATAGGAAGCATGATCACATATTGTAAAAGAACATAGAAGTGCAATTTCATTCCTATATAAGAATAAAGAATGACATGAACAACGAAAAGGATGGTAACTACGAGCTTTGAGGAAGAAGGCAATCTGAAGGATGAAATGCGATCTCAATGTATGGAATGAGCGGCGTCGGCGCCATGATTACGACTATAACCCGACTTGACATCGGCAGCGGCATGCACGACCTCGGTGTCGGCATTACCTCGTATTTTGTCACGAGCATGCAAATTTTCTGCATTGCGCGGTAATTTTGTTTAGCTCGTTCTCTTTCGTTAGAACTCCGATTTAGCATGGTTTCACCGAGAAACCTAAAGCACTGAACTTCATTTGTTATGAAGGACTGAAACTCTATTTTTACTCCAGAATTCACGAAAGTCTTTAGAAGGTTAGTTTGAGTTGTAGACTAGTATAAAAATCTTATAATCTACCATAAACCCTGGAGCGTTAAATAATAAGTTTTCCAGTAGGATAAGAAAAACTACGATATGTGTTATCTATAACATTTATCTGTTCATCAGATATGTTTGGGTTGTCTATCTACTTTGTAGATCGTCCAGTTATCCTAGTTATTTAAACAAATCCGATTAAGTTATCTTATCTGTTTGTCAGATAATGTTTAGTTTGACTTATGTTAGTTTTGTCTATGGCAGATGGAGGGAATGCGTTATATGGCTAGAAGAAGGATTGGACCAAACCCTACTCCCAAGAAGCGTGCGTCTATCTGAGAAATTTGGATGTGTTGTGGAGAAGACTTGGGGAATTCCTAATGTACTATCTCCGATTATGGAGAAATGCTCAAGCATATGGTGTGACGAGACTATGGCGGTATCAAGCGTCTTTTGACCATACTTCCATGTATTTGGGAGGACTACGCTCGAAGTGTCGGGGACTATATTTATCGCGCGAGGAGGTTATGATTTGGTTGGTGATCTACAGTTCATCGACCATTTGAGTTATGTTTTCGCATTTATGGGGTTGCCCGAGAGGACCTTACCTTCCTCCGGGAGTATACATGGCGCGACGACACGCGGAGTGGTTATATCTTGAGGTTCCACGACAGTTAATCCGGTGATACCTCGATATCTATTCGATGAGGCGAGACTCGCCCAGTGGATAGGGCCGCATACGTCCGATTGCATTGGGCGCTGTTTTCCACCGTTATCTTTTGGACATCCTCTACATCCACCACTTACACCCTTACCGCGATGGCGGCTCATCCTCCTCGGTGAGCCCTACCGTAAATGCGGGGATGATGAGTGGCCCGACACTCGGGATGCTTACGGTCCGATGCGTGTTTGTTATAGCCCGATCGTGCAGTTATAGTCCGATGCGTGAGGACTATGGTCGATCGTGATATACCCATGATAGGAGTTAATGAGGCGGGACCATCAGGAGTACATGCGAGATGATGATTCGAAGAAGAAGAAGATCCGAGAAGAAGGCAGTGAGATCTCGGACGAGTTTATGGACATAGAATAGGATAGTATGTATATAGTATGGTTGCTTATGTAATAGTGAAAAGAAAACTTGATGTTTTGTAATAGTATGTAAGCCGATCGTATGTAATTTCCTTTATGATGTTGTTTGTTTGAAGCGACCTTTTGTGGGAAAAATTTTATGATATATATGAATGACACGAAATAAGGGCTTTTTGCAGCAAAGATGTGTATGGTAAAGATAAATTATTATAATATGGTTGTTTTACAAAAGGGCTATGTGATGATGTTATGTATGTTAATTTGTAAAAATAATACGCGATGCTAATATAATGTCTTGTATAACAGAATGCCACCTAGAAGAGATCCTGATCAGGGGATGAGAGGTAGAGGAAGAGGAAGAGGTAGAGGAAGAGGTAGAGGAAGAGGTAGAATCCCAATTCAAGAACCGAGAAAATATACCACAACCACCCCTTTGATCGTAGGGTAGAAGAGCTCTTTCTTAGGCAGAACCCACACTGTCTTTAGCGGTGAGGAACTCAGACGATGCGGAGCAATGGATAAGAAAAATGGAGCAGTTTTCGATTTTCTCGATGCACTGACTCGGGGCGACTATCGTGCATTGCTTTTCAACTTCTTGGACTGCCCGACTTTTGGTGGGAGGCGGAAGAAAACTTTACACGAACAATTGAATGAGTTTACTTGGGAAGAGTTCAAGAAATGTATGACAAATATATTAGAAGAGTTACGAGAAAAAGGAAGGAACTTGAGTTCTTTGTTTTGAAGCAAGAAAAGATGGCGTAACAGATTATGATCGCACTTTTGCGATATGTCAAGGTATGCCGGATCAGTGAACACTGATTTGAAGATGTCGGAGAAATTTAGATCGGGTTTAAGGCGAGAGAGATAAGAATGTCTCTACCGACCATGGAGATTTGACATATCTGAGGCTCTTGGGCGAGCTTTGGATATTGAGGCGACAATGCCGACGACAAATCGGCATTAGCTCAAGCGAGAATCTGGGAGATAAAGGAAAGAGGAAATGGGAGGCGAATCATGGTAGCGATGTCGGGAAGTTACGAAAATATGAGTAATAAGCGGCGTTGGCAAGAATGTAATATCTCGAGCGAGGATGGAAAAGGCGACTTTTGTCCCTCCGACAAGAGGACCACAAGAGCGGATAAGAGCTTTACCTTGCCCAAAGTGTCGAAAGATGCACAAAGGAATGTGCATGGCGGGCGTGAGCTGTTTTAAATGTGGGTGGTGGCCATTATGCTAATAGCGCCGAGGACACGCTTGGAGCCAATGATAAGGCCAATCAACCCGGCATTGCTCGGCCACTCGAGGCGATGCGGTTTCAACCCCAACCTCAGCGGTATGTACAACTACAGCGATGGCGGCAACCTCAGCGGCGGGCAACCTCAACGACAACGTCCCCAACAACGACCACGGCGGCGGCGAGAATCGGCGGTCAAGTGCCACGGCAACCTCGGCCGGCCAGGCTGGGGCATATGCTTTACATCGAAGGCAGAATGAACAAAACCGAGAAATTTGGCGGTATGGGGATTCTTCTCAGCGTGCGATTATATTGTTATTCGATCGGGTGCTTCACATTCCTTCATAGCAAGAGCATGTGTTGATAAATTGAAACTTAGATCGAAAAGGCAAATCGGGACATGAGAATCTCTTCACTATAGGAGGGATTGTGGTATTACATGTTTGCTCGAACTAGAGTTGAACTTAGGATCACTTAAGGTTACGGCGAATAATCGAATGTGATACCCATGAGTGATGTAGATATAATTTTAGGAATGGATTGGTTAGCTAAAAATCATTCCACGATTCTTTGCAAAGAAAGGAAAATTTCATTTCATTTTCACGGCGAGAAGCTACATACTTCCATGGAATTAGCATGGGTAAGAAAGTTCCGATCGTGTCGACCGAAGGCGAGAAGAATGATACACAAGAAAGGATGTCACGTATCTTGTTTACTTGAGCGGAGAAGATAAGACAAGGTGAAAATGGAAAACATAGAGATTGTTCGAGAATTCCCGGATGTTTTCACGAAAATCTACGAGGATTACCTCGATGAGACAATTAGAATTTACCATCAATCGGAACCGGATCGGCTCCGATGTCGAAGGCACCCTATAGAATGGCTCAGAAGGTTGGAAGAATTGAAGATCCAAATCAAGAATTGTTGGACTTAGGTTTTATCGAGACTAGTGTTTCACCTTGGGGCGCTTTGTTTTATTCGTCGAAAGAAAAGCGGTTCTTTAAGGATGTGTATAGATTATCGAGAATTGAACAAGATGACACTCAAGAACAAATACCCTTTGCCAGGATTGACGATCTGTTTGATCAATTAAGAGGAACAGCGTATTTTCAAAGATTGATCTCAAGTCGGTTATCATCAACTCGAGAATGCGGTAGGAGGACATATCTAAGGCGCATTAGAACAAGATATGGCCACTATGAATTCATAGTTATGCCGTTCGGATTAACAAATGCACCGGTTGTATTTATGGACCTCATGAGCGAATATTTCATCCATACTTAGACAAATTTGTCTTAGTCTTCATAGATGATATTCTCGTCTATTGAAAGAATGAGGAGGACCATAAAGAACATCTAAGAACGAGTGTTACAAACCTTAAGGATTGAAAGGCTTTTGCTAAGTTTAGCAAGTCGAGTTAAGGTGAAGGAAGTAATGTTCCTTGGACACATTGTGTCTGAGATGGAATTAAGGTAGATCCGACCAAGGTAGAAGCGATGCAGGAATGGAAATCGCGAGGACCCGAATGAGATCGAAGTTTTCTAGGACTAGTGGTTACTATCGGAGATTCATTGAGGATTCTCCAAGATTGCGAGACCAATAACTCGGCTACTCGGAAAGGAATCAAATTTAATTGGACGAGGATTGTGAGGCGAGTTTTCAAAAGTGAAAGAGAAGTTAACAAGTGCACGGTATTAGCGATTCGGAATCGAGATAAGGGTATGTAGTTTATCTTGATGCTTCTAAGAATGGGTGGGTTGTGTCTTGATGCAAGAAGGAAAGTGATAGCATATGCATCCAGACAACTCGGACCACATGAATTGAACTACTGACTCATGACACAGGAATTAGCCGCGATGGTTCATGCATTGAAGATTTGGAGACATCACCTTTATGGAGTAAGATGTGAGATCTTCTGAGATCACAAGAGTTTGAAATATTTCTTGAGCAAAGAGATCTAAACATGAGGCAAAGAAGATGGCTTGAATCGTAAAGACTACGGCGTGGTATTAACTATCACTCGGGTAAAGCGAATATAGTAGGCGATGCCTAAGTCGTAAAAATCGAGACCAAACTAGGATGTCTCCTTACGAAGGAAGAAAAACTCGTTGAAGAGTTTAAAAGAATGAAAATTGAGTTGATTGAACAACCGGGGACGATCATGAACGTATCGCTACACTCGTCTTGACATCGGTTTAAGAAAAAGAATCGTAGAAAACAAAGGATTGAGGAAAAGTTAGAAAAGATAAGAAAAAGGTAAGGGAAGGGGACTAAGGAATTTCGAGAAGCATCGAACAATGCTTTATTGTTTGAAGGAAGAATATGTGTTCGAGACAACGCCGAACTTGACGAAATACTAAGTGAAGCTCACGATACACCTTATCTCTCACCCGGCAACACTAAGATGTACCAAGATCTAAGAGAAAAGTTATGGTGGGAAGGCGTGAAGCGAGATGTAGCCTCTTTAAGTAGAAACGTTGTCTTGTTTGTCGACAAGTAAAAGCCTTACACCAGCGTCCTTACGGAAAATTACGACCATTAGGAATACCCGAGTGGAAATGGGATGAAATAGCGATGGATTTCGTTCGGGTCTACCAAAGTCAAAAGGAAACAACTGCGATATGGGTAATAATTGATAGACTTACAAAATGTGCTCATTTTACGCCAATCAGTTACTCATGGATCGATAAATTAGCCCGATTATCGTAAAAAGAAATTATCTGACTACATGGAGTACCAAATCTATTACCTCGATAGAGACTCAAGTTCACTTGAGATTACGGGTTAGCTTGCAAAGGAACTAGGCACAGTTGAATTTCACCTGACATTCCACCCGGGTGATGGGCGGTCGGAAAGAGCGATTGAGACACTAGAAGATATGTTGAGAGCGGTAGTGTTGGATCGAGGTGCAAAATGGGAAGATGTATTACCCTTATCGAGTTTGCTACAACAATAGTTACCAGCGACGATTAATATGGCCCCATATGAAGCTTTGTATGGAAAGAAATGTAGATCACCGCTTTCTTTGGGATGAAGTGGGTGAAAGAAAGATCATAGGGCACAAGCGATAAGTGAAATGATCGAAATCGTCCGACAAATTAGGCGAAAGAATAAAGAAGCTCAAGATAGACAAAAGTCTTACGCCGACACGCGCAGATCGAGCTATGTTTTGAAAATGGAGATAAGGTATTCCTTAAAGTTTCTCCATCAAAGGGATCATCGATTTGGAGTAAAGGTAAACTAAAACCCGTTTTATAGGACCTTATGAGATCTAGAAAGAATAGGCCCGATGCTTTATAAGTTAGCTCTTCCACCAAATCGGGAATGTACACAATGTTTTCCACGTGTCACAACTACGAAAGTATGTACACGATCCAAAGCACGTGATCCATCAAGGCGGCGTGATCCTCAATCCGGATATGAGCTATGAAGAAGAACCTACGGCAATTTTAGACCATAAAATTCAACAATTCGAAACAAGTCCATTCCATTAGTTAAAGTACTATGGACACATCATGGACAAGAAGAGGCCACATGGGAGCTTGAGGATGCTATAAAACGATACCCAGATTTTTTCTAAGGTATGCAAATTTGGGACGAAATTTCTTTTAAGGGGGGTAGAATGTAATATCCTGAAGAAATTAACGCCTACTTACGATAAGTTTAATTCGTAAAATTCTCTAAGCAACAGAGCTTAGGATAAAATTTCTTTATTAATGGAATAATTTAACGAGGTAATTACGATATTACTACGATCATTTGAGATGATTCGATAGTTAACGTTTTGAGACGTTTCAAACGTTAACGTTTAGAGATAAATAGAAAAATGATATTAATGATCAAGGAATTATAGTATTTAAATTCCTATGATTATTATATGAAATTAAAGTATTGTTTAACATTAAAACAATGCTAAAGCATTAAGGATTCGATAGTGATTAAAATGCTAATTTTCGAAAGCCCTAATTAAAAATTAGGGTTTTCTTATACAAAATGATACCAATAAATTTTCCTATGATATAATTTATTATCTAAACCATATGTTATGATTTATATACCTATAAATAACATGAAAATAAAATATGTATCAATTGAGACTAATAAAAGTCGAAACCTTATGTTATACATAACATTTTGCACATCACTTTGGTATACACTTTGTTAAGTTACATATTAATTATATAAATTGTATCTATGTTACATACTAACATAGTATAATCAAGGAAGATATAATATACATGGAAGAATGTATTTTAATTAATACATAGTATCTAGAATAACAATATTTAAATACAAAAATAAAATTCATTCATTTGTACACCAAAAGAGTCATGGCTCTAGCTCCCAAAATGCATGCTTGAATTGTAGTGGCCAACATAGTGTAAAGTATTAATTTCAGCTCATGAGTCATTAGTGAGTCATGATCCATGATTTAAACAAAGGCTCCCATTTTCTTCCATTTGCATGTGAGCCGATGGATTGAGGGTGTATAAGTGAGGCAATTTCAGTTTTATTCTCACAATCACACTTACACAAGCCTTGAAAAAATACACAACCTTTTCCTCTCCAAAAGCTAGAGAAGGCCGAGAGCTTCTTAGAAAAAATAGAGTGTTCTTCTCTATCTTCACCAAAGCTTAGTGTATAAACCTTCTATCATAAGTTCAAACCATAGAAAGGTGAGGAAGTGAGCAAGGTTTCAATTTTACATGGGTTTGCTATGAGAAATTCGAAAGTTAGGCTAGAGAGAATACAAAATTTTAGTGTTCTTGGTTGTGAAAATTTCTAATGTTTATGTTCTTGGTGGTTGTTGATAGTAATATTTAGCTAATGCATGTTAAGTTGACTTATGAATAGGTAGGTGTTCTTGATTTCAAATTGTTATGCATGTGTGTTTAATTTCAAAAATTTGCTAACCTATGCTAAGTTATGCATCAATAATTTGTAGCATAATGAATAGAAGCATAGATCATATTTAGAAAATTAATTTGAAGATGTTATGAAATTTATATAATGAAAGAAAATTATTAAAATTTATTTAAGCATGAGTTATTAATATATGGTGTTATAAGAGTTTATAGCAATTCATTAGAATTTTAAAAAAATCCTATGCTATATTTTGAAATTACGAAAGCATAAAAAAATATGTTGATGTGTAATTTTTATTCAAAGCATGCAATGACATATAGTTAATCTAGGACCTAAATTAAATACTCTATGATTTTACTAGAATTTTTAGGAATTAATTGTAAAAATTATTCAAAAGGGCCGAGAGCTTCAAGGCTCAATTAGATGATGATTAATTTGTTTTTAATGAAAACTATGATGTAATATTGTTATACTATAATGTATAAGTATGATGTAATTTTGTTAGAATTTTATGAAATTGTTTGGTGTATGTATGCTAAGAACCGAGACCATGAGCCTTAATTTATTGATGTAGAAATTAAATATGGTGACCATATGTTATAAATATGTTATGGATTGATGTTGAGACCATATACTAAATAATTAGATTTTTAAGAATTATTTGGACAAATTTTGAAGAAACCGTGACCTTGGACTTAATTAAGTAATATACAAAAATTTTCTATAGTTATTAATACATATTAGTTATACTATGATAATATAATATACTATGTAATATTAGAAGAAAATTTGAAAAATGTTTGGATATTATAATGGTATATAGCCGAGAGCTATATTAAAAATATTAAGGATTTTTAAATCCTTAAATGTCAAAATAATGATGTATTATATATTTAGAAGTTACCTTCAAAATATATCTAAAAAAAAATAGTAATAAAAAGAATTTAGCAAAATAAATCAATTAGAAATTGATTTATATGAAGTTAAAGATTAAAATATAAATTAGTAAAGAATTTACTAATAAAAGTCAAAATTATTGACTTTTGAAATCAACGTATGAAATCGTTCGATAAATACACTAATCTGGCGTAAAGCGTATTAATTGAGTAATGAAGTCTCGTTGGTAAGAAGATTTAAGTAACTGAAATTGTTAAATCGAAAAACGTGAAATCGTTGAACCTTTACAAAAGGTTAGAATGGTAATTGTTGAACATATCTGGTTTACGTAGAAATACGAAATGTTAATTACGATTGAGCGGCGTATTGAATTCGATAAAGAATTGATTTAGATCGATATAGAATATCGAAGTTTATGCTAGAACTTTAAAGTCTCGGCGTGTGGCGTACTAAACATCGTTTTTGCGTAAAGGTGTGAATGACGACGCATAGCGGCGGACGTTGAAGAATAATCAAGATAAAGCGTCGAATAGTCCGGTGGGCTTTACTACACTTTTAAGTGATAAATTCTTGAGTGAATGATTTTTATATTCGATATCGAAATGATGTTAAAATGTTTAAGCAATTACACGCCAAAATGTTTATGTTTTATGTATGTATCCTATCCTTGATTGCTATAATGTGAATCGTTGGGTAGCTCCCAACTTATGAATGAAATCGATATCGGATCTTATCTTGGAAGGCTTATACAGCTAAGATTAACGTGTACACCTAATGGTATTTGTGAGTGTAAGGACAATTCACGGCCGGTCGGCGGCGGCGTGGAGGGCCTCGCTTCTCAGGCGTTAATGATAATGATATGAAGAAAGGATAAGGATATGGATCATACATGCAGTAAAATGCTTGGCGAGCAAATGTTTATAAAGCGATGAAATTTTTTGTTAAGCATAAGGTATTTCAAATAAAACCCTTATGTCTTACTATGATGTGTGAGTAATTTAAATACGATAAAATGTTTTGGCATAAGTCCATTGAGTACATTCTTGTACTCGACCGCATGTTTGTTTTAAATGTGCGAGGTTGAGTACATGAAAATCTTGATGGAGGGTGTTGAGAAGTCGGGACTACTTTTGATAAGTTTATGTATGTTAAGTTAGAAACCTTGGGTACACGTCGTCATCGTGTATTCACATGACTTCATTGCAGTTTGAACAATGTTTCTACGAACAAATGATATTAGCTGTTAAAGTCCTTGAGTTATTATATTTCCTTTAGTTCTATTGGTTGACTCACTTTGGTATACTATGTTATTTTGCATATAGTATACATCCTCGTATTAGTATTTCATGAACCTAGATACTATTCCTTCATTGTTTCCCACCAATCCGTTTTAGGATTGGGGTCGTATTCTTGTGCTTATTTGAGTCTTGGAGAAAGCTCCCTTATTTTTCTCGAGAAACCCTTGGCAGCGTCGTCGAGGTTTACTTATGAGCGGATGTTCCCACGGATTGTTGCTGCGATTTCCTTCGCTATGGTAACTGCCTCCTGCGGGCGGGTGTCCGTGCTCGTCGAGACTTTGGACATATCCTTGGGGTTTCTTCTACGATTGGGCTCTTCCCGAGTGAGCTCGGCGTTCCTTCGCCGTCGGCATTGTTGTTGCCGGCGACGTCTGGATGCATGACTTACGGTGTACACAGTCATGGTTATTTCCACTAAGTGGTGGTTGATCGAAAACACAAAATTTTGTTTCCCACAGGCGGGCGCCAAAGATCGATCTTAATTTCGTAAAGGAAATAAATGCGCAAGAACACCAAGTTTCGTGGTTCGATCTATGAATAAGATCTCGTCCACGGAGAGAGAGTATTCGTGTATTGAATGTGTAAGCGTTTACAAAGTGTGAATGAATCTATTTCGTCTAATCTAGCCTCTATTTATACACAATTATTAAGACCTAGATCTTAAATCCGAGGTCTTCTCTAAATAGGATTCGAGATCTAGGATATGATCTTAATCCTATCCCTTCTCGAACTAGGATTCATTTAGATATGGCCGAGCCTTCGTTCCCACTTGGTTTAGGGGTGTTCTTGGGCGAACTTGTCCGGGCCGAGGCTGCGTCGCCTTTCACTGTTGGGTTCGATCTTGGGGCAGGTAGTTGGGCCATATCCTATCATGGCCTCAAACTGCAAACAATGCTGTCAAATTAATGTTTGAAATCTCACTGTTGCAAGTCAAGATTTGGTAGGTGTTGTGTGTGAAATTGTGTCTCTTCTAACTCACTAATTATAGCAGAAATGCCATGGCATTAGCACGCACCAAGTGAAAATGATATCTAATGAAAGATACATTTTTTCCTTTATCAAAATAGTAAGGCAAAGGCGCGTTTGGATCCGTAACGATTGTAATTGAGGGAACGAGATTATGAAACTCCTCTGTTAATGGTTAGCAATAATTATCGTCACTTATAGCAATTTTTTAATAAGTTAGTGGTTCCACAATTATTTGTAACACCCAACAATTAATACGTAAATTTCTGAATTTTGTATATAGTACATGATAATTATAATTCAATAAATAATTTAAGTGTTATTGTAATAATTTATTTTAATATATTTGTGTGTGTGTGTGTGTGGGCAAAGACAGAGATGTCACTTAAGTCAAAGAGGCTAGGCAGATCAGATAGACATAATCTGAACTACTTGCTTTTCTCTTTCGGCAAATTTTATTTACTGTTTACCAATTTATTTGTTTGGACCCATTAGTGTCACATCATTATGGGCCACTTATTTGGCTGTTGTTTTTCTTCGTCTCTTACGCTTACAAAAACAACAGTGTATTATGGACTAGTTTGAGCCCTATGATAAACGTTTTGATATCATTTTTTTTCTTTTACTGAATTTGAACTCTAAATCTCACCTTTTAAATAGGGAATGTCGGATGTTTATGAAGGAACAAATAATTAATATAGTGAATTAATATGTATATGCTTATTAGATCTTGACTTTATTATTATTATTATTATTATTATTATTATTACTTTTGATAACTAACAAAAAAGTTAAAGACCGCATCACGATGAATTCGAATATAAGATTTTTGGCATAATACATTAACCGTTTTACCACTATATCAATATAAGCACACTAGATACTGATTTTAGAGTTGAGGGTTTATGTTTTGGTTTTAAACTTTATTAATTTGATAGTTCGATGCAATGTAAGTAATTATAGCCTCATTTTCATTTGTGGCAATATATACCACATTATTGGTGACATTAATTTGTAGCCATTCGTGAATAGGTTAATGGTTGACTTGAAGTCGATAGAAATGTAAATTGACTTTCTCGTTGATTTCTCTTTCTTGAAGTGAAAAAAGGCACACTTAAATAGTCAATGCAACAAATTCAAAAGACTAGCAAATTTTAAATATTTGGAATTAGTATATCAAATACGTAGAATGTACATTAAACAATCAATGTGAGACAATAGCTTTTTGAGAAACACACATACTTGATAACAATCACGAACATTACACCATCTATCTGAGACAATGCCAAGTTATTTATGTTCTATGAATGAGATTTTGAAAATTCTTAGGATCATTATTTGATTCTGTGTTGCTAAAATATATTTCTTCATAGGAGGACACTATGATCTCATATAAGTTTTTTGTGTTTTATTTTTTAACCATGTCAGCTATATCTATTGATATCACCAAAGTAATGCATATTATAAGAGAGTCATCAAATGCACTGTGATTTTATATTGAAACAACCTAGTAAACGCCCCTTAACAGTATTAACATCAGAACCATTTTATAGCTACATTTATGATGTCAACATGAGAAGTGAAAACTGTGAGAACACTTAGCACTGGACAAATATAGTAAATGCAATACGACAACTTACATTTATTTTATACGTTCAGTACAAGTGTTTTCACAGTTATCACAATAAGAGATTTTTATTTGAATCATTTCATGTATTTATATATGACTTGATTATAGAGGGAACTACCTCTTAGATAAGAATTGAGAACAAATAATCATCCTTAGATTGAATAAAATCGAACGACTCATATTATTTAATGATAAAAATAGTCAAATCCCTAATTTTTCGCTATTTGGAGATCTAAATCTCGAAAATCTCTCATATTCTATTTGGAGAACTTTATCCCAAAAATCTTTCATAATTCATTCTTAGTTGTTCGTATAATTCATGTAATCACAGTTCTTGTGTATGCTATCACATTTCAATTCATTGTTATATTCATGTAATTCATGCCATTGTGCATAATCGTAGTGATAGTGCATGTAAACAGTTTACGAAATGAAATATATAAAATCATTGATTATAGGACTTAAACAATTACCATTAAAATATTAGGATAATAATTTATAATTAATATGATTATCTGACTTATAATTAATGTGATAAGCGATTTATATATATATATATATATATATATATATATATATATATATATATAGGGTTGGATTAAAGTAGTACGATTAGGATAGTATGTAGTACTCAATCTAGACCACACATTTTGAACACGTGGGTACCACAAGTGACGACACATGGCGACTCATTTCTTTTCTTTTTCTTTTAATTTTATGAGAGGCAAAATGGAAAGAAATCAAATCAACCTTCTTCTCCTCCTCCTTGTGGCGTGGCGGGCGGCGGCGGCGGCAACAGCAGCGATGACGATCTTGGCGATGGCAGCGGCGGCGAACATCAACAATATAAACAAACAACAACAAACAATAGATTTTGAAAGAAAGAAAAGAAGAAAAAAATTTCATTCTTAGTTGTTCGTATAATTCATGTAATCACAGTTCTTGTGTATGTTATCACATTTCAATTCATTGTTATATTCATGTAATCCATGTCATGGTTATGCGTAATCGTAGTGATAGTGCATGTAAGAACAATTTCAAATCTATAAATATATAATAACATTACGGATTGAAAACACAACATTCATTTGTGTGCCTATGTAGCATCACCTCTACTCTTTATTCATATTTATCTTAAATCCCTATTATATGCATTCTTAATTTATATATTATAATATTTATTTATGTATTATTCTCAATTAATGCTATATATAAATGATTAGAACTTAGTTATATCGTTACCAATTAGGTAACATTGTCACGTCAATAGTTAATGCATTAAGTCTCCACATGAGGCATGATAGCCGCTGAGCAGGTAACCATTGTCGAACACTTTTAATGTGTGCAGGGATAAGATCCAAGTAGAAATTCTATTTATTAAATATTTTCTCATATATTATAATAATATATTTTTTAATTTCAATTAGAGATCATAAAAAAATTAATAAATTCTAATTGACCCTACTTTAAACCTCAAATTATTTTGACACTATCAATATTATCTTGAATTACTGAAAATATTTTTTAAAATCTTAAATTATCAATTTTGTATATCAATTATGTCTCCCTCCATTTTTTTACTTACAGAAAATTGACGTGGCTCATCGAATTGCCATGATATATTTATAAAATGGTATATCAATTATGTCTCCCTCCATTCTTAATTCATATATTATAATATTTATTTATGTATTATTCTCAATTAATGCTATATATAAATGATTGTATGAATTTTGGAAGATATTTATAATGAATTTACCATAAATAATAGTCTAAGATTATATTGAGGTAAGTATATGATTGAGCGTCGAAATTGGAATTGAATTTAAATTAGGAACAAATTTATTATCTATTCATCAATTACGGAATTCATTATGGTCATAATAGTAAGGAAATTAAACACAATAATTAAAAATTAATTATATCGTTTCCAATTTCACATTTTCTCTCACCAATATTCTAGCGGACACTCTTTTAAAATGAATCTTACTTAATTGTAGTGTTTAATTATAATGATCTATATTAAATATCTCACGGTTGTTGTTTTCAGATCAAATCGGAAGAAATTTTCAAGATAACTCTAACATCGCCTTTTATATGAGAAATTTAATCAGTTTGGTCACTAAAATTGTTTTTTGTAACTGGACATAGGTGAAGAAATTCAAATATTATTAAATTTTGTGAGAAATACATGAGTTCATCTAAACTAATATATTCACTTATTTGTTCAATTAGAGATTGAATTGCGCCTATTGACTTAATATCTACAACACAATATTAAATTACACATTGGAAGCATCATATTGATCTTCAACCCTATGTGGCATCTTTATAGAATTTTATTCTTATTTTTCTAAATTTCATAATTTATGCCAATTTCTAATAATTATCTCTTATAACTTCTTAATAATTTATTATGTTAGTCAATGTAGTTAATTATAATAGTATGAAAACGTGTGAATGCAATAATATATAGATATACATTTACACACCGCTGTAATTAAGATACTGATTTATTTGTATGAACTTAATTATATTTCTATATATATTGCTATTCCATAATAACCTCACACACTATAGTTTTCTTATTACCGTAATATCAATTCAATATGCACATTAATTTTATACTATGCATTAAAAGTATTGGCATTAAATTCACAATTATTACATTAATCACGTATTGATTGGTGCAAATCTTAATATTTTATAATTTATATTTTCTCTCTCTCAACTATAAAAGGAACCAGTTAAATCAATTGAAAGAAAAAAAAAGTTGGGGAAAAGCAAACAATATTATACAGCCTTGTATATATACACAATATATGCTCACATAATCTCGATGATTTTAATGATTCAACTTTTTATTTTTTTTCTTTCGTATTGTATGAATCTTTAATCTGATGTGGTTCAGTTGTGCTATGTCAGCTTATGCAATAACATATGATATTATTCAAGTTGATTTAGTTTTCACACTCATACCATGGTGGGTAAGTGCATGTATCGTCATTTCTTCCTGAACAAGCTCGTGTTTAATTTTTATATGTTTTATCTTCAACTGCAACTAAAGGGGATCTCATTAAGTGTGAACTGGAAACGTCGGAAAATTATGGATCAGATTTTAAGACCAGAAAGAGGTTTGATCATTTGAGACAATGTAGAGATGTTGTCGAATGTGAAGAAAATTGTTGACGCATGCATTAAATTAGGATATTCAGATTGTGGATCATGAAAATGAGTCATTGGAAAGAGAAAAGCTGTTTTTTCCCATCAAAGTTGTATTGGACAATGCCAACTTCTACGGATCAACTTGATTTAAAGCTACTTACATGATTTATTTACAATAAACTTATAAAGTGGTTTTTAAAACAATTTTTAATTTTCATATAATACAAAGACTATCTAACATATATGTGAATACACGTGTATATGAGTATAGACATATGTGTGTGATGTGAGTATGCAAATGTTAATATTAGGTGATCTTTACTAACGAGAATTATATAATATTTAAAATTTAATATCACAACTTGCATAATTTATTTATTATGATAATTATTTTGTTAGATAAATTTGTATAGTGTCCATTATCAAATTAGTGGGAATTACTACACATGTTTGACATAAGAATGGATAGTAAAATTACTTTTTAATGAGATTTGAGACATATGCGGGTATATATAAATCCTAAAGGGATACGATTTCTACATGATTTTTTTTCATTTTCAATATTTATAATTTTTCTATTTATTATTAATGTTTACTTTTTAATATTCAAATTTTTATTTAAAAGAATCACATATTTTTATAATGACTTATATTTATAAATTTTTTGGGTTCAGGTAAAACGAGCATTATCTATGAGTTTGTGATGAGAATGAGTAACAAATCACTTTTAATCAAGATTAAGATGAGTATTGATACATACATTATAGACGAGTTCAGGTGGTCAAACCTCAATATCGTTTGGATTCATACTCAAGGTGGCTGAACCCTAACCAAATACTCTCTCCATACTATTTTAAGTGTCATCTGTTGTCAAACCGCACAAACCAATAAAATAAAAAAATTTATTTTTGTAACCTTATTAATTAGCATAATAAATGCATACACAAAACTAATTATCAAATTCCATCAATATTAAATAGGGATAGAATAATAAATTAATCATAATTTTACTCTTAAATTACGAACCATGACACTTAATAAAAAAGTAAAAGGTGTCAATGAGGCACTTAAAATAGAATGGAGGGAGTATTAAGTTATTTTTTGGATTTCTACTTATAAATTGCAACGTAAAATGATTCTCCGTCAAATACAGTTTCTATATCAAATCCATACATATAAAGATATATAACCATTAACAAGAGACATGGCTAGATTATTTCGAACGTAAAAATAAATCTAAGTTCGTATTCAGCCATAGATAAAGAATATATGTAATCTCACGAGTTACTAGCAAAAGATGATTCAATTAAATATATGACGAGGATAGTCATGCACATGATATAACAATCAACGTGGTGTATGATGAAACTTTCGACTTATTGTGAGGTAATTGTCAACTAATTTTTCATATTTTAGATAGTTTTAAATTTAAATTACTTCACTTTCTATATTTAGATAAATATTTTATTATTAATTTTTTAAACATATGTTTAGTTACTTATTTTTGGCTTCTTGAAGTTGAAGAAAGTGGTGACTTTTTTTTTTTGGTAACAAACACCCTCCTAAAAAAAATTCTATCATAATTTTTTTTCGTTTCTAATACTTCTTTAAATAAATTATCGAAATATTACCACTTTAAAATAAAATATTGACTAATTTTTAAAATCATATTTATAAATTACAACTTAGAGTGATTTCCCGTCGAAACTCGACGGGTTACACATTAGTGAAATATATAAAATCATTGCTTATAGGACTGAAACAATTACCATTAAAATATGAGGATAATAAACGATTTATAATTAATATGATTATATGGCTTATAATTAATGTGATAAACGATTTATATATATATATATATATATATAGGAGATGGATCAGGTAGGAATGGATAATTTGGTAGGAAATAGGAATGAATCTGGGCCTTTGATTTACTATATCAATGGTTGAGATTTAATTTTCGGGTGTGCTACAATTTTGTGTTTTGTGTGCTACACGGATTATTGTGCAACACATAACTCTTCTTGTGCTACGTTGCAATGAAAGATGTGCTAAACTAATATATTTAGCTATGTGCTACGAATGGATGAAATATGTGCTAAACTAACATGTGCAATATAGTAATTCTGATTGTGCTACACAAATATGAAAGATGTGCTACTATTCTTATTTTCGTACATTAAGGAGCTTTCTCACCATAACCAACCCCTATATATATATATATAGGAGATGGATCATGTAAGAATGGATAATTTGGTAGGAAATATGAATGAATCTGGGCCTTTGATTTGCTATATCAATGGTTGAGATTTAATTTTCTGTGTGCTACAGCTTTGTGTTTTGTGTGCTATACGGATTATTGTGCAACACTATAACTCTTCTTGTGCTACTGACTGAATGAAAGATGTGCTAAACTAATATATTTAGCATATGTGCTACTTAATTGATGAAATATGTGCTAAACTAATATGCGATATAGTAATTCGATTGTCTACAAAATATGAAAGATGTCTACTATTCTTATTTTCGCAATACATTAAGAACTTTCTCACCATTACTAACCCCTATATATATATATATATATATATATATATATATATATATATATATATATATATATATATATATAGAACAAAACCATAGCATTGAGCCTTATTGATTAATTAATTTAAGTGTAGTGGTGAAACTGTTTGACCCTTTTTGACTTAATTCGTTAGAAAATCTACATATTCAATCACATGCACTCACTAGTAACCAGGGTTCCAATATTCGAAGAGCATTTGGTCTTTATTACTCCTCATTACTTCCATGCACGAGGCTATGTCACATGCATTCCACTGCTGTCTACAATGCGAGAGAGAGATAATTGAAAATCGACCAACGTAGAGATGAAACGTCACAAGGAGGAACACTCTTTCGCCCTATTGATAAAAGGAATAATCGAGGTGACCATTCGACTCGTTTATGTACCTACAGATTCTCACGAAACGTAGAATCTTCTAATATATATTCTATTTTTTTCAAATGGGTGCTCCTGTGGCCGGAAATTTCCTCCCAAAAAATTGCCATTATTTTAGTTATAGACCAACCAATGAACGAAACGTCGAGTGAAAAAAAAAAAATAAAAACCACATCCCGTTGTCAGTTAGAAAAAGAAAAGAAAAAAGTCGCAAAGTGCAATAATTCGAGCAACTTAATTGTTAGAATTGAGACACACAGTGGGTGAATGCACTCTTGGTGTGCCTACGTATTTCACTCTCTTTCTGTGTATTCATCATTGATTCCATCATATTTTTCCCAGTCTCATTTTAGATTCCTCCACGAGATAATATAGAGAGGAATAAATCGACACAATTGTCTCTACTAAAATTAGGCCAGAATCACTATTTGAGTTCTTTCTTAAACGTACGTGGTTTTCAAAGAATTTTTGGTAGCATTTTGAATGTTGTCATGGGACCAAATCCTATATATATTCATAATTAATTTGGTTCGTTTGCACTATATATCACTACATGTAATGGTGGAGTGAGCTATCTTATAACCAAGTCACAGTTCTATTTCCACCAATGATTTTTAAGTCAAGCATGCGTGTCAATTTTTATAATACGATTTGTTTCTTTTGTGTGGTTTTTGTACTGTTATAGAGAAGCAAGAGTTAATACGCACCATAGTGGGTGTATCCAGTTTTTTTTTCTTTTTACGACCAAAAAATAAAAAGTAAAAAAAAAAACCATGCATATTGATGACCCAAGGTGGTCAATATACCTAATGTCATCTCACTTTTATATTCTATGGTCAATTGGGTATTGGCAAATGATAATTTTCTATTGATTTATTGAGATTTTATAGAGAAAAATTTAAACTCTAGATACTGAGAGTTAATTATCTATTAAAAATAAAAAATAAAAATTGTATCAAAAGTTGTATTTATTTTTTCTTTATAAATAGAATGTAATATTGTTATATTTCCACCAACAAACCAAAACTCTCTCTTCTTTCTGATTTTCTGATCAGTAAAATCTATATTTCGCATATCTTCGGTAGTAGTAATTTAATATTCAACGCATCTATTTGTAGCTAGATTTATGTATTTTTAATTTTATATTATAATTCATGTAATTATCATTTTGTTACTAAGTTAAGTTTCAACATTCTAATTGTATGGTAATATTTTAACTAATTGTGCATGAATTTTAAATATAGAATAATTTTGATATTTTTTAGATCTTTTAAATTAAATAAAAACTGTTATAGATAATATCTAATTAAAAGTAAAGAAAAAAAGAAATATGACTTAAATTGGATTGATGTCACTGATGAGAGTAGAAATTAAGTTAAGATTCTTGGTTATCATATAAAGGACAGAGAAAATGTATTTTTTTAAATACTAGGTTGAGATGAGTCTCGGTAAAGTTGGGCCTGGTGACTAGCCGTGCAATGACCCCTCTTACTATTCATTCTTTGAGAGGTCATTCTAACATCCGAAAATAATATTTTAATGAATAGTGAGGGTTGGGCAACCACGTAAATCTGTGTTTGCTTTACGTTTACCATTAATTGCTCAATTATCATATTCGACTTTTAAATGAGATGGTATTATGACTGGGGAATAGTGTTGTCTTCAAGTACACGAACGACGGTTTTAGTAGTTGTCAATCAAAAGAATTTCGGAAATCACATCAGCTAATTAAATAATATTAACATGAGAGAAAATGGGACTTTGTGTCACTTAATAATGATTAAACCAACCTTAATCTACCCTAAACCTACAACAAGTGATTGAATTATGTATGCATATATATGCCTACCACATGCGTCTTCATTATATATCCGTTTCCATTTAATCTTTTAATTCATATCTTTTAAACATAATCAAGTGCTGGGGACATTCTATAATATTGTTGCAAGTTGGAGATAGGTATAGTCGATACGTCTCACAAGAAACATAATCAAGTGCTGGGGACATTCTATAATATTATTGCAAGTTGGAGATAGGTATAGTCGATACGTCTCACAAGGTAGATTCTGACCAGTAACCTGCAATTGAGATCATAGGACCACAATGAAAGATTGGTCACCCTGAACGAAGATGTCTGGTGTATTCGAAAGATTTTTCATGATCTTGCAAGTTTTCAGTTAGTTTATTAAGAGTGTGGCTGAATCAAATTTTATTCTCCGATCGATAACAAGAACTGTCAGTCAACGAGTTGTAGTTTCGACTCAGTGTGTGCGAAAAATGGTAGAACATAAGGCTTTCTCGTTCATATACTTAGAAACACTTAAGACAAAACATAAGTTAGATGGAAATAGACAGTCTATCAGATTGAGTCTTAGATGATTGATGTTGTTAGTCAGATGTCCAAAGCAAAAGTAAACGTACATCATAACAGTAACGACATAAGGATTTTAATGTGGTTCGAAAAAACTCCTCCTACATCTACCAACCGGGTGAACAAGTGGATTCCTTATTTCATACTTTCAAGTGAGGTGACTTCAGGTCTTAGTTTCTTTAGAGATCTTCCGTCCCTGAGATATCAGACCAAGACCTCTCACATACTCTTCACCCATTTTCTGAGTACATATCTCGTAATTTACTTTTGGGTTACTTGCGACATTCTTTCTTTCATACAGCTACACTTTGTTGTTTACTCGCGGCTTCACCTTCTACCCTTACAACACATGTCAGAGTTTGGTTCGAATTATCATTTTTCAACTATTCAAGTAAGCTTTTACATTAAAGAAGTATGATAAGGCTAGGGTCACTTGTCTAAACTCGGTCATTGATTTTTGCAGTGAGTACGACTTAGAGGTTTGGGAGACTGGACTTAAGTAGTTTTATCATAGACGAAGTGGTGATACCATTAAGCTTGGTTGGCTCAGATTACGTCCAAATCTCGCCAAAATTGGAGTTGGAGTGAGACCTTCTTTCTCCTTAAGGCTATCTCTCACTCTACGGCACTTCTCAAGTTGAGGAAGTATCATATTTATAGAGATTTGAAATCATATTAGCCGTTTGAAATTCAAACTTCATCAGCTTCAGTCTTTAATTTTTAACTGAGTCTATGTTTGATCTAATGTTAACTCCCTTGGTCTTTTGGTTTACGACAAGACTACAACTGACTTCAGATCTCTAAGTGAGTATCTAAGTCTTTTAGGTTCTCTAAATTTATGATGCTCGTCTACTTCAAACTTGCTGATGTCACAGTAGGTCATCAAATCTCTGATGATTCATGCTCTCTGAATCCCTTCAATTGTACTAAGACCTTCTGACTCCATTCAGACTTCAGATCTTTCTAATAATTTTAGTTTGGTTGGCTTTAAGATCATTATATTTTGCTCTTGACTTCATCAACTCGTTCTGACTAAAGGCGGCAAAATTGGCTCGGCCCGATGGGCCGGCCATACCCGAAATTGGGATCGGATTAGGCTCGTGAAAATAGTGACCCGAAAAAAATCGGGCCTAAAAAGCCCACCCACATAGCCCATCGGGCTGACCGGGCCTTGGGGCTAAAAAGCCCGGGGTTAACCGGCCTAAAAGCCCGCCCACACATTTAAAGTTTTAATATTTTACATTTGATGTTTGATGATATTTGAAACTTTAAGTTTATCTTATTTACGTTGAAATTGATGTTAGACTTGTTAGTAAACTTAATTTATTTTATTTACTTTGGAATTGATGTTATTAGACGTAATTTATCTTATTTACTTTGAAATTGATATTAGTAGATTTAATTTATTTATTGTTATCATATTTTTTTTAAATTAAAAATAATATTTTATTAAATTAAATCTTGGGTGGGTTTGGTCCGGTGGCCCAGATGGGCCTGGGCTGGGCTACCATATTTTTAGCCCGATAGCATTTCGGGTCGGGCCGGGCCAACCCGACCCGATAAAAACAACAAGCCTGATGGGCCGAGCCGGGCCAGCCCAACCCGTCCCTTTTGCCAGCTCTAGTTCTGACTGCTTTAGGATTGAGGCTAACCCTCTTATTAGTCATCTAGGTCCATCTGAGTTGGTTTCTTACTAGATATCTGCAGCTTAGTTTTTTCTCAGACTAAGTCATGTCTAAACAAAGTTCAACTTCCTAACATATGAACTGACTACAACAATACATCATATTGGCTTATAGTCGAAGATATATAACTTTGCATATGTTTTCAATTGATTTTGAAATCTAATCCAAACATCTCAAGATCCCAAATTCCCAACAAATAGTCACATTGTTGACTCACACACAAATAGAGAATTAGATATATAATCAGGTGTGTTTACTATACACAAATTAGTGTGTTAACTCTTAAATAAAATAGGACCAAATCGTATTTATATAGATTTAATTTACGATTTAACAAATACAATTTGGTTATGTTTTTAACAGATTATATACCATTTATGATTTAGGCTTGATTTAATCCGATTTTGGTACTAATACAATTTGGTTTGATTTCATAAAATCATCAAATTTTATTTTAAAATATGATTTTTTATAATTGTGGTGTCAAACTTTATCACACTGCAGGCAAACACTTCTATATATAATATATGTGAGCAAGTGAGTGTGTTATAGTTTTGGTTTTTGAAAGATATATATTCTTGTAAAGAGTCATTCATGGCTTGAAATATTTATATAGGGTCGTTGCTTCTGTCCGGATAAAATATCATTAGCAAGCAAAAGCTAAGAGGGTATTTGACTGAGCTTATAAGTTGTTTAGGAGCTAATAAGTTGTTGTAAAGTGTTTGGCAAAATAAGTTCCTAAACATCTATAAGCTGTGAAAATAAGCTCCAACAGCTTATAAGCTTCCCTAAAAATAAGTTGCTCAACCATAACTTATTTTTTCATAAACTTATAAGCAACCATGAATTTACCAAAATAACTTTATTATAGTTCGTTATTTCCTACATATATACTATCAACTTCACATATCGTCAATTTTATCTCTCTAACTATGATTTTCTCTCTCTAACTCACGATTTTTTCTCTAGCTTATAAGATCAATTACCCAAACACTTTAACAACTTATAATTAAGCACTTGAGATATTATCTCTTATAAACTCTTGAAACATTTTATAAGCTATTATAAGCTCTCTAAAATATGGTTAGCCAAACAGCCCCTAACATAAATAAATATATGTAGCAACCAAATGCGTCGATTCCACAAATTAAATCTTTTATATAAACCAAACTCTTTTAAAATCTCGAGGAGTAACTTTAGAATGAAAGTGATAGGAAAAGAATGCATATACCGCGTAATATATATTCATCCTCCAACTTTATTCTATTGAGTGTGATTTTTAGATACTTTCATTATTAAGAAATAGACAATATTTTAGTTGCTTGAAAACGAGTACACAATTTGATTATAGTAAATGTCTAGGAGTAGGGGCATCCAAAATCTCATGGCCGCGTGCATCGCAATAATATATGATCCTATTTACTATGCATTAACAAATTCACAATATAAAAGATTTTCAAAATGGGTTTGACTTACTTTTCCATCGTGAAAACTGAAAATTACCAATTGAATAATCAACTTTATGAAGCAAGACATAAAACTTTTCAATTGCTCGGTGGTGGTAAAAAGGTCGTGCACCCAATCCTTCTATTTCCAAATTACAAGTGCAGATACAGGAAAATAGTTTGGAGCCCACGACTGCTTGAGAATCCGATGTCGAATAGTATCAGAGAGCCAAAATTAAAAATTTCTACCAAAATAACAAATGTTTCCTCTCTTCCCTAATTAATTTCTTTCCTAATTCTCCATTTTAGTATGTTCTCCAAACTTCTTCTTATTCTACTTGTGGAAATTATCCAAGAAAATACTTGTTACTTATTATCATTAACAACGCCTTTTATTTATATTTTTTACCACACGTGGTCTACCACTATCTCTTCTTCTTATCCTAAATAACACCACTTATTTATTATTTTTAACACTCATGACCCACCACTAATTAATTTAAAACATTTATTTCATTCACAATACATTCAATAACTTTTATTAAAATTTTTATCAAAGATTCTCATAAAGAAAATTGAGAGACAGAGGGAGTATAAGATATTAGCTAGGCGCAACCCCTTGTATAATCGACGTGTTCCGAACACATAACATCATGTTATATAACAAAGTTTGAGTGAGGCAAGGCAAGAAAAATGAGTCCCATTTTTTATATTAGTCATTGTCGTTGGATTGTGGAGACCCAATTCTCTCAATCAAATTAAAACTCCATGGTTGTGTAAGTGCAGTGATACATTCGCAAGTCAACGCCCTCCCAAAACCATGACGTCATCCTCCAGCTTGTCCTCACCCCTTTAAGAAGGTGTGTGCTTCGCCCTATTGCTTTCTATCAAATCTCCTTCTCTCTCGCACACACACACACCCAAATACCTTCCTTAACCCCTGAAGAAGAAAACATGTTCGGACACAGCAGGGGCGGCGAACTCCCCTACGACTACACCTCCGAGTTTCATAGCCAGTTCCCGCTTCCCGACGCCGCCACACAGCAGGTATTCCCTCCGCCGCCATTGTTCATACCCATCCCCGGCGCCGAGCACGACTCGCTGTCGGCATTGAGATCCGAGATCGGATACACAAGCAGCGGCTGCAGCAGCTACGGCGGCTCCCCGACCTCCTACAGCCCCACCGTGATGCAGCGGAGCATCAGCAGCCACTCCTTCACAGAAACATGGACGTCTATTCCCCCATGAACTACGCTGCCTACTGCGACTGCGACGCCACCTCCGTCAGGAAGGTGCTCAGCACCGGCGATTTGCAGGTACTACCTCCACTTCCCACCATGCACTACCATGTAATATATATATATATATATATATATATATGTGAGAGTCAACGTAAAAATCATTTTTATCGTAAGAATGTGAAATGATTCATTGTGAAAGTTGATGAATCCGTTGGGAAAGTTACTGAATCCAAAAATAAAATTTTCACCCCTCATGAGATTCGAACCCGGATGAAATTTTTTGAATATTTGGATTCAATAAATTTCTCAACGCATTCATTAACTTTTATAGTGAATTCATTGGTTCTTAGTTTTTATATATAAAGAGAAGCTATAACTGCCCACCTTCCGAGAATAACTTTTGTGAGCGCTCATCACATTTAATCCACACTACCATTTTTGATATATAAGTATATGTTGATTATAATAAATTAGATATTGACATCATTAATTTTACAAATTAATTATAAAATCAAAGCTCAATTTGCTGTTTTTCCCTTTTAACTTCAAATAAATAAATAAAGACAAATCGAACTTTAACTTGTATATAAAATAACATCATAAATGAACAGGGGCCGCAGCAGCAGAATCAGAGGTCCAGCAATCCGTTGGTGAACGAGAGCAGCATCATAGAGAGCATGAGTAGAGCCAGTCCGTACAGCCCAGAGGAAAAGAAGGAGAGAATCGAGAGATACAGAAGCAAGAGGAATCTTAGGAATTTCAACAAGAAGATCAAGGTCCGTCCGTTAGATTTTCATGTTACATACTTATAAACAAGAGACACAGAAAAATAGTTTAAGCGAAGCTAAAACCAAAAATTTCTTACGATGAGGGATGCTAAAATAAATAGACTAAATATAAAGTTTAAAAGTGATTGGGGGTGCACAACTTGGATCCACCACTGCATATATTTAGTGAAACACGAGATGTAACAGTGCTCGTTTGTTGTGCAGTATGAGTGTAGGAAGACTTTAGCAGACAGCCGGCCACGAATAAGGGGGAGATTCGCGAGGAACGACGAAATAGACAAGGCGCCTCAAACTGATCAATGGGAAGAACATAACCAAGACGACGAGGATGATAATAACTGGATCGATTTTCTTGATTCATTTTCAGCCAATCTCATGCCATAGTTCATCTTCATCCTAATTCCACTATTTTACATGTTTAGGGGGCTGAGTGTCATCGTTGCTTGTCGAATACTTGATTAATCCAAGTATCTCAGACCTGTTGTTAGAGATTCTTCTTTCATAATTTCATCAAGTGTCAGTTTTCAATTGTTTCAGAGATTAATGTTTACTGGAAAACAAGAAAGTTCATTATATGCATGGGCCGATAACGAGAATCTTGTTAAGACCTCTGATGGGTCATTACGGATCAAATATTTCATTAGACATGAGTTTGAATTCAACTAATAATACTATAAGACGAATTTTAACTCATCAAACAATCTAATTTTAAATGTTTTATGCGGTATAATCGTTGCTGAAACTTAATAGTCATAAAAGTCCTTATCAAAGTCCACTTAAGGCACTTATGTCCATGGAAACTAGTCTGTCTCGTTTTCCTTCCTAATCCTATCGACGAATTTGCATTCCTTTAGCACTTACAATAGATTCTTCTTTCTCGAAGCGTGTGCCATACCCATTGCACATGTCAATATTCTCTTACCACTAACTAACTATATTATGACATATATAATCGAATTTCAATCTCCTCATCTGCCACTTAAATAAATAAATAAAGCACCTAAAAACCGTCAAATATCGATCCTACAACTATAACTATTTGAAAAAAATTGAGTACTGGTGATTAAATTCTGGCTATGGTGAATCCGTGGAAAACCTTAACTAATTGGATGCCAAAAATTAGCGATTGCATTTTGGAGAAAAGAACTAAAGAAGGCCTAAAGCCTATGTAAGGAAAGAGGCGTGAGTGGAAATTAATGAAGATTATAAGATTGGGGGGCCATATAGAGGGATTAGATTGTTCAAAAGGAAATTTTCTAAATCTTCTATATTCGTCATAAATTTGTGAATTTCTGCACTCGAATTAGAATTTTCTATATTGTAGGGCAAAATTATTACTTTTTATAATATTGCATATTTAACACTCCCTCCATCCCGTTATTCTTGGCTGGTTATTTTTGGATACGTAGATTAAGAATAATTATATTTTATATGTAAAATGATGTATAACACAATTGAAATATTTTTTTAATATAAAATTTATTTTATTTTAATATATATGAACAATAATGAGCCAGCATTTAGAAGAATATGGGTCAATAATAATGAAAAGTAGGGAGTAAGTAAAAACATAGACTTTGTAGATATTTAAGATGAGTATGAAATGCTAGAGTCGATAAAATCCGCTGATCGGAGCGCAGAAGGAATACGAAAGGTCAAAGTTGGTGGGGCCACAAGCACAAGAAAAACCATCTCATCATAACCATTTCAATTTGCATTTAGTTACTACTACATGGAGTATATATAAAGCTTAGCTAGTAAATGCATGATGCACTTTCCAACTTAGATTACTAAATTAGAAAGCGCATGTTTGGCTTTATGAGCCATAATACACATTTAATATTGCAAAAGCAGGTGATTGCACAATCTCTTTACACTAATCATTTGGTCCCTCCCATGTTACTGAATCATTGATTTCAGCATTACAATAATGCGAAAATCGGCTCAGTTGAGGAAGATAACCAATTTGACTCACAATCTGAATCAATAAAGCCTAGTACCCAACACAATGATCCCTACTCCCTAGAAGTGGGGAGGCTGGCCTTTGTAGCGGTGGCCTTTCCACTACCTCTATAAATCATCTTAACTAAATCATACCTACTTATATCTTGACTCATCTCATATGCAATGTAGATACATTATATTTACTTTGGAAGCAAATCTGCAACGAGAAGCCTTTGATCAAACCCACCTGTCCTTAACGACTACAAGCAGAGAAATCTTCTATTATTACCAGTTAAGATGATCGGACAAGATTTTCCTGAAAGACAAGTCAAGAACACAATACACAGTCTCAGAAATAGTATGTAGAATAGGCATATTACAGGGTCCAAGAAGAGACAGTGAGTTGGATCCAACTCAAGGAATAAATAAGAGTCAGCAGCAATTTATTTGATTATAAACCTGATACTAATGAGTCCCTATTATGATGGAAAAGGAAATGTCTGAGTCAGAAAGTAGCAGACAGCAGCCACTCTCACAGTTTTAATAGAAAGGTGAGATATTGCCCTAGCAAATGCAAGCCACTATACTAGCTTAAACTCAGAAAGTCTATGAAAATAAAACAATACGAATGTTGTAGGCTGGCCTCATCATTCCTAAACCCTTCAAAATCAAATCATAATATAAGCTGCAATGAATAGTTACTGAGCTTATTCCAACCTGATGAGGCAGAGCATGTACTCAACGATCCCTTGGCTGTTTGAAGGGCCATAAACGATATAAACTGAAATAGTAACATTTCATTGAAGCAGTAGTCTCTTCATCAGGCCACTTCAATGAACACATGTGGCAAGAAAGAGGGGAATGGCCACTTCCAACCTGCTTAACAGAACTCTTAAGATCTGAGAGATCATGGTAATAACAAAGTCACAGAATGCAATTGGTAATTATTTGTTCATTCATTTCAAATTACCTCGACTCACTGGGATTATCACAAATATGAATCCAGAAAAATAAGTTGAAGTAACATTACAAGCCTTTATCACTGCTTTTGTTTGGTGGGGGGAGGGGCATTAGCAAATTAATAAGCTGAACAACCAAGGCAAAACCCAACATAACTCAACACTATATACAACAAATCAATGCCTCGGCTGTTTCCATTAAACCTTGAGAAGCAGAATGATTACTACATCTGAATTGTGATACAAGAAATAAGTAAACCGTGAAAACTATGAGATAATCTTACATACTAGCTACTGGTCTTTACTTTCGAGGCTTCCTCTTGAAAGGCCTGGGTTTCATATAACGCTTGAATGGAAACAAGAAAGGTTGATGAGGTGACTTTCCTTTTCTTTTATTCATTCCTGCAAGAGATGAAAAAATAATCAGCATTAGCAAAGTTTGTATAAGTTTCCTAACAATTCTTACAAAGGATTTAAGTTACAATTTATGTCATACATTGAAGATTCAACTATGATACAATGCAAAATCTGATCCCCTAGGACCTTGAAGTAAATGAGAGTTTAAGGACCTTATTGCTAAAGGTATGAAGTTCAAAAACTTATTATGTATATATTCTCTCTCATAAATATCCTCAAATGTCAAATTTAATTGAAACTTAAACTTTACCATTCTTTCTTTTTCTTGACCACACCAAGCACTGAAATCATCATACTTATACCATTCCTTGCGCAAATTCATTCTATTCCTTGATGATATCATTCTTTCATCCTAGTCTCCTCCTTATATAGGCTTGGCACAAAATCAAACAACATAAGTTTCCATCAGGAATTGGTGACTAATTATATTAGAAAATAGAAAAGATGGAGTGCAAGGTACCATCTTGAGATTTAGCAGAGACCTGATGATCAGTGATTGGATCCATCTGCTTCAACTTGGCCATCACATCATTATTTGTTGGCTCATCAAATTTGTTGTCACATTTGAAGACCCCTCTAGAGGCAATCCATCACCAAACTTCATAGAACTATCAGTCATTTTACTACATCGTCTTCCTTCAACATAACCATCTTTATAGTAGAGGTGAGGTGGTGCCAAGGGATGCTCTTGCATGTTTGCACTGTTATTTTTGTTGAGAAGTTTGTCTGTTCTCTTAGCTTCATGTGCAGACCCACCCATTTCTAATAGATTATCCGCATCAGGCACTAGTGGAAAGACAGAGGAACTACATTTATTTAAGGGATTAGAAAGTTCTATAGAAACATTTCCGTCAGTAGTAAACATATTGATCTTTGTGAAACTTTTCCACCACCATGTAAACAGTTTCCTTGATGGACAGGGGATGGGGCATCATGTAATTGGGTTTCAGGTGCGACAGTATTTTGTTCCAAGTCATTTGAAGTCTGTATAATTTCTTCAGAATCTGCAGTCTTGACATTGAAAGTGGGCGAAGACAACAGTGACGAATCTCCCAAACCTGAAATCTGATATTGCCTCTTTGCAACATCAATGGAAACTTGATCACATCCTGGAAGAGCCAGTTTCACTTCCATGACCCAATGGAACTTCAGAACCTTGATGGTCAGAGTTAGAATAAATATTTGTGGTGCCAGATGGTGACATTTGACATGCAGGCAGTTCAACAACCAACCCCCCCCCCCCCCGATCATTACTCAAATTACTATGGCTGCCTTCATGTTTCAGCAGATTGTGTTGTTCTTCATGCAAAGTGCTAAGGCCAACTTGCTCTTCAAGCTTTTCATCTGAAGCATTCCCTTCTGTCTCCATGACAGGAAGAACATGTTTATCAGCATCAGGTGGCTTCGAAGCTGCCTTATTCACATATACCAGATCTTTGATCTGCAAACCATGTGCAGGCAAGCCATTCAAATTTGAGGTGAATTTGATGGTTTTCGCCTTTTCTTTTACTGTTTTCGAAATGGCAAAAGACTTCTCCATGTCATCCAATAGCACATCTCCATGACCACAAGACATAGGATCACATTTAAGCCAATCAGCAAACACAGATTTTGCTGGATCGGATTGCCCATCAGATGGCATTTCTTCAACCTTAACAGCCTCTTTGTAAAAATGTTTTTTCCTTATTGCATTAGCTAGGAGAGATCTGACAACGACAAAATAAATTAATTAAGGACAAATTAAATTATTTCCAGTGGATAAATGAACAAGGTTGACAAACAACATGTAGCTTTAGCAACTCACACACCTACAGTTTGAGGAGATGGCTGTTTTAGCACGTTCTCTAGGGAGTCCCAGCAAAAAGAACAAATTTGCTAGTTGTTACAGCTTGAGGACCTCTAAGTTCAGTTGCAGAAGAAGCATCACTACATATAATTAGATTTTCCCCTCGAGTCCAATCAACAAGAAGCTGGAAGCTTAAGTAGTTAGAATGATCTAATGAAAATGAAATAGAACCTTTTTAAAAGAAATGAACTAAGAAGGAGACAAAAATTGCTCATGAAACTCAGAGTGATTGTAACTAACTTACTATGCATGTGAATCATGGCCTGGAAAATCAAAACTTGGGAAGCTAGGCAATTTGAACACGTCTAGTATATAATATAGGAACAGTTGTAGAAGCTCAGTAACAACTGCAGATGGAGCAATAGGCTAGTTTCACAACTAGATTCTTTTCAGATGCAAAGTATACCAGTTTGTATCCTCTAGAAGATTTAGATTCTAAATCACAGTGGTTAAACTTACATAACCAAACCTCATGCAGAATACTTATCATTTTTCGTTTTGATTCTGCATCAGCAATCAGATCAGAGTATGAGATCTCAAAGTACAACCCTCGCTGCACATCAAAGATGCAAAAATATTAACTGAAACCATCACACATAATGATGAAGAATATCTATAGAGTGATGTAAAGCAGTAAAGCATTCAACAAACATTATAAAATAAATTATATAGAGCATTTAATTCAGAATGTTGTCCTTAAACTATTTTAACTTCACAAAAGAATAAGATCCCCATCTACTCCAAGTCTTCAATAATTACATAGAAACAAATATATAAATACAAATTGGTGTATCCTCTATAAATTTGGTATAGGCTCTTATTTTCCAGAGTTTGAGAAAAGTACACTACATGATACCATGTTGTTACTATCTTACAATCAAAATTCATTTGGAACTTCAGATTTCTTTGATCAAGAGAACCAATTAATTTAAGAAATCTTCAAGAATGTGTGCTAGCAGACAGCAAGATTTAAGATTTTAAGGTTTGCATTTACAGTTCTAAGTAAGTTCTGCATCCAAAAGAAAGCCTTGCCAACCATATTCCAATCACATTCAATAATCTAATTCTTGAATTCCTAATCAATGTACTTAAATAAACACATAATGACCAAAAGTACCGGTAATTGAACCGTAATTAAACGGATTGCAATAGTATACCAACTACGTGTTGTTGATAATCTCACAGAAAATCTTTGCAAAATGAACAACATGATATAGAATGCCAAAGAGGGAAATCTTAATTGCAGCTTTGACCATCAGCTGCCTCAACCTAAAGCTAAATTGGTCCATCTTCGATAAATCAATAGAGATCATACCCACCTACACATTCACCATCAAAACGATAACATCATTTTATAAATATACATAAATGTGCACCAAAACTAGGTACATCGGCTAGAATGTACAAACCTCCGATTTTTGACAGGCCTGATCGAATGCATCGTGTCTCGTATCGTAGCTCCGTAAGATAGGTATACCGGAATTAAGAGCCAAAGCTTGCGCGGAATTAGTGACGACCACGGTGAGGTTGTGTACTGGCGGAAGGGGGCCGTAACGGCGACGTTAAGAAGCTCACGGTGGAACCTGACGGAGGCGAATAAGGAAGAGGAGGACGGGGTGAGTGTGGAAATAGGGAAGAGGACGATGGAGCAGCGGTCAGATTCAGACATGACGCCTGTGAGTAGATTTTGCTAATTTATAATTAAATTTATTAATTTTAATTATAATTTTAATTCATAATTATGTTTATTAATTCATAATTAAGGTTTATTAATTCATAATTAAGGTTTATTAATTCACAATTATGGTTTATTAATTCAAGGTTATGGTTTATTATTCAAAATTAGGATTTATTATTCAAATTAGGGTTTATTATTTCCAATTAGGGTTTATTAATTCAAAATTAGGGTTTATTATTGAAGGTTAGAGTTTATTAATTCCAAATAGGGTTTATTATTTCAAATTTATGATTTATTATTCAAAATTATGATTTATTAATTCATGAGTAGAGTTTATTATTTCACAATTAGAGTTTATTAATTCAAAATTATTATTTATTATTTTACAATTAAAGTTTATTAAACTAATTAATTTTAAATATAAATAATTAGGGAATGTCTTTTTTCTTGATATCATGGAGAACCATGACCCGTCCACGTGCGGGCACATGAGATCTTAACCATCGCCGTCACCTTACTGTGCAGTGCGGGCACATGAGACCACCCGTGACTTTAATGACAGTTTGGGTAACATATCAGTTGATACGTCATCGAAAAGTGGTGGTGGTAGTTTTATTTTGTTTGCTTTGAAATAATTTACAGACTTAAAGCATTCATATCATGCAGTTTAGACTTTTATATGCAGATGTCTGATTGATTCAAAGCAGCTAAGATATACTGAGATGATGTGGAAATAAGCATAAAAAGTAAAAAACGATAGGGAGCACCCATCCTTTAACGTGGTTCAAAACAATCTTATATTCACGAACCTGATAACAAGTTAATTCCTAGTAATTTATGAACACCTTGTTTTAGACTTAGAATGGAAGTGATTACAATCTCAGTTTCATTAGCGTAAGTAATCATTAGGTTATCTAATCAATACCAATATTTTATTCTTTGCACATGCAGAGAGCTACTTACAATTATACTTCACTACAAAATAAGCGTGTGTTTATCGACATACGTATGTCTCTAAATTAATAGAATATGTCTTTATTTATCTACAGGTACGGATTTTCGATAATATTTTGATTCGATAGAAAAATTAGTGATCGGATTTTCGTCCGTTGTTAGGTTAGCAACGATTAGCAACGAAATTTTCGTAGCTAAACAATAGTCACTCAAAATCAATCGTCATAATTTAAAAATAGAAAAATCCATTGCTAAACCTGTAGTTATATTTTATATTTTTTGTTTTAAAATATTTTTTAGTTGTCATAGAATAGATGTTGTGAAATAGTTTTGTACGAAATCAAAAGGTAAAATAATAATCAACAAAAATATCACAATAAATATTGATAAATTTTATAAATTTATAACAAATTACATCTATGTGAAAATTCAACAACCAAAATAGCTTGATAAATCTTGAAAAAATATTTTTAAAATAATACAAAACTTAAGCTAAACAAGTATCTATGTATCAACAGTAATAATTATTTCACAATTTGTTTAGCCTAGTGTTCTCCGATAGCTCACCGTATGCCTTGATTGCCTTCAACAACCTAGCTTCATCAGGCATGTATTTTTGATTTTTCATTTCATGATGACATCAGCCTTGTCATCTTGTTGCAAAGGACAATTCATTTATCACAAACTCAAATACGTAACTATGATTAGATGAATGCCTCAAATGGCATTTAGAAAGTATTTTCAGCGTTGGAATCAATGCTCGTTCTATTCCAACTTCTACAAAATGAATACAAACACAACTAATTAAGATGATAATCAATTGGAAGGTGAAAACTTTAGTATACACGAAATGACCAAAAGAACTATTGATCTAAACAGAATCCGTAAAACCAATGTGACTAAAGGAATCATACTAACACATGAGATATAAACTAAATTTCCTAAACAAGAACAATAAAACCCCCAAAATCAACAAAGGAAAGCCTTCACAAGCAAACCATATAATACAATTATGTGTTCACAACGTATGAGATATGTCCTGATTTGATAACTATGATTTTGGGGTGTAAATGAAATTGGGCGTCCGCAAATCTAATGAAAAATGAGTTTAGTAAACTATTTTAATTTTAACGATATATATTTGTTGTTATTTTTAACGACAAATTTGTGACGGGTTTTTTGTTGCTATGTAAAAAATAACATATTGAAGAACATTGTCCGTTGATATTGTTAGTGACAGTGATCGAATATTCCATGCTAAAACTAAAAAATATCTAAAAACAAATCTAACAAAGAACATTATCTGCTATAAAATTTATGTCGTTGGGGTCACCGTAATTATCATACTTGTATCTCTATCATTAGTCTGTCATTATTCCATCGTCAATCTACAATAGAATATTTTTCGATCACTAACAACGGATGAAAATCCGATTTCTAATTTTAACAAACCAATCATATCTAATAAAGTGCCACAAAAATAAACATGAGGTAAATGAATGGGATCGGTTTATATGCGCACATGAGCAATTGGGCTTCATGAATTTTTATTTGTACTAGTATTATAAACACAAAAACTTGTGTGTGCGTGCGGCGCGCACAAGTTTTGTGTATGAATGGCAATGGATCGAATCTGGATTGGATCCTGGTGGTCAGATTCGATCCGATATTTTTCTGACTCGGATCCGGTCCGAGCCATTGGATCCAAAAAAATTAGATCCAAATCCGGATCCATAAGATCCGCAGGGTCCAGGGTCTAGACCCGGATCCATATATTTTCGCTTCTAAAATAAATTCTAAATCAGCTATAATTCACAATAACATCATAATAATTTAAATATACAATAATATTATAATAATTATTTAGAATTTCTATAATTATCATTATATTGGAAGACGTTAGTTACAAATTTACTATAAGGTAGGAAACAACAAACAGCTCAATCGCCTGTGGTTTAAGTGACGCGATCCACCGTGAATGTCGATTGATACATAATTAGGAGAATTTGAAATGAAATTGAGAACATATTTGTTTTGGGAGAATTTGAAAAAAGAAAATTAAAGAGTTTTAAGTTGAGATTATGTATTAAATTATAATAAAAATAATATATATATATATATATATATATAAAAATAATGGATCATGGTAGGATCCTGGTCTCAAAATTAAATCCCAAATCCAGATCTGAAATATGGGGGTATGATCCAGATCCAGATCCATCGGGTCCAAATTTTTTAGGATCCAGATCCTGAAAAATGGATCTGGATCCACGGATCTGGATCGGATCCGAGATCCATTGTCATCTCTAGTTTTGTGAACCTTCTAAATGTCATTTTTATTTTGTTGCATTTATCTTGTTGTTTTTAGTGTGTTATTTTATTTATTAATTCATAATTATGATTTATTAATTCAAAGTTAAGGTTTATTAATTCATAATTAAGATTTATTATTCAAAATTGGGGTTTATTATTTTCAATTAGGGTTTATTATTTCTAAATTATGATTTATTATTCAAAATTAGAGTTTATTAATTCTAAATAGGTTTTATTAATTTAAAATTAAAGTTTATTATTCAAAATTAGAGTTTATTAATTCACAATTAAAGTTTATTAATTCACAATTAAGATATATTAATTCAAAATTATTATTTATTAATTTACAATTAAAATTTATTAAACTAATTAATGTTAATTAAAATCAATTTAATTAATTAAATTTAATTAGAATTAATTGATTCATTAATATTAATTATTAATTAATTAGGAGTGGTCTCAATGCACACCGGCAGGAGACCACCCCTATCATAAATAATGACATGACAGTCATATTGAGATTTTTGCACAATTTTTCCCTTTTAGCTAGTGCGTAAATCGCAATCTGAGGCTTACTCAAGACGCACCCAAGATAGATCTACAAGAAATATACCAAAAAAAAACACCATACTGATTTGAGTTCTCCTAAAAACACAAAAATCATGTACATCTATCTATACTTTCATCTTATAAAAAGAATACAAAAATTCTTGTACATTCATCAACCTTATTATAAAAATATATATAATTTACTTAAATATTATTTATATTAATAAGAAATATCAAATATTATTTATACTAAAATATATATCAAAATTTGTATATATATAAATAAATATACTAAAAACAGCTTTAAAAAAATAACGATTTCAGTTATTTTTTTGAGGAGATGCCGATATTTTAGTTATTAGAAATGAAATGAAAATTATCATATTTCTTCGGCGGTAATGCCAAATAAAACCTTCTATATTCTAGCATCTTTAGCGATGGAACTGGAAGAAGACACCATGAAGCTCGTAAGAAACCAAAACCAATTCTCAAATAACTAGAATGTTTAACGGAGTCGTAGCTGGGAAAATTGAATTCCATTAAAAGCAATCATCACATTTGAAAAAGCCACATTTCGTCTTTCCCTACAATTTTTCTTGACAGCAAGACTTGTATGCCCAAAATAAACCAAAAAATAGCCAACGGAAAATAAACCATAAAATTAACCGCCGAAACCGTACAGCGTCCTACCCTGCCTCTTGAGAGCATAGACAACATCCATGGCGGTGACGGTCTTCCTCCTAGCGTGCTCAGTGTAGGTAACGGCGTCGCGAATTACGTTCTCCAAAAAGATCTTTAGCACTCCGCGAGTTTCCTCGTATATGAGGCCAGAGATTCGCTTAACGCCGCCTCTTCTGGCCAGGCGGCGGATGGCGGGCTTCGTGATTCCCTGGATGTTGTCGCGGAGGACCTTCCTGTGCCGCTTCGCTCCGCCCTTTCCCAGACCCTTGCCGCCCTTGCCTCTTCCCGACATGCTGAGTTGATTGTCTGAAGAGAGAGTGAGTGAAATGGAGACGATTTGTACAGATGAGGAGGTTGGGGGAAAGTTGAGGGTTATTTATAACGCGGAGGGGGTGAGAGAGGGATCCGAAGTTGTGCTGTGAAATGCTTTTAAGCCGTTGATTAGCTATAATCTGACGGCGTAGATGAGTTCATTTTAATCACGGGGATCGTGGGCGAGGTTTCTTGGGTTCTTGAGCGCTTTGCTTCATTAATTTGGCTACATAAAAGTTTTTGAAATTTCCCCTCTTCTTGTATTTGAGCGGCGGCGGGAATGAAACCAAGGAGGCAAAACTTATTAATTAAATTCTAGAAAATGGGCGGTAGGGTGTGGTGGAATTGGTCGGTTTTACTCCTTCCGTCCATCAAAATCGTTCATTGATTTTGGTGGCACGAGTTTTAATAAATTGTAATGATTATAAAGTAAATGAATATAAAAATGTGTGTCATGAGGATAATAAATGAATATATTTATGGATATTGAGTGTAAAATATGGGTCATATGTGATTTTTTGTAAATAAGTAGATAGGTTTAGGGTAAAAATGTAAAGTTGATGTTTTCAAAAAAGGAAAGTGAACATTTTTTTTTGCGGACTAAAACGGAATTAAATGAACGTATTTGATGGACGATGGAGTATTTGTATATCATAATAAAGAAATATATAAAAAGTGTCCAAATATACAAAAAGGTTAAAAAGCTTAAATATGGATTTTTTTTATTTGGACTCTTTAATGTTTTTTGTATAATATAATAAAAAGATATTAAAAAAATTTATTTTTTCTTTTTCTATAGATAGATATCAATACTATTAGAGTTATATACAATACAATTTTCTCATCTTTTATATATATAACATCAATTTCTATTTCCAAAAACTACATTTTATGCTCTTGATATGTCATACCTATTTTCTATTTTATTGGTTTGTAACTTTTTGGTATTTATGCATTTGGCTATAATTTTATTAAAAATTAATTATATTTGGATTGAAAGTAAAATAAAATAATTATAAATAATGTTGTGGTTATTGTTGGATTTGTATACTGGAATCAGTTTTGGTTGAGTTTGTATACAATGATTCATGTTACCACTATTACAATCTCTTATCTGAATTATTTACTTGATTGCATATATATGTCCATTTATCTCGTATATAAGTTAGATCATACAGTGTGTAGAAGATCACAGAAGTCTGTATGATTGGTCAAGTTTAATGAGGTATAAAAAGGATCACAGCTGAGACAACTTTATGACGAGTTGTCGGTATAGGCTGCGGTATAGATAAGAAATGACTTGACTTGGTTGCTTGTCTATACTGGTACGTCTCTGACGTATTGATGGATCACAGTGAGATAAGTTATTATATTTGACCGTCGTGAATAACCTAGATCTCGGTGACTTTACGTTGATCTAAACCTCGATAAGGTATTAGGTGAGTATGAGTTACTGACCATTACTTTGACTTGTCATGGATGATGGTTACATGAGATAACCCAATATTCTCCGCATCTTTGTGGTGGCAGTGCTTGTATGTCATGCTAGTTGCATGTATCGAGTCACCATATCTGTTGAGGATAATGATGTCTACTTAAGGAGCTCAAAAGGTTTATTATACTAAACCCTACATGTTGAGTTATCTCAAGTACAATAATAAGATTGAATGGTACTACTTAAGAAATTAAATAGATTAATTATTTTAAGCAGTCAGAACGCTATAAATAATTAATGGACGTGCGATATCTTAAATACGGGGTTCGTGAAGTCTAAGTGCAAGCCCAACTCAACTTCGAAAATAAATGGGTAAGTCAGCATTTATTCTCTAGTAGCATGAATAAATGGTTATGAATTAATTTATGTTCTTGGCTGAACATAAGATAATTAATTTATTTGATGTCCATCTTTATTCTTCGCATTTGATCTCTGGGCTGGCCCATCAAAGCCTGGGCTGCCAAGAATTCGTCCCCATCTATGAGAGTCATATTGTGACTCTGTTCTGATCCTCTCTATCTGAAAAGATATTATTATATTTATTATATATGCAGAGATCCTATCTTGCTAGGATTCTATGGTTGCATTATAAATATAAGGTAAGAGAAAATCAGGTTAATGCTAATGCCATTGTGATTTTTGAAAAACACAAGAACCCTATCATTGTGATTCTCGAAAATAGCATAGAGGAAGAAGACGGATTTTTGCAGTACTCTGCATAGATTGCTCTCACTCGGCATTGGAATTTTGACAAACGGGATACAGTCCAGAAGATCAAAACACGAGTCTTGATCCAATTCTTTGTCCGACAAATTCGCAGGTGAACAAGAGAAAACACCTATGTGTTGCAATTAATTATATATATGCATGCTGGGTAAATAATAAATGTATGGTGAATTAAACATCCAAGATAAATTATCGGGAGATGGTTAAAATCAGATTTCCCTATAGTTATATGGTTGAAATGGTCAATATTAAAAAGGTTAGATATATGAGTGAAAATTCGGTTACTTCCATAATGAACCGAATCGATGGAGATCGATTAATATTTCTTCGCTCTGCTCATATTTCTATAAGCAATTCGGATTTCTTGTTCGGTACTACCATTTTGAACATCGCGTTCAAAACTTGCTTCATGTCATATAAGCTTAGTGCTTACACGATCTTTTTTCTCTCCAATTTTTGGAGAAAAATCCTGTATACATAGCATCTCGGACGGTGTTCGGATCCATAATTTTCTTGGAGTCTCATCTATTAGGATAACACATTATATGCTAAATATTAAATAATTTATCAATAAAACCTAGACTTTGATATCATTTTAGAAGCGTAAGATTTCCAATCAAAATCTTAGGATAATTAACTTATATTTGGCGTTGTTACACCTCTCATACCTACTAACATAGTTAGCATTGACACGAGGGGGTTTATAGCCGATATTAGGGGGTTTCCAGCCGACATATATCTTGTATTGTCCATGAGATTTTTAATGGCAAAGAGTAAAATATTTTATGAAGATCAATTTATCCATAACAGAATATGATTGTACAAAGCAATTCATGGACATGACTTGAGAGTATAAATGTCTCTTGGATAGTTTTAGTATGAGTTTTAGGATATAAGGTATACGAGATATGAATCTAAAAAAAAGGTATCTTGGGATATTAGCCATTTTTTTCTCCTCTTTTTTTCTCTCCTCTCTTTCTTTCTCCATTGCATTTTCCTCATTGTAATCCGCTTATAGTGAAAGTATTGAAGATCATCACCTCCGTGGACGAGATCTCATTCTTGATCGAACCACGTAAAACTCTTGTGTTCTTTATCGCTTTTCATAAATCTCGTACATCTACATACACTAGATTTATCATTGGCGCGTCGTGGGAAAATTCAACAAAAGCTTCGCTTTTCTACAATTTAATGGCAAGAACACGTGCAAACGCTTAGTACCGCCGGTGGGCCGGCAACGGCCGTCTTGAGGGTGATCAGTGGTCACACAACGCCGCGGAAAGGGAGTCGCGGACGCCACCGGTGGCAACACACCGAGGTTACATGGAGAACATTCTCATACACCTCGGGATCGCCGCCTAACGAGGAGGAAAATGCCGACCTCGATCAAAGGAATGAACGGGTTCACCGATCTCATGAGGTCCTCGGCCGTGCGGGTCCGAGTTCCTCAATGCAAATCTCGCCAATTCCGAGTTTCTCAACCGGAGGACAAACGGAGCGGCACCTCAAGAGTACCCAACCGGTGGTTACGGCGCCCGGTCGATCACCCCACCGGTGATCAACGCCACCTCGGCACAATAGCCGAGAATGCGTAAATCACCCGCGCCGAAGTCAATCACCTCGCGGATGGTCGCAACCATTCACCCCGCCGCCACGCAAGTCGCCACGCCACACGCCGGCCGGGGAGCCGAAGTGGACAGAAGAGAGAGGCGGCCGAACTCCCCTCGAAGAGACGATGGCGCCGTTACGATCTCCCACCCTCCGCAGAAAGATGGTAACGAGCTTCCGGTTCGACCAAAGACGGAGAATCATCTCCTTTCTCCGGGAAACTGGATACGCCTCGCCCCAACGATATGGGCACCCAACATCGCGCTTATGATGGTCTTGGGACCCTCCGACTTCCTTTTCGCCACACTACCAATATGGCGAATCAAGGAATGGAAGATTTTCATATGTGCAAAATCTTCCCCGAGGTGCTGATCTCCAACGCCCGACGTTGGTTCACCTCACTCCACCAGAACAACATCCACAACTTCGGAGATCTCATGGATCAGTTCAAGTGGCGTTTTTTCCAAAAGATGCCGCCTCAACAGCCATCATCCGACCTGCTCACCATCTGCCAGGGACGAGACGAGACAATGTCAAATTTCGCCTCACGGTTCATCGTGGAATCCTCAAGATTGATGATAGTAACGATCCGTACATCATCAATGCGTTCAAAACGGGATCCGACTGGCGATCAACAAAGAAATCACCGGGGAGAAACCAAGACGGCGAGTAACCTTAGAACCTGGTGGACAACTACGCCAAGGGATACGAGTCGATCGGAAGATGAGAGAGATCCGGGATGAGCAGAGGGTCGAAAGAAAAGTTCGGATGACCGAGGTCGAGGCGCCGATCGCCAAGTGCTTTCAGAGGATCAAGAAAGGCCCGATCGAATCCAGCTCGACTCGCCAAACCCCGGCGGTAACGCACCTCATCCGCTCAAATCGAGGCGGAGATATTTGAGCTCCACACCGAGCACTTCCGAAACCCCTCCCATGAAAGGAGGATCCAAGAAGAGGTCGACGAGAAGATTGTGGCTATCACCAAGGGTATGGTCACAATACCGAGGATTGCGTAAATTTGAGCTCGCAGATTGACGAGCTCGTCAAATGACGAAGGCCAAGAAATTCCTCGGCCGACCTGGGCCGGGGAACAAGAAGCGCAGAGGAAAGAATGGAGATGGCAACAACTACGGGCCGACCTCAACGACGACTCAACCTGAAGACGACGAGGACGAAGGTCCCAATACGATGGAGCAGGTCTACGCCATTACCGGATCGCCCGCTAGGAACGACGAGGTCGTCGTTGAAAACTGAAGCTCGAGGTCGGTCCCCGGGAGTCGAAAAATAAGCGACTCGGACCGTGAGAACATCGTGTTCTCGAGGAGGATCCGGTGCCCAAAATCATGCCCCACCAAGATGCCATCACCATACAAGCCGTGGTGGGTAACAAGAATGTCCACCGGTTCACATCAACATCGGTGCCTCCGTCAAGATCATCTTTCTGAGTCGCTGGATAAACTCGAGGTCGGAGGATTCAAATCCACCCCGCACCATCTCAATCATGGAGTTTCACTCGGAGGCGGTTCAACCCGAGGCGCCATTACCCTTCCTTCATGTAGGACGCGCACCTGTGCCTGGTCACTAAGGCCATTCAATTTTTCCCGGTCCGAGCTCCTTCTTCAGATAACATCATTCGGGAAGAGATCGGTTATACGCCACCAAAGCCGCCTCGCTCGGTGTACCCATCAAGATACCCACCCCGGGGGAGTGCTAAGCATCGAGGGTGACCAAACGGCGCCCAAAGAGTGCCTCGAGTCTCAACCCAAGATGTGGCCTTACCTCGGGCCTAGCATTACGAACCCTCGAGTCGACACCCCGGACGACCGACCGAGAACCTTCACTATGTGGACGACCTCTCCAAAGTTGTCAAGGTCGGCTCGTGGTCCACCGATATTCGCGAATGTCAAACGACCGAGGAATATAAGGACGTGTTTGCGTGGTCCCCACTGACATGATCGGTGTCTCACCCGAATTCATCACTCATCGTCTCAACATCGACCCGGCCACTAAACCAGTTCGCGAAGAAGAGAACTTTCGCCGCAAAGCGTAGCCAGGTCATAAGAGACGAGGTGACTCAACTACAGGAGGCCAAGATCCTGTTCGAGGTCAAATATCCGACCTGGATGGCTAATCCAGTCGTAGTCCGAAAGCCGGGAGGAGGGTGACGCATGTGCGTTGATTATACCGACCTCAACAAACATTGCCCAAAAGATTGCTACCCTCCCCGATATCGACAAGGTGGAGGCCGCGGGCCATGAGATCTTCGGTTCGGATCTATACAAGGGTACCACTAAGTCTTGACGAGCCGGGAGGATGCTTCAAAGACGGCGTTCATCGCTGACTTCGATGTCTTCGCGTCATCGAAAATGTCATTCGGCCTGAAAAACGCCGGAGCTACCTATCAAAGGATGGTGGACGCCATATTCAAAGATCATATTGGGAAGATCATCGAGGTCTACGTCGATGACATCGTGGTCAAAAGCCAACAAATGAAAAGTTGCGTTGACGACCTCAAAAGCGATCCTCCAACTCCTCGATCGGCAAATCTCAAGCTCAACCCCAAAATGCACGCTCATGGTGAAATGGGAAATTCACGGGATGTTGGGTTTCTCAAGAAGGCTTGAAGGTGAATCTCTATAGTCAAACGGTACTCGACATGCAGTACCAAAACCATCCGTGAGATCCATAAACTCACCGGATGTCCGGCCGCCTCGAGTAGATTCCTATCTCGAGCTGCCGAGAAGCAGCTTCCCTTCTTCAAAATCCTGAGAAGAGCCCCGACTTCGCTTGGAAGGAAGAACATCATGTCGCCTTCACCCAGTTGAAAGCATACCTCGCCGACCTGCCCACACTGTCTGCCCCGAAAGAAGGCGAGCTCCTTTCTTTGTACCTGGCCGCCGCAGACGAGGCAATCAGTGCGGTACTGGTACGAGATGAGGTCGGTAAACAACTCCCTATCTACTTCATCAGCCGAGCTCTCAAAGGGCCGGAGACAAGGTACACCAGCTTCGAAAAGCTAGCGTTGGCATTGGTGAACGCCAAGCGACGTCTCCGACCTTACTTCCAAGCTCATTCAATCCAGGTACTGACTGACTTACCTCTAAGACAAGTCCCACCAAACCGAATCGTCGTATGATAGCGAAATGGGCACCGGAGCTCGGTGAGCACGATATTTCATACTCGCCTGCATCGCCATAAAGGGACAAGCCCTAGCCGATTTTCTAGTAGAGGTCGATTACCGAGGACACCCAAAGAAAAGAGGTCACCCAACTCCCACTCCCACAACGAGAACCTCCGACATACCCGAGGTGGCGACGGATATACGTGGATGGAGCTTCAGGCAAAACGGGCAATGAGCGAGAATCTGCCTCGCCCGACAAACAAGAAGTGACCTATTCACTTTGTTTACTTTCCCGACCACAAACAACGAGGTGGAGTACAAAGCATTGATCTCGGGACTCCCGCACGGAATTGAAAGTGGAAAAGATCCAGATCTTTGAGATTCCTGTGTCGTAGTAAACCGTGTCCCGGCAAATATGAAGCCAGGAGGATCGGATGAAGCAATACCTGAGAAGCGAAGGAGATGTTGACCTCATTCGGTATTCCGCAATTTACAGATCCCACGAGAGGAGAATAGTCGAGTGACATCCTCGATGAAGTTGGCTTCATCATCAACAAAACCTCCAGGTGGAAGAAGTTCATTCCGAATATCATGAGTCCCACGCCAGATCATCACCGAGACAGCCGAACCGATGTCTCCTATAAAGGCTTATCCGGAAGAAGGAGACTACTCGTGATCGGCTCCAAGAAGATGATGATCAAATCCCAAAAGTACCTAATACATGATGGTACTCTATAGAAATCCTATCTTCAACCCTCCCGAGACGCCTGGGCGGAAGAAGCGGACTATGTATTAAACGAGATTCACATGGGATCTTGTGGAAGCCACATCGGATCACGAGCTCTCTCAAAGAAGACATTGAGGTCGGTATTCATCGCCCACCTCATCCAAGACTCTGAATTCGTCAAAAGTGTCCCGCGCCACCACTCCACAACAAGAAGCTACCCCAGATCGATCTCGAGCTTCATGAGTCCGTGGCCTTTCATGCGATGGGGATCGACATCGTTGGTCCATTTGACCGAGCACCGTGTCGCCGATACTTAGTCGTAGTTGTAGACTACTTCACAAACGGGTCGAGCGGAGCCACTTTCGAGCCTCACGGCGTAAGGATTCAGACCTTCATGTGGAAAAACATAGTTTGCCGCTCGCATACCGCATGTTTTAATCTCGGACAACGGCACCGGTTAAGTCGACAAAATTTCAAAGAATGGTGTGAAGAGCTCCGGATCGAGCAACATTTCACCCTGGTCTCACACCCGCAGCGAATGGTCGCACCGAGGTGACGAACCGCACGATTGTACAAGGTTGAAAAAGAGGTTAGATCGAGCTAAAGGTGACCGGGTCGAAAATCTCCTCATGCTCGTCCCACAGACAACACCTCGGACTTCGACGAGAAACCCCTTCGGCTTGGTCTATGGGACCGGGTCATCATACCACCGAGATCGGCGCACCGAGCCCACGTACTCTTCACTTCGACCAGTAGCGACAACGAGGAGGATCTTCGGTTAACCTTGACGCCTCGAGAGAAACGCGAGCTCGCTTCATAAGCGAGCTAAGTACAAATGCCGGTCGCACGGTACTACAACAAGAGGGTAAAAGCCTCCACATTCCAAGTAGGCGACCTCGCCCTACTAATAATGAAGTCGATGAGAGCCGAGCGCCTTAACAAGCTAGATCCGACATGGGAAGGTCCATACCGCGCTCACGAGGACCTCGACAAAGGGGCCTATAAGCTTACTCACCTATCCGGTGCACTTATTCCCCGAACCTGGCATATCACTAATTTGAGTAGGTATTTTACATAGCTTTGATTTCAGATCGGTATCATGTTAGCCCTCCTATTGCTTTGCCGAAGTGCGATGTTGTTTACATATTCAATAAAACATTTGTTTTTCTAATGAATATTTCACTTCGTCTCGTCTTATATCTATGTGAACATCCATTCGGATATACCACAATTAACCTTCAAAAGGGGACGCCCTTGCGAAGATGGCACACACAGACAACTCATGAACTTGAACGTCTAAGTGCAAAGCATACAGACAACTCATTAACTTGAACGTCTACATGCAAGGCATACAGATAACTCATTAAATTGAATGTCTACATGCAAATGACGTCCAGATCGGATCTCGTCAATTTATACCCCTTTATTTGGGAAGATATACACTTCGGTAAACAGTATGAATACATTTACGGCTAAAACCAAGTCCTAAGCTATATTTGTACCTCTTTAGGGGGAAAATATACACTTCGGTACAAAGCCTAAATACATTCAATACTATACACCAAGTCCAAAGCTATATATAACTCACTCCGGCTTCGGAGCTCCACCTCGAAATCTCTGGCTGAAGCTACACCAGTTCGAGACAAAATCCCTGGGTCGACGATGAACACCCGGGATGAACTCGGTGCCTTCCACCCAATCGACGAGGTCGGCGCCACCGCGGCTTACTCCAGCTACACTTTGAATTGGCGCAGATGGGTCCTGACCTGAAGGAGGCACTCCCGGAACCGAGGTCGCACTTCGGCCTCTTGAGCTTGACGCCCGGCCAAGATTACGACCTCGCCCCCGACCTGCCGCCCTTCCTCGCCGACCTGAGGTACTCGGGCGCCTTCCACTTGCCGACGACCGATCCCTAGATGCTCCTCTCACCGACCCAAGAATCAAGACTTCTGGCATGATCGGCATAGCCGCCTCCACCCTCGAGTTCTTCTATCCTTACATCACGGAGCCACTACGACTCGCTGCGAGGTCAGGGCATGCATCGCTCGCGAACGAGCTCAGATATCTCGAATATACTTCACGATGGAATCGAGGCGCTTTAAACTTTTACCGCTGGGCCCTCCGTCCCTCAAGACCATGCCCTCGGCAAGCAAGCTCAGACTCGATCATCGGCGCTCGATATGGTAATTCCACCGATCGGTGGATCACCTTTTCATACTCAAGATGTTTCTCCGAGATCCGAGCCGCCCGCCGTCACCGAGTTGCTTCCTCGCATTGATCAAGCGCCCGAATCACGCCGGCGGATAAGTCCGCCCACGACTTCGAGATGTATGATCCTTAGCTGAGAGCTTGCCAGCCAGAGGCGGCCACCTCACGATCGGCCTTTTGCAACTTCTTTCTCATTTCGCAGACGACGCCGAGCCGATGTCCATGTCGACCAAAACTGGTCGGGTCGGCTCGCATCGCTCATCCAAAACAACGCCTTCGTCCTTTTCTCACCAAGGCACCTCGGACCTCTTTAGCTTGGTCATTCATTAGTACCCTAATATTGTAAAGCTAAGTGCCCTAATATTGTAAAGCTAGACGAGAAAGTACTTAATTCAACAATTCAAAATCAAGAGATCGTATGTTTTAGAAGAATAATGTGATTATATTAGGGTTATAGAAGTTTTTTATAATACCGCCTCACAAATCAAGATTTTATTAATAAAATTATCAATATATGATTGGAATTGGACAAAAAACTATATACAAGTATAATTTTTATAGATTTTGACTTGCGTGACCATTAATGTTTTATTCAAATTCAGCGACAGATGGATTTCGTTTAAATTTTTAATTATGTTTTGTAGTAAGAAATAAGGTAGCGAGGGTGGGCGCCTGTTGCCTAGCGGATGAGCATTGATGTCAGCAGATGAAATAAAATAAATAAAAGCCAATTTTGTGCATGGATTATACAGCTGGTTTTGGGAATTTCATAGTAGATTCCTGCGACAATAGCCAAACAATGTACAATTTATGACACAGTTCGCCGATGTGAGAGAGATCACTCCTTTTTTGTTATTTTTTTAATTCATTAGATAAAGTTACTGATAGTATAGTTACTTGTTCCATACCACATATTATTATATACAAATAATACTATCTATGATATTCCTTATGAAACTATCAGTGTTATTATTCATCATTTTTGTGTTTGATGAGAGAGACTAATCCCTTAATCATTTCCTCAATACAAAAGATTATGGTAATGACTGATATGTAGAAATGAAATTATATAAAAATCAAATGGATTTTCGAATAAAATGATGGTATGAATGAATGAAATGAAATATATGATTCATATGACTGACATATAAAATAAATAAATGAATATGAATAAAATAAAATAAATAAAAATAATCATTATTTTATAACTTATGTTATTACTACTATAATAATAATAATATTAACAACTAATAATAATAATATAAATAATAGCAATAAATTATTATTAATAATTATTAATGATAATAAATATTATCAGTTTATAATAATAATAATAATAATAATAATAATAATAATAATATTATTATTATTATTATTATTATTATTATTATTGTTGTTGTTGTTGTTATTATTATTATTATTATTAACTAACTAATATTATTGTTACTATTATCTTAATATAATGTTTATTGCTATTAATTAATAATAATAATAATAATAATAATTATTTATTATTATTATTATTTATTATTACTATTATTAATTCATTAATGTTATAATAATCACTAATATTATTTTATTATTATTACTAGTTTTATTATTATTATTATTATTATTCATTTTGTAAGATAAAAATAAATAAGAATAGTTTTGTTATAATTTTTTTTTTTTGCCAATCTCATGTTCATAGAAATAAACATTCATTTGGAAATGATGATTCATACCGTAAAAACCTTACCGACCATAGGATTGAGAATGGATGCATGAATCATCATTCCATTCCCATTTCATTCATACGTACCAGCCGCCACATAAGAGAATGAAAAATCACCAAATAAATATAAATTATGATATATTTTACAATTTTAATATTATTTTTAAAATTTGGCTATTAAATACACGATTCGCATTTGTTCTTAGTTTTGCAATCGGATCACGGCCATTGTTTACATTGTATTTGGTCATTTGGGGTTGTGGGTTTTTCGATCATTTGGCTTCTTGTTTTTGTTGATTCTGTGAGGGGAAAGATCGATCTTGTGGTAGGAAATAGTTTTGTTGCCGAATCGAAGGTTGAAAGCAACGGAAGAAAGTAATTTTCGACATACAAGTTGAGTTCGAAACAAATCGTGTTTTAGAACCCCTTTTTTTGCCAAAATAGAATGCGTTTGTGCAAAATTATGGACTTTAATATTTTGAAAAGATGACAGTTTTGATTTTTGGCTAGTCGATTTTGGTTGAGTAACGATGATGAATTTTATCAAAGAGGGTGATTTCAGATTTGCAGTCACTAAAAATACATTTTAAGTTCCAATTGTAAAAAAATATATAAGTCACTAAAAATACATTTTAAGTTCCAATTGTAAAAAATATATAAATTATGTATTTAATTGTAACTTTTTAAAAATATAAAATAGACCACATTAATTGTTGTTGTTTTTTTAAGGGGGCAAAATGGACCATAGTGGGTAATTTTGTTTTTCCAAGTAAATAATATAGTGGATACAATTGACAACTTCTCTCTCTTTGTTTCTTCCGTTAAAGGCAAACTAGTCCAAATGATGAGAATTTAGTAATATGTATCTATCAAACCTTAAATCTCATATGATAAACACATGGATAAAAACTGCAAAATAATAAACAATAGTAGGTGCAAGTAATAATTTTTTTTCCAAAAGACAAGTATGGAAAATAAAAACATTGGCTGAACTCATTAGCAATTTATTTTAAAGTAAGATATTTAATATCGGTCCATTTATTTTTACAAAGTATAGTTGAGATGGAAAAGATATAAAAAATCAACAATATTACACTTGCCAAATTAATTAGTGCTAACAAACATGGTGTTTGAAAATGATAGGAATTAAATTCCTTTTGTTAATCTTAATCAAAGACATACTATGTTGAGTTGGAAGATTTAAATTGTAAAAAGCAATGGGTCGACTGGAAAGTAGTTTAGTCAACTTAATGATTTTTCCAGCATTAACTAAAATTCCTTCCTAATCAAACCTACTCAGCCCTTAATACGTTTTTATTAAAGCGCATAAAAATATAAAATTAGAGTTTTTTTTAGTATTTAATTATTTATTACTGTGCCTCTCGTATAAATTCTTGTTTTCCCTATGCTAAGCTTTTTTGTAAGGAAGTTTATAATAAAATGAGGGGAGCTCACGTGTGATAAGGACGAGATTGTTATAAAAAAGTGGGTCAATTACATTTTTACATCTAGAAATTGTCCCAATTTTCAAAAATATATTTAGATTTGGTCGATTCTTTCTATGTCAAATGATTGTAGGGCTATTTCGAAATTCACGTTAAATATGTACTAAATGTGTAAAGTGGAATTATAATCTACGTTTTTATTTTAATTTGTGATGTTATTCCATTCAACCTTTTGATTGCTAACGCAAAAATTTAATACAAAAAGTATAGAATTATTTTAAACTTATAAATTATATACATTTATTAAGTACTAGTATATCGAATTCAAAAGTATGTTCTAATATGAATCTTGAGGAACAAATTTTGGGTGTAAAAGTAAAATTATATATATATATATATATATATATATATATATATATTGGTACATGGTAAAAGCTCCTTAACGTATTTAAAATAGGAATAATAACACATCTTTCATATTTGTGTAAGACAATCAAAATTACTATATCACATATGTTAGTTTAGACATATTTCATCATTCGTAGCATATATGCTAAATATATTAGTTTAACACATCTTTCATTTCAGCGTAGCACAAGAAGAGTTATAGTGTTGCACAATAATCCGTGTAGTACACAAAACATAAAACTATAGCACACCCGAAAATTAAATCTCAACCATTGATATAGCAAATCAAAGGCCCAGATTCATTCATATTTCCTATCAAATTATCATTTCCTACCTGATCCATCTCTTATATATATATATATGGTTGGGTTCCCGTAGTACCCGATTCCCAGATAGTATGTAATACTCAATCTAGACCACACATTTTGAACACGTGCACGCACCAAAATTTAACACATGGCAACCCATTTTTCGCTTAGGAGCAAAATGGGAACGCACCCAGCGGGCGCTGGGTAGGGGAGTCCGCGAGCGTTGGGGTCTCCGCGGGCGTTGAATTTGGGGAGATGCACAATAAAACACAGATAATGCATACAAAATAAAATAACAATGCATTTAAATGAACATAAATCGCATCACGCCCAACCGACGCTGGTGCGAGCAAGCGAATGACAGGGTGGGTTCCGACGTTGGGTAGGCGCCGCGGGCCATTGTTGGTAGGGACGCTGGTTTGGGAAGAGCCACAACAAAACACAAAAATGCATATGAAATAACATAACACCGCATTCACTGAACATAAAATCATCGCACCAACCGGCGGCCAGGTGAAAGCAAGCAGTGACTGAGTGTGTTTTCGGCATGCATTAAATTCAAACTCATATGCATTTTGTGTTCAAGTGAATGCATTTTGTGTTGATTTAAATGCATAGTTGAGTTCAACTCTATACATGTTTGTTTTCAAATCACATAACAAAACAAATTACTAATTTACCTTTACTACCACAAATTAACGTGTAAAACTTTTAGAAATCGGCACGAATCTCAACCACACGATTAATAGGATGGATGGATGAGATTGAGTATTACATACTATCTGCTCTTCATATTTGATCCCCCTCTCTCTCTCTCTCTATATATATATATATATATATATATATATATATATATATTATGTTAAAGCTTTTAATATGTAATATATAATTAGCCCAATCCAATTCAAATTAGTTGAATTTCATGTTACCACTTATTTGAAATTTATGAAGTTATAGCAAATCAACAGTATATAATTATTATCTTGCTTAATTTTAAAAGAATTATAATAAAACTAACCACATACTCATAGTCTCGTTCTTTATATTTTATAGATCCTAGGCAAAATAAGGAATAAAGTCATCCTTTTTAAAATCCATAGAAAACTCTAAACCATTATCTTATGTGCGTATTAGGTAAAACTTATTTTCCTTTACAATAGCTTACGAACCACATATAACAACTAAACTACGCTTAAAAAACTAGGTGTCATGAGACTTGAACATATAAATGTGATATTGAGGTTTGAACTCTTGACCTTTTGCTACATGAATTCACTTTACCATTAGATCATCCAAAATGACCTCTTATATTATACTTATAAAATAAATCGAATTTGTAAAGTTACTTAAAATTCAAGTGATTTACAAATAAAAATACTAAATTTTTTATCAAAATATATACAACTTACATGTCATCCTTATATTTCTATATCTCAACTCTCATCTACGATACGATATCATAAAAACAATTATTTCGAGTATTTGCAGATGCAAAATCATTAATAATCACATCAATATCAATATTTTCTAACATATTTTGAGACCAAATGAAAACATATATCTATAAGTAAAATATAGAAAGATTTAATACTTTTGGCATTTAAAAGAAATATATTTTTAAATGATACTCATAATATTTTGGATCCAAATAAAATTATATATCTACAAATAAAATTCATTTTTGTAGGTAATTTGGATCCCTTGAAATAGTGGACCATGGGCGATCGCCGATCGTCCAGGATGGCCTACCCTCGGGACGGCCCTGCATATTAAGTAGACAAAGTTGTTTTCCATGTATTTTAAATATTTATTCATTAACTATTAAGTTTGACTTAGATTTCTAATTTATATTTATTGAGCAAGTCTATCGTCATCTTGTCATACATTTATTATGATTTGAAATAAATCCTTGATAATTTTTCATTAATTAAATAACTAAATAAGGAGATATAATGAGTTGATGCTAACTGCAAAAGGAAATAAAGAAAGAGACTAAAGCACGGAAGAACGAATATGCTCTATTGATCTGGATACGAAACGTCGTCGTGCGGCAAGTTGCACAATTTATGTTAATTTATTCTCAAGGCAAGCACCCAGAAATTTCCCTACGACTTTTTAATTTACAGTCTGAATTATTTTTTAACGGGTGATTCTCTGCCCCATTGCTGTAATCTCTCATTACCAGTATACCAGTCAGCGGAAGACACGTGTAAAAGATGCACCATCGATCATGCTTCCACGTGGGCCTTTCCTATTGGTTGCTCTTATGTGTAATACTATGATCCACGCAAGAAAAGTGTCTGATCCTCTGTCATCGGGAAGGATACGCCATCGCCGCTCCACAAATTGCTAAGCAGACACCTATTTTATTCGAAATTCCTATCTTGCCCTTTCATGACTTTGTATATTGAAATATTACGTTTATGTTTATCAGTAATCAAAATTCCATTCATTCAATCTTCAATATTTAATTAACTTCCTCTTCCAAATCATTAGTATTCCTCTCATCCAATCATATCTATTTTTTATGATTTATTAATGACCACTTCAATCATCCAACTATATTATTATATAAAATTATTTTTTATTATTTTTAATCATAATATTTTTAATTTTATTAAATATAAACTAAAATAATATAAATAAATAAAGAGAAAAATATAAAGTTTCTAATAGTGAAACTAATATTATATGCAAAGAATAAAAATTATATTGTGTGTATAATTATAGCAATATTGATGTCTATTTATAGATAATAAAAAATCATGATATTTTATTTTTATTTTGATATAATATGTAGATATTTAACTTTTATCTTAATATCAAAATAAAATAATTAAAATTTGACACTTGTGACTCTTGTGTCTCTTGAGGTTGTTGATCGCTCACGGAAGAACAATTACATTAATTTTTTTTTTCATTAATACATAAATTTTAAAGAAACACGGCTGACTCAACCTGGCACCTTTATTAACCACTCTACCACTGCCCAACACACATTAATTTTTTTTCTTCTTTCTATTTACTGATGTGGTGGTGACCATATTTTCAAAGGTCATTGTTATTTTTTAGTCTAAGGTTCACTATCCCCTAAGAAAAGGTTCACTTTTTATAATAACATTAAAAAATATATTTATATCTTTTGTTTCATTAATTTTGCCACAACACCGTGCATTATAACTTTTAGCATGTACAATATGTAAAGAATAAACCTAACATATTTTGAGATGGAGCTCTGTAACTTTATAATTTGAATTTTTAGTATTAAATATTGTAATGTATTATGTGATAAAAATATGAAGATATAAAATACAAAACATACAAAATAAAAATTTGACCATCACACAATTTGACCCTCTTATGACGTGGCGCAGGCTCGGTTCCTAAATAAATTAACGTCATGTTTAGCATATAAATCGAGGTGTGTTTTTTTGGAATAAAAATCAAAGTACTATCTATATACATGAGAAATTGAGCCGATGAGAGATATGTCATTTCAGTAGAATCGTGTGTGCACTCGAGTTTGTTGGAGGAGTGGAAACACAAGAAAAATAGTATAGAAAAAAGAAATAAATAAAAAATAGGTGATGTTGTTGGGGGAGAAGATACGAAGAAGCTAAGCTATTGCACTTTACTGTGTACCTTGTCTTATAAACAAGAGTAGCACGCATCTCTCTCTCTCTCTCTCTCTCTCACACACACACACACACACACAGTAAAACGCTCCCCGATAAATACCAAACGCACCCCACCATCTCTACAGTTTCTAGAGACGCAGAAACTTCAAACCCTGCGCTACTAATCTATCACTCTCCCATTCTCCAATTAAACACCATTCTTAACTACTGTCTGCGTTAAAAGCTGTGATTTTCGGACCAGTCGGGCGGCTGCCGAGGTGGTGAGTCGGTGTTTATATGTAATTTTGTGATTTGTTTAATTATGAGGTTTAATTTTGTGATTTATTGTAGATCGACCAGTGAAGGATCTCGGTGTATAATATTATTTATCAATTAATCGTTTATCGGATTTGTATCATGGCGTTTATGCTTTGATTTTCCTTTTCTAGGTTGTATTTCGTCGGATTTGGTGAATCGGGTGATTTAATTTTGTGGCTTCATGGGGAAAGGGGGGCAAAATTACGGTAAGAGTGAGAATTTGGGTGATGATAAGGAGCCGAAAGGGGATCATTACGCGGCGTGGTCGAAAGATGTAGGAGAGTGTGAGGATATGTTTCAAGTGAGGAAGGGTATGGATTGTCTGTTGATGATGTCGAAAAGAGGAGGCGGATCTACGGTCTTAATGAGCTGGAGAAACACGAGGGGCCTTCAATTATTAGGTTGATACTGGATCAATTCAATGACACGTTAGTTAGAATTCTATTGGTTGCGGCGGTGGTTTCCTTTGTGTTGGCGTGGTATGATGGCGACGAGGGTGGGGAGATGGAGATTACGGCCTTCGTGGAGCCTCTGGTAATATTTTTAATATTGATCGTGAATGCCATTGTTGGTGTTTGGCAGGAGAACAATGCGGAGAAAGCACTCGACGCATTGAAGGAAATCCAGTCAGAGCATGCAACTGTTATTCGGGAAGGTAAAAAGGTTTCCAGTTTGCCAGCGAAGGAGCTTGTTCCCGGGGACATTGTGGAGTTGAGAGTCGGGGATAAAGTTCCTGCAGATATGAGGGTTTTGAGCTTGATCAGCTCAACCCTCCGGGTTGAACAGGGCTCATTGACTGGTGAGAGTGAGGCAGTGAGTAAGACTACCAAGGCTGTTGCAGAGGACGTCGACATTCAGGGGAAGAAGTGTATGGTGTTTGCTGGGACAACTGTGGTGAACGGGAACTGTATTTGTTTGGTGACTCAGATTGGGATGAATACAGAGATAGGGAAGGTGCATTGTCAGATTCACGAGGCGTCTCAGAGTGAGGATGATACACCCTTGAAGAAGAAGTTGAATGAGTTTGGAGAGGCTTTAACCGCTATCATTGGAGTGATATGCACTTTGGTTTGGCTGATTAATGTGAAGTACTTCCTTTCCTGGGAGATTGTTGATGGGTGGCCAAGGAACTTCAAGTTCTCCTTTGAGAAGTGCACTTATTACTTTGAGATTGCTGTGGCGTTGGCAGTTGCAGCTATTCCCGAAGGTTTGCCTGCAGTTATTACAACTTGCTTGGCACTTGGCACACGTAAGATGGCTGCTAAGAATGCCCTTGTTCGCAAGTTGCCTAGTGTTGAAACCCTTGGCTGCACCACAGTGATTTGCTCTGATAAAACTGGGACTCTGACTACCAATCAGATGGCAGTGTCTAAGCTTGTTGCTATGAGTTCCAAGGCCAATGATGTTCGATTATTTGATGTGCAAGGAACTAGTTATGATCCATTCGATGGGAAGATACAGAATTGGCCAGTGGGTCAATTAGATTCTAATCTTCAAATGATAGCAAAGATTGCTGCTATCTGCAATGATGCTGATGTGGAAAAAGCTGGCCTAGAAAAATCCGGACATTATGTGGCCAATGGAATGCCGACTGAAGCTGCACTCAAGGTATTTATTAATCAGTATAATTTTTTCGAGATTTTTTCCGCACCATATTGATAATACTTTTTCCAGCTAATTAATTAGCATATAACTATGGGGTGATTAGTGACATGCCGCTCAAAGTAATGTCTCCCAGTTTAGGATGTTGGTTTTGCTGAAAGTTATATTTCATTTGGAAACTCATGTCCGTGTCATATATTTTTCATGTTGTGAATGTTCCTAACTTGGTAGCATTACTGAATCTGCTTTCTTGTTACTAATCGAAAAGTAACTTCAGATTCATACCTTGATGGATAACATTGCTTGACTTGATTATGCTATCAGGTTATGGTTGAGAAAATGGGCCTCCCTAATGAAATAGCTTCTGGACCCTCATCAGGATATGATGGTTTATTAAGTAAGTAATTTTTTAATTGCTAGAAAGAATTCTGCAATTGGTTGAGCTGTACTCATCTGAAATTTTTAATTGAATCACTAGGATGCTCCTACGCATGGAATAAACTCGAGCAGCGGATTGCTACACTTGAGTTTGATCGTGATAGAAAATCCATGGGTGTTATTGTGAATTCTGGTACTGGAAAAAAGACACTACTTGTAAAGGTAGGTTTTTCTCCCCATAGCTAATGTTCTACTGCTCAAATTATATGGGATCATGCATCATACAATACTTAGAAACGATTTGTTCTTGAATCTTGTATGGCTGACATCTTTGAGCTGTAACTCAAGGAAATAATTGCTGCATTTTGCAGGGTGCAGTGGAGACACTATTGGATAGAAGCTCATTTGTGCAATTGCTTGATGGCTCTATTGTACAACTGGATAAAGAGTCTAGGGAAGTTATATTGAAAAGTCTGCATCAAATGTCAAGTAGCGCATTACGAGTTCTGGGTTTTGCTTACAAGGATGATCTTCCAGAATTTGCCACATATAATGGCGATGAAGACCATCCAGCTCATCAGCTCTTATTGAACCCTGCAAATTATTCCTCAATTGAGAGCAAATTAGTCTTTGTTGGTTTGGCTGGTTTAAGAGTGAGTTGGTTTCTTATTTATGTTTCAACTTTTTTTTTCTGTAGCTCTATATTGGCATGTGATTACAAGACCTATGTTTTAACAGCGTGGCTTTCTTAATGTTGTTCAAGGATCCTCCGCGGAAAGAAGTCCCTGAAGCAATTGACGATTGCAGAACAGCTGGAATCAGGGTTATGGTAATTACAGGAGATAACAAAGAAACAGCAGAGGCAATTTGTCGTGATATAGGCGTTTTTGGCCACCATGAAAATATCACTTCGAGGAGCTTAACAGGAAAAGAATTTACGGAACTCTCAAGCCGTGACAAAGCTTCACATTTAAGACAAAGTGGTGGGCTTCTTTTCTCAAGGGCTGAACCAAGGCATAAACAAGATATAGTGAGGTTGCTCAAGGATTCTGGTGAAGTTGTAGCAATGACGGGGGATGGTGTGAATGATGCACCCGCACTGAAACTGGCAGATATTGGAATTGCAATGGGAATCGCTGGGACAGAGGTGATCACTTTCGCTATAAAAATCCCAATTATGCATGCTATTTAATATGAATAGTTTTACAAATTCTGCAACATGCATCTTGTGTATCAATGAGCTGTTTTATTCTTCTAGGTTGGAATATCTCTTGAAATTGTTGCTATGTATTTTATTGAGCCAAAGAAGTTCGTACCTTTTTCTATTCAAACATTGCGTTTCATATTCAAGAAACAAATTATTCAGTTCTTTCTAATCACTTGTTCTTCTCCTTCCCTGTAGGTTGCAAAGGAAGCTTCTGACATGGTTTTAGCTGATGATAATTTCAGCACAATAGTTGCTGCTGTTGGTGAAGGCAGATCCATTTACAATAACATGAAGGCCTTCATCAGGTCAGAATACATTCCACACTAATATTTCTCTGCTTCAATAGCTTATACAATAGAAAATATTCATTCTCTTAGATTTCCTCCCTTGATTGGATCCATTTTTTACTATCACTGTTTCAATCTACTCATGATTGTTTTTTCTATGGTGAATGATCTCTGTGATATGTTGCCTTTGCTGACCATTGCCAACTATAGCTCCGGTAATTGATGAGTTTGTTGGCTTGGTGATGATTTGATAGATAAGATCTCTTGTCCTAGGATGGCTGTGGAAATTGGTTTGATTTGTTGTTGAATATTTTGAGAGGAGATGGACTCTTATTTATTGCATTACAATAATTTATATGTATTGTCCAACTAGGAGTTTTTTAAGGTACTTCCATTAAGTGAGATTTTTAATTTTTATCTAAGTGCTTCTTATGGAGGAACTTCAATGGTACTTTCCCATATGTAGATGATCTGAAATCTCAGATAAGTTTTATATAAAATTTCAATTCTAAGAATTTATGGTTTCCATGAGCTACAACATTACCTTTTTTTTGTGTGTGTAAATAATTACTTTAATTACAACAGCACTGATGCAACAAAAGCACACTGGTTGCATGTGGCTCATGCTTACTACAGAGTGTCACTTAAAATTGTTTTATTTATTGCAGATACATGATCTCCTCAAATATTGGTGAGGTGGCTTCGATATTTCTAACTGCTGCCTTAGGCATTCCTGAGGGCCTGATACCAGTGCAGCTTTTGTGGGTTAACTTGGTAACTGATGGACCACCAGCTACTGCTTTGGGATTTAATCCACCTGACAAGGATATAATGAAGAAACCACCCAGAAGGAGTGATGATTCATTGATCAGTCCGTGGATTTTGTTCCGTTACTTGGTATGTATCTTCACTGCCTTGAAACTCCACCTTCTTTCATCTAAGATGCACATTTACATAGTTACTCTCTTGTGTTGATATAGGTTATTGGATCTTATGTCGGTTTAGCGACTGTGGGAGTATTCATCATCTGGTATACCCAATCATCTTTCCTCGGCTTAGATCTCAGTGGAGATGGGCACAGCCTCGTAACATACTCCCAGCTTGCTAACTGGGGACAGTGCCCAACGTGGCAGAACTTTACGGCCTCATCTTTCACTGCTGGGGATCAAGTGTTCAAATTTGACAATCCTTGCGACTACTTCCAGACTGGGAAAATAAAGGCTATGACCCTCTCCCTCTCGGTGCTGGTTGCTATCGAGATGTTCAACTCGTTGAATGCTCTCTCAGAGGATGGAAGCCTCATCACTATGCCTCCTTGGGTCAACCCATGGCTTCTCATAGCTATGTCAATCTCATTTGGGCTGCACTTCCTGATCCTGTACGTGCCCTTCCTTGCTCAAATATTCGGCATTGTTCCTCTAAGTGTGAACGAATGGTTGCTGGTGTTGGTTGTGGCTTTACCGGTGATATTAATAGACGAGGTTCTGAAGTTCGTGGGTAGATGTACAAGTGGCGTCGGGAGATCAGATGCAAGAAGATCTTCCAAGCATAAGGCTGAGTGAGGATGTGAACGACGGTTTGAAGGCTGAAACTCGAGCTGAAACGGTGACAAACACCGTTTCTACCGCCCTTGATACAGAAATAATGCCCTGCCTGTTTTTGCTGGAGATTGGTTAGAGATTGATTAGACATTGCAATACTTCGAGATAGGATTTTAACTAGCTTTTTAACCCAGTGACCTGCCTTGTTATTTTGGGCAAACTCTTGACAAACATTTGGGCGAAACATTTAATTTAATCATCTCTGTTTTTCACTGGAAATGTTTTTGACACTTGTCTCAATATATATTTCGTGGAATGAGGCTATAGATTTTTCTTATGTTAGAGACCTTGAAATGAAGCTTCTGAGTATACATGTATCTATATATCACCAACTCATAAAATTAACAAGAGAAACACAAAGTAAAAACAAAAAATGCAGCACCTATGAGAATCATCTACCCTCAGATTTGATCAGCTGAGAGAAGACTTTACTAACAGAAGCATCTGAAAGATCATCACCACTCGATCTCTCAAACTGGCCAAATGAATTGCTCGAATCGACCTCGTTGAAGTCGGTGATCTGTGGAGAAATCTCATGTATGAAATTGCTACTGCTTTCCTCAGGATCATCCTTCACCACAGCCTCCTGAAGCTGCAGTGCATACTCCAAGTTCCACAGCACATCTCCCATGGAGGGTCGGTCGCCCCCGAACTCAGCCAGGCATTTCTCCGCTGTCTCGCCGTATGTCCTGAGGGAGCTGGGTTTGATCCTCCCCACGAGGCTGTGGTCGATGATCTGATCCAGCTCGCCCTTCCTCTGCCACCTGACCGCCCATTCAGCCAAGTTCACCATTTCTCTAGGCAGGGATGGGTCGATCACGGGCCTTGCGCAGACAATTTCAAACATCACCACACCGAATGAGTAAACATCAGATTTCTCCGTCAGCTGCTGCCTCCTGAAGTACTCAGGGTCAAGGTACCCGAAGCCCCTTCACGGCCGTGCTGACATGCGTCTGGTCCATATCCGGCCCGGTTTTGGACAGCCCGAAATCAGCAACCTTAGCCATGAGATTCTCATCCAGCAATATGTTTGCTGATTTTACATCACAGTTTATGACCGCTTTCGTGTAGCCAGTGTGGAGATAGTGCAGACCTCGAGCTGCTCCAATGCATATCTGCAGCCTCTCCCTCCACCTTAAACTGGGGAAATTCGAGCCGTATAGATGGCTTTTTAAGGTGCCGTTTTCCATGTACTCGTAGACAAGAATCATCTCATTCTTCTCATCACAGTAACCGAGTAAAGAAACTAAGTTGCGATGGCGGAATCTTGAAAGCATCTCGATTTCAGTTCTGAACTCTGCTAGGCCTTGTTGGGATCTCGAGTTGCCTCTCTTGATAGCCAGCTTCGTCCCATAGCTTAGAACGCCTTTGTAGACTTTCCCAAACCCACCAACACCAATCACACGGCTCTCATGAAAGCCATTGGTTGCTTCTTCAACCACAGCAAACGGGATGCAGTAGCTCTAGTTGGTATCCATGGTATGAGAAGCTCCACCCTCAACCGATATAGGAATCCATGTTTTCGAGTGGCGGAATTCTTGCTTCTTCTTTCTTCTCTTCAAGAAAACCACAATCCCTATCACAATTACACCAACAACAAGCACCAAAACACTTAAACCTAAAATCTCACCCAACTTCTAAAATCTCACCCAACTTCTTCTTGGAGCTCGAAAATGCAGCTAAACTAGATCCACTAATGCAGAAGCTGCCCTTCTTGCTCAACTTCATAATTCCCAATCCATTGAGAAGGCGTCGGGGTAATAACTCAATTTAGAAGGACCGATACTGACACTCGAGCTATCTTTATCCATCAATGGAGTAACAACGTCCCCACAATATGCGGTGGCCAAATGCCCTCCACTCACATCACTAAGCTCAAGATCATGATCAACCAACAATGCACCAATGAACACATCAAATACAAGCTGATTAGCCCCTTTACTCACAATGTCACAGAAATGCAACCTAAGCAAGTATTGAAAGCCAACATCCACTCCAAAAGTCCATGTCACATTGAAGTTACTATTGGGATCACTCTGAGAGTTCATCTTGGTGCAAGTCCCATACACCGTGGGAGGGGCGGTATCTTGATTTGCACCGCCCCCAGGATACCTGACGCCACCAGTGTTCGAGGCGTTGGTGGCTAGGTTAGGGTGCAGCAAGAAGGGCCTATCCGGGACCCAACTCCGCCCCAACGTATCGTTCACCAACGACACAAGAGGGCCACCCATGTTAACCCTAAAAACAGTCTCTAGGGCTTGATCAACTAGGCCACTATAAGCCATAATTGGATTGAAAAGTGTGGAATCATCAGAGATGAGACCATCAGGAGCAGAGACAATTTCAACTGAGTTAACATATGCAAATGAGTTTCTTGAAGGGGTAAATATGATCACTATGTTTTTACTACTCACATTTAAAGAGTACTCTTTCAGAGTAACACTTTTGGGGGTGAAATCACTAAGCAGTGAGAGGCTAGTTTTTTTGTGGGATAAAAAAAGAGAGAAGCTAGAAGATTTCTTATCAAGATTCTGGTAAAGAAATGGATAGAAACGGAGTCGAATCCAATGCCTCCCACTCTGCTTAAGAGGGAAGGTGTATCTAGAAGGTTCGGTGAAGATCCTAGCAGTTTGAAACAACACTGAATCTTCTGATGGTGTGATGGGATTGAAATTGGTGTGGGCTAAGATGTCTTGTGGAGTTGAGAGGAATCTTGAAGATGATTTATCAGCTAGATAAGTGATGCTACCTAATGTAACATCAGTTGATGATCCACAATTTATGTAGTATTTATCAATAGGGTCGAATCCTATGCAGCAACATGCGAAATTCAAAATCAAGAATTCCAATAATGTAAATCTCAACACCCCACAGCTTATCATCATCACATAGAGCATAAAAACTGCACCTTTGAGGTAGGACAAGATGAGAGGAGGGGAGAGATGGGGGGGGGGGTGTTGCACCTTGGAAAGAGAGAGAAAATGAGGGAAAACCATATGAATATTTTGGAAGGAAACAAATTAAGGAGAAAAGGACAAAAGGTTTCAAAATTGGCGGCGCTCAACAACAAAAAGAGCGCGAAGCATTGAACAATACAGCGACCCCAGATAAAATTTGATGCAAATTGCAGTGAGATTTTGCTTTAAAAGTGAATTCACATTACTTTGATACATGATGTGTGACACAGTTTGGCATGCGCATACATAATGATGCGTGCATATTTTTGTTGCTTATATATTACTATTAGAAAATGGGATTTAGGCAGGAGAGTGATGGACCCTTTTAAGATTTTTACGGAGAAAAATAGTGATTAATTAAATTCATAATTGCAAATGGAGTTAGAGATGAGACAGTGGCAAGTAACAGACTATGGAGAATTTTTACATTCAATCCAATGAGAGTGTGAATAGGTAAATTGCAATGATTTAACAGTTAAAATATTAGGAGAATATTTGTAGTGTCCATAAAGAGCATCCTAAAAAAATGAAATTAACACATTAGAGCTGTTAGGACACGATATTTGGTCTTTGACCCATATAGGCTATATGTTCGCATAGTACACATATCTTTTATATAATAATATTTTATTAATAAATTTTTTATTAATAAAATATTATATGTGAAAAGTGGATAAAATATTTATTTCAAAAATTGTTTTTTGTGGTCCGTGGAGGAAGAAATTGGAGGACAACAATATCAGTTACAAAATGCTACTAATAATTAATGTTAAGATCGTTTAGGAGGGAGATATTCCTCCTAATATGCCAATTAAATAATTATAAATTGATTATTATAAGGGTTCTAGTTTGTGTAGTGACAACTTCGTCTTCTAAAATAAATTACTCCCTCCGTCCCACCCAAAAAGATCCATTTATTTTCGACACGATTATTTAGGAGAAGAGTATAAAGTAATTAAAGTGATAAAAGTAAGTAAATCCTACAACTTTTGAAGAGATGATTATTTCCTAAAATGAAACATGCCATATTGAGTAGGACAATCTAAAAATGAATACAGATAATCTTAGGTGAGATGGAGGGAGTATAATTTTGATTCTTATTCAAGTTATTATATAGCTATGAATCTATGATCACAATTTATACAAACTGAAAATGAATGTTCACGAATCAATCATCGTGTAAGTGTTGAGATCATGTCTCCCATTTGACTGAATCATTTTACTATATATCGACTACACATTTTACTTAAAGCTATAGATATTCAAAAATACTCATTAAGAATTTACATTATAATATGTGGCAAATAAATTGAGACCGGTGCTGCTGGGATTGCCTCAAGCCAAAATAAGGGATCAAATTTGAGAGAAAAATAAATGCATGAACTTTAACATGAAATATATATCTTTTGGTTACGTAACAAATAACTTTAAAAACCGTGTTACGATGAATTCAAATCTAATTTTGTTGATCTCAAACATTAACCACTTTATAACCAAACTAATACTTGCACGCACAAATTTTATTTATGTAGGAGGTAAACAAGTCATACGTATATTTCCAATCAATTCAAAGTTTTGTTACAAGTCATCGACTTTCAGCTATAAAATAGATAAGATTTGATAGAATAAACATTTTTCGTAATGCCATTAATTCACACGCTGCTTAAAGCAAAGTATTTGAAATGCTCAACTTACAAATTTAACTAACATCGCCGAAATTACTTTCAAATGGACAACTATGATTGCGCGGGCAAGTTTTTTTTTAATATAAAATAAATAAATAAATCAAAAGTTCTGTAGATAGGGCTTAATTGCGCGCATAAGATATTTGATTCACATTATTACTTATTCATGGGGGGCAACCGAAAGTTAGATCAAATGGAAAAAGGGGTGGTCTCCTATGTGAACGAGCACACAGTGAGATCACCTCTAATTTTAGTTACATAAAAAGTTATTATTATTTAGTTAGTTAGTTAATCAACTATTATTAAGTTAATTAATTTTAAATAATATTTAATAATTTTTTTATTAAAATTAATAAATTATAATTCAAAATTAGTAATCTCTAATTAGATTTTATTAACCCTAATTAGAGTTAATGGATCCTAATTGTGAATTAATAAATTCTAATTATAAATTAATAGCTCTAATTTTGAATTAATAAAATTTAATTGGAATTATTAAAACCTAATTTAGAACTAGTAAATCCTAATTTTGAATTAATAAACCATAATTATGAATTAAAATTCTAAATTTAAATTAATAAACCCTAATTGTGAATTAATAAACCCTAATTTTGAATAATAAACCCCAATTGTAAATTAATAAACTATAATTATGAATTAATAAACCCTAATTTTGAATAATAAAACCTTATTTATGAATTAATAAACCATAATTTTGAATTAATAAATTATAATTATAAATTAATAAAATCTAATTATCCTTACTTACTACAATTAATATATAATTATTTTAACAAAAATAAGGGTGAGTTCATGGTGAAGTTGAGCTCACCCAAACTTTTGTCATGGAAAAATTGGGTCGAAAATTTTGATTCGATTTTTATTTAGATTTTTTTTTGTACCATTTGTTTTTCTTTTTTTGTGAAGGGTTAATCGAGCCAAACCAAAACCAAACTTCATTTTTTTGCCTTCATATAAAATTTGTTGTTATGCTTCATAAACTTCTTATTCCATTTTTTAAAAACTTCATTTGTTTGCCTAGAAAGTGCATTCAATAATTTTGTTAGAATGGATTATAAGATGTGAAGTAGAGTGTAGATATGTATATTGTATTCAATAATTTTATTAGGCCAGCTTAGTCATGGATGCCATGACTAGGCATGAAGTGGACATATCCGAGTTTGGTCAGCTTATGAAAGACTCAGTTAGTTCGTTTATCAAACATATTAGAAGATATGTCAATATTGTGACATATGTTATTGCACGTAAGGTTATGAGCTTTCTTAACCTTTATATGTGGATTGTGGACTGAACCTCCTCCGTTTGTAGTTGGTCGTCCTACCTATGAGTATTCTTGCGGAGTTTTGTAATAATATTTTCTCTTACCTAAAAAAGAATGAAATGATTATATCATATTAGATTAATCATTAGCATATCTTATTTTTATATCACTATCAATTAATTCATAATTGTACGTCTGGTGTGTATGGACTAAGGAAAATTGGAAATTTACACTTCTATAAGCATTTTGGACTTCAATCTTAAAATATTCGTTGAAAATAAGGATGACTTTAGAGTCCAATTTAGCAATATAAAGTGTATATTGTACAAATTTTAACTTACTTATACTATCTTTAGTATTATAAATTTTTATAATGGTTTATTAATGTATTTGTATCTACACAAAAATAGTTTAGTAATTATTTATTATGATATAAGATAAGAATCATTTTGTATATGAAATTTTAATGATAAAATTATCTTACTGCTGATGAATACTCACATTTTTCACTATCTTAAATGGGTAGATATCAATTGCTCCATTGAGATAACCATCCAACGTTTTAGACCATTTGTTGATTAAGGCATTAAAAAAAGACGTATTAAATTTCACCAATAACGAAAGAAGAAAATTTGAAATTTGAAATCAACGTGTTTGGAGACCTTTGGCATCGGACATTAACCACTCTACCACTGGCCAACACACACCTACAATTGAGTTTTCTGTTATGAGAAAGTACATTGAATTGTACGTTGAGTAAGGAGTCTCCCAATCATGTCCTAGTCATAATTTAAATTTGACATCTTCAATTCCGTTTAGTGGAATTTACAATTGACATATGTAATTTCACTTAGTGGATAATTTAATAATTTTCAATATTTATTTATAATGATGACCGATGAGATTGTTGTGTATGTGTTTGATGATTAGTTAGATTGTTATGTATGTGATAAAATAGATAAATATATATATAAGTACATACCACATATGCAATACTAGTAAATAATTAGTAATTAGTAATTCCATTTCAATACAATAGCAGCTGTGCGCTAATTTTGAGTGTGCATAGTTTTCTAGGGGTTTTGAGTTCTCCCATTCTCTTTTCATTTCTCTCGTAAATTATCAATATCCCTCCACCTTTTTCTCTATCGTCTCTGTCTCTCTCCATCACTTGAATTTTCGCCCGCGGATCTATCTAATGTTCGAGGTCAACAAATTTTCTCCCCTCTCTCTTTATTTATATATACATGGAACATATATTTGTGTAGTTACTTGTTTGTATGTTGTATGGGGAGTCTAATGGACTGGGAACTGAAATTTGTATTTAGGGTTGAGTTTTCGGGATTATTTATTCTGCCCGCGTGCTATGGGGGGGCTTAAATGCCCTATGGGGCGGGGCTTAAATGCCCTATGGAAATCTTCTTTTTGATTTAGTTCCTACCCGCGGAAGATGTTCTTGACTTTTGTTGCAATTGGGCCCCTTCCCCTTCCTGAATTGAATTCTGCCCACTCTTTGCCCTCTAGTTATCATGTTAGCAAGATTAGTTACTCTAATGTTCCTCCCACTCTTGCTCCTTTAGTTACCATTTAGTGAAATAATCTAGTTTTGGGTATACATTATTTCTGTATAATTCTTTTGGTTTTGATATTGTGCTTGCCTCCAGAGACTTCTTGCAGCTGTGATTGACTAGTTTCTTGAGATTATCTTGTGAATTGTATTCAGCAGACGCCGTTTTTGGAGTTGATGCATTTGTTTGCTTATATGGCTGTATTTCTTTTTCTTTCATTTAACTATCCTTTAGTTGAATTTATATGCTTTGTTTTGAATTTAGTCATCTAGCTTTTTATTGTTTTCTTTTGCAGCACATTTTGTAACTTGCTTCTTTATGCCTTACACTTTTCAGATTTTATTGGATCACAAGGGAGGCTCCATAGCCTTTTAAAGAGCCTTCTGACTTATAAGGAAACGGAAATACATTGCTTGAGGAAAAGTTATCTTGATGACCTTTTGACATTTTAATAATGTCAGGGTTGCTCAATGTACGAGTGAATCCATTATAAATTCTATTGACTGCATTGTCTACCACACAGCATTAAATAATAGAATTGCCATTTTAGATTCTTGTCATTGGTGTTCATAGTTTTTGGTGGTAAATGAAATAAATTGGCCTAAAGAATAATAAATACCTGAATAGCTTATTCTTCTATGAAATAAATTGTGGCAATCTCGAAAGCTTGATTTAGAGAAGTAGCAGAATGGCTTGGTGAACTCCTATGGTTGAAGATCATTTATCAATGCTTTGAAACTAGGCAGCAGGAATATTGCCTGCAATACAGTATAACATGATTAGACTAAGTACTCTAGTAAGAAATGGACAATGGGATGATATGCAAGCTGTGAATGACAAGAGAGCTATTCACGAATGAAAGATCTAGAAAAAGGATTTATCATATATTTCTGTGCCAACTTAAGGGAACTTGGCAATGGTCTGGATGCTTGTGTTTGAACAATTATTTCCAAATGGGAGGAAAGCCGTATTTGCCTATGTCGTAGACACATAAGGAGTATGGATAAGTATGGTTCCTAAACTGAAGTTCCTCTGACTTTTTTAGAGGAGATGATATGTAAATCGCTTAGGAGACATTGGATATTCTTCTGGTTTAGGAGTTAACTTGTAGGAATTACACTGTTATTCTCTTAGGAGACATTGGATACAACCAACACACCTACACCTTGTAATTTATTGCATTATGTCGTTTCATGTGTCATAATATGCTTTTGCAAAAGAATCAACTGGAGACAATCTTTTAACACTTGCCTTTTATCAGAAGATGTTAATATGATTCATCATATGTATACCTTGGTATCGTGATCAATTTGTGTTTTCCTGTATTTAATCTTGGATCATGAATGACTTGATAGAGATAAATGGGCTTAATCTCTGCATGAACTCATAATGGTATTTATTAATTGATTAATTCATTCACACATTCACTGCAGTCATCATTGAATGGATCTACTTCAAGTCTTCCTGAGAGCACAGGGCGTCCATATACTTCATCCTTTTCTGGTTCTCCTGTTTTTCATCACTCTGGTGCGTTGTCTGCTGGAGCTGTCAAAGTTGTTTCTTGTTTAATTATCTGTGATAACTAGCACAATCTTTGCAGGAAATATGCAGGGACTGCATAATCTTCATGGGAACTTCAATGTTCCAAACATGCCGGGTGCACTTGGATCGAGAAGTACAACTATGAATAACATTGCTTCGAGTGGATTGCAACAAGCTTCTGGCAACCTTTCTACCGGGCGTTTTGCATCCAACAACCTTCCAGTTGCTCTTTCTCAGGTGCAATTTTCTGTTGTTACTATGCATTATGTGGAGATCTTGGTTTACATTTTGAAATCTGATAAATAAATAGAAATTTTTGAGTGCTTTGGTGTGTTGAACCTTCTACAATTTGGTGCTCTGTGTCTGCTGAAATGCCTGCTACTTATTTCTCTTGATTTGCAGATATCTCACAGCAATACACATGTTCATTCAGGGATGGCAAGTAGGGGTGGTATGAGTGTCATAGGAAACCAAGTGTATAGTAGCAGCACTAATGGAGCTGGTGGTTCTATCCCAGGGATCCTACCAACATCTGCTGCAATTGGCAATCGGACATCTGTTCCTGGTCTTGGTGTGTCTCCGGTCTTAGGAAATGCAGGGTCACGGATTACAAATTCAATGGGTAGTATAGTTGGTAGGGGCAACATTGGCCGAAATATTAGCTCAGGTGGAGGGCTATCTATGCCTGGGCTTGCTTCTCGCTTGAATTTATCTGGCAACAGTGGTTCTGGAAATCTAAATGTGCAAGGACAAGATAGGCTGATGAGTGGTGTGCTTCAACAAGGTAACAGTTCTCTGCTGAAGTTACAACCTATGAAGCACGGGGATGGGGACGAAATACGGGGACGATACGATACGGGGACGAAAGTTTGTCAATTTTCCAAAAATGAAAATACGATACGCCAAAAATACGTTTCGTATTTTATATTTAATATTATTTTTATATAATAAATATCAATAATTTATCAAAAAATATGCAAATACCATATAATTCATAACAAATACCACATAATCCATAATAAAACTAAGCATATAGCAAATAAAAAGATGTCTACCTATTTAACTTCGAACAGAGCTGCGACGGCGAGCCCAGGCGGTGGCGAACCCAAGCGGAGGAGAACCTAGGTGGTGGAGAAATTGGGTTTGGGTTTGTGAGAGAAGACCGATTTTGTTGAGAATGAGATTAGCAGCGTTTTTTTTAAAACTAGGGTTCCCATATATTTTTTCTCGGTCAAAGTATTTTGACCGTATTTTTTTAAAAAGTAAAAAATATGCTTCTTCACAAAATACGTCCCCGGGGACGTATTTCCGGCGTATTTTGCCGTCCCCGTCCCCGGGGCGTCCTCGGGACGAGTACGCCCCCCAGGGAGGCGTCCCCATGCTGTATAGGTTACAACATTTGCAATGTTTTATGTGGAAGTATTACGTGCTGTTCAGTGTTATTAAATTTTACTTCAGCCGGCTATGCTAACATACATCAAGTTGTGCATTATATATGTACTGTAGCTTCCAAATGCTCTCGTGTGATGTTTGCCTGATTTTCAATTGGATATCATATAACATGAAATTCGTTTATAAGTTATGGCTTCGTTTCACATAGATGATGATGATAGAAATCTTGCAATCTTGTTAGCTGGTATAATTTTTTAGTTAACCAAACTGATGCATGTTGTATGCGTTTTAGAGTATGAGTTCAAATATAAGGATCTTCAAAACATCATATGTTGAATGGATAAACTACCTATTTCGAAACGTAAAAATTAATCACGCTTTATCAGCTTGGTGAATTGTGACTGTACCAAGTCCTTTCTGATCCACTAATATTTTCTTAGATGCTGTTTGTATATTGATGTTTTAGTGTTATTGCAGATGTTTTATATAGTTACATTTTTGAGACTCAGATGATTCATATGTGCTAGTATGTTGTCTGTGCTTGCTGTTTTTCAGCTTCTCCACAGGTATTGTCAATGTTGGGCAATTCCTATCCTTCTGCTGGTGGTCCTCTATCACAAAACCATGTTCAATCTGTGAATAATTTTACGAGTATGGGAATGTTGAATGACATGAACTCCAATGATGGTGCCCCTTTCGATATTAATGATTTCCCTCAGCTGAATAGTCGTCCCAATTCAGCTGGAGGCCCTCAAGGACAAATAGGTAACTACCAGTCAGGTTATTTTCCTGTAAAACTACTGTAAGCCCATCCGATAGTTGTGTAATATCTTGAAAAATTGCAGGTTCATTGCGAAAGCAAGGCCTCAGTCCTATTGTTCAACAAAATCAAGAGTTCAGTATCCAAAATGAAGATTTTCCAGCCTTACCTGGATTTAAGGGTATTTATATCTAACGATGCATTTCTCAAAGTTCTGTTGTGTTTGTGATTGTTCACGTAATTTTCCTCATTACACAGCTTTGTGCTCCAACTTTCTCTCTCAGATTACTCTTACTCTGGTAACCTTTTGTCTAATTAATAAGGGGCCTTTTTTTAATTTCAGCCAATCATACATTGTACAGCTATATCAATTATGGTCATCTTTAACTGTAAACTAGTTTTTAGTATCCTGGAGATTCAGGATAAAGAGTTGTGTCCATATTAGGATAAAATGATTCGTTTGCTGAACTCTGTAAACATTCACGTTACAGGCTTTATTTGTGAGTTAAATCTCTTGGAGGAGATATACCATTATATTTTAATTTTGATGGCAATGCTTCTCGGTGTGCCTGCTGTTCGGTTTTCCCAAATCCCGATATCTCTTCATCTTGTGATCACGATGGAATTTCTTATTGTTACATATTCATCTAGTTTATGTTTAGTTCAGCTACTGATTTTGTCATATGAGCCTCTAATGTTTGTGCATATGATGTGACATGGTTAGTTTTGAAAGTTGCCATTTCATTTATTCCTTTTTCAAGTGATAGTAGTAGCTGTTTTTATCTTTGTCAAGTTTAATCTTATCGATTGTTCTTTTAGATAGGAACCTAGCGTGACTGTTGAAATCATCTGTGTTTTTTGTTACCTTTTTCTATTAGGACCTTTCTTTAATATATATCCATAATATCGTGCTTTGTTCTGGTATTTTGGTCTTTTTGGTTCACAATGTAATGATATATTAATCATTTGCAGGTGGCAACATAGATTATTCAATGGATATGCAACAGAAAGAACAAATTCATGATAGTTCTGTTTCCACTATGCAGCCTCAACATTTTTCTGTAAGGGGGATTCATCATCCAAGCATGGCATCTATTTCTTTCCGATAGTTCAGTTTTTCTCAAGTCTTTTTTATTTGAAAATGCAGATGGGACGGTCTTCTGGTTTCAACTTGGGTGCAACTTACTCACCCCATCGGCCACAGCAGCAGCAGCAGCAGCAACATACTCCATCAGCAAGTGGTAGTGGTGGGCCTTTTTCAAATGTAAATAACCAAGATCTGCTCCATGTACATGGTTCGGAGTTGTTCCCTTCATCACATTCGAACTATCATTCACAGGTGTTCTGGGACGCATTTCAAATTGTTTTTCAACTTTGTGTTGTTTTCATTCTTGCAAAAGATGAAATATGAACTGCAGGATAAAAACTAAAATTGTAATTTGAGTATATAGGTGGCAACAAATATAATTTTACACTTTCATCCTTTGTTCTCATGTATTCTATTTGATCTTGTTCTTAACAGCTATTTATTTTCAGTTGTGGTTGGCTAGTGCCTGAACATAATGTATGGACTCAAGCTTAAAATTTTTTGTGTCCATGCAGCTACACTGTTACAAATGTGGATTAGATATAAGCTTCATGTATTACATCGAGAAACCAATTTAGAACATGCAGATTGTGAAGGATTACTACCTAAGCTCGTAGATGGAGTCACAGCTTTATTGTTCATATAATGATCCATAGATTCCTGCAGTTGTTTTCCATGATCTTTTTTGTCTTATTGTTGAATGTTATCTTTTTAAATGATTCAGAGCAATGGACCCCCGGGAATTGGATTGCGACCTCTAAATAATCTGAGTTCAGTGTCTGGTATGGGGTCGTATGATCATCTACAACAATATCATCAGCATCCAAGTCAGTCCCAATTCCGCCTTCAACCAATGTCTGCTGTTGGTCAGCCTTTTAGGGATCAAGGAGCAAAGTCCATGCAGGCTGTCCAGACACCTTCTGACCCATTTGGTTTGCACGGTTTGTTAAGTGTGATAAGAATGAGTGATCCTGATTTGACATCTCTTGCACTTGGAATTGACCTAACTACACTTGGATTGAACTTGAATTCTACGGAAAATCTTCACAAAACATACGGTTCTCCATGGTCAGATGAGCCTGCAAAGGGTGATCCAGAATATGCTGTGCCACAATGTTATTATGCTAAACAACCACCACCTTTAAGTGTGAGCTTTTCATCACCCTCTGTATAACCTGCTCTGCATCTAACTCATTATCTTTTTGCTGAAATGTGTTCCCTTGGCTGCAGCAAGCATACTTCTCAAAGTTCCAATTGGATACGCTGTTCTATGTTTTTTATAGGCAAGCCTTGTGTTAAACATCAATTATCACTTGCAATATGTTACTCAAAATGTGACATACTTTTTTTATCTTTTTCATTTTATGCAGTATGCCAAAGGATGAAGCTCAATTATATGCGGCAAATGAGTTGTATGTCATCTTCACTTTTTGTATATTACTACGTTTTATTTTGCTGTTGTTTTCACCAGTAAATTCACAAACATTGTTACAATGCATGATCCTGCTCACTACGAGTGCTGTTACTTTCATGGTTGAATCAAATTCTGATAAGTAGTGCAATTGATTGAACCATTCTACATGTATTTTTTTCAGATACAATAGAGCCTGGTTCTATCATCGAGAGCTTCATTTGTGGTTTACAAGAGTTAGCAACATGGAGCCTCTCGTAAAGACTAGTGCTTACGAGAGAGGTTCTTATATCTGTTTTGATCCAAACACATGGGAGACAATTCGAAAGGTCTGTTACCGTTTCTGCATTTGCTTGCTGAATCACGCCGGTTATTATTAACTAATTTGATTGAGGATATTCAATTGAGCTGAATATTTATGCAGGATAATTTTGTTCTTCATTATGACATGTTGGAAAAGAGACCAGTGCTACCTCAACATTGACAAATATGCTCGTTGTAAATTTTCAGGTTCATCCTTTTCTTTAGGGAAGAGGCAAGCTTGCTTTAAATTAGCCTTGTCTGACCATTGTAAGCAATCATTGCAGCAATGATATCTTATTGCTTGTTGTTGTAATTTCCCTGCATTTTTTTTCATGAAAAGCATCAATAACTTAGATAAGTTGCTGTGCATTTTATTTTCAAACTTATATAGTTCTATACCATTTAAATGATGTTCTACTGGCATATATAAGTAATGTTAGAATTGATCTGTGGAAACTTCTAGCGTGGAAATCCCCAATTTTCTTGTTCAATATAGGTCTGAGTGTCTAACCTTAAATCAAAGTAGATAACTCTGTTTTTGTTTTCTTGGTTGGTAATTGCAAAAACGAGTTCTCTGGTGCTTACAGGGCTTCAAACTGTAATGTTTTAGACTCGTGTATTTGTGAGAAAGAACTGTGGCTACATTGCCAAATTCTGATCCCCCCCCCACACACAAATGTATCCAGTTCTGGTCTGCAAGTCTTCTTTTCTTTTCTTTTTTTGTTCCATGGTAAAAGTTTTCCAGATGCTCTTAATAATGGATATCTGTTTTTATTCAATTGGCTTTGCGTGTACCGATTACCTGTTCCTGTTCTAACTTCTATAAATACTAACTCCAGAATGCAGTCTTTGTCCAGTGGCTGTGTGTAGAAAGCGTTTCTTTGTGATATCCATTGCATTCCATTTCTTCTACAACTGTTATCGTCATGCATTTTTTTTTTCTTTTTCTTTTTTCTCTTTTTGCCTTTTTAGTGTTCATGTTGTTGAGGGTTTAGGGTTTTAATCTTATTTCAATTTCCCGAATGTAATCTCAAATGTATTTGAGTAAACATACTAGCTTTTTAGCATCATAGTTTTTAGGATAGTGGTTTGGTTATCTTCCTACCACTTCACTGTTGATTGTGAGTTGAGTTTGAGGCTTTTTTATGTCTAAATTTTGGTATACGTATGCTTTTTTGAACTTTCAGGTTTTATTGTTCGAGTATTCGCACATTTTTTCTTTTGTTATGTTCAGTCCTGAAACTTTATGAAATAAAATCAACTGAAAAGCGCATGTATGCATATGCATGTGTGAAATATGTGAAAAATCTCGAGGATTACCGAGTATAGTTTTCGTTACAGTTCTTCAATACTAACTAATTCAATGTGACAAGATTCCCTCAAAAAATAAGATAAAATCACAAATAAATCCATCAACGCCACAAGAAACTGCGAGATTATCAAATGAGGGAAACTGGAGAATTTCTGGGCATTCTTTACAGAATGCAAAATAATTGATGTTTTCCGATCAACGACCAGGCGAAAATGGGTCTTGTTAACCAGTATTTACATTTGTGATTATTTATTGTAGGTTTTGGTGCAGTGAATCAGTTGCAGTTAGAGCTAATCTGGAGATGAAACAGAGCATTTTTCCTTACGAGGAAAATGGAAAGTCTTTTCTTGAATTTATTTTCTTTATAGGTTACAAACCATTCTTAATACAACTAACGTGTACATAAACAAGTTAATTAACATTCTAACACACTCATTTTTCACGTGGGTGATAAAAGTTTGGCTTCACATCAACTACAATATCTATGTTTTGTACGAGCCCTAACTATCTGATCTTGGCCCAGCCTTTTCCTTTTCTTGCTGTATGATGTCATGAAGCTCCTCCAAATCCAGATCCGGAACCATGGATTGATCATTACTTGCATCTCCGGGGACGGCAAGACAGTCATCATCGTCATCAGATGGTGGCTGGGTATGATCTCCGCCATTTGCATACTGATCAATCAATACCTCAAGTTCATCTAAGTCCATCTCCGGAGCCATGGTTTCGTCTTTGGATATTATATCAATGAAGTCTTGCTCATCCTCCTCCTCTGCTAGAGGTGCAGTGGGTTGAGGTAGCTGCCCACCTTGTCCAGTATTGCTGCCACTCGGTGTTTCTGGCTCCCCTCCTGGGTTCTGGCCCCGCTTTGCTCGTATCCAGAATACAAGAAGCAGGACTGCTATAACAAACAGTGGTATGCCCACAGCTAGGCCTATGATCAAGGCTTTCGGGCTACGATCAGGGTCAATCGGGACCATCGAGTTTCCAGTTACGCTGTTTGGGAATTCAACTTAAGGATGTATTTGGTAAGAAATCGAGTTACAATGCAAAGACGGTGAACATACTCGTATGTAAGTCTTCTGTTGTTGCGAATGGTGGCCGGGACCTCCCCGGAGAAATCATTGTATGACAGGTTGCTGTAGAGAAGTATGAATGTCAAGAGATGTGGAGTCAAAGTAGTCATTTTTGGTGTAGAGTTGGTATAAATTAACTTACAGTTTTCTTAAGTTTGGTAGTTGCCCAAGGAAAGCTGGGATTTCTCCACTAAGGTTGTTATTGCTCAAATCTCTGCAACAAACCACACAAAGAGTAAATAATGAATTATTGCAATCACGTACAAGATTATGATAAAAAGTTGGAAGTATTGTCGAGACTTACATGTCAACAAGGGCATGCATTTGGCTGAAATTAATAAGATTGCCATTGAGTTGATATCCTGAGAGATATCTGCAAGAGAAAAAGTAGACAAATATTTTCCTTCAACTTATAGTGACGCCGAAAAGAAAGTAGACAAATATATTCCGTCGCCAATGTTAGCAACGGACCGAAATTTTGTTGCTACTTTGCAACAAAAGATTTGGTTTTCGGAGTATTTCCCTCACTGATATGTCACTAATTACTGACAGAATATTGAGATTGGCAACGGAATATCCGTTGCTAAAATGCGCTTTGTAGTAGTGTCTATCTAAGAAGCAGAAAACATACAAAGAAGTGACTCTGGGTGGAACAGTGGCGGAGCAGCCCAACCATTGCCACACGGTGTCAGCAGGGAGACATGGCTCGCCGCTCCATCCCTTGAGTCGATAGTAGGTGTTGGTGAAGCTCATCAGCCCATTCACTGCTCCAAAATGTCAACAAACACATAAATTTCATTCATGTTAAGACATCTAGTGCTCCTAAACTGGATGTGAAGAGGTTCTTACAGTCACTTTGGTTAGTTCCTGTTGTAATAAGGGGATCGGTGGCGGTATATATCTCGATGGCACTGATGATTGGAGGCAGCCCGGACTCTGCTGTCGGGCGCAGCTCAATGGTGAAGTTGCTGTCGGAAACCTGCACAAAACTTGGTTGTGAAGTGCAGGAGTAGTCGGTGGGGGTGATGATGGCGACTCTGGTGCCAGCTACGTACATTTCGAAGGATCTGGTGTCTGAGTATTCGGCCTCCATTAGTGTGAAGTAGGCCTCGATGTAGATAGGCGTGGCGGTCTTGACCGGGCTGAACAACAGGAAGAGTGAGGTTGCATTGTCTTGAGCTTCTATAGCATCTTGGATTGCAGATGTTGGAACATTTTCATCACAAGAGGAGATGCTACCACCACTTGTGTTCACGGCTCCTGCTATGGAGACCGGCTTCCAAATCCTGTTGTAGTCGTCACCCCCGATGTACCTGCTCAGCGCCACTCCAGGTATGTAAAATGAAAATGTAATAGACGTACATCACATGTGAGTAAAGTATAGTTTATGACTCCAACTATGGAGCTTCTTTTTCCAAAATGACCATAACTTTCATTTATTTTTCAAAAATCTCGAACTTTGTAAAAAGTTCAATTTTGGTTTGTACCTCATATAGTGTATATTCCACACGAGAATTCAGCAAGCTGATTCAACTTTTTGGCACCGGATTCTCAGTAGCAGGCAAAATTGGAACTTTTTACAAAGTTGGAGATTTTTTTAAAAATAAACGAAAGTTGGGTCATTTTTGAAAAAGACTCCAAAGTTAACCATAAATTATACTTGAACCTATATATATGTATGTGTGTGTGTTTGTGTGAAGTTAGGCATCTCACCCTAAAATCCCATTGTTAGGGCCATAATCGTATCGGTAGCTACTGAGCCAGGCCAAATCTTGGCTCAAATCTGTATACATATCATAACCAATAGGCCATGCTTCAAGTGAGGAAATGAAGGGGAACTGATCTTTCTGTGTTCTTGATAAGCATACACTAATGTTACGTTTCTGAGTCCAATAGAGAATCTCATAGAAAGTGTAATCTGTAGGTGTAGTAACAACACTCGTCCATTTATTCCCATCAATCTCAAGATCAAAAGTGGGAGGCCTAGACAGGCCATCGTAGTTCGCGTAGAGAAACGCGGCTCTGATGAAGTAGCCGTAGCTGCTGGTTCTTGGCAATGTGTAGCAGTTCTTGTTCTGGTCTGTGAAGGCGCGTAGCGTCTGAAAAGTGGTGAGCGAGAAGCGAGTGTTGTCTGGGACGAGATGGTTCGTCCCTGACTTGATGTAGGCCTCATCTATGTCCCAGATGAGGCCGAAAGTTGCAGTGCTTTTATTGGAACCGCAGTCTATCCCTATCCATGAATCTGGTTGACCTGACATCGTGATCGGAATCTTTGATCAAGAATCTTGTAAGAAATGAATATGAATAGAGTATGTGATTAAGTTGTTACCTTGTGAAGAGAGAGTGAGATTCAAGAGCAACGCCACGACGAAAAGGACTACTGAGTTCTGCATTTGGAGTTTGTTTTCGCCACTCAATTCGGAAATGAACTAAATCGAATGAAACATTGTAGTTAACATATGATTGATTTTTCGTGGTGGCGACGTTTTTCTTATAAGTAGATTGAGACAAAGCTATCTGTTTTTGACAAGAGACGTTGAGTTATATATTATGACATACACAACACGGTAAGTTCGTGTTGTGGCAATGACAGCTTGTTTGGTTTGATCCAATGTTCGTGCAAGACAATTGCATCAGGTTAAAATAAGTTATTGTGAGTATTACAAGAATTATACAATGCCAATCATTTGAAATTCGGCACAAGTACTGTAATTATACTACAACACTTTAAGATCGTTTCATAAATCAAGAATCCACCAGAATAATATTTCGTTCCATAATCCCTTCAAAAAAAAAGAAAGGAAAAGTTGGTTTATGTACATATACACATATATCTATTATAAATGAGTTTGTTCTTACAAAATTGGTTTCGCATCTTATGTCCCTCTTTCATACTTAAGTTGGAGACAATAGTATAATAATCTATTATATTGTAACAATCATCTGCATAAATAGCTCTTCATTGTATTCTAAGATTAATTTTAGAATAAGAATTCATTGTATTTATCTAAACTTTCTTCGTCCTCTTGATATTACTTTTAAAACGAGGAATTACATGCTTGAAAACTCGTAGAGGGTGTTTGACTAAGTATATTTTAAAGAAATTTAAGCTTCAATAGTTTATAAGATGTTTCAAGAACTTATTAATTGTCAAAGTGTTTAGATAATTAAGCTTATAAGCTATAGAAAGAACCGTGAGTTAGAGAGAAAAATATAGTTCCGGAGTAACATAGAAAAAATTGAAAATAAGTGAAGTTAATTGAATATATGTTGAAAATAACGAATTATAATGAGGTTGTTTTGATGAATCTATTATTGTTCAAAAGCTTATCAAAATAAGTTTGAATTGAGGAGCTAATTTTTTGGAGAATTTATTAACTATTAAGTTTATTTTCACAACTTATAAGTTATTTAAAAATTAAATTTTACCAAACACTTATCCAAAACTTAAAAAACTATTTTGAGCTTATAAGCTCAACCAGACATCCTCTTAATCAATAAAACTTCGTTTTGCCAACTTATATTGTTTTATATACTTGGTTATACATCCACATCACGGGTCATCTACAATTTCCTTGCCCGAGATTTTCAAAGTCCTGAAAATGTAAATCTTTAGAACATATATCATCAAAATTGCCAAATGATTGATTCGGTACAATGATCTTAATTACCATAACTCACGGGGCGAATTCTGTATGAATTTTTTATCATAATGCTATTATTAATACCACATATCTTGTAGTTTGATGGTTTTTCTCATTTGTGAGAATGGATCGTAGTCAAGATAGGAATCTCAATACCTTGATTAGCATCATGCACCATAAAAATGAAAATTATAACATTCTATCATGTAATTTAAGGAGCAAGTTTGTGATTTACTCAAAATAAAAATTTGAGTCAAATCATTTTCTGTGCTACTAATCATACTTTTCTATATAAAAGGTAAAACACTCTTCAGTGAAAAAGTAATACTTTTTAAGAATATCTCTGAAATACTACAACGAAACAAAAAGGGGCAATCCACCATTTTGCCTGTAAGAGTTATATGTAAGGGAACTGAACCTACGACGCCAATCAGGATTTCGTAACTAAGCTCTTCAACGCCGGCATCAAACCCTCAAGGAGCTGTCTCTGGCTCAATATTCTGTCCGATGTACAGTCTTCTTCCTGAAGAGCGAAGCCGACGCAGCAAGTTATACCACTCAGTATACTACTACCAGAACTGAATCATCGTCAACATCTAATATTGACCACGTATACATATTGACCACGTATCCAGGTATACCCGCAAAAAAAAGTAAAAAAATTATGCAAGGACTGAACTCACATTGCCAGTTGCCGAAGACATTAGAGATAGAAGGGTCACAGCTGCTTTTTGATAGTCTGATAAGGTTTTGAATGCTAAATCATCCAGTTTATCCTATAAGGTTGAAGCAATATAGTAAGGCACCAAATCCCCATTTTCGCAATCATGCTATTAATTATATAGCCTTCGCTTTAGTTAGATAGAGAAGGATATTCTGCATCTTGATCACCAGAAGGATGGCGGAACATATGAGGATACTTACAAGCATTAGTGTGATGATGCTTTGTGATTGATTGATTGTTTTATTTATTTATTTTTTCTTCTCTAAATAATCGTGAGACGAGTTACTCATCTACTGCTGCCTCCACACGTGACATGTCAAGTTCTCCAATTTATTTAACTAATTGAAAGATAGTGATATTATGGAATTAAAATGATCTCACCTTTAATCGAGCCACGGCGACTGAAATTGCCCTGCCAGGAGCTTGAAGAGCTTTTCCATGTATCTGCATGGCATTTGTAATGATTAAAATTTCGAGATGCAGAGAATAGTGATGCCAAATCAAGTCCACTGATGCACCTGTACTTCAGTGAAAAACGAAGCTTACCTGAACATATAGTAAAGAAACAACTTTCGCCAGAAGGGCTACCGGATCAGATTCAGCAGAAACTTGAGACGTCAAATCCTGAGAAAACAGGGTCGTTTTTAAATAGAATAGAACAGAAATATTCAGCAACCAGTTATCCAACTATTGACAAGAATGCCATAACGGTGCTTAAGACTTTGTGAAAGAGAATATGTCTATTTTCTCTGGAACATAATCTCAGAAACATAATTCAATGATAAATATGGAAGAATTTACTTAAATGCTCGAATGTTCAGTCTGAGAACACACAAAGCATGCTCGCGCGCACATACACTTTTAATGTTTGAGAAAAAATTAGTTACAGGCAGAGGTCTCAAAAGAATCATAGACATAAGGGGATTACCTTTCTATAGGAATGCAGAAGAGTCCTCTCCAACTTCTTATCAAGTTTCTTGAATATTAAACCACTGAAAAATATGGGAAGCAAATTAAATTTTTGGATCATGGTATGAATACTTGAAAACCAACACTGCACAAGCATCTTCTTTACCTTTCCTCTGTTAATTCTCTTGCTCCACTAATGAATGACTCCACCAGCTGTCATTATAAAAATTATAAACACATCAGCTAAAGAACATAAGTATTACGCGGGCAATCTTCATATAAACACAAAAGGGAATTCACTAACCTTCCCTTCTAAAGTTTCAACCAGCTCAATGGCTTTAACTGATAAAGACCCAGGCAAATCCTTCGCCTGTGAGCAAAATCATAAGAATTAGAGATTGGGTGTTTGAATGGGGAATAGCATAGTCTGTTCTAAGAGATTTACCAGGGCAATTCTATCTGCAGCGCTCATTGCTACAGGTTCAGGAATTTGAGATTCCTCAAGTTGAAGTCCATTCTTCAATTTGTTGTGCTTGTCCTGCATATAGAACTCGAGTATTAAAGCCAGAGCGACAACCATTTCATGCTCCAAAGATTAAAAACAGTGAATAGTCCGCATTACCAAATAAACTAAGAGAGTGTCAACAATTGGGGTGGCTGCAGTCCGTAACAAGTGTTTATGTAAGAGAACCTATCGTGGAAAACGGAAAATGGTTATTTATGTGTCCTGGACAAATCAGATTACCATTAAAATTGAGAAGAGAGCTTACAGCATTTGGTGGGTCATCTTCGAACAAATCTAGCGCCTTTTCATATAATTGAATATTTAAGAATGCCTGGGACAAAGGATGCATCGAGTTAAATATCATTTTGAGAATAGTACAAAAACACTGTATGTCCAATTATCAGATTACAAAGTTTCAGCAAAAGTAAATCAAACATGAACTAAGAATAGAATATTGGTACTGTATATATCATGCAAACATCAGGAACATTTCATCAGACATTCAGGCAAAAAATGGTAAAACCTGAAAGCATGAGTTCTGCATCCCATCATGGAAATTACAACATTATTGTCCTAAATCCAGACACTTCAGGATATACAAGGATAATACATGTCATGGATCTAAAGAAACAAAAAGTATAGCTGTCACTACCTCATCAAGCTTATGCTGTAAATCATCAAGCAAGCGTTTCATTTGCTGAGCATTCTCTGTAAAAGCAGCCTTTCTTCTTTCCATCCATGAATCTAGGAGCATAGGTCTCAAATAGTTGGCCAGAGGTGCAAGAACGGTCTCAGGGTCATCCAAACCTACTTAAAATGAACATAGTCAGATCCACCAAAAATGAACAAAGATTTCAAATAGGAAGAGACCAAGATGAGAGCACCTTGCTCCTCCAAATCTGGGATCATAGACATTATCTTCTTAATTAATGATTCTTCTGATAGAAAGCTAGGTTGGTCCAACCTCTCAGGATCTTTTTTGGCACCTGACTTTGGATCTGAAACCTGTGCACCTGGGTTACCCTTTCCCTTTCTGTGCTTTTTCTTTGTTGATTCTTGTAACTCCATACCACTTTCAGCACTCCCGGCTTTCACATTTCCAGCTGCTTTTCCTTTTTTCTTCTTAGATCCTTTTTCTGAAGCTGATTTACCTATCCCACTTTGATTATATTCATCTTGGTCAGCAAGTTTGCTGCTGTCATCATGTCCCTGCCTGGCATCTTTGATGAGATGTGAAATGTCAGCAACAGCACTATGTCCAGCAAGACTAACGTTCTCCATCTCTTTCTCAATACTATCAAACAAATGCTGCAATAAATTGAAATCAAAACATGAAGTAAATAGGTAGCACTGGAGTGACAATAGTGATATTACAGTATGATCTGCATCAACCATTGAGAATGGGAGCATTGAAAAATTTATAACTAGTTTAAAAAGTACACGAAGGAAAAGAGTAGGGACATTTCACGAAATGCTACATTTATTTGTCCAAGTCTATTATATGTTTCTTTTTGTCAGTGGTAGAGGTCATCTTCTTCTTTTTATTTGCAAGTCTACAAACGACTACTTTATTATATGTAAATAATAAAGATCCAGAGTAGAGGTCATCTTCTTCATTTCAGTTCCATCTTAGAGCTTATCAGTTGCAAAATCTTGGTAGTATTAAGTAGGAATACCTAGTAATAAACAACTGACTGAGTAAACAAGTCCATAACAATAACCTAGTCTAATGCTAAGATTCAAAAACATGATAGATTCTGATAATGTTCCATGATTCCATCAAGAAACACTTAGAAATATCTAATGTTCTATGTAATGCATGCAATGCATACTGTTGCATCAAAATAGGTGCATAAACCCACTAATAAGAGGCTAAGCAAATAAGTGCCTTCATTTTTTTGCATCAAAAGGTTATGTTGGACACTAGGAAAATTGTAATCTTGGTCATCAGGTCTCTATAGACCAATTCTGGGAAGATTTGAAAATTATTTATGTGAAGGCAACATATGTACTTGAGGTAACCGTGGCCAAGAACATTGAGTTGGTTGCAACAATATTCTAAGGGTATTCCAAAATAATTCTTACATGAATCAGTCGTTTATCTTCAGGAAAATATAATTATCTATCGTGGACAGTGAAGTAAAATTTCCCCCCCCCCCATCTCACTTGGAAGAGAAAATAATGGGTGAAAATTAAAGAAGAGAAAAGACCAGAGACAACTAATATTGCCCAAGAACCTAACCTAATGTTGACATGGAAGGACTTAACCTGGGATCCTCCTGTCTGAAACTAATCGATTTCTGAAACCACTAAGCAGGCACATGATACCCATGCTTATGAAAATGTTAAGTGATCCGTGGAGACATACATTGAATTAAGAAATTTGACCACATAAACATAGTCAGGTGACAAAGCATGAAATTATTGCAAATACTCCGGAGCATACTTTATTTGCAAATACATAGAACATACCAATTGCAAGCAATATCAGTTATAGGAAAAGCTATTGTAAGAATTGGATAAGTACCCTGAGAATTCTTCGAGAACTTGAATTTTGACTATTGAAGACTGATGAGACATATTACAAGAAATTTTAAATACTTACCTTCACAAAAGTATCACTCAAAATATATGATTCCCCCAGAATATGTGCTTTGCCAGACTGATAGAGAAGACAAGTTCATTAGAGGAGTAGAATATAATCATGCACCAAGAGTAGCAGATAATAGTGAATGTGTAGCAATAAATCACCTTCAGAGCTCTTTGAACAGCTGGACAAAATGAAAGAACCTTAGATGCATCTTGGGATGTAAAGGATGTCGGTAAAATTGTAAGTGAAACTATCCTGCAAGGTATGGGAAAGAGGGAGCAGAAATTAGCATAATCCAAATTAGAGGGGAAGTGAGAACATGCATCAGAGAAGCAAAAAGAGAAAAGGATAACTAAAATGACGTACTGAAGGGAAAAGTACCAGCACATGAAATGTAGTCACTAGTCAATTTTCAATAATTACTTTAAGCAATAATTTATGATTATCAATTAATATAACTCTGCTTTTGCACTCAAAATAGTACATAAAGAGCATTAGAATGGCTCATCTCTTCCACACTCATAGCATGTTGTCATGAAGAACTTGGTGATTGTCACAATTTCTCAATATATAAGAGAATTTTCAAAAATGAAAAATAAAAACTGAAATCAACACTTTTTTTTTCTTGAACCATATTCTCTGGGTTCCAATCAGCATAGATAATGGCCCCTGAAAATATCTGCAGATAGCTGCAAAAATAAATTCGTTGATCTTTAATAATAACCAGCTTATACCCTAAATCATAACCATGAAAGGAAGATAAAATTGTGTGAAATCGGGAACTGATCAAGCTTCTTACAAAGTGAAAGGGATAACCAATCTATGTATCAAAAGTGTCAAGTCTTACAATATGGGGTGCCAGATTTGCCAATTGAGAATAAGAGTTTCCTGTCACATGTGGTTGTAATGCAGGTAGCATTGATATGGATTGTATTTCTGTTAGCACCAGTTTCCAATCTTAAAAGCACTAGCTGCATAAATTAAGGCTTTGCTTGATGCTCTAACTCAATATGGAGCCATTATTCTGGGGAAATCTAGGAAATCCGATTGCTAGAGTTATAGAGCCAGTTGAATGTGGAACTCAAGGTGCTATATGCTAATTGTCCCGAATCCAAGGAAGAAGATTATAGTAATGCCAAAAGGACATCAAATCTGAAGAAGAATAACTTTCAGATTTACTAGAACTTCAGTTGAGGTAAATTCCCAACCTTATCCATGATTTGAAGAACAGTACAATCTAAATTTGAAGTTTTTAATCAAAGAGTCAAATTCTTCCAGCCACATACTAGTTTCAATCTTCAATATCATCCATTGGTATGGAGTCTTACTTCCAGCGACATGGAAGGTTCATAGAGAAGCAAGGGAAGTTCTTGAGTCACATTTCACACAATTTTAATTTTGGTGTACATCCAAAGAAGTTAAGATCAAACCAAGAGGCAAGAGCATCTTAAACTGAAGTCAAATGTTCAGACTGACATATAACTTAACTTCAGGTGAAATCCAATTCTAGCCAATGATGTGAAAAATAGTACTTCTAAGTTTTCAAATTTTTCTTCAGAGAGTCAACTTTTCCAGCCATACAAGTTCCTCCAAGATCATACATCCTCATTGATGAGCACAGGAGAATGACAATGCACACACAAGGAAAAGAAAGGATAATTCTTGAGTCACATCCATCAAGTCTTGGGAGCTTCTAGTCAAGTTAAGATGAAATTTAAGAATTTTTATATTTCAATAAGCAGCTGAAAGAAATGGACCATTAACAGTTGTAGGCAGGGGCGGAGCTACATTGATGAGTGGTGGGGCTAACCCCCCTCCTCAATTTTGTTCATTTATGCCCTAAATACCCCTAATTATATATAAAATTACAAAAATATCTAAAGTGTGCCCCCACCAAAAATTAAAAAGAGTAGGGGCAAATATGGAATTAAACTTTGCCCCCTTATCCTCGGGGGCCTGGCTCCGTCACTGGTTATAGGGTAGTTCAGTTCTTCCATATAGCATCTCTAAGTGACTCATTTCATGCAGCACCAATTCAACTAAAGATTTTGTTAAGGAGAACATTTGTTAACAAAAGTAGCACGTCTATATGGCCATTTCTAACATCTACACTATAGTTGTTTATGGTAAAGTGAGTGAGCTTATTAAATTTGAGCTTAGGTTGGTTTAGCTTCGCAGAGAACTTGGACTTACCAGTAATTCCACAATGCATCTCACTGTTTCCAATTCAGTGAAACCAAATCATGGTCAAGAAACAAAAACTAGCAGCCATATAAATTCAGGTTTGACTATTCCATAGAGACAAGGATCTCCCTGTTTCAAACAATGTTCTAATCATGACCAGAGCAATGATCGTATTATTTGACTAAAAAGCAAAGGCGTCTACATTTTTCATCATGTGATAAATCTGGGCTACAATCAGCATTAATAACTGAAGGGTATTTAAAAATATAACTCACCAGCTGCCACATTCAACAGCATCATCCACAGAAGTGTCCAACATTTCAATCAGTGAACCATGAACAAAGACAGTATCAAGAGCCTTGCCTTCAGGATATCTGGACTATATTGGTTATTCACAAAAAAGAATTACAAAAAGTTCACCAAGGGATAAAATTATGAACTCAGAATATATTCTATTATGTTATGTTAGAGTCACGAGACTGAGAAGAGAGGAAAAAATTCAAATAGATCAAGGTACCTGCATAAACTGAATAGGTTGTGGTATTCCAAGTTTGTGAAGAGTTTCATAGCTTATGAAGGAATTCTGCAGCACAAGGAACAATGATGCGCAACACCCAATTAATTGTTTTTATACTACTTTTCTTGATAAAAGCACTGAATTTGTATAATAGCATCCATGTATAGAAATAGAGAGAATGAAAGGATGAGTTCACAACCTGTGAAAAGAAAGAGTCCACACATTCTTTTTGAGCCGTGGCGAATACCTGTCAAAGGGAAGACATCATAAGCAAGATCTATAAGAACATAAGTGCTTAACCAGTGCATATAAACAAATGGATCCATAACTGGAAAAATATTGTATGAATTATGTACAGGGGAATTGTGTCAATACTTTTAAAAACAGACAGTAAGAAACACATGAGAATTTCAAACATAAACTGAATTTATACTACATAATCAACAAACAATACCATGACCAACATTTATAACCAAAGTTAAAGAATATAATTATTTATAAAAAAGAATCATCTCACATACAGAGGGTGTCCAGTGTACTCCAGCACGAAGTGAGCCGAGAATCTCTCCTCCTTTAACCAAACTATTAAACAATGACTGGAAAAAACTACTCTCAACCACCACTCCACTAAACCCATCCATATCTTGCAACAGAACCTGCAATGAGCTCCACCATGCCGACATATTCATAGGAACAGCAATCCCTCTTGCTGCTCCGCGGACCATTGCATTCACACGCGCAACATATGCTGGTGTATACAGTTGTCCACCCTCAAGCCGACCCTTGATCTACTCAAAGCACACAAAGAACAATCCAAATAAACAAGTCAGCGATTTTCCTAACAAGTAAAATTTGGAATAAAAAGCTTACACAAGCACAATACCAATGTCCCAATACGAGGTTCTAGAACAGAGACGATCAATTCGGAGCCCACTTGCAGCTGCGCCGCAATCTCCGCCAACGATATTTGGCTGCATTCCTGGAGTCTCTCATTGATTTCCTCGGAAACTGTGTCCCAGTAAGAACTCGAAACTATCTCACCATTAATCAACATAAGCGAAGAGTCATTCGACACAACGTGCTGCGATTGTTTTTCGACATGGTACAAATCTACCCCTATGGTATCTGCCAAATCAATCAAGGATACTCGACCTCTCTTATTTATTTCAGTAACAACTTCACTCCTCAATTGCTCCTGTCGAAGCCAAAACCCCAAACATGCAGATCAAAATAAATTACACTTCGAAGTGAGCAAAATCAAGGACTAAACATATTTGAAATTAGCAGTGATAAGTTAAATTAATTACCTGAGTGATGTATTCTTTGCCGGAGGAGGTGTGGAGAAGTTCGAAGTCGATTATTTCGAGTTGCTGGAGTTTCTGGACCAATTCGACGACGTTTCGTTCAGACAAACGGATGCTGGATTTCGCCTGCTGTGCGAACTCGAATTGCCGCTGCAGTTCCAACAGTTCCTCATCCATGGCGGCGGCGCGGAGGCGTGCGAGTCTTGACTTCCGGTTGTGGTGATCGTTGGGGGTATAACGGAGGAAATGCGCAGTTCAGTTCGGTTTTACTTTAGGGGCTTCTTCATAATTAGTGGTATCTAAATGGACTGTTTGTAATAGATAGAAAATTAACGGATTTCTTCTTCTTCTTCTTTTCTTTTTTTTTTTTGGAAAAAAGGATTTATTAGTTTTTTCTTTTACTTCATGAAGAGGCTATCCATTCATTTATTGTTAATTTTGTTTAGTTGGGGGGACGTACGGCTATCCATTCATTTAATCGGCATATTGTGCGTAATAACTTATATAATATTATAATTAATAGAATTTACTAGATGTATAGTTCACAATCCTCATAAATTTGGGATTAATGTATAGGATATGTAGTTTGTATTTTGATTCTTTGTTGATACAGATTTATTAGGATTGATTAGATCATAGTTAATTTTTAATTTTATAAATACTTATTATTAAAATAATAAGTTTGATGTTGAACACAGAAAAGAAGATTAGATAAATTCAACAGTGTTTGAAGAAGTAGATGTAAATCCAGATAGGATTTCCGCTACATACTAATATTTCTCCGATCAGCGTGATTTTTCAACGAGGGAATAATTATATAGTATTTTGATTTATATTTGCTTCTGCTTTTTAGATATTGGGAATGTTTGATTATGTCCGTGGATTAATATTTGGCATTTGCACTCAATAATGTGGTTGTGGTTCATAAAGAGGCCTTTTGTGCGGACAGTGTCATCCTAATTACAATTTAACTAAATTCCGATTGTGGATTAATAAGCTATAATTATGGATTAGTCCAAATCTTAAGTAACCATTAAAAGAGGCACCCAAATTTTTGTTGTTCATAAGTTGCTATCCATGGCAATCACGTAGGATTATGATGGTTATGGCTGCTAAGCACGACCATCTTAATTGACTAAAGTGTTTGTAAAACCAAATTACTTAGCCACTGAAACACGAAGCAGAAGACAAAGAAACTGAATTCCCTCCGTCCCAATAATGATGACTCATTTATTTTTTGTACGTAGATTAATGAGAGTTGTGTTTTGTGTGTAAAGTAGTGGGTGATACGAAATTCGAGTCATTTTTTAGTGTATAAAGTGTTTCCTTTTGAAAACGACCGACTTAATGGGACAGACAAAAAAAACGTGCCAACAATAATGGGACGGAGGAGTATCAAATTGCATACATTTTATTGAACTCCGCATCGGCATCTGACGCCGGCATGGAGAGAGAGCCCGATCTCGACCTACTCGCCAGCGCCATTTTCCTAACCATCCTCTTGTTCTTGCTCTCAATCCTATGCATCACCACCCAGTAACACATGGTCCCCAGCGTCGTCGCTAGGATCGTCGTCCCGATGATCGTCACGAACACGGCGAGCCACCGCTCCCTGTCCCCGACCACCACGAACGACAGCGCCAGGTACGCCACCGACACCATCACGCATGCCAGCCACATCAGCTTGTTGATGATCGCCATCATCTGCTTCTTCGCCCTGCTCTCGATCACCACCACCGACGTCTGCACCACCACCACAGCCAGCGATATGAAGAGGGCAATCGAGTCGAACACGAAGAAGATCAGGAACGCCACCTTCGGGGCAATGTTCGCCTCCCCGAGGGAGTGTCCCGGGGGGATGTTGTTCGGGTCGTCCACGTACTGCCCTGGGACTGTGAAGATGGCCGCGAATGCCACCGTCGCGATCAGCACCGCCACCACCGTCGTGGAGTTGACCGCGTTGTTCAGGCCTTCCACGTGCATCTTGTTCAGCCGCTTCGCGATCCCCTGCACCCGCCGCCGAGTCTGCCGCGTGTGCTCCAACTGGTTGGCCACCTCGTGCTTGATGTCGCTCACCGTCTTCTTCAGCTCCGAAGTCGCCGGGTTGCTCGCCGCCGACGGGTTGAGCGCCCGCGCGCTCACCACGCCGTGCGCCTGCAGGAGTGACGCGATGTCCGAGTGTGCCTGCTTCTCCGCCGCGTCCAGCGCCGTCTCTTTCGACCGGTTCACCACCCTCGTGTCCGTGTCCTTTTGGCTCAGCAGAAACTCCACAATCTGCAGAGGCAAAACAGATAATAATATGTACTGATGGAGTGAAAAAATTATATTACACATAGGCACAACTAGTATGACTCAACAAAAATCTCACAATCTGCACGACCAGAATATTACATGTATTGATTGGTGGAGTGTAAAAATTATTTATACATAAACACAACTAGTATAGGTGTCCTTATAGCTCAGCAGAAATTTCACAATCTACAAAGCCAAATAATATTATTATGTACTGGTGGAGTGAAATGTAGAATTATATTACACATACACACAACTATTATCGGTACCCTTATGGCTCAGCAGAAATTTCACCATCTGAGCCAGACAATATCCTGTATTGGTAGAGTAAAACACATGCAGCCTCAAAATTATGTTGTACATACACACAACTACTACCTGGTCCCTGCCCTTGCGAGCAGCAATGTGCAGGGGCGTGTTGCCCTTGTTGTCGACCATGTTAATGGTCGATAAGTCGGCTCCGATCAGCTCAGCCACCACGTTTAGGTTTTGGCCCTTGGCCGCCATGTGGAGTGCCGTCTGCCCCTTCTTATCCGTTCGCGTCGTGATCCTCGGCTCCTTACTCAAGAGGGCCTTCACAACTTCGACGTGCCCATTTCTAGCTGCAGAGTGCAACGCCGTTTTCCCATTACTCTTAGCTATGGTAGCTAAGCTGCACTCAGATTCCAAGAAATAATTCACCACCTCTATATGGCCCTGAGTCGCCGCCGTGTGCAGCACCGTCGTGTTGGCTATGTCGACAGTCATAGATAGCTCCGGATGCGCCTCCATCAACACCTTCACCACCTCTTAAGAAACACACGACACGACACAATCAGCCAAAATACAAGATGTAACACGAAAATGCAATAGACAGATACAACACAATTAGAGATGAACAGACAGACAAAAACCGAGATTTAACACGAAAATGTAACAGACAGACAAAAACCGAGATTTAACATGAAAATGTAACAGACAGATAGACCTAAATCCCCTTGTTTGGCGGCAATGTGGAGCGCATCGAAGCCGTTCTTCGCCTTGATTCCGGCGGTGGGCAAATCGTAAAACTGGATCAACTCCCTCACCAGCTCGCAGTAGCCGTACTCGGCGGCGACGTACAGGGCCGTCTCGCCAGCCCAATTCTCCTTCGACAAGAGCTCGATGAGCTCCTCCTCGGAGGCATCGTTGATGATCTCTCGTATCGCCATGAGATTGCCCGCTCGGGCGGCGGAGTGCAGCGCGGAGTCGTCGCGCTTCCCCGTCAGCTGCTTCGTCATCTTCTTCCTCGGCGTCATCGGGGTCTGCCCGCCTGACGTCGTTATCGGAGTCTGCCCGAACGAGGATATGTAGGGCGTCTGCCCAGCTGATGAACTCTCCATTTTCACTATGCAAGAAGTCGAAACAAGGGCTCTTCTTTTTTATCCTCAAGTTAATAGCAAACATAGACATAGCATTGCAAAGCAACATTTCGTCATCATTGAAGGTCCTGCAAATAACAACATCATGATTCAATCATTTTTCTGAAAATAATGAGACAGAAAATATATATATATTTTTTTAAAATTTCGACATTAGATCTGGGTTGACGTTAATTGTAGATATATGATTTATACCTTGGCTGCGAAGAAAGAGACACCTTTTGCCCTCTGTCTTGAAACCAAAAGGGCCATCGTAAATATATACGATTGAATTTATAAAACAATTTAATGTTGGATGTACAATGAAATAAAATCAGATGTTTTCATATAGGAACAGAGAAAAGTCAGGAATAACAAGCTAAGATAATGGAGGCATCAAAGGCGCATGTATGCACCAAAAGCTATACATATATGACTATATGAGTGTGTGTGTGTGTGTGTGTGTAAATCTGCACTGAATCAAATTCAGAGCTCTGAAATAAAAAAATTGAAGAAAGAAAACAGAGATTAACAATAGATGGTGGCCTAAAAGGTGATGATGTGATGTGGGTGGTTTAGTGGTTTCTTTCATGTGTTTTATTCTATTTGCTGTGCAGATTGTTTATGTAAGGGAGAAGAAGGATCTCAAAAAAAGACATGCAAATACACATTCCAGTTGATATATTTGAAAGCATATTAATAAAAATTTATTTTTCAGAAAGCGAATAGCTGTAACAACCAACGGTAACAACAGAATTACAGAATGCAACGCACTGGGTTTCTCCTAATTATTTGGTAGAATTATTCTTTATTCATTTATAATTATTCAGTTAATTTGTTTTCGTGGTAAAAAGAAATAATCGCAACTTCTGAGTGTGGAAAGTGGCTTCTGAAATTTATATAAATCTCCTTTTGAGTTTCAGCTTGGAACTCTTTTACACGTTTTCTCTTTTAAGCAAACAAAACCCTCGAAATAATACTTGGTATGTTCCATTATTTCAAGGATAAAACTTAACATGTAATAAATGTTTCCTTTAAAATATATATCTATATAGAGAAAGGGAATGAAATCCAAATAAGAATCATTTTAACCTAAATTACTAATTTAGGCAGAGCATCATAATTATTTTGTTAAACTTAAATTTTACTAATGCATATATATATAATTTTCTTTAAGAATAATTGACAGATGCAGACGTCGTAAGATGAGTATTTTCTAATAAAAGTAATATAATTGATAAGTTGATTTTTACCAATAGGGTAAATCATTTGCAAAATTTTATTTGCTCATTATGATTTTTCTGTTCCGTGTCAAAAGATATTAATTATTGAGTTTTTTTAATCATAAAAACAATTAAAATGTAATTTAACTATGCATACTAAATGACAAGAACTTTTCCTTGTGGTGGTGATAAAAGTTTTGACTATAACCATCGATACTATCTTTATTAACTATTACTTTATATTTATCCCAAAAAAAATATCATTTATTTATTACTTTATATTTATAAAATATCATTTTTATTGAAAAAATCATTTACATTAAAAATTTATCGATATTTATATCCCCACCTACAAACATCCTCACATAAATTGACCCCTACTTTAGTAAGTTTTACATGGCCATTGGCCACTAACATAAACGTGAAATGGCCGAATAGTATTCTTGTATACAACTTTTTTTTTTTTTGTCAATTAATACAGAAATTTTAAAGGTTTAATCGCGGTGATTTCGAACCCGGGCACCTTCTACTCAGGCGTTAACCACTCTACCACTAGGCCAACACACACACTCTTGTATACAACTTCATGACATGTCCTTGTCACTCAGTATTAGACAATTTTAACAGCAGTTGACTGGGTGAGGTTTTAGAAAGGGACCAAAGTCCATTAAAATATATCTTTACTAGAAAAAATTGTTAGACGTGTCAATTTGACGATTCGAACTGTCGTTTTCAATATTTTGAGCACTTACAGTTTACAAGTTCCAACTGAATTCTAAGTTTTCTCTATAAATTGAGTTAAAAATAAACATTAATGATCAAATACTAAAGTTTGAAATAATTCAATTTGGTTTTCCAACATTATAGAAAATGTTATAAAAATGTCTATAACACATTCACGCTGTTTGTTAATAACTAGCACGCCAATTTCAAAAGCCGTCTTTGACTTACAAAAATGATAAAAAAAAAAAAAAAAAAAGCATACACATTAAACAAACGACGTGGAACTAGTTCGGTTGGATTTTCAAGTAAAATACACACTTAAAAAAATAAAAATAAAATAAAAGATCAAGTTAACAATGTTTTCATAATCTCGGTAATATATAGAACTTGTAGGATTTTTTATGATGTAAAATAATAAAATATGACCAATTGCATCTAAAGTCATGATATAAGAACTATTGGGTAAGTAGACTAGCTAGCAGTATATTACTCACTCCGTCTCATTTAAAGTATCTCATTTCTTTTGGATACGAGTATTTATGAGAAATGTATAAAATAATTAAAATGTTAAAAAGTAAGTAGGATCCACATTTTTTAAAGGGATAATTACTTCTAAAATGGAATGAAACATTTGTAATGAAACAATCCAAAAGGAAAGTGAGAAATTTTAAATAGAACAGAAGGAGTAGTAAACTCTAATATGAGAACTTTTAATTCTAAGATCCATCCTTATCATTTGAGCAAATTATTTAGATATTAGGTATACCGGATACATAATCTTAATTTTAAGAGTCAAACTTTCTTTTATCCATCCATTCACGCACGCCAAAGTCTTAAGATATTTCAACTTATTTATGATTACATATCTCAAATGAGGATTTCATAGTGTTGTGATATTAGTATGGTTATTGGTGCTGCAAATTATTCAAAATCTTAAACAAGTGCTACTTATGGGTAACTTAATGTAAAAATATTTTAGCTTAATAAATTGAATTTGTGATAGTTTAACCTAATAAATCAATAATATTTCAATCAAGCCCAATGAATTGCATTTTATGATAATTTTAATCCATAAATGATTACCTGTGCCGAAAAGTGAAATCTAGCACCGAAAATGACATGTGTCTTTGACACGTCATAGATGGAAAGCATTACGGGCTACACGTCCTCTCCAATGCCAATTGTGCTTTCTACCTTCGAAAACCACTTATAGACTAAATTGTCTTAAAATTCAATTCATGAATCTTGATTGATATATTATTGATTTATTAAACTAAAATTATCATAAATTAATTAATTAGTTGTAATCCTGCTTGCAAACAAATAAAAGTTTGTAGATGATATGCTAGATATAATCCAAAGTGTGAATTTATGATGCACGAATGATTAAATTCTCAAGAGTGCGTAAATTTCAAGATACTCCAAATGCAAATGGGTTTGGGCCCACCACAAGAATAGACTGAGATATCACTAATCACTATCACCATTGTTAAAAGATTGTTCATTGTGTGTTGATCTAGTGATAGAATGGTTAATGTCTGAGACCAAAGATCTCGTGTTTGAGTCCATCGTGATGCGATCTTTAAATTTTTGTATTTAACTTACCAAAAAAAAGATTGCTCAGTAATCAATTTTTAAGTTATTTCGCCTGTCAAGGAAAACGTAATCACATAATTGAGCTTACTAAACTTTTTTTTCCAAAATTTAACCAGAGTTAGTAATTCTCATAATTATAATTGATTTTTTATTTTTATTCAGAAAAATAGTATATTCTGGACTGCGTTACGTCTATCCGATATGGGGACCCTATTATTGTAATCACACTATTATTTCCTTAAAATTATTCACATACAACTTTATTTATTTGAAGCGACACGATTCTTTTATTGGCAGCACCCAAATCCGCTGAATAAGTATTACCCCATTTCTTCAAGAAGAAAAAAGATAAATCATCTAAAGTCGGCTTACCTAATTCCAGAATACTAATTAGAGCTACGTTTATGAACAGAGGCGAACAATATCAATGGATAATCAACTTGCTCGAAATACTAATATTTGTCTTGACTAGTTTAAGAAAATTATTGTCGATTAAGGGCATGAGGTTATCAATTTATTTTTTTATAAACCATATATTTTACTATTATCAAAGCACAAATAAAATACTTGTATTAAACATTAGTCCTTCATATTGGACGATATCATAAATTACTAGCATTAAAATATGAATGCAACATCAAATTGTAACGACAAACCGAAAATGACACATAAGTATACAAATAAATGAAGAGGGTCATTGAGATGGCAAAGATAAAAGCTATTAATAAAAAAAAGACCCATTATTATTTTATTTTAGTTAAACAAAAGATAATTCACAATTAAAAAATATCTTAATCGTGAATTATAGGTAAAAAAATATTAATTCACAAGTGAGAATCTTCTAGTTGTGAATTATAGGCAAACTATATCAATTCACATTCTAGTCATTGCTTAGTTGTGAATTACTCTTGTTTTATTACCATTCAGAACCAAACCATGGTCTGAACGTGAATGACCATAATATAACGGTAATTTGCAACCAAGCTATGACTAGATTGTGAATTATACAATTTTAGCCTTCATTCACGAGTTACCTATGTTGGAATTGTGAATTAGTCACGAATTTATAGCTTTTCAGGTGAAGTTATAAATTAAAGAACATTAACAATATAAAACTAGGTAAATAATAAATTTGAAGTTTATTTGACAAAAATAAACACACACAAATATTACATATTCTATATAACATGATAAGAACAAAAATATTAACTCACCGTTTATATAAAAACCGGTCGTCTTCTTCGACTTGAATACGGATAATTCGTTACAAAAAAAATACTCAAAACACCTGAAAACTATGATATTTGACAATAAATAAAGCTTTTATGATCCTCTGCATGATAATGTTGTCATGTTTGTGAAAGTTTGGTGCAAAGTTGGATAGAATGAAATTTGGAGAGAGAGAGAGAGATGCAATTGGTGAAGCGTGTACCTAACTGCACAATACATTTTAACTGAGCGAAACCTAACGAAACCTAACTAGACGAAACCTAACTAACCTACCAAACGGGCCTAGTGTATGGGTGCATATATAGGGAGGGATGCTAATGGGTGAATTTTACTCAGATCGATTCGAAATCGTTCATAGCCCATTAAATTCTAAAGAACGTTTGATTCAGGTTTGGTTCGATTTGACCCACTTCAGATCCGGACTGCTTGGGCCATAGTTGATGGTCGGGTCCCATTCAAGTCGGATCAACCGATCGGTGATCTAATGGGTCGATCTTAGAACCATAAGATACACATCTCCATATATAGGCTAGCATATATGTACAAATAAAATGTAGTGTGTGGGGTCGGCAGCAGACGCCTTGTCTGAAAGTTGCAGATTTCATAATGGACAACTATAATTCATGCTACTTATGATTTGAAATTTGTGCATCACTTATCACTAAGAATTTCAAATTCTACGCTCGTGACAATGGAGTCCTCCACACATATATCTGGTACGTGGGAGCACTTAATTGACTTGATTGACTTACAATAAACCAGAAGTTGGAGGCCTTTAACTAACCAAATTGACTTCCACTATTCGGAAAAATTAAGGCTAGTTTGAAAAGAGGATTTAAACAATACCACATAATACACATATACATACATACATTATTTGACAAATTTCAATTTGATTACAAGATTTTGCAATGCAAGAATAGTGCATGTCATCATCGATCTCGTATATCATATATTCCACCATGACACCATCCTAATTAGTAATTACAAACCTCTAATTTATTCATCATAAACATGTTTCTGGACATGATTAGCACGGCCAAATATAAGTTATTACCTTCGTTTTCGCTGTGTCTGCAGGGACTGTTAGCTCTCTTTCGCAGCATCTACTACCAGCTTATAGAATGCAAATCCTCCTTGGTGACATCCCAGCATTTTAGGCGCAATGCAGGCCAGATCACTCTGGTGGTGAATAATTGGAAGTAATAATACCGTTTGTATCAGTTATAAAGAGATGTAACATGTGAGAAAATACCACGTTTTTAAGAAACACAAACAGTAGTAAAGATTGACCAGCTGGTTCTTGTCCTAGAAACTTCTTCAAGTTAATAAGAGAAATTTCCTATCAGAGGGGTTAAAGATCAATTTGTGGGTTTACAGTGGATCTGTCTCTACTATTTTTTATTTATGTAGTTATTTTGTGCTTCTTTCAACAATAAAGTTACTTAAGGTTAAGGTACGGATGGGCAGAGATGTGAGGATTGTTCGAGGATCCTAGGTAATTCGTCTTTCATCTATTTAAGAGAGTCAGTAGAGCCATTCCAAGCATGGGAACTTTTAGAATTAAATCAGAGTTTGTTGGCGTCAAATGCAAACCCACAACGACACCAATGCAGCGGAAGCAATAGACAAAGCACGAGAGACACTCACAAGCATAAACAATGCACCCGCAAAACAAGTAATAACAACAAGCTATCAAAATATGCACGAAGATAAACAAGACACGAGATTTACGTGGTTCGGCAATGCCTACATCCACGGGAGCAACACCAATTGCAATATTGAAGAATGATCCGTGAGGAAGCCAAGAATTACACCCAAGCGAAGAACAACCTCTCCCTTGAACACTCTCTACCTCACTCTCTCTTTTCCCTCTTCAAAGACCTCACAATTGTCTCTCTCTCAAACCTCACGTGTATCCCCTCTCTTTCTCTCTCTGTTTTCTGCACACCAAAAAAAGCTGCTCTGCCTCTTTTTGTTTTAAACCAACCTGCCGTTGGAAAACAAGAAAAGAAAGGCAATTGATGATGGGTCATGGGCTGGGTCAAAGTTGGGCCAACTAATAGCCCAAGCCCAACAACAATTCTCCACCTCGTACATCATTTGATAAACCTCAAATGTTGGACGAACACGAGACCGAAAGATACCACTCACACCAGCTGCACCATTATCACCATGGCTGCCTACATACCCACACAAGGGATCAAGCTCCTGTAGTTCAATAATCGGGGAAAGGCTCCACCTCACCCCAACACCGCCCCGTAGGGCTGCCCCGTCTGAATCATCAACACGGGTTGATATGTAGCAAGTCCAAACAGTGTTGGAACTTACCACCCGTCACCACCTTGGTTAACATGTCTGCTGGATTATCATCTGTGTGCACTTTCATAAGAGAAATATCACCTTCCTCTACGACATCCCGCACAAAATGATACCTGACATCGATATGCTTGGTACGAGCATGATGAACTTGGTTCTTTGCCAAATGAATTGCACTCTGGCTATCACACCACAAGTCCACACGATCCTGCGTAATTCCGAAGTCACCTAGAAGACCCCATAACCACAATGCTTCCTTCACTCCCTCTGCTAAGGCCATGTACTCCGCCTCAGTAGTAGAAAGAGCCACTGTAGCCTGCAACATAGATCTCCAACTAACTGGAGCACCGTGTATACTGAACACATACCCAGTAGTAGATCGTCGTCTGTCTAGATCACCAGCATAATCCGAGTCCACAAACCCATTAACCTGACAAGTAACTCCACCGAAACACACTCCGGTATTGACGGTACCCTTCAAGTACCTAAGGATCCACTTCACAGCTTCCCAATGTGTCTTTCCAGGATTAGCCATAAACCTGCTCACAACACTAACTGCTTGTGAAATGTCTGGACGTGTACACACCATCGCATACATCAAACTGCCAACTGCACTAGCGTAAGGCACTTTCTCCATGTGTGCTTTCTCTTCCGCTGTAGTGGGAGATTGCTTGCCAGAAAGCCTGAAATGGGGAGCTAGTGGACTCACCACTGATTTAGCATCTTGCATCCCGAATCTCTGTACAACCCGCTCAATGTAGCCTTTCTGGCTCAAGAACAATGTACCGTCTGACCTCTCTCTTCTAATCTCCATACCTAGTATTTTCTTAGCAGCGCCCAAATCCTTCATCTCAAACTCTTTACCAAGTTGAGATTTCAGTCTATCTATCTCCACCTTGCTCTTGAAGCAATAAGCATGTCATCCACATACAATGAAGATAGATATACTCACCTCCCGTGAAGTCTCCGAATATAAACACAACAAATATACTCACTGAATACCCATGCAAACATGAAAGAATCAAACCGCTTGTACCACTGTCGAGAGATTGCTTCAATCCATAAATGGATTTCCTCAAGCGATAAACATAATCCTCTTTACCCTCAACCTTGTATCCCTCAGGTTGACGCATATAAATCTCCTCTTTCAAGTCTCCGTGCAGGAAGGCGGTTTTGACGTCGAGTTGTTCCATTCAAGATCACCATGAGCACAAACACTCAATAGCACTCGGATGGAAGTGTGTTTCACCATCGGAGAGAAAATCTCGTTGTAGTCCACTCCTCTTTCTGTGCAAATCCTTAGCCACTAGTCTCGCCTTATACCTTATGCCACCGAGCTCGGGTTATCCTCTTTCTTCTAGATCCACTTACACCCAATAGCTTTCTTTCCTTTAGGCAATGGAGAACTCCTCCAAAACTTGATTTTTCCGAAAAGACTCCATCTCTTCTTCATTCGCAACCCAACCAGTTTACAGACCGTTCTTATCTCGAATAGCCTCTTGGTAAGATGCTAGTACCGCATCCTCCTCTGGTAGTGCGCACCCAACCAAGTTAGCCCCCATAATGCTGAAAGATCGATCCCGACTTTTGTACCTTCAGTATGCTCGCTTTGTCTAGTGGAAACCAAATCATCTCGCAAGAACCGGAAGATACACATCTCCATATATAAGCTAGCATATATGTACAAATAAAGTATAAAGTGTGTCGTGCTGCGGCCGACGCTTATGCTGAAGTCAGGTTGGGATCATACTGCCACCACTCCATCCAATTAGTATGATATTGTCCGCTGGGCCTGCCCATGCGAATTTGTTTTTGGGCTCAACAACCCCAAAAGGCCTCATACTATTTGGAGTGGGTATCAATATATAGAAGACATTTGTTTCTTCTTCTTCGGACGTGGACGAGTTTGCCACACCCAACAATCCTCCCTCAAACCAAGGACCACATCATCGTCGCTCCTCGAACGACAATCCGAACCTCTTGCACCGCCGCTACCACCCGGCGGGACTCGTGACTTTTGCTGTGGAAGACTTTCGACACAAGGAACCACGGATTCAATCGTGAGTTCACCTGGGGTTCTCCGTCATCGAAAAGATCTCGTCTCTACCACATATATCAGCCACACGACGAAGCTCTTCTCGATACCACTGTAGACGGCCGCCACCACTTCGTCCAATTAGTATGATATTGTCCTTTGAATAAAAGCCCATACGACGTGTTTTAGGCTCCACAATACCGAAGGCCTCATACTAATTGGGGGTGGGTTCTTTTATATATATAAGACATTTTTCTCTTCTATCTTCGATGTGGGACGGGTTTGCACACACCCAACAATCATCCCCTTTTCACTCGTGTGACCAAGTCTCTTATGCCACACGTCGGTCAGTCAAGATTCATGCTTTGTCGACCCATCTTTTCGAGATCATCGGATGTGTCGTGTATAACTTTGAGCATCTTCGACCTCTCGCCACGATCAAAAGAGCCACGAGTGAGTTTCCATATTTCATTACCAAAGTTGTTGTTGTAACCATCATCATCAAAGCAAGCCCATGGAGATCAAATTAAGTCGCATATCTGGAACATGCTTTACATTATGTAAAACCAACTCCATTCCAATATCAAACTTGAAACAAACATCTCCAACGCCTCGCGATCTTTGATAACTCATTGTTGCCCATCCTAACATTACCAAAGTTACATGGCGTGTAAGATGAATAAAACTCCCTACGTGATGTTACACGACACGTAGCACCACTATCAACAACCCAACTCACATCGTGGCAGTGTGGTCAATGACCATATCGAAGATCCTGACAAATAAAGAACTCTTCGGTAGTAAGTGTCGACTTCACCATCGCTATTACCACCATCATCTTTCTTAGGATTGTTCTTTTGATTGTTGTAATTTATGCGCTTGTTCTCCTTTTCAGCCGCTCAGCAGATCTAGTTTGTGTGTCCTTTTCTACCATAATGATAGCACTCAACATCAAGAAACTTTCCTTTGATTTACTTCGATGCTTGCATTGTTGCCCTAGACCTCTACTCCGACTTCTCCACAGCACTGCGTGATTAAGACATACTGAATGTGAAGATGAACCTTGTGACTTTCTTCTCAATCTCTTCATTTAAAATATCGCTTTAGCGAATTCCATGGTGATGACACCATCTCGCGTGCGAGTTGGACAATGATGTCCTAAAAGTCTCCCACAAGTCAGGTAAAGTGCCAAGGAGCCGTAAGCTTTGTATCTCGTCTTGAAACTTGATACCCATTCCCGACGAGTTGATTAACACTTCCACGAAAGGAATTCAAATGATCAAGAATATGAGTTCCGTCACGATACTTCAAGCTCATCATCTGCTTAATTAAGAACAATTTATCGTTCTGGCCTTCGAGCACTCAACCTGCTCAAGCTTGTTCCTCAAAGTTTGAGCATGATTCTCTTCAACGATATGATTGAAAACATTATCATCAACTCATTGCTCGAATATACCTGCGAGACCGCCTATGCAAAATATTCCACTCGTGATCACTTTTATTATGAGGTTTATCATTGAGAAAACAGGACGAAATAATAATCCTTCACATAAAGAAGGTCTTCCATCTTGCCTTTCCAAATATGATAATTAGAACCATTCAAATTGACCATCCTACTTGTATTAGCTTCCATCGCTGAAACAAGTCTACACGATGGGAATAAAACGCAACCACAAACGGTAAACAACAAATGCGGAATCAATCTTCGCTTGGCTAATTTTCCCGATCATATGAACCTTAGAGGAAGCGGACAAATAGGGTATTCTAGATGCGACAATAAGGAGACACAAATTTTAGCGTGGAAAACCTCTCAAAACGAAGAGAGGGAAAACCACGGACTACTTGACTAAGCTTAAATCCACTATCATCAATAATTGAGCAATACACAATCTTCTCTAGATTATACTAGAGGCATACAAATCATCATATACTTGGAAATAAACACATCAAGATATATGGAATCGAAAGCAGAGCAAGATCAAGAAGAATATCACCAAATCTTCTCCTCTGTTCAGACTGACGGAATCCGACCTCCGGACCTCAAAAACCGATCTCCACCGTCCAAAATGTTGGCCCAGATGCTGTGAAGCTGCTGCACAAAAATCACGACGATCTAACGGTGCAACCTCCAGTAAACAGGATTTTTCTGCATTGGCTCTGGAAAACCTGGAAGAAAGGCACGCGAATTTTTCTTTTCTTCTACTGTAATAGGCTGTTGTTGTCTTATTAAAACAGACCCATTTCATGGGCTTCCTCATGGGCTCATGGGTCAAAAATATAAAGCCAAGAAATCTCCCCTTTTGACTCATGAGGAAGAGTTAGCCATCCCGGCGATCGACCAACATATCTTCAATTTTTCCCTCACAAACCTTTGTTAACATATCGGCACCATTATCATCGGTATGAACTTTATCAAGTTCAAATAAGCTTGTCTTCAGCGCATCTCTAATCCAACGACATACGCACATCGACATACGCTTTGTTCTTTTTGTGAAGCGTAGAATTCTTACCAAGATTAATTGCACTTTGATTGTCACGAAAGAATGACGATTAGTATGAGATATCCATGTACCAACTTTGGTAAAGTTTGACAATATCATACAATGATACACCTATCAAACTTGTTAATATATTCCCGATAGGTGTACCTTCCTCCATCTTGCAAGTATACAATTTGGATTTCAAGTAGATCCGGTTGTTAGAGTCTTCGTCATGAAGTTTGCCTCTAACTTCAACCACACGACCGCCAGCGGTTTCCTCACTTGTCCACCAAGAAAGCAACATCCCTTTCAAGGCAAAGTATGATCGGTAGCGCGCTTGAAGATCTAACTCTTCCAATCCTCGTCAAATCGTGTCTTTGGGCTTTTTCTTTACCCACAAAGCTTTGTGCGACTTTTGTGAGATTAGCAAATTTTTCATTTGCATCATCGATAGGAAAATCATTCTTCCCATTGAACCTTGCTATCTCATACTTTCCAATTTTGATTGTACCACTTGTGGAAGTCATTTTTCACTTGTTTTACAAAAAGTCTCTCACAGGACTTTTATCGAACACCTAGAGTGCTTGTCAGAATCGGTCTCAAAAACACCTCAAATGTGAGCTCAACCACCCAAATTGAAATTCAAGCTCGATACCAATTGTTGGCGTCAAATGCAAACCCAACGACACCAATGCAGCGGAAGCAATAGACAAAGCACGAGAGACACTCACAAGCATAAACAATGCACCAAGAAACAAGTAATAACAACAAGCTATCAAAATATGCACGAAGATAAACAAGACCACGAGATTTACGTGGTTGGCAATACCTACATCCACGGGAGCAACACCAATTGCAATATTGAAGAATGATCCGTGAGGAAGCCAAGAATTACACCCAAGCGAAGAACAACCTCTCCCTTGAACACTCTCTACCTCACTCTCTCTTTTCCCTCTTCAAAGACCTCACAATTGTCTCTCTCTCAAACCTCACGTGTATCCCCCTCTCTTTTCTCTCTACTGTTTTTCTGCACACCAAAAAAAACTGCTACTGCCCTCTTTTTGTTTTAAACCAACTGCCGTTGGAAAAACAAGAAAAGAAAGGCAATTGATGATGGGTCATGGGCTGGGTCAAAGTTGGGCCAACTAATAGCCCAAGCCCAACAACAGAGTTCCTAGACCAATTGCGTGGTGCATAATTAGTCATTAATTAGTTTGATGAGTGCATTGCATATTTCAACCCTTTCAAGATTCTACATAAGCGGGAGGTTGGTCTGGTGGTCTTCTATGCCTAACTATTAGTCATGTAAAGGCATGGTCTTAATGAACATTAAGACTTTGTCACCCATTTAACTGCAAGGAAATATCTTCTTCATGATGCACTACTCTCGCAAGCCTAAACTGCATAATCACTGTTCATTGTGAAAAATAAAATTAACCATAAATACTGTCCATCGGCATGGTATAAAATTGGGTTGATTTGTAGCCATCTTCAGCTCTGGAATAGCATTGCTGAACTTCCCTGACTGAAGATTGCATTTAATGAAGAAAAAAGCAGCTGGTCTAACATTCCACGCCCTCTGGGATATACCAATAAAGATGGGCTTGCCCTGCACCATACGAAAAAGCATCAAAACATCCTTCATGTTGCTCCATAGATTATAGCATCTGAAAAGATAAGATTCACAGTTCAGTTCAAATTTGGGGAATTTCACGGGCAGACTGGGGGATTGGAAGAAAATAGTGAAACATGAAAAGTTAACACTGGGATTGCTAACCATCAGTACCTGCACAGTTAGCATACCACCTTACTTGCAATTGCGTTTTTGAAGTGCTCTTTTTATCAATGCTAGGCAGGTGTTCCAAAAAGCAAATGCTCTTCGTATGATAAGACAAAATATCATAAATACTAGAACTCCAGCCTCTATGTATTAGGTATTAGTTTGTCTTGTAACCATATTACCCTATTAATCAGAAGAATACATTTTTTAATCTCCATCTAGTCAATCATCAATCTACAAGAATACCTTTAGTATCTTAAGAATTTAATGATATGGTCAAACCCTTTACGATGCTAGAAAGCAGAAATTCAGTAGACTCAAACCTAAAAACAAGCTTCTAGTCGTTCTTCACAATACTTCAGTGCTGTTATTTGCTGATGATAGATAGGCAAGAGTAAACCTCATCTGGGGCCCAGTAAATTTAAACAAACCGACTGAAATTCATAAATTTGCTTCAGGCCATTATCATATCATACAATATTCCATCAATCAGAGTAACACTTTGCCTTCAAAAAAGAAAGAGTAACAATTTGCAGTTAGCAATTTAATGAATATTATACTTAATAGTTAATACAGAAGGTGCAATGAAAACTGTAATTGGAGGAAAATTTAGCCAGATTAAGAATTCAACCAACTTATAACTGAAAAGGGTTATACTTACAAGGGTAGAAGCAGGAACTCCAATTTCTTCAACTACTTCAAGAATAATGCTGTCAAACATTTCCTGTGAAAACCTTTTGTCCACCATCTGCTGGGTTAATTCTCCACTCATTTGATGTCTTATTATGCTAACTTCTTTGGGCTGACAAGTTTTTCTACAGGTAGTAGGTATTACTTCACAGAGAAGATGACTAAAGCTTGAATTAACATTATACTGTTAGGAATTTCAAATTCTTTTCGAAAAACAGAGAGTCAACTCGTGCTAAAGCAATAGTTTCCATGAAAGTAACTGAAATAACACCTTTTATTATCCATAGTGGCTATATATAAACTTGTCCATCTAATTATATGTTTTTCCTTTACTTTCAGCATCATATTTTAGGTAAGTTTATCTATTTTTCTTAATATTAGGATGAAAATTGATTTATTTCCCTTGACCATAGACAGTATTCTTTCCTTCTCCAACATATCAGTATACATCATTAAGATGATATAATTTTGTTTTCTTTGACAAGATAATGCATTAACAAAATCCTTATAAAGCTAGTTGGTAGTTTTACGATGATATTTTGAAATTCATTGTTCTCATACTGAGGGAAATTGAGCTGGCTCTACCTGGATCACTGTAGCTGAACAATAAAGAAGCAAGAGTATGACCCGTAATAGTAGGATATTCTTAAAAAGAGAGAACACTGTATTCATTAAATAGCTACCTCTGGGTGGCCTCCAGGGAAAACAGAATGCTCAGGAAATTCGCCAACATTGGCACTTCTCTGCAGCACCACCACTTCTTTGGCAGATGTCTCCACGATTGCACCATTGCCAAGAGGATTATAGTTATGTTGACAAAGTCGTCTGTAAACAAAAAGGCAATAATGTCTAATTACTGGACCTGTTCAATACATCAGTATCTTTGATAACAACCCTAGTCCCTAGTCATAGGAATAAAACGATTTATGTTTTACAGGTCTTGTGGTGGGAGAAGCAAAAGCTACACAGCATAGAAGTTAAAAATTTCAAAGTTCTTGTCTTAAACTACATGATTGGGCAGATTTACCTTCAGATGGAACGAGAAATCTTTCCCACAAAGGATTTAAATTTGTCCCCACAAATGTCCTAAGAAAGAACAAATACAAAGTTAAAAATTCATCACGGCTTTGCCACCAGATTGAACACCAGATTCATTATCGGGGTTAACAAATGAAGGAAGACTGGAAAAGCGAAGGTTATGTAGCATTCTATGCAAGTAAACAGTATCACATGCAACAAGAATCTTTCTTGTAATTTGATGCAATACCAATTAGAAACTATATCCAAACCAAAAGTCGAGGGATCTTCTATGCAATTTACTATCCATTTGAGAATAATTGGCAGCACATGGCTCATGCAGACAATCGTGGGTAGAAAATGATTTTCTTTTCTTTCATGGGACCACGAAAGTGTGTCCCAATCTCTTTGATTGCAGATTACAAACCAACAATGCTGAAAAATGAATATTAAGACAGACTTCAGGTAGAAATGAATCTATATTTGTTTGAGGGCCGGATATACCAATTTCTTGTGCGTTTTTGGGCCTGAAAAAACATTAAGGATGTATCTGCTCCCTAACATAAAGGCTGCGGGTGTATTTGCACCTTATTCCTAAAACATCCATCTGCATATCTATCTACACACACATGAGAGAGGGGGAGGGGGGGGAGAGAGAGAGAGAGAGAGAGAACCTATAATCTGTCAGGCCAAGGTGAAGGCAAACATCAGTCTTCTGAGCAGAATCAGGCCCGCCACCTAGAGTGTGGCCACCATACTGTCAAGTCATCGACTATACAATATTTATGACTTGCAAAGCAGCCTCATTTCAAGATCATGTTTTATAACCAAGTTAACAACCTTTTGGTTAGAAACTCAAAGAAACGCAACACTAGCATCTACTGTAATCTTTTCCAGTACAAGTACATCAAACTTCATTTCAACAAGAAGCTTCAGCCTACTAGAGAAACTAATTAAAAAGCAAGAGAAGGTGGGGGATTGGACATGATTGAAACAGGAAAATTCAAAATTTAAAATTTGCTATTAATAACAGGAAATTTTGCCTCATAAATTGATTGGGCACATAAAATGCGAGGCCTTAAGAAAAGCTTCCACTTACCCTGAACTTTAGTCCATTGAACAAGGATGGGTTGTGTTGAACTCTCCCCTCCCACATCTAACAAGTAAATCAATTGCATATTCTTTACGGAAGCACAACCACAAAATAAACAAAAATTCATAATTACTCAACAAAAATCACATTCTGAAATAAGATCACAACCTCCGCAATTGTCTTTTCCAAGCTGATATCAGGATGGGGAATCCTATCATATTTCTGATCAAACAGCGCTGATACCTGGAATTTACGAAAATGCCGCTCAAAATTAAGCACATAAAATTGCGGAACAGAATAGAGACGGAAGAAGCAAAGCAGTAGTGGCAGACTACGGAGACAAAGTACAGAACAGAAGCAGTGGTAAAGCCCAAAAGAAATTCATTGCGCCGCTCCGCCGTTGCCATTGCCGCAAAACCACGGAGGCGCCGGCCAACTTTCGACTAAATAGCCGCGTGATGGCGGGATCGGATATTGATCGGGAATCTCGTCAGTTGATTCTACTATTTTCTTTTTGTTTGGTCACTTTCTACTTCTCCAAAATAAAAACCATTTTAATTATGATTTTTTTTATTTATAATTTTTAATTCTTGTATAAAAGAATAAATTTATCTGGGCATGTTCTGAAAATAGTAATTACGAATTCTATACAATAATAAAAATTAAATTAAAGAGAGAAAGAGGGAAAGTAAGTCATTTAGAAATTAAATGAGCAGGGGAAGTTCGAAATTGAAAGTCAATTTTTTTATTTGCACGCAAAGACATGACCAATGATGAATGATGGCCTGGCCTCCGACAGTCCGACTACATCATATTTCTAATTGTATGGTGTTCCTTCTTAAATTATAAGTATTCATTCGTAGTAACGATTAGAAGTAAAAGATACAGAATTATATTTTCATTTTTTGGATACTTCACGTACCTATTAATGTTTAGCTATAGATAGTTATTAATTTATTATAATGCACATAAATTCGTGTTTGAATATTTAATTAATGATATTAAAGTTTGAGGACAAAATCTATTTTCAGTCTGTTCGATTTTTTCAACCCACTAAAATTATGGGTCACTCCATGACTACTCCATGCAAAAATTGTGTTAGGTCTGTTTGGACATATTTAGTTGCAGTTAATCATTGATTAATTTTATAGAAGAAGAAAAAAATCATCTTAAAGAATATTTGGATGAGCTTATAAGCTCTTTAAACCAACTTAGAAGTTTATAAATTCTTGAAAAATATTTGGCAATTTAAGATCATAAACATATTATAAGATCTAAAAATAAGCTCTAGCAACTTATAAGTTTTTAAATAAATAAGTTCATGCAATCAATTTAACACTATTATGATTTGTTACCAACATATACTCTTTCCATTTAATCTCTTCTTGATTCTTTCTTTCTAATTCACAATTCTTTTGTAATCTTAAGTTTAATTATTCAAATATTTTAACAACTTATAAAGTGTTGAGACGTTATATTTATGAGACATCAAACTTAAAAAATGTATAAATAAACTCAGCCAAACACCCTTTTTTTGGTCAATTAATGCAGAAATTTTAAAGGCTGCGTCACGGTGGACTCGAACCCGAGACCTTTGGCCTCGGACATTAACCACTCTACCACTAGACCAACACATACACACAACAACCAACCAAACACCCTTTTATTGATGTATGGGGTAAAGGAAAAAACAGGAAAGAAGAAGCAGAAGAAGAAAACTCATATGCCACTTACTATATACAGAAAACAGTTAATAAGAAGAACTATGAATGAGCCAACTTTGTTTATATGTGGAAACATGTAAATCGAAATTGCAATTAAATGAGTCATTGTCATTACAAGTGAGGTCCTAGTATCTGGGCCCAAATCATATAACATCATTCGAGGTCAAAAAAGTAACTGATTAAGGTAATTACAATTTACAATTGAAATTAGTTAATGGGGTTAATGCTATTTTTACTTTTTGTTTTGTGGGCTGAAAATTAGTTAATGCAGTTGATGAGCCAAATTCTCATTAATTTCAATTTCCAACCATACGCTTCGACTTGCAGATTCTGACTTCTAATTTGGATTTGCGGTTCATTGTAATTAGTAGTGTCGTTTAACAAGGTTAATTATGAATTAATATACAAGCTTTAACTTATTTTGAAATTTCACACACCTACGATATTTGAAATAGTGTAATAATGTATACGTCTTTTAATTTATTGTAAAATTAAAACTAATTTTTTCAAACTAAAGAGGAGTTGGCAGGCCCTACCAAAGCCATCTGTTGCCAAAGTGTGACTACACAGCTTCGATATTTATGGCGCATATGATTATTAGTATTACGATTGATATGTCAATCTTTTGATGATTTAAAAAAAATGAGAGTATTAATTTACAACAATTTAAAAGGTGATGATATTATTCAAAATAAAATTATGTTTAATACGAATGATTTACTATCAAAATATTAAGAAATGCTCAAAATGACATGTTACTATATAGTATTTTGAGTTGATCCAGGAATAAGATAATGGTTGAAAATGATTCTCACGTTTTCACTTTAAACAAAGTTTTTATTTGAACATACTCCTATATACATATATAATATGAATTAATGGTGATGTCATGTATTACTCCATTTAGGGCAGATAATTTTTCATATGACATTAATACGTAGGAATTAATGGATTAATGTCTAATTTTATTGTGTTTGTGTTGGATTCGTGTCACGGTCGTATAACACGATAATTTTTTTGTTGTGTTCATGTTCGTGTCAGAACATATTGATGTTTGTATATTTTTATGTCGTGTTCATGTTCGTGCCAGACTTATCTTTACGGTTTGTACTCTTATTTGTTCTTATCCTATTAACATAATAACAACTCGACACATTCAAATTGTCATTCATATTCATGCAACCAATTGATGTGGAAGAATTTGCGAGCCGTAAGTCTTTAGTCAATTAGCGGTCCAAGATTACACGAATTGAATTTTGGTCCCAAAAAAAAACCCGATGGACTTTCATCAAGTCGTATCTGACTGGTTGCATTCGGTAAATTAATTTAATGTCCAACCGATATGTACTCTCTATTATATAATTCAAAATAAAAAATAAAAACTATTGTTCTTGTTGACATTCTTCTGACAAGATATATAAAGTTTTTCCTTATGCAACTAAAACCATATAAGCTGGGGGGCGGTCTCCTGTGCGCGCGCGCGCACAGTGAGACCCCCCTAATTAATTACTTAATTACTTAATTAATTGTAATTAATTAATCCGAATTAATTAATTAATTTATTAATTCTAATTAAATTTAATTAGTTTAATATATTTTAATTGTAAATTAATAAATAATAATTTGAAATTAATATATCTTAATTTTGAATTAATAAACTCTAATTATAAATTAATAAACCCTAATCATGAATTAATAAATCCTAATTTTGAATAATAAACCTTAATTTTGAATTAATAAACCATAATTGTGAATTAAACCCTAATTTTGAATTAATAAACCCTATTTGGATTTAATAAACCCTAATTTTGAATAATAAACCATAATTTTGAATTAATAAACCCTAATTTTGAATTAATAAATCCTAATTGAAAATAATAAACCCTAATTGTAAATTAATAAACCCTATCTTTGAATTAATAAACCCTACTTGAGAATTAATAAACCCTAATTATGAATTAATAAACCTCAATTATGAATAATAAACCATAATTATGAATTAATAAATTCTAATTTTAAATTAAAATTATAATTAAAATTAATAAATTTAATTATACATTAATCAAATCTAATTATCCTTACTCATCATAATTAATATATAATCATTTTAACAAAAACAAGAAATTTCGCGGTGGTGGCTTGAAACACCCAAGTTTTTCATAATTGGATATTCTTACCAAGAGTAATACATCACAACCCTAGCTAGCTTTTTTTATTTTGATTTCTACCTACTTTATACCAAAATATTAAATATCATTTCCAATTTTGCTTGGCTACAAAATTCAGTAGTCCAGAAAATAGTTCATTATTTTAGTTATTTTTTTTCAAACTAATTGTTTTTTAAAATTTTATATCGCAATATAAAAACTTGTTTGATAAATAACAGTTTTTTTATTTTATTTCTTATCATGTAAACATTTCGTTAATTGATGCTGTATATTACCTTCAGTATTTTAGTTATTACTAAGTACCCATAGGCATAGCCCATGGGATTTGTTGAAAGAATTAAGAATAATAAACAAATGCTCGATAGTTATAAGTAGGAGTTCGAGATAGGGGAAATATATCAAGCTACACACATTTTAAAAGTGTTAAGATACTTACATGCTATTTTACAAAATCAATACACAACATACCCATTTATATTTTTAATATATATTTCTAGTGAGTTTATGAGTTTGGTCAAGTGAAATGACATAACACCGACTAAAACATAACAAATCAATAAATGATTGGGAAATTATTTTCATGTATTGGATATTATTATTATTTTAAATTACTTTATATATGAATGATATCATTAAATCATTAAATTATGTTAAAAGCATTAAATTATTAAATCATGTATCTCGAAGGAGAGAGGATTTAATTAAAAATCGACCGAGAGAGGATTTAATTAAACATTCAAATTTTGAATAGGTCGACCGGATGCATCTCGATCGGAGAGGAATTAATTAAAATCGAATCGGAGAGAGGATTTAATTAAAATTCAAATTTTGAATAGGTCATTTGAGACATGGATTTTTAATACAATTTTAATTAATTCAGATCGGAAACATCAAAGAATTAATAATTAGTATTAATTCATGTTGAAATTGGTCGACCGGAGAGAGGAATTATGAAATGAAATTAATACTAATTATTAATTCATGTCTCCTATCGAACCGATAACATCAAAGGTCGGCCGAATCAACGATTTTTCGATCGGAAACAAGGCTAATTAATTTAAATTGAATGTATGATATTTAAATTAATATTTAAAGGTAATCTATGGAAATTTTGTAAAATATTGAAATGCTGAAATTATAACACAACTTATGAATTTTGAAATATTTAATATTGAAATTATCCTTCATATTTACCGTATTAATTAATAGTGTACAAAATAGTACTACGAAAGTAAAGCTTCTGTACTAAAATTGCGTAAAATTGAAGAAGACAAATAAATTACACTAAAATTGCGTAAAAATTGAAGAAGACAAATAATTGCGTAAAAATTGAAGAAGACAAATAAATGCGAAAAGTAAACCAATAATTGAACCAATTCTCTCTATTTATACAATTCGATAAGAATAAATACAAATCCAACAAATCTATCGCTTCGCTTTCGAATTTTCGCTCTTCATTACATTGCTATTGCTCTTGCTCCCGATTTTCGTTCTTCATTTCGATCCACAACCCAAGAGTTGTGTCTCAACAAGTAAGTTATTCAATTTTTATTTATTTTCTACGTGTTTTGAATTTATTGTTGTTTATGATATTAATTTGTGTTTAGATTTATTATTGTTATTTTGTTTAGATTTATTATTGTTTATTGGTATGGATAAATTATTGCGCTTAGATAATTAAATTAATTGGATAATTCATTTAGTGTTTTGAATTTATTGCATAATTGTGATATATAATTTAGATAATTAAATTAATTGGATAATTTGTTTAGTGTTTGGATTTTATTGTATTATTAGTATATATAATTCGATATAATTCGCTTAGATAATTATTTATAATTATATAGCATATAATTAGTTTAGATGAAATTAGATGTTTTATACGATTTTATGGCTTTTTATATGAAAAATAAATGAATTAAAGGAATCCTCTCCATCGATGAATTAAAGGAATTATATGAAAAATAGATAAATAAATGATTTTATGGGTTTTAAAAAATCATAAATGAATTAAAAATTAAATTACATTAAAATCCTCTCTCCCCGACCAATTCCTTGATTCCTATCGACCGGAATCAAGGAATTGGTCGACCGGGAGGGATTTTAATGTAATTTAATTTTTTATTGATTCGTAAACATAATTAAATTAATTATTCATTCAAAACATAAAATTGGTCCACGAAATTATCAAATTAACACTCATTCGGTTCGAAGGAATCTTCGAATTGTCGACGGAATCTTGAATTGTCGAATCGAGAGAGCTATTTTCGATAGGAGAGCTTATTTTCGAACGGAATCTTCTAATTATCAAATGAATTTAATACTAATTATTAATTGATGTCTCCGCCGATCGAAACAAGGAAATATCGACGGAGACATAAAACTATTCGAATTTGAGAGAGATTTTTGTTTTAGAAATTAATTTTAAATTAAATCAATTAGGATAATTTTAGATTTATTAGGATAATCTTCTAATTATTGTTAGGATAATTTTAGATTTATTAGGATAATCTTGAATTATTGTTGTTGTTTTAATTTTAAATGAAATCAATTAATTTTAAATGAAATCAATTAGGATAATCTTCCAATTATTGTTGTTTATGATATTAGATTTATTATTGTTAGTTTTATTTAGATTTATTATTGTTAAATTTTTTAGATTTATTTTGTTTAGATAATTCGAGCAATTTATAATACTATCTTTAGTTTTATTTAGATTTGTTATTATTATTTTGTTTATTTTGTTTATTATTCCTATCTTTAGATTTATTATTATGTTAGATAATTGAGCAATTTATAATATTATCTTTAGAATTATTTTGTTAGATAATTCGAGCAATTTATTATTTTGTTTAAATTCTAGCAAATATCTTTAGATTTATTATTATTTTGTTTAGATAATTCGATTGTTTCGCAATTTATAATTATTGGATAATTCGTTTAGATAATTGTTGGCATAATTAGCTTAATTAGACTTAGATTAGATTGCTATTTTTCTTATTGTAGCGATAATTTTAGTGTAAACATTAAGACATTAGAAAAATCATGTTAAGACCAGTATATTTACATTAATGTAATCTTGTATTTGTTATAGATGTCGGGATGGAAGAGCATTATTGTTCGATATGGAGGCGTTGGGATCCTTCTTTATGTTACATTGGCGGGTATCGATCAAATGCCTTTGTTCGAATGGACAATGTAATTTTCGGGAGTTCATGAGATGATTAATGGAATTATGTTGGGAAATTGCTGAGTACAACCTACCAACCGCATTATCTATCGAGATCTCTGAGTGGTAGAATTATCAAATTACTTTTGAGTAATGATGATCAACTTTTCGATTGGCTCATGATGCCCAGCGAGGTCTATGTGACTCACGATGCCGACACATCCCAATCGGAGCAAGAACTATATAGACCTTCGCTTGAGATACCATCCTCGTCAACATATGACTACACTTCCCAAAACATATCGTTCGATCGTCGTTGACACAACAATTTACATCATCGATTGGTTTGATCTTGATACATCTCAATATACGCCGCAACACATGGATCCATCCAGAATTGCTTTCCAACATATCTCAAACCACAACCGGGTGATACACTTGTTGAGGACAGCGACGGCGACGACTACGTTGAAGAAGAAGAAGAAAATGAGTCGGATGAAGAGGAAGAAGATCGCGAGTCTTTGGTGAGCTATGGCTCATTTGTAGAGTTTGACGATGGATCCGTCGAGAGGGTGGATTCGGGAAGCTTCTATCTACGATTATGCGAGTAACACGCAAGAGCACGTAGGAGGCCCAGAGCCGTAAGAAGTTGAGGAGATGAGCAATCGGCTGGTCCTGTTATTCCTCATGATGCTTGATTAATCTCTTTGCTCGTCATCCGGACTCGGTTCCAGACCACGATGGTGAGCGAAGGTTCCATCTTCGACGGCAGGGTGAATCAAGATATCCGGTAGGCTATGGCATTTGAACGTCGAGTAGAATTTGTTATTCCTCGATCCGATAATTCGAGGATTACATTCAAATGTCGATATCATAATCGGTGTCCTTTTCTACTACGTGCATAACAATGAGGTGGATTTTGGTTTGTCCGCAAGTTTGATGCTATACATACTTGCGCACGTAACCCAGTGAATATCGGAGTAAGGAAGGTTAATGCCCGTGTAATTGCAGCATACATATCACGAAAAATACGCCAAGACGGTGAAGTGCTAAAGCCGAGGTCCATTATGGCCGATTTGCGGCGAGTACGGTGTACACGTATACATCTGATGTAGCAATGCGAGCCCGTAATAGGCGTCGAGATGATATACTGGTGGACATGAAGAATCATTTCACTACTACCGAAGTTATACGCATATGTTACGGATGAGCAATCCGGTTCGATGACCGACTTGGATATTGGATCGGATGGTCGGTTCCACACCTCTTTGTCGCCTCGGTTCATGCAGATTGGCTTACACATTGTGCCTCCGACCCGTGATTGTAGTCGACTGCACGCACTGAAGGGCATGAATAAAGGCGTATTATTCGCCGCCGTGACAAAGGACGACAACGAGCAAGTTTTCCATTAGCTTATGGAATTGGTCCGATCGAGAATGATGTCTCATGGACTTGGTTTCGTCTCGACTACAAGTCGCTTATGGATCAAATCCGAGATGTTGATTGTTTCGATGCCCATGTCAAGATAATGAACGCGTCAAGTGTGTACACCCGATGCAACACACGGATTATGCTACTACCATCTGCTGAAAAATCACCCTGTTTGGACAACCATCCGCAGTTATTTCGAAAGCCGCTTATGCGTGCTCAAGATACACACTTTGAAGCGATGGCTATGTTAAAGTCTCTCGTGAAGGCCGATGGTAGTGGCGCATATACCAAGTTGGTGGAGGTTGGAGTGCGGTGGGCTAGATCACGATGCCCGTTAGCGCTACGGTTTTATGACATCGAACATTGCCGAATCATTCAATTCTCGAATATTGTGGGCTGAGCGATTGCCAATATGCTCAATGATTGAGGCAATCCGTCACATTACGTAAAAATGGTTCGATGAGAGACATAGGCGAAAGAGGTGCGCGTGAATTGACCCACAAGCAACGCTGTAAGATGATGGTATCAATGGAACTATCACGCAGACATACGATGTAGTGCCCTCATCGACTCCACTTTCAAAGTCAAGCACGGAAGCAAAACATTCGTAGTCAATCTAAATACGCAATCGTGTGCGTGTTTGGAGTGGGACATGGATATGATACCGTGTTCTCATGTCGCTTGCGGTATATGGTATGCAATTTAAGTTTAATTATGTTAATTTTTTGATCAAATTGATTTCACTTACATATAATTGATTATATAAATTTTTAGTCATAAAGGTCACCATATATCTAACTATGTGGGAGTACTACCATTCTCGCAAAGCTAGCAAGCATACCAGATCGGATCAATCTGTTCACCATTACTACTTGGACCTGCTCCTCCGAATATTCTTTGGAATTACGCTATGCCTCCTAATAGAGTCCGTCAGTGGGCGCCCAAAGTGGGTCGATATCGTCATCCAAATGTGGGATCGAGTAGTAGAAGTCGTGCACTACGGACATGTAGCTTGTGTGGTAATGAATCTCATACGCGTCGGAAGTGTCCTTACTTATCCGAGGCAGTGACATTGTAATGAAAGAAAACATTCATGTAAAGATATTATTAACATTATTATTATTTTAACTTAATCAAATTAAATTGAATTGAATTGACACTAGAAAAAACATAATAAATGACGGAAAAATCCGTCGCTAAACATCAACAATCCGTCGTAACATATATATCTCACTAACTAAAACATTAATCTTTATCAAAAAAAGAAAAAAGAAGTTTTGAGCGATGAAGTTTGTTTGTTTGTTTGAATAGCGGTGAAAAACTTTGATCTTCACAGTAGTTTGTTTGTTTGTTCAATAACGTCATGCTTCATTTTTACAGTTATGTAATACTTATTTCATTGAGCTATGATTCTTCAAAACAAGACACAAATTCATTCAACGATCTTAGCTTCGAGTTAAATACTAAGTTGTTGTCACGAGGATTAATAACTATCTTATAATCAAATATTCGATAAATAATATGAACATCCATTTGCATCCAATATACCAATACATACCAATATACAAATACATACCAATATACCAAGACATGCTAATTTCTACCTCTTCCTCTTCCTCTCGCTTCTTTATATGGATCACATATCTCATATATATTTCCACCTACTTTATGTCTATATGCTACAACATTAGACATACCCCATTCGATGCTCGGTGAACCCGAAATAAGGCGTTCCACGGTCATGCACGCAAATGGACCATCATTTGAAATCGTCTTCCGGTGAAATACCTCAAGGCGGCTGGGTAATAACCGCATCATTATTCCATGGTGGTATCGGTGGGAGTTAGCCTCGAACCATCTAGTGAAGAGAAGAAAGCGGCCGCAATAATCTAGTCAGCACACGAAGTCCATCATCCTCGCATCCACTTGATCCCGGTCCATCCTCCAAATACGCGAGTCAAACAAAGACGCAATGACTCGAGTGCATATCCACGCTGCTATCATCACAAAACGCGATGGCGCAAGAGGATAATGATCTATAAAATTAATATTTAGATAAAATAAACAAGGACACGTAACCATTTAGATAAATTAATATTTATTGTATTAAATAAGGTTACTGCGTGGCACGTAACCATGATGTATAACCCGACATGCCGAGGACAATCGCTATCCAATGCGCCGGTGGCGCCATGTAAACAATGCTCTCGGGGTCATGATCAATGGTGCCTCACGTGGGTCTTGAATGTGGGGCGAAAGCATTGCGTGTACCTCGGACCATGAATTTTGCAAAACATCTATTGAACATTGAAAATTAAGTAATTAGAGATACTACACATATATACTATATATTGATTGTATTAAAGACTTACGAAAAAACTAGTATCGAGGATGATTGTGTTTGATAATCCACCCCATCCAATACGTCGATCCCGCATCGAGTCTCATCCTCAAATACACCATGAATAGATCGACGACCGCAAAATTATTTTAGGATACATATCAATATAAGTAGATGTACTTAAAAACGAAGCATATTGTATAAAACGTGCCGAACATCAAACGCCTCTACGGCATTTCGATATTCACGAAAAATGCAACTCGGACTTGTCGATCAAGACTCAACAACCACCATCGCTTTATTTGTGTTCAAGAACGCGGTAATTTATCAATGTATCATCGGATAATGGACGTGGCATCGGGCTATTCACGTATGGTGACCTCATTACAGTAGAAGGTCTCCGTGCCGCTCACCTCTCCGGATCCCGAACTACAAACATTTAATTTAGAGAAATGAAAAACATAACAAATATAATGAAATATTATAAACCGCGAAATATGAGACTTAATAGTTACTGCTCCTCCAACTAACTGCGCAGCGGGCTCGAAGTCCGCCTCACGGCGTCCCGAGGCGTCGGATCACTAAATAGGTTCACCCCATCATGGAATGATGAGATGTAGTTCCGTGACCGTACCATGGATCTCAGTGAGAGTAGCGGGGAGGGTATCACCGGGCGGCGTCGTCTTGCAAGGTCGCCACGGCTCAATATGTCCACCGTCTCGGGGACATCTCGATGGCGGCGATGTGGTCTCTCGATCTTCACCTCGTCATCGTCGTCGGATGGCGTGGGACATGAGTGCATGTGGAGCGTATCATCCCTATGTGTGCAACCACATCGAGTCTTCTAAGAGGTTTTCAAACCACTTCTTTATCTTTGGAATAAATTTGTCTTGATAGACCTCTCGATCGTCGCCGCCTGTCTCCTCCCTCACGGGCAGATTCCGGATAGATTCCTCAATCCAACAACGATCGACGGAACTAAGGCATACAGGTGCTGACCACCATCGCTCGATGGCGCCTCCCCGGTCTGCATTCCCGTATCCGTCTCTCAACGGATGGACGGCTATCCACATATGGCGCTGCGGCTCATCAACAACCGGAACCTCAACGAACCCAACCGACGATGTCCTCCGGCCGGGTATCGGGCGAAGGCTCGAGGCTGCTCGATGGAGACCACGAAGATCGGGATCCTCAACAAACCGTGGAGCCTCTCCGAACTCGGCGTCTACGTCGAGGCTCATCCACCGGAGGATGAGACACACCTGACGAGAGGAGCGTAGTCCCTCCTCAAAGGATTTGACGGTATAACAAAATTCACACCGAGTGGAGAGGGGTGAGATGCAGACCCAATGGCGGTGCTAACCTCGAATGAGTCCGGCTAGATGGATGTGAGATGATAACCGACCCACAATAAATTGAAAGATGTTATTTAATATTCTAATAAATACAATACCTCATACATGATTTAAAATTATAATAAAATTCAATACTTCTTGCTCAAAAGTGACTCAGAAGTCGCCGGTGAGAGCCTACTCTTGAACTTCCACCTCAACACTCTGGATCTGTTGTGGGATTGATGTACGTCCACCTATACTTCCCAAGCCCGGTATGATCTCGGTGACCAAGCATATAGTGCCCAGATCGGTCCGTAAAGTGGTATTGAGCATTAGGTTGACATCGTCGATAATATCTCAATATCAGTAAGCGTAGGCCCCGGAAATCGCAAAACGCCCGGATCGCCAACCAATGCCCAAACCCAATCGCCTATTATCTTCCGTATCGTATCCAAATACGAATCCATAGAGGGTAATAACGTGGGCCACACGTAAATAGTGACTAAGATCTACATCATCACTAAAATCACTACTACAAAATCTATCTACTAGATTACGTAATGTAATCTGCGCCCATAAAAAGACTATAGACCTCAACGTCGCTCAAGTCGTAGTCAGTGTGGGATCAAATGATGATGACCCAAATTGCGGGCGGTGACTAGAGCATAATCTTTAATCGAAAACATATATATCTTCCATTGATGAAAAATACATCTCCGGATGCGTAGGCTCTATCGGACGGAGATTAAATGGTGCAAAAAAACTAGACTTAGGCCTGGAGTCGAATCAATCGGATGACCAAAGCAACCCCTAAACATATCTACCAACTCTTCGCCGCCTTATCTAGCAAGACATTCTTAATATATTTAAAATAATCAGTCCTATAATAAGTCTTTACATCCGCCACCACATTTATCGTGGTAGGCCTCAAGAAAAGTGATCGACCTACAATTATATCAATGTCACATATTACACAACGACAACAAACCAACAACTACTACAATAATTATTTCATTTGTATATAATTCGCATCAATAAACATCCTATCATACAAATATAAAAAATAATTAGAACTACAAATCACCTATCAAAAACTGGCCATAATTAAGTAATACAATTTAACCATTCTAAACCATAAATGAAATATTATTCAATCATATACCATAAACGCTATTTATTCAATCATATTCCAAAATGATATCTCGAAACATACAAGCCATAAACAATATTAACATACTCAATAACATAATTCATATTCAATTATATACAATCATATTATTCATAACATTTACCAACATTTATCGAATCTCAATAACATAATTCAACTACTCATATTCAATCATATACAATCATATTATTCAATCACATCTACCAACATTTATCCAATCTCAATTACAAAATATATTTAAGGTAAACATACTAAGGGTTCACACGAAAACATACCGGTAAATGCGACATATTGCCTTCGAAAATAATACCTGCATCATTACAAAATTCAATTAATAATTTCAATTAATAACTAATAATTATTTCAATTAATAACTAATAATTAACAACTAATTATACAAAATTCAATTAATAATTTCAATTAATAACTAATAATTGAATTAATACCGCATCATTACAAAATTGAATTAATAATTTCAATTAATAACTAATAATTAGAAAATTAAATAATTCAATTAATAACTAAATATTAATAACTAATTAATTTGTTGTCTCGATCGACCAATTGAACTTTCCGATCGGTGAAGGCTTCTCCGCTCGACCGGAGAGAAGCCTTCACCGATCGGAAAGTTCAATCTGTACAACAAATTAATTCAATTTAATTCACCTACTTTCCGATCGGAGACAACAAATATATTGAAACAATTGCTTGTTTCCGATCGAATTCACCTCTTTCGAGTCGGTGAAGGCTTCTCTCCGGTCGACCGGCAGAAGCCTTCACACTATAAAAAGCAATCGATCAGCGACGGAAAATTCCGTCGCAAACCCTGTCTGATCCGTCGCTAAAATGGATTAGCGACGGATTAGCGACGGAATCTGGGGGTCGCTGGAAACCTGGTTGCTAAACGTTTTAGCGACGGAATTATGTCCGTCGCTAAAAAATAGCGACGGAACAGCGACGGAAAATTCAGTCGCTAATCTGCGACCCAAGAACGGTGAAATGCGATATAAATACCATCGTTAATGCGATGCTAATCCGTCGTGATTAGCGACGGATTAACGACATAATTATTCCAGCTAAAGCGTCCGTCGCTAATCCGTCGCTAATTAGCGGCGGAATAAAGTCGTCGCTAAATTTATAGTTTTTTTTTCTATTGCGTAAAAATATTCCGTCGTAGGGCGCCTCTAGTCCGTCGCAAGTCCGTCGCAATTCTTGTTGGTTCGCTTATTTTACGTTGTTAATCCGTCTCTAAACCGTCTCTAAACCGTCTTAATTCGTCTCTAATCCGCCGCTATATTAACGCCAAAGACCACGACCCAATTTCAATTTTGACACCAAACCGTTTTCAAACAATCAACCCAAACAAATATACAAACAACAAATTCCATCGAATTCAATATATTCAATCCAACCAAACAAACCAATTCCAACCTCCAACCAATTCCATCCATACAATACAAACTATGAAAACAAACCAATTCAATCCATATAATACAAACTATCGAAATAAACCAATTCAATCACAGGACAAGAAGCCATTCCAATCCAAACAAAACATTTCAATCCAAAATACGGTAATATCCAAACAATCCCATAAAAACAATTCTAAATCATGCGATAAGTTAACAAATTCATAATACAACCCGAATATGACGAGGTGAGGAAGCGGAGCTCATATCACGAGGCGGGAAACGGAGTCGCCATGAAGCGCCTAGGCCTCCTGCTGAAGCGCCGCACTGAGCTCGAATCGTTTCTTACGCTATCTCGCCTCGGCCAGCTTGCATTCGGCCTCGTATGCCGCCTGCTTCACCGGTATAATCAGACCTCTCCATCCAATATCTGTTGTTGATAAGCGGTGGGATCGTGGTGGGCACTCTCCACCGAATGAGACGACGCCGCTTCGCATGTATGCCCGTGATAGAGAACCAGCTCCAAACATCCTATTCTTTTTCTTTGAGGAGCTCCCAAGGACATTTTTTGAGAATTTGAGTCCTATCAATTTCTGGTGTCGCCTCATCACTCCCCCCAGATTGGCTCAACTGGGTCACCTGTTCCTCAACCCGCCTCGTAATATAATTTCATACAATTATTATTTAATTAAATGCTCGTTGTTGCGCTAACGAATATACTTACCGCGATACTCCGAGCTTTCCGTCTCAGATAGCTCAGTCGTCGGTGGCATGATACTTCGGAATACATCCCACCGGACATCTTCTACGGCCACTCCACGCCTTCGCCATAAATAAGTCAAACAAATTAAATAATTAATAAGTATCACGATTCTTAAATAAATTTACTATATCTAAAACTTCAAAGTACTTACAATCTCTCGCGATACTCGAGTGCGGGCGTGAGCCACCCCGATGCTCGACTATCGGTACCCTCGCCATCCGGCTCGGACATCCTGTTGCTGCGGGCCTTTGCCGCCTTCTCTTGGCGTCCGTCCGAGCTCAATATGCCTTCCAATTATCCCAATCTCGCTCGGGGATAAATGGAGTGGGTTAAGCGAGTCCTTCGCGCTTGATCTTGTGAACAAGATCTTTATAGCGTTCGGCGCTTTTGCGCACCAAGGAATAGACGAGGCATCGTCCATCGATCATCCCAATAAAAATATTTCGCAAAAATATATGATTACAATATGCAAATTAAGGTCAATCATAAATTACTTGATATAAACAACACGAACCTCGAATTGATCGAAATAAATCGCTTGAACTCTTGGGGTACCAATTTCCAATTGAAGCCGTTGTGATTCATGAATCTACGGAATGACTCCGTAATCACGCTGGCTATATCATTGCTCGGACACAAAATGCTTCAATTTATAGGAAATAAAGACATCGAATGCTACAATTTATTTAAGCCGAGACATACAAGAGATAACGTCATACCCATTCACAATGGCTATCTTCTTCATCCTCTCTAGATGGCACTCCACCTTGCTCGAGGGGGGATGTGAGAGAGTGCCTCCATCCCTTCTTCTAGGTCGGGTGAAAAGCGACGGCGTGTATGACCACGAGTGCCTCCTACGTGATGACATCGCAAACAAATGTAAAAATATCAGATTAAAATTCACAAATAATACATATCATAACGTTTTGTGTGCATACTAGAAAATAAAACGTTTCTTGTGCATACTAGTGACAATTATCGCCGTCTTCATCATAACGTTTGTGTGCATACTAAAAATGCTATAAATTCACAAATAATGCATATCATAATATTTTGTGTGCATACAAAAAAATCTATAAATTCAAACCTATTCATCGTCGTAGTCATCATCATCATCCAATGTATGATTATCTTCTCGACTCGACAATTCAACTTCATCATCCTCATTATCGGATGTCTCTTCAATGTCTATGAGTGTACCATCGGGATGAACTAGTGTCGTGTCCTCATCCACAACGACATTAGTAATCGAACCTAATCATCCTCTTGAAAGGGAAGGTACTATCGATGCGAACTCTCATCCAAACTTCCACATTAGATCGAGCTTTAATTTTGCATACTTCCCACCACTCTTTCTTAGATTGTTTTAAACTTGGATATGCACAATAGTATACTTGAATGGCTTGATTGGCGAGGATAAGCGGTTCGAACTTGTTATATCTTCTCGGTATGATTTACCAAACCAACTTGTACTCGGAATGAATTGATAACCCCAATCGTGAAGGATCAAACCACTCGTGATCTAAACAATGTTGTGGTCTTCGTTGGTAGCCCGGATATTCCAACTCACAAACCTCTAATAATCGCCCATAAAATCGAGTTCTTCGTTGGTACCATAAGTTTCACCTTTAATGCACACTCCACTATTCATAGTTGATCTTTGTGACCCATGTTCTAATGTGTGAAATTTGTAACCATTTATATAATACCACAGGTGCGTCTTAATTAGAGTGAAGGCCCTTTGGCAAGAGACAATATGAGCGATTCACAATGTTGTTAGTATGATCTTTGACCTATTATTAGTAAAAACGATTAGAATGACTAAGCGTACATATTAAATATTTTCTACTAATAATCATCGAACACTCACATATGCCTCAAACCAAAACGGAAGTCTCTTTCAATCGACCTTTGAATATCGTGAGCTAGAGATCGGTGGATTTGATCTTTCACATCTTCGTGAATAAACTACATCAACATATATTTACGAGCCTAGTTAATAATAACAATAATAATAATAATGGAATGAATTCTAAGAAAAACTCGACACTTACGCCGTGTAAATGTTCACAACTTCAACACGCTTGAGCAACACGATAAACGAGCAAAGATCATATTCTCTACTATCCAAATATCTCGTTGATATATTTCCAAAGGTCCGCCATCTTGCTTGAAGATTTGAAGCATATCTGGATAGTCTTGCGCTTAATCTCCGCCGACCATGATGCAAATCTACGAACTTCGTTCTTACGTGATCATCAAAATAATACGAGCAAAATGTCGATGCTTCTTCTACTAAGTAAGCATTGCGAGATAGAACCCTCAACCACGGCTTTATTTCAGACGTTGTTCTTCAACTTACGTAAGTATCTACAAAATTTAGAGCGTTGTTCTTCAATTTATATATATATATATATATATATATATATATGTGATGATGTACATGATAGCAAGATTTTCAAATGGATACATCCATCGGTATTGAACAGGCCTCGCAATACGGGCTTCATCGACTAGATGAACCCAAGATGTTCCATGGAGTCGAAGAAACTAGGGAAAATGCGCTCAGCTTGCATAAAATCAACGGAATATTTTCTTGGAGCCTCGCATGCATCATCGAGCCCTATGTTTGAGAAGTTAAATCTTTGAAGAATAAAGATAATTCATTACATGACTTTCCAAACATTGGGTGGGAGAAGTTCACGAATGCAATCGGTAGAATTCACCGCATGAAAATGTGACACCATGACTCTTCATCCCAAACATCTTCGGGCCATTGTCATGTCTACACATCTACCCATGTTCAAACGCACTCCATCTCGACATCTTAAACCTCTTACCCACTCACATAAGACTTTTTCTCACGATTGTCAAGTGTATAAGAAGCCTTTGGATATTTTCTGTTGATTCATTCATCGTCAACTCAGTCCATAGCAAGATAAATTAAGTTCTTCTCTAGATTTGCTCGTATCTTTTGTCTTCCTCGACATTCATGATCGTGTTGAAGACATTATCGAACACATTCTTCTCTATGTGCATGACATCCAAATTATGCGAATCAAAAGAGAACTCGGAAGGTAGATCCTTAAAATACTTCTTTTCTTCCATCCGCCCAAACCGCTTGGATATTCTCGCTATTTATTTCATCATCGCCAATCTACATTACGGAGACTAGTCCCATACCCATAATTAGTGATGTACTCATCTCGATCGCGCTTACGGTGGATCGTTAGTAATCACCGTGTTCTTTCTCAAACCTCTTGATCCCTTCGAAATGGGTGATTAGGAGCTAGAAATTTACGATGGTTATCAAACCATGATCGCTTACCACTTTTAGCTAAAGTAAAAGCATCGGTATACTCCATGCGCATCGGACAAGCTAATCTTCCAAATTGTATCTCATCCGCATACAACATAGAGTATGCGAAGTCACTAATTGTCAAAGTAATGCAGCGTGCATTTGAAAATTTCGCTCAACGATACATCATAAGTAAAGCCGTCATCCCACAAATCTATTAACTACGCTATCAATGGTTGCGAGAACACATCAATCTTCTCCTTCGGATTACGCGGTCCGGGCACTAAGATCGTAAGAAACATGTATTGCTCCTTCATACACACCATGGGAAGATTATAAAGGGTCGATATAACGGGCCATGATGAATATTGCTTTCTGATTGACCGAATGGCTGAAAACCGTCGATTGAGTCCCAATCGCACGTTACAATTTCGATGCAAATAAGGAAACTTCGTGTTCAAATGTTTCCATGCAATTGAGTCGCGGATGACGCGATGACCCCATCATCGATCGACGATGCATGCCAACGCATATTTTCGCGCATTGTAGCATTGGATGCATATAATCTACGTAGTCGAGGAGTTAGAGGAAAATAATACATCTTTTATATGCTACTTGTGCTTCCGTCGACTTCCACCAGCTCAGTATTGCTCTTGAAGCGAGGATGGTTACTGAAATTTGCAGCTCGTCGATTGAGAATCTTCGCGAATAAATCATGCAATTAAATGGACAACAATCAATTTTGTGTACGAGCAACCCCATGCCACGCAACAATCTCTTCGTCTTGTAGAAGTCATCAGACACGCAATTTCCATCTGGATCGACTCTTTCATCGCCTCGATATTTGATCAAAACCTTCTCGATAATGTTGTTCTCCGCTTCCAACTCGGAAGTCGAGCCACAAATGATAATTGTGTATGATCCGAGCAACCCGCCACAAAGGTTTATCGGCAACATTGACATATCGTAAAATTTTTGCATCGACTTTGGCTCCTCTTGATCTCGTCAAATTGGAGCGTGGACCAGCACATCCACTACCATCGTATGATACGTATTTGGTTGACGGTTAACATCCGAATCCACAACATTGTGCTACTTGTGGTTGTCTCTCCATAATAATTTGAAATTAATATATCTTAATTTTGAATTAATAAACTCTAATTATAAATTAATAAACCCTAATCATGAATTAATAAATCCTAATTTTGAATAATAAACCTTAATTTTGAATTAATAAACCATAATTGTGAATTAAACCCTAATTTTGAATTAATAAACCCTATTTGGATTTAATAAACCCTAATTTTGAATAATAAACCATAATTTTGAATTAATAAACCCTAATTTTGAATTAATAAATCCTAATTGAAAATAATAAACCCTAATTGTAAATTAATAAACCCTATCTTTGAATTAATAAACCCTACTTGAGAATTAATAAACCCTAATTATGAATTAATAAACCTCAATTATGAATAATAAACCATAATTATGAATTAATAAATTCTAATTTTAAATTAAAATTATAATTAAAATTAATAAATTTAATTATACATTAATCAAATCTAATTATCCTTACTCATCATAATTAATATATAATCATTTTAACAAAAAACAAGGTGAGCTCACCATGGCGCTTGAGCTCACCAAGTTTTGTCATAAGCTGATATTCTTACCAAGAGTAATACATCACAACCCTAGCTAGCTTTTTTATTTTGATTTCACCTACTTTATACCAAAATATTAAATATCATTTCCAATTTTGCTTGGCTACAAAATTCAGTAGTCCAGAAAATAGTTCATTATTTTAGTTATTTTTTCAAACTAATTGTTTTTAAAATTTTATATCGCAATATAAAACTTGTTTGATAAATAACAGTTTTTATTTTATTTCTTATCATGTAAACATTTCGTTAATTGATGCTGTATATTACCTTCAGTATTTTAGTTACACACCCATAGGCATAGCCTATGGGATTTGTTGAAAGAATTAAGAATAATAAACAAATGCTCGATAGTTATAAGTAGGAGTTCGAGATGGAAATATATCAACTACACACATTTTTAAAGTGTACAATGCTTATTTTACAAAATCAATACACAACATACCCAATTTTAATTTAACGACGGACTACATTCCGTCGTTAATTAGCTGACTACATTACTTACGGATATTCCGTCGCTAAAATTTTGGGAATAAAAATTCAAAATTAAACTTAACGACGGAGTTTTGTCCGTCGTTAAATTAAATTAAAAAACTAAAAAATCCGCTTATTTTACGACGGATTAGCGGCGAATTTTATCCAATTTAAAAAATAACAAAAATTAAATTTAACGACGGATAGTGTCCGTCGTTAAATTCTAACGACGAATCATGACGTAAATTCCGTCGTTAATACTTCGAGAAATCCCGCCATGTTACGTCTCGATCCGTCGTTGATCCGTCGCAAAAAATTCCTCTTTATTCCGTCTACAATCCGTCGATTCACGACCGCATTTGGCCGTCGCTAATCCGTCATTGATCGGTTGTATTTTTATAGTGTCACCGATCGGAAAGTTCAATTAATACAACAAATTAATTCAATTTTGCGTAAAACCAACATTTATCATTTCAAATTTCAACATTCCACATATAAATCTAAAATATTTCCTATCGGAAACTTGTAAAACCAACAATAACCAACAAAATATTTCCTATATTTCCTAAACATTATTATAATCTTACAAAAATTAAAAAATCATCAAAAATCATCTTAACATATCAAAACAAAAATCGCAAAAATCGCATAACTATATTTATAGCAAATAATATGGCGAAAACATAAAACATACCAAATATTCTCGCTCGATTCGAATAAGCAACCAAATATTCTCACTTCCTTTCTTCGATTGAATAAGCAAAACCCTAATTATTAGAAAATTGAGTTAATACATAATTATTAAAAATTCAAATAAAACTCTAAGTCGACCGGAAACATCCCACCGAAACTTGATTTTGCGAAATTATTTTGGCGTTACCTCTTGTTCTTCACGTCTCTTCTTATCTTTCGGCGGAATGGGAATGGTAATGGAAATACAAATCGAAATTCACGGAATGGGAATGAAAATTGAAGAAAATTATGAAGAACGAAATTGAAATTTTTGAAGAAGAATTTGAATGAATGTGAATCGTGAATAATAGTGAGTTTTCAAATTTTTGAAGAAGAATTTGAATCGTGAATTGAATGCGTGAATGTGGGTGGTTTTAAGAGAGTTAATGTTAGCACGAAACAAAAAGGAATCGATTCCATTTCACGAAAAAAAGAATAGATAAGGCGTCGCAAAATTTACGCAAATTTTCCTTTGTGTTGTTACGCAAATTTTATTTGTTTTAGAACAAGAATATAGTTTTTAATAGGTTTGGGTATAGGGTGTAGTTAATTTTAGTTTGGATATGGGGTGTCTTAATTTTTGATAGTTGGGTATATAAGTTGGCCCCCCTTCGAGATATGCAATTGCTTTTGTAAATGTTACATTTCTCTTTCTTTTCATTGTCTAAATACATGAAGTTGCCGCAAAAATATATGTAAGAATTATATACTTTTCTTAGTCAAGGAGGATAATGATATAATATTGAATGGTAGAGTTATTCCTAATTCTGATAATACATACATCGAAGGAGGTCTATCTTAATTGTTAACTAGTTACAATAAATTCATTTTAAATAAGCACACATATATATGGAAAAAATAACAAAATGAATGAAATTAAATAGCATTTTAATTTCCTCCATATATATGGGAGGAGACGAATAATATAGGGCAGTAACGCTTCCACACTAAATATTGTCATGTGAAAGCTGGCGAGCCATATTTGTCACTACATTTATTTATTTCAAGCACTAGTACTAGTTGGTAATCATATATATACCCTTAATTACATCCCATTAATACTAATTACAATCTACCCTCCGTTAGCTTAGTGGTAGAGTGGTTAATGCCCCAGACCAAAGGTCTCGGGTTCGAGTCCATCGTGACGCGACCTTTAAATTTCTGTATTAAATTAACCAAAAAATAATAATCTACCCTCCAATTATGTCACTAATATTTTATTTTGTACACCCTGTACCGTCATGCCAAATCGACTAAATATAGAGATTATCGCATATGCCACGCCGATTAAATACAAAGATGATCTTCCATACGTATTTATGGATACGGGCGCGAATAAAATAACATGGTTACTGATCGATCTTAAATTCGTAAGGGAAATAAATGCGAGAAGAACACCAAGGATTTACGTGGTTCGATCTGTGAATAAGATCTACGTCCACGGGGCAAGAGAGAGAGAGTGTATTGAAAGTATAAGAAGTGATTACAAAGAGAGTGAATGAATCTATGTCGTCTCATCTAGCCTCTATTTATACACAATGTATTGACCTAGATCTCGAATCCGGAGTCTTCTCTAACTAGGATTCGAGATCCTATCCCTTCTTGGATTAGGATTCTTTTAGATATGGTGAGCTTCTGCGTTCCCACCGCTTCAGATTCTTCATAGGCCGAACTGTCCGGGCCGAGCTTGATGTCGGGTTTAATTGTATTGGGCACGATGCTTGGGCACAGTAGTTGGGCGTATCCTATCACAACCCCCAAAAAGACGCAAAACGAGGTCATCTTTGGATTGGGGTTGTTGTGACAGCGGGTTTGGACGATCTTACATTCTTTTCATTGTCGACTTTGTGTGTCAATGCTTTTGGCGTCGTATATCGAATGCGTGCGCGCGGATGTGTGCCGAGGTCTTCAAGCGGGCTTCACCTAAGGAGGCGTTCACCATGGTCTTCTTCATCGCTTCACCGACGGCGTTGGGCGAGGTCTTGGATCGGCTTCATCGGCGGGCGTTGGCCGAGGTCTTCGACCGCTTTTCACGGCGTTGGGCGAGGTCTTCGATCGCTTCACCGACGGGCGTTGGGCGGAGGTCTTCGATCGCTTTTCCCGACGGGCGTTGGGCGAGGTCTTCCGACCGCTTCACCGGCGAGGCGTTATGCCGAGGCAAGATCGCTTCACCGACGAGGCGTTAGGCGAGGTCTTCGATCGCTTCACCGACGGGCGTTAGCCGAGGTCTTCGATCGCTTTTCCGACGGCGTTAGGCGAGGTCTTCCGACCGCTTCACCGACGGGCGTTATGCCGAGGCCGAAGACGGATTCTTGCCGCTGCTAAGGCATCGACGCGGATACGCATTTAATGCGCATTAAATTGTAGCGGTTGGATTCCCGATAAAGTGCATATTAGGGAATGTCTTCCTTGATACGCAATATCTCTTATCACTTGCTTTCTTCATTTCTCGATTTTCAAAAACCCTCGCCTGCGAAACACCTTATTCGCGCCATTGACGATTTGAAGCTTCGCCTTGTTCATCGATAAACAAAAGTAAGTAATGGCTACCTCTTCTCCTAACGAGTCGCCCGCGGCGTCAAATCGTGTCTGCTTTCCCGTCCGATTTAGTGTCTCTTCCTCGTCTTTACTCGTGTCCATATGCCTCTTGGCCGAGTGTAGTCTGCGTTTCCTCGGTGGGGATTGCGGCAAAGTGTCTTCTTTTCTTCAATCCTAAGTATTTCGACATTAGGGATATATGTTTTCAATATAGTATTCCTCTAGTATTGAGCTAGTTGCCCCGTCCAGGAGGATAGGGCTTGTGCCCTCCGGATGGTTTTATTGCACCGTCTGGGAGACGGCCTCGCGCCGGTCTTCGTCTTCCTTACCCTCATGTACATGTTGAGTTCCAAGAGATGTTCGGCCTATCTCTTGCCCAACTCTCGCCGAACTCATTCCGCATATGACCGCCTAGGTGTCTATGCCTATAGCATAATTTTCCTCTTACTTTGGGGCTCGTCCTTTTTACAGAATCGAAGGCGGCTCGGGGTGGTATTATCTATCACCCGTAGGAAATTCAAAGCCAAGATTAAATCAAAGATCTCCAAGCTGCGAAGAAGTTCTTCTTACGCCGGTTTGAGGACATATGGAGTTCCATGGCGATCCGATAAGATCGCCGATGTATATGTCGACAAGGGCTTCGTGACTTGGAGGCTGGACAAAATGGCCTTGTTGACGAGGTCTTCTCCGAGGCCGAGCTTGCAGGGCGGGGCTCACTTATGATCCTACCTCCACGTGGAGTCGGTGAAGGGTGAGGCCTCTTCTTCTTTTTTTTTTTTTTTTTTTTTATTTCATGAGTTACGTATTGATGTGACCCATGTGTTTCCTTGTAGTGAACTTCTGAAGGAAAGGAAGAAGAAAGGAAGGAGCCGATCTCCGTGGTCGAACCGATTTCGGTGGCGGCAGAGGTCTCCGACCTTTAAGGATTTCGAGACATGCCCGAAATGACTATGGGGCCTTCGAGATCCCTTCGCATGCACATCAAGCGCTTGAAGAGGCGGAAGGATGAGGTCCCCGAGTCCCGGTTCTTGCCGAGGTCGAGTCAGAGATCGTCGGTTCAAGCCGCCTCGTATCTTTCACGAGGTTTGTACTGTCCTTATACTTTGTGCAAGAGTAACCAAATTGTGTTCTTCCGACTGATGTATATTTTGTATAGAAATTCGCGGACGTGGCGGCCGAGGTGTCAAGAGTATCCGATCTTATATCGGATTACTTGAAGGCGCCGTGTCGCGGTTGACGGGTGGCCCGTTATGCTCGGGAGGTGGAGGTCGAATACCTCCTTGCTCAAGAAATGTCCGAGGCGAAGCTAGATCCGGACCTCGTCCAAGCGAAAGCGGCGGACGCGACGGCCATTGAAGCGTGGCGGCTAGGGCAGGTCGGCGGGCGGTGTGTGCGAGGAGGCGGCAGAGCCGGGCGGCGAGGGCGAGGTTGCCTCGATGAAGGCCGAGGTGGAACAGTTCGCCGTCGGGAGGCGGACATGGCGAGCTCTCGGGAGAAAGCGCTTGCGCCAGAGGAGGCTTCTGTCGGCGGGCTTCTCGGGGATGGTCTCGGGCGCGGCGATGTGTTTAACAAGCGCGCCTCGGACGCTTGTCGAAGAGGTCGCCGAGGACTACCCAATCTGGACAAAGCCAGTATGGAGTGCGAGGAGACCGAGGATCTTTGTCTGAGGCGGCCTACTTTGATGTGCTCGTCCGCGGCTGAAGGAGCTTCCGTCTTTGCGAGCCTCGCCTCCTCCTCCGTTCTTTGTCCGCTGGAGTGCATGCGCGCTTTGTCGTGGATCGGGATCCCCGACCGAGGCTTTATTGGCTGATCATGCAAAGGGGTGGGGAGACGGTGATGCTTCGAAGGCGTCGAGACTCGGTAGTTCCCAAGAGGTCGAGGTCGATCTTTGTCCGAGCTTGAGGCGCGAACGTTGACATGGCGAAGCTTAGGAGGGTCACCGATCCTCGCATTTTTTTTTTTTTTTTTTTTTGAATGTAAATGTACAACAATTTTTCGCTAAGGGCATGTTAATAAATTACAAGTTTATGTCAAGAAACTTATCTTTTTTTTGGTTGTTGTCTCGAAATGTTTGATCTTCCTCGGTTGAATCAAATCAAAGACCGTCGCGAGCTCTTGAGTTGAAAGAGGTCGAACTCCTCCATATAAAGGCAGCTCGGTCACGTCAAAGTGAGTCGATGTCGACATAGAGCCGCTCGGGAGAGCTGTGACGAGCTCGAGCTCGCCTTTTGGAATTGGGAGGCGTTCGAGGTCGCCAAGGAGAGCCAGTGATAGCCGAGAGCATGCCGAGTATGAGGAGGTTATCCACCGAATGGTGGGATGGCGATCCGGAAGTAGAAGCCAAGGTTGTCGAGGCTCTTGCCGTTGTTCGAGTATAGGCGCGAATATGGCGGACCTCTTGGCAATTCACGGCGAGACGCTGAATTGAAAAGGCTCGGGAGCATATACAAAATCGTTATCGCCGACAACCACAACTCGACGACATACTTGACGGGATGCGAGGCCTCTTCTTCCTCACGGAGCTTCGCCTAGAATAAATGAACCACATTATGACGATCCGGTGGCGCGCGCAAGAGAGGCGTGCTATTGCTCTTGAACGTCGTGGACCCTCCATGCGCCGAGACCGGGCGTCATCAAGTGGTCGAGGCCGAGCTCAGAGCTGCATCGTCAGTGACCGAGGTCGCTCAGGCGGGCCCGTAATATAGACCGAGGACGAGGTAGAGGTAGGATTAGCATAGATGAGTCTTGAACTCCGATTTTCTAGGGATTGGCTCTTTTCCCGATCCGCTCCGTCCTCGTGAAATGTAAAATGTAACTCAGATATCTTCTACTTAATAAGAATGGTTTTGTTGACTTTGTACTTGAACAAGAGTAATATGCCAAAGTAGTTAGTCCTCGTAGAGAATTCCGCTCGAAAGAAATCGTTCGCGTGCGTAGGAATGGTTCTGTTTTTTTTTTTTTGCGAGGTCGCCGGGAGGGTGGTCCCTCAGATAGAGAGAACGCTCGAAAATAAACGAAGGTAGTCGATCTCGTATGTGGAATGGTTCTGTTTTTGCCGAGGTCATCGGGAGGGTGGTCCCCTCGCTCACATAGAGAACGCTTGAAATAAACGAAGGTAGTCGATCTCGTGCGTAGGAATGGTTCCTTTTTTGCCGAGGTCATCGGAGGGTGGTCCCCGCTCACATAGAGAGAACGCTCAAATAAGCGAAGGTAGTCCGATCTCGCACGTAGGAATGGTTCTGTTTTTTGCGAGGTCGTCGGAGGGTGGTCCCTTCGCTCTACATAGAGAACGCTCGAAAATAAACGGGTAGTCCGATCTCGTATGTAGGAATGGTTCTGTTTTTGCCGAGGTCATCGGGAGGGTGGTCCCCTTCGCTACATAGAGAACGCTCAAAATAAACGAAGGTAGTCGATCTCGTGTATGTAGGCATGCGCGTTTAGATTTACATGTGTATTAAACGAATGTAATCGACCTCCGTCGAGGGAATTTGTCCTCCGTGAGAGGGTAAATAATCTAAGATTAATTATGCGTTAGTGACAAGTAGAACTCGTAAAATAAAGATTTTATTGATAAAGATGACGCGACCACCAAATAAGATGACTCTAAACAGACTTTAAAAATATGACCGAACAAGACCCGACCTTGACACTTATGCATAATATTTCTTGGATGGATGATGTGCCATGCGTTGGGTAATTGCTCACCGAACAATTGAGCGAGCTTATAGGCCCTTTGCCGAGGACTTCGTCGACCCTGTAAGGTCCTTCCCATGTGGCTTCCGACTTGCCGAGCTGCTGCGGCTTTGTCGACTTCATTATGTCGAGTACGAGGTCGCCCACTTGGAATTGTCGGTTTTAACGCTACCGGTTGTAATACCGAGCTACTTGTTGCTTGCATCGAGCTTCGATGATGTGGCGAGGTCTCTCTTTTCTTCGAGTAGGTCTAGATCACTCGTAGATTTTCCCCATTGCTTCGACAGAGAAGTCAATAGTGCGAGGACTCGGTATCCGATCTCTCGAGGATCATCGCTTGGTTCCATACACCAAACGTATGGTGTTTCTCCGTTCGAGGTCCGAGGCGTTGTTCGACGACCATAGGACTGCGGTAAATTTTCCACCCAGAGGCCTTTAGCTCGGTCGAGACGAGTTTTTAGACCCTTTACGATGGTCTGTTGGTAACCGGTCGACCATTTGCTTGAGGATGGGCTACCACGTGAACTTTGTTGGATCCAAGCTCTTGACACCAATCTTTGAATGCCTTATCCGTGAATTGTGTTCCGTTATCCGAAAGGAGGATATGGGGATGCCGCGACACACTATGTTCTTCCATACGAAGTTGAGGCGTTCTTGCTTGTGATTTTCGCCAGGGCTCGAACACTACCCACTTCGTGAAGTAGTCGATCGCAACAATTAAAAATTGAGTGTCCCGGTGCTTTACAAAGGGCCCACAATGTCAATCCCCATTGCATAAACGCCAAGGGCTCATGCGGAGGTGAGGTCGGTCCGGGTAGCCTTGGTGCGTTCCATGGATTTGACACTTGGACACTTTTTACGAGGTCCATTGAGTCTTGGAACATTGTTGGCAATAGTATCCCCATCGCATGACTTTCTTTGACAAGGCTCGGGGTCCGATGTGGCTTCCGCACGAACCTTCGTATTTCGTAGAACGTAATTGGCTCGGTTCGGACCCAAGCACCTTAAGAGAGGTTGGAGATATGACTTTACGTATAGGACTCACTTTCAATTGTATATCGCAGAGATTTGTTCAGATCCTCCTAGCCTCCGACAAATTGTCGGGCGCGCCGCCCTTCTCCGGTACTCTCGAATGGGAGTCATCCATTGGGTTCTTCATCCGAGACTATGTTGACCTCGGCTCGCCTTACGCATCGTTTATGCTCCCGCTGACTTCTTCTCTTGGCGGGCTCGTTGATGACGAGGCCAATTTACTTAAGATGTCACCGGCTATTTTGCTCCCTCGATGCGAACTATCCGAAGTGTGAGAAAGTCCGTTATGTGCTTTTTGCTTTTCAAGATACTTCTTCATTCGTAAGCTTTTGCCTCGTATTTTCCCAACATTTGGCTTACGACGACTTGAGAGTCGTCAGAACTCGCACGGCTCGTATCTCGAGACCTTGAGCGGGCGAAGTCCCGCGATCGATGCCTCATACTCCACTTCGTTGTTCGTATTTTGAATGTGAACCGAAGTGAATAGCGATCTCTTGGCCGTCCGGCCTAGAGTAAGATACCGCTCATTGCGCTTTGTTTCCGAGCCCCGTCAACGTAGAGTTGCCGACTCCTCGGTGTTTCAACCATGGGTTCGGCTTCGCATCGTCGTCGGACTCGGTGGGCTTCGGTTTTTCGGCGGTTAGACTCGTGAGGAAATCCGCTGGGCTTGACCTTTGATGGCTGGCGGGGCGAAGGATATATCGTGCTCGCCCGGTTCGATTGCCCATTTCGCGATTCTCCCGATCTTACGGCCGTCATACTTGCCAGTGGGTAATCGGTGAGGACTTGTATGCGATGTGCATGGAAGTACGGACGTAGCCTCCTCGCGGCATTTACCAATGCTAAGCAAGCTTCTCCGGTGATACCTCGTTTCCGGCCTTTAGTGCTCGGTGATGAAATAAACCGGGGTGACGTCCTTCTTCTCGTACCGGGACTGCACTTATGGATTAGTCTGAGGCGGGCGGTAGAGAAAGGACCTCTCCTCTTTGGGACGGATAGAGTGGGAGCTTGGCGAGGTAGCTCTTGAGGTCTTGACGGACCTGCACCTCATCCCATGAGAATTTCGGGCTTTTGAGTATCTTGAAGAAGGGTAGCTGCTTATCCGCGGCTTTTGAAAGAAAGCGGCTTAGTGCGGCTATGCAACCTGTCAACTTGTGTACGTCATGGATGGTCTTCGGCATCTTCATTTCCAAAATGGTTTGGACCTTGGTCGGGTTCGCTTTTAGCCCTTCTTGTGAAACCCAACACCCTAAGAACTTTCCAGACCGGACTGCAAACGTGCATTTCTGGGGATTCAGCTTTAGGTTGATCTTCCGAAGAAGGCCGAGGACGATCCGGAGGTCGGCCACACATGCGGCTTCTTCCTTGCTTTTGACGACGATGTCGCTCACGATACCTCACATTCCGACCTATGTAGGGCTGAAATATTTTATCCACCATCCTTTGATAGGTAGCCCTGCATTTTAAGGCGAATGGCATCTTTTATATCACGAAGACCGAAGTCGGTAATGAAGGCTGTCTTGGCAGCGTCTTCGTCGTCCATCGGGACTTGGTGATACCCTTTGTATAAGTCCAAGAAAAAGACTTCGTACCCACCAACGCGTCGACCTTCTTGTCGATGTTGGGAAGGGATAGCAATCCTTTGGGCAATGCTTGTTGAGGTCGGTGTAGTCGATACACATTCGCCATCCCTCCTCCTTTCTTCACCATCACGGGTTGGCTATCCGTCGGGTATTTGACCTCGAGCGATGCGTGCTTTTAATAGTTGGTTCACCTCGTCATGAATGACTTGGTTCCGTTAAATTGCGAAGATTCTTTGCTTACGCGAACGGCTTTGTGTTCGGGTCGATATTGAGCGGTGGTGATGATACTCGGCGAGACTCGGTCATGTGAGGGAGACCAAGCAAACACGTCTCGAAATTCCCTTAGAGTTGGATGATCGATCCTTCACTTCGGTGTCGTGGTGAAACCAACACGGGCGACCTTCAATGGCTCGTCTTTGTACAATGCGACCTCTTCCACCGATTGTCGGGAGTGGCGATGTACTTCCGGACTCCAACTCTTCGGGTTTCTTTAATTGCTATGCCTGTGGGTGTTGGACCGAGGTCCCGGCACCTCGTAAGGCAACTTGCATACACTCGCTTGCTTACGATCGCCTCGGATCACGGCCGTTCCCTCGTGGTGGGTATTTTATCGTCAGGTGGTACGTTGAGCATACCGCCCTTACAATTCGACCAATCTCGCCTAGTATGATGTTATACGGCGAGTTGGCCTTCACTTCTGAACCGCACCACCTTGGTCGAGGTCGTTGGTGCTTTCCCCACCGTGACGGGTAGCTCGATTATTCCTTCGGGCGCGTCTCTTCCCGGACGAAGCTTGAAGTGGCGGCGGGCTTGTGCGGCGTCGTCTTCCACTCCTAGCTTGTCAAAGCATTCCTTAAAGGATGCTCACCGGCCACCGTCAATGTAAACGCTTCACCAACTGTTTTCACACCACCACCGGATCACCAATGCATCTGGTGGGGTCTTGTCATGAACGGGTCGTCTTCGAGAAGGTGATCGCCTCGTCTTTTGAACCTCTTATTGGTGGGTTATTTGGTTCTAGGACTTGAACATCGGCCTTGAGAGAGACTTCGTGACTCACCGGGAGCCCGTAATTGTGGAACCACCCGTCATATTGAGGCTCGTCATCTCCTTCCTCGTCGGTGCTGCGCTTTGTTTTTTTGTGGGGGGCACAATTTCCCCTCTTCCTCTGCTTTTTCTTCTTTTGACTTTGGTCGGTTTGACGACTCTGTCCTCGGTATTTCTTCAGGGATCCGTCCTGAACTAGCATCTCAATTTCACCCATGAGCTCGTTGCACTCTTCGATGTCGTGCCCGTAATCATCATGGAATGAGCAGTATTTATCCGTAGGTCGGCACCTCTTTCCTCCTGTCATCGGTCGAGGCCTCTCGAACAGGTTCATATGGAGTGCGTAGATTTCTGCCCTTGGCTTCGTCAACGGGGTGTATTGAGGTCGTTCCGAGGCGTCGCGTGGACCGAGCCTGGATTTTATTGGGCGATGTAATCATCCAGGCGCTGCGCCTCGTTCCGATCTTCCTTCCTTCGTCTCTTCTTCTTTTTCCGGTGGTCCGCTTTATCGCTTGGCGCTTTCTCTTGTCGGCCTCGTCCGCTTTGGCGAACCGATTGGCTATCGCCACGACTACATTGCGATCGAGGTTCGTGATTGCGATCTCGATATAAGGCCCCGCAAGATGCCGTTTGGAAGGCCGAGATGACTAACAGTCGTTCACGTCTTGACCTTCGAGCACTCCTTGTTAAACCTTGTCATGAAGTCGCCGATGGACTCATTACGGCTTTGCCTTATGGTGAGAGGTGTGCGATGGCGTTTTGATTCCGCTTTTGGAAGAACCTTCGGTGGAAGGCCATCGGTCGCGATAGAGCCGATGCTTCCGTAGGTAGATATGTCGAACCACTGCGGGCGTTGTCGACGAGTAACTCGGGAAGAGTTTACACATGTGAACCGAGTGAGCTTTTGGTTGATCATGTTGTATTGAAGCTGCGAGAGGAAGTTCTCGGATCCTCGGCCCGTCGTAGGGGCGATGCTTGGTACCCGTATTTATCAGGGAGAAGTGTTGAGTATTCTATTTGAGAGCGGGTGGCTATCTTCCGTATCCATCGGCCGTCCTCGGAGGCGGGGCGGAGTTCGACGATCGAACTCGTTTAGGTGACTCGGACCGCCTCGCGGCCTCGATGCCTTTTCTGCTGCTGCCGTCGTCCACGGAGATCGGGCGAGTTCATTGGATGGATTTATTCGCGATCGGGGCGGCTTCGCGGCGATCACGACGTCCTCTCCCGCGTTCTTTGGTTCGCGCGGTCGGTTTGGGCCCCGACCTCGTTGTGATGCCTCGTATCTAGATGAGGCTTGATGTTACGCTCTTCGGGCGTGGTCGACCACAATGCTACCGAGGAACCGGAAAGCTTACAAATTTTTAAATTCAAATTAGGCAATCTTTTAATAATTTATAAAAATATAAGAATTAACGGGCATTTAAATCGTTTCAAAAATATTAATATACTCACTGGTCCCATTTTTCTCTTGGGTAAAAGCTCTCTAATTAAGAACTAAATCGATAGACCATTTTCATAAATTAAATTAAATAAAAAAAATAAAAAAATAATCTTATATTTAGTTTTCTTATCCATATTTATTTGGATCCTTAAATTAACCAACATCGAACCGAAATCACCTTAAATTTTAGCCAAAATGAAATCCAACAAAATATTGCATAAATGATACTCATGAAGGTCAAACCACCGACCACGCGATTAAACGTCCACAAGAAGAAGAAAAAAACGGTGTTACCGACGGAAAATTTTATATAGTAATTTTGCCGCCTATTGACAGATTCGCAACCGAATAATGATGGATTACGTACGGATGAGATATATGTCGTTAAATACATCATTAAATAATTATTGTTTTAATATTTATTAAATAATTTAAAACAATTATCATAATTCCAACGTTGATCTGTAGTTACATAACAATCATCTTTTGTTTTAGAAAAAAAAAATCATAATTTCCTCTTCACGGTGAATAGGTATCAACATGACTATATTGCGGTTCATGTCGAGGAAGCTTGATGGGATTTTTGGGACACACTGATCGTCGGGTCAAGTCTGCACATGCAAACAAGAACCGTTTCTCTGAACCTGCTGGTCCAGGTACCAACATCATGACTCATCATGGAGGATCACAAAGTGCTCCTAACCAAGCCAAGCAGCTGGTATGCGCATTTCATATACTCATATCGCTTTTATTGAGATTTCAGAATGATATATTGTTATTGTCTATTTGAAGTCTCGGGATAAGAGCATTCCCATGGACATGATGTCACGATACCTTCCTGGGATTTTATTTTAAAGATGGGAAATACACCTACAAATGGTCCCAAATGTACGGGCAAGTGCTAGTTTATTACTTGTTTAATAAATTATTTTCTATATATTGTTGATAATTATAATTATGTTGTGTTTGAATTATAGGAGGAGGTGGCTAAACAGGTGGCTGACCGGAGTGCCACTCAGGAGCAAGATCTCACGGGATGTGGATGAGATCTTTCGCGAGGTGGTCGTCCTTGACTAGAAGGATCGCATGCTCGGGTTGCAGATGATGTCCTAGGTTATCTAATCCGTAGTCCCAACATGGAATCGACGAGCATGTCCCATTATTCGATGCAGCTGAGATAGAGGAGCTCAGAGTTGAGCTAGACGAGCGTTATCGTGTGGAGAGTCAGCTGCTAACTCAGCTAGACGAGCATTGATGTAAGGAGACTAAGATTGAGGGTCGTATGCAGCACCGTTAAGAGGATCTCGCCCAAGTGCAGAAGAACATGGCGGCGTTGTTGCAGTATTCAGTAAGACCACTGGATTTATGCATGAGAATATGTCTAGATTCATCATTCCCTTTCTAATCATGTACTATCTCTGTTCTTTTTTAATTGTCTCTTGCCATCAAATTAGACAAATCAATGAAGTAGGTAATTACCTTTGTGACCTCATTAATTATCATGATGAATATATTCATACAACTAATTATCAAATTCCAAAAGTATTAAATAAGGTAAATAGAAAATATATCATATATTATTCTCGAATTACGAACTATGAAACTTATTAAAAAACAAGACAAAAATGTTAATAAGACACTTAAAAAAGAACGAATGGAATATTATTTGATATTGACACAAATTGGATTTCGAACAAACTTTATTTTATATTTTTATATATGATTTAATATATGTGTAATCAAAACTTTATTTGTGTTTTTGATATACAGTTGTCATTGATCCATTTGATATCGGCATCAAATTGCATATTAGAGCTTTGCAAAATTAAAATAATTATTTTAGAAAATTGTCACGTAGCGATGGATTAACGTCGTGATTAAAATAATTATTTTTTTTGTAATACTTTCTCTGTCCACTATAAGTGTATCACTTGTGGACAACACGTGTTTTAATAAAATTATTGGGGGTGTTGTCTGAGTGAAAAAAAGTGGTCACATCATATGTTAGGTTGTGAGTGGTAGGAAAAGTTTTTTGGTAAATAATGAGTGGTTGTAGGATTGAAAATATTATTGTCCTAGAAATGAAAGTGATATACTTTTCGTGGACTTCGAATAAGGCAATTGTGATACACTTGTCGTGGATAAATGGAGTATTATTTAATAACGAAAACTTAGTATTGGTAATAAATGACGGGTACTCCGTCGTTAATTCGTTGCCAAAGTTTGATTGGTCAAGCGTCGTCATATTTAACAATAATAATTCTGTCGTTAAATTAATAAGAAATTTAACGATGGACATTTTCGTCCGTTAAAAAACTTACGACACTGGATATATCGGAGATAATTGTTTGTCATTAATATGTCGTAAAATTAATCTATAGACGAATATCGTGTAGTTAAAGCCGCTTTTATTGTAGTGGTCGCACGCTCTACTAACACTCCGGGATGGTCGCTCACCCCGCACAAGGTGTCAGATCGCCCTTGTTTATGGACCAAACCTAACAAAAAATATGACAAGACCTTATGAAAGATTTGGGGCCGACGTTAGATATGAGTGGACCTAATGAAAAATATGGTAGCCTGTCCGCATTCGCGATAAAAACCCATATAGTGCGAGGGTTATACGTCCAATCAAAACCGGTTTAAAGAGAGTTTTGTTCAATCACTTTATGTATGTTGTACATGCATTGGTGGGTATCAATAAATATATAAGTGCACCGAATCAAATTGCGCGGTAAAATGCCCTTTTCTGATATTTTAAATCGTTCGCATGGAGGCATCTTTAGTTTCAAATTATAATCCATGAGGAGCCAGATAGCTCGAGTGGCACCATGCAATTAATTGTAATTACTTTATGCATTCATTCTTTCCGGATTAGATCCAACGACTCTCTCCTCATAAATTTTCTACTGCGCCCTCATCTTCCAATATTAACTGCTCACTCTATCTTTGTAACCTTATTTCGCCCCACGCGCATGTTTACATATAGGTTTTCTATATACACGTCAGTATTTTTTGTACATTATTTTTTATCACAACCAAAAATCATTTAAAGATTAATAACCTAGATTGGGTTTTAGTCAACACACAAGAGAAAAAAAAAATATTTGATCCTCTCTCAACATGCATGCATATATATATATATATATATATACAAATAATGACTTGTTCGATCGACATGCATAATCTAGACATAGAAAATAATGAAACAAGAGATGCAAATAACAAACCTATAAATCATATGTGAGGTTGAGTTCAAATAAAAAAATTATTAGCGTGAGAACTGAGAGAATAGTTCTAATCAACTTTATCTAGTAATTTTTATATTCGATCAATGCACTATTTTCAGAATTATCATAATAAAAGGTTTTTATTTGAATCTTTTTCTCTCTATATAGAGAGAGAGAGACGGAACCATTTTGCAATCTTAATCGTACCCTAAACAACAAATGTATCTCCCACTTCAAATCGGGTATGAAAACCACCTGTATGCACCAATAACAGCATTCAACTCCTAAAACCCCCCAAGAAAAAGAAAAGAAAAGAAAAGGAAAAACAAACAAAAACATAATTAATTAGGGCAAGAACCATCATCAAAGACCCCCCAAATTAAAAAACAAATAATCAATTAATCGGGTATTTCATAATCATCAGGGACAAAGAAGGTATCCGGATCCTCATGATGCAGCCAGCCAAACTTCTCCATGAACGGATTAGCCAGATCCTTCAACGGATACCTATCAATAAACTCACTCCACACATTCCTCCCCTCCAAATCCCTCACCACCTCCCACAGACAGCTGTTGCACTTGAACCCCGCCCCAAAGCTAATCATAAACACCTTATCCCCTTTCTTCAGCCGCCCCTTCGCCTCCATGTACGCCAGCACGTACCACAGGCTGCTCGCCGACGTGTTCCCGAACCGGTGCAGCGTCATCCGCGCCGGCTCCACGTCATACTCACTCAACCCCAAGTTCTGACCTATAGCATCGATCACCGCCTTCCCACCCGTGTGCAGGCAGAAGTGGTCAACCCCCGCCTTAAAATTAATCAGCGGCCTCTCTCCCGCCCCCGCCTTGCTCCACCTCTGCCGCACTTTCCGTATCAGGAGCAAGGCGGAGAAGCGGAGGAGCTCGCCGATCGGGAGAATCCTCGGCGCCATCTCCTTCAAATTGTCGACAAAAGCTCTCGTCGCCGCTTTTGGGAGATTTTTGCCGAGGTGAAACCCTATGTAGCCTTTACCGTCTTCTTTTTGTATACAGCAGTCGTAGGATTCGTCTCTGGATCCGTGGTGAGTTCGCACGAGAGTTTTGAGTTTGAACATTGATTTTTCTCTTAGCGAGGGTTTGTTGGTGAGGATCATGGCGCAGCCGCCGGATCGGAAGAGGCAGTTGGCGAGGATCATGGATCTGTCGTTGCCTGTGTACCACCCGAGGCTGAGGCTCTCCGACGTGACGACGAGCGCGTGGGTGTTTCTACGAGTTCCTAGAATGTTCTGGACAATGTTAATGGAGATTAAACTCGCGCTGCAGCCCATGCCGGTGAGGTTGTACACCTTGATATCTTCTCGCATCTTGTAGTGGTTGATGATGCGGGAGGAGAGGGAGGGGGCGGTGGCGAGCATGGAGACGTTGACGACGAGGACGTCGATCTCCGACGGGGGGATGCCGGTGCGGCGGAGGAGCCTGTCGATGCTGACGTGGAAGAACTCGTCCATCTCGGCTATTCCGTCGCGGAGGGTCGGGGAGGCCTCGCGGCCCTCGAAGACCATCTGCGGGGCGTAGGTCTCCTCACCGATGCCGGAGCTCACGATGGCCTTGAGGAGGAACTGGTACTCGTTGAGGCCGAGGTGCTTGTTGCGGCGGATCACCTCGCCGCAGAATTTCGTGCTCAGGCGGCGGTTGTCGGCCGGCTTGTAGCACTCGTAGTCGAGGATGTAGCAGTTGTTGTGGCGTTTGGCGTCGAAGAATCTCCATATCAAGTAGAGTAGAGAGAGGAGAGGGAGAGAGTAGAGGAGGATGGTGAGAGAGAGATTCATCTCTGAATTCTGCTAAGCTAGATAGAGGGAGAAATGGGGTAGAAATAGTGTATGGTTTGTTAGGCAATTTATTTCTTTTTATCTTTTTGGTGTTTTTTTTTTCCGGATACAGTATTTGGTTTGATGGAAAAATTGATGGGGAAGATGAATATGCGGGGTTATTAAAGGGATGGGCAAGTTGGGAAAACATGTGACCGTGGTCTTTAGAAACAGTACTTGTATCTCTCAACTTCCAACAACTCATTTTGATGCGTGACTTTCGCCTTATATCACACACAAATTAAACCCTAGTATTTACGAATAAGGCTCAGAGATTTGTGAATTTTAGGCTCGTAATTAATGAATTAATTACGCTTAGCTCTTTTCCCACCTATATATATGGTCCATTAGGAAAATTAATTAAGTGCTGCCATTTTCTTATAGGTACTTGACTAGCGTGTAACCCGTCGAGTTTCAACGAGAAATACTTTATGTTGTGTTATTTTTATTGTTAATAAAATAATCTTTATATCAGGGTAATATATTTTAATTTGATATTTATAAGTTATATTCCGTCAAATCTAATGAAAAATCAAATTATGAATAGAAATGTAAAATATTCAAGATATGTTGATACTTGTTCATACCCGTCTAAAACTTATATACTTGTACCAATCTTAAATTTGATTACTTACCCTAACTTTTTTAAAATTATAAATATAATTTGTTACAGTGATTGATTATTCTTCTCGATCAAAATCAAACACTACAAAGTAAATATTAATGATAAATAATATAATAACAAATATCAAAAATAGAATAAAATTCACGCAGGCATGTAAATTGATGTTAGGATCATTTAGAATTTTTATAGTCATACATGTCCCAAATTTGATTAAAAAGTATTTTTACTATTCGTTCATGTTCCAAACTCATGTAGTTAATACCAACTAATTATCCAAATATGTTTAAAGTTCATATTTTATATAAGTTGTTAAAGTAATTAATTATTTATCTCAATAATGACTCGAACATTATAGAATATATATTAATAATAAAAAATATTATACATAACAATATATTGCAAAATGAAGAACATATCTAGCACATACATACCCGGACCCGTCCCAAATTTGATTAACTATCCAAACCTATTTATTAATAAAATATAAATTGATTCCAATAAGTGGTAATCCTCTCAATAAAATATTAAATGTCACTAATTATTTCAAAACTTTTTTATTAAGTGTGAAGCCTTACGATAAATTGATGTGAGATCAAAAAATTTCACATAAATATGTTGATAAATATCTGCACCCGTCTAGATGTATATTGTTGTACCCAAATAATATAAATAACTAAAGATTTAAAAATATATAAACAAATATTACTATTTTTTAATTTCTTAAATTGTTAAAGTCTTATGAAATATTAAAAATAATATTATTAGTCAAATAATAAATTTGTCAATAAAAGATATCACTATATGGTTGCCCAACTAATTAATTAATTGGTCAATTTAAATTAGAGGTGTAAAATTAATTGTAGGGTGAAATAATTATACACCTATTTATATAGATCGTATTCGTGGTGGACTTTGGTTAGAAAACAATATGGGATATGAGATCCTCTTAATTATATATATAATGTCATGTAGGAGAGATAATCATTAAATCTTTCGAATTTGGATTGGAAATCACTTCACATTATAATTACAAGTATTAGTATTTTGAACAATTAATTGAAAGAAATATTGAGGGATTAATAAAATTATAATATAAAAATAAATCAAAAATTGTGTTTATTAGATTTTCTCCACTTTATTTGTCTGCAAGAAACTAATTGAAATTTAACTATACATATATTTAAAAGGATAGTGATAAAATATTGCTCTAAATATAAAAGGTAAAGATTAATTTAAATAAACATTTCTCCAAAATATAAAAATTTAGTTGAAATTAAACTCAGAAGTATAAATTTGAAACTATTCAATCTATGAATTCTGTTTAGAATGTGTGTTTGTCTCAAATTCGGTTAAAATTAATTTTACTATTCACATTAGATATCAGTTCAGTATAGTAATATCATCTAAATACCTAACTTAAGAATATCATATATTTAGATATAAAAATATTTTAAGCTATTCCGATTGATCTACAATATATATACCATTCCCAATTTTTGATTGAAAATTGACTATAAAAGAATTAGAAATTTAATTCAAAATATAAATTTAAAAATATACGATCGATGAAATTCATTTAGAATGTATATATATGTATCTATCTTAAAATCGATTAAAAAGTTATTTTACCACTCCTAGCTACCAATCCCGAATTGTGCTATCATTTAATTATCCGAATTAAAAAGGTTATATATATAGATATAAAAATATTTATAGCCACATGGACTCATTTAAAATATATACATGTACTCGTCTCAAATTCGATTAAAGAGTGATTTTACTATCAATTATCATCTCAAACCCGTACTTGTGTGTACTCGTGTAATGATACTCGTAATTATCTGAACACACTTAAAATTATAAATATAAGTTTTTACAATAATGGATACTACTCGTATTTTCTTATAGGTACTTGATTCTATCTTGCAAGTTTATGTTACTTTTTGTTTTATTAATATTATTAATTATTAATGCATGTAATGTAGATTAAATAGATTGATGTAGTAAATAAGATGTATGTAACCAAATGTAATATGTATAGAAATCAAACCATTCTATACTCAGTATGTATTGGACATACATACATATAGGAGCGTTAAGAATTTTACCATCGTATTGCTTTTGTAGGAGGACTAACAGATACTTCTCATTGCAAATTAAGGGAGCCTTATGAAAAGTATATTGGATTTCAAATAATTAAAATCTGGATTCTATTTTGATCACTTGGGATCATCTTCGACTTGTGTCCCACTTTCAATTGTTTTAGTTTATTTTTCTCATTTTTTGCTTCAATTTTGATTTCTTTGCTTTTATTTAATTTTGTAATTGTCAGGGCATATAACTATTTTTTTGCATTTAATTTCAATACATAGTTAATAATTGATTGTTCCATAGTTAGGGTATATGATATTTTAGGCCTCAGCGTTTACTAGTAGATACTAATTTGGGCTAATTTATATTATAGAAATGTTATTTTTAATAAAAAATTGTTAAAAGATTGATTTGACAATGGAACACATGTGAGATTCATAAATGTTGGGAGAGATAATTCGAACCGTAATTTAGCTAATAATGGAGTTAATTAAGAAACGGAAATAACTATTTACTACAATGAGTATACTATATAAGAGTATAATGCATTAAACTCTCTTATATTAAAAAAGATGTTTTATCTTCTATTATAACTATATTAACACGTGTTAAGTGCATACTTATAATATTACCATCATATCCAAATAGTTTGTGTGCGTAACACACGTACATAGTAGTAGATGTTACATCGTGTGAGAAGAGGAGAATCTCAATGAAGAAAGGCTGTTTAAATTTATTTTTTTATGTTCCATTTCAGAAGCCTCTCAGAAAAAAATGATATTGACCAAATTAGATATAAGTACAAATCTTGCCCAGTTTAGGGCCGGCCTAACTCAATTAAAATGGGGTGCAAAAAGTCTAAAATCGTTTTATGAATGAATAACCTTTTCTAAGCCATGCTACATTTATTTTGACAGCTATGTATTTATGTATAGATGATTTTAAATGAAAATTGAGTCTATTATTATATTTTAATTGACTAGCATTTGAAAATGTTATAACTAGCGCCTTGAGTCCCTTGACCTTTTTTTAAGTTGATCGGCGTTTCGAATTTCATAGATTACAATGAAACTGATGTGCCGTATTGTTGAATTTGTGGAACGAGGCATGACGACTCTATAAATGAGATATGACATGTAACTATCTATTTTTTCAATTCTTACATATATATCCATTATACGGCCGTATATGCACCGATTGATATATTATACATGCATATACACATTGGGTTTCGTAGTATTCTATCATCATATAGTATATAATATCCAATTTGAACAACATATTTTGAATATGTGGAAACACCAGAATTTAACGTATAACAACTCATTTTTATTTTTATATTTTAAACCTGATATTTGCAAACAAAAACATGCATATTACAAAATAAAATCATACATACTACTAAAATATAAATACGCACAAACATAAACTTGCAAACTTTAAAACATAAACTCGTAGGTTTCCATTCTCGATATATCTCTTTCTCTCTTCTTCAATATACACAAATAATTTTCTTGTTGATCATTTTTTTCCGACTTATGAGGCTAAGAGTAATTGATCTAAACGAGATAAGAAATTTTGGAGAAATCGGTCTCATATGTATTTTCGTGTTCAACATTATGTAGTCTTATGTTCAAACGCATGTAGTTTTCTGTTTTAAAGCATGCATATTTTGTTTTTCTGTATCACATAACAAATCAAATTATATAATTTGTGTTCAATTGTATGCAGTTTTATGTATAACAATATGCATTGTTGTGTTCAACTATATGTAGTTTTCTGTTAAACTACATGCATGTTTTTTTCCGGTATCACCTAACAAATAAAATTACTAATTTATCCTTATTGCAGCAAAATCAACGAAAATAAGCTTAAAAAATTCAAAAATCTCCATCATATGATCTATGAGATGAATGAATGAGATTGAGTACTACATATTATTTTGAATACTAATGTTTGAATACTATATAAGAGTTTGGTTCCAAAGAACCATTCTTATCCTAAAACTAAGAACCAAATGAATTAGTTATGAAAGTTGATGAATCCATTGAGAAAGTTAATGAATTCAAAATTCAAAATTTTCACCCGGTTCGAATCCATGAAGAACAAAAATTCTATTTTTGAATTGATAACTTTCGATGGATTCATCAACTTTCATTGAATCATCATTTTTGGTTCTCACATTCTCACGATAAAAATGGTTCTCATGTTAAGACCCTATATATATATATATATATATATATATATATATATATAGCGTGTGTTATGGTGAGAAAACTCTTTAGTGTAGGAAATAAGAATAGTAACACATCTTTCATATTTGTGTGGCACAACCAGAATTGATATGTTGCACATATTAGTTTAGCACATATTCCATCAATTCGTAGCACATATGTCAAATATATTAGTTTAGCACATCCTTCATTGCAGCGTAGCATAAGAAGGGTTCTAGTGCTGCACAGTAATCCACGTAGAACATAAAACTGTAGCACAATCGAAATTAAATCTCAATCATTGATCCAGCAAACTAAAAGCCCAGATTCATTCTCATTTCCTACCAAATTATTATTTCCTACATGAACCATCTCCTATATATATAATATTGCAACGTTTGACGTGTTTTTAAGTATTTAGTTATTAATATTATGGCCCCATGGCGTGTATTGTTATAAGACTATTGTTCTATGGTATTAGTTGGTCAATAATATTGTATATACTTCCTCCGTTTACAATAAATTTTGTATCGTAATTGTCTTATTCGTATTACTTTCTTTTTTATGACATTACTCCTTTTATTTCAACCTCAGAACTACTTTTTATTTACAAAAAATATCCATATCACTCACAACCGAACATATAGTGATATCTTTTCTCCATTCAAACAACACCACTAACAATTGTTAAAGCTCGTGTCGTCCACAAGTAATACGTTTATTGTGGACGAAGAGAGTATATACTTCGAGCAACTCTTATAGCTAGTATATTATATATGACACCGTGTCCCATTAGTACATCTATCAGTTTAATATGTTTTATAAAAATATAATTTATTATAACATTATGAACAATAATTAACTTTTATTTTAAAATATTGAAAGTAAAAAAAAATTATATACCTTAGTTTTGGACTTATCAACCTAATATGAATTATTAACTAATAAAAGTAAAATTAAATGACATAAAATAATTATATACTCTAATTGAGTGGAATAATCCTAATTAGTAAGTATAAAATGATATAAAATTATATAAAATAAAAATTGAAAGTAATTGGAACACCAATTTTGTTATACTGGATTCCATCCGAGTACACTGTATATGGATTTTACAAATTAGCTTGTGACTGACCAGTGGGCTAGTCTGTCAGTGTTCCACCCAGTGGTGACCTCGCCAGTTTTTTAACTCGTGCCCGTAACAGTATATTCGATAGATGGGACATTGGAGTGATTATTTTATCGAAATATTCTTTTATATCTTTTTCTTTGCTTTACTTTCGATTTTATTCAAGTGTTATTTTGCGTGGGAATAATCACATATATTCATGACAGAAAGCTAATATGTCTATCAAATGGTCATAGTCTTTTTCTTAATTATTTATTTTTATTAGTATTTATGCATTCATATCCGGTTAAAACCTTTGTCCCAACATCTATATATCTCAAGTTCTCAACCGTGTCCCGTCATTACATTTAATGGTTTTATAATATTTATTGCTAAAAATCAAAGATTAAATAATTATATATACTCTAAATATGGACTAATATCTGATAATAAATTAACTTTAAAAAATAAAATAATATGCTAAAAGTATTTGTATACACTAATTTGTATAAACAATCACAATTAACGATTGCATAATAAAACTAAAAATACAAAAATTGAAGAAAAAATGCAAAGAAATGTAAAATTTTAAAATTCATTAATTATTGTACAAATAAGAACTATTATTCCTACCAATGTGTCGGAGAGAAGCTTATAACACTATCTTATCCGGTTGTTCCTACAGAGACAAACGTGGTCACATAATGATTAATAATTAGTAGATTTGAGTAAAGATCAATGATCGAATTTTAGTAACTGTAGTATGAGAGTTTAACTGTCTTTAAGGTGACTTGTTATAGACACTAAGTATTGGTCCTCTCAGCTTCTTAGTCATTTAGTCACCGTGATTTATTCATTCACATTCTCATAAAATTGAAATACGAAAGTTCATATGAATGAGATTTCTCTTTTGGAACAAGCCAATACGTGTACCGTGTGGCTTTTACAGCGAATATACTCAGAATTCACCAAATTTGAGTTTATTGGGACTACATCTAGGATGGGCTAGCTAGTTGTTTTCCGGGTTTAAAAGTTTAATGGAAACTTGAGATTTGAACGTCTTTATCGTTATTAATATACAAAAACAGTATGCCCCATTTCTGTTGAAAGTGGTTGGAAATTAAATCCACAACATAAGTAAACGATAAGAATATTATTTGTTTGTGCGTATGCTGTTTGATCTCGGTTCGAATTCATCATGACGAGACCTTTAAATTTATATATCTAATTACAAAAAATTAATTATTTGTGGCTCGTAATCAATAACCCTAATCTGGCAACACTTATTTTGTCCCCTAATTATGTGATCGATTTATAACTTAATTGTAACACGCAAAATCATTTTACTTGCGTGGTTCTTAATTGTCTGTTACGTACGATTTTACATATAATGTTTGTAAAAGTTCACCCAACAAAATATTGAAGATTCTTTTAATTTTTGATGTTCGTGTATTGAACTAATGGTAGAGTGGATAATGTGTGATGCTAAAGGTTTCGTGTTCGAGTCCACCGTAACGTGACCTTTAAATTTTTGCATTAAATTGACTAAAATTTTTGGTATTTATTGGAAAACTTTCAAAATTATCCTAAAACACCTCGCAAACAATTGAAATTGTAGCTTTAGGTTTCAAATAGATCACAGAATAAGCTCATGAAATTATTAATATTATCAATGAATATAGTTATATCCTCAAATTCTTCAATTAATTAATTAATTATTCAATTAATTTTAATTAAAATTAATTAACTTAATAAATCTTAATTGTAAATTAATAAAATCATAATTATGAATTAATAAATCATAATTTTGAATAATAAACCCTAATTTTGAATTAATAAATCATAATTGGAATTAATAAACCCTAATTGAAATTAATAAACCCTAATTTGAATAATTAATCTTAATTATTAATTAATTAACTCTAATTATGAATTAATAAAACCTAATTTTGAATAATAACCCCTAATTTTGAATTAATAAACCTTACTTGTGAATTAATAAACCATAACTATAAATTAATAAATTTAATTATAAATTAACAAAATCTAATTATTCTTATTCACCATAATTAATATATAATTATTTTAATAAAAAAAAGATAAGTTCACAATTAGACGACCACCAAATTTTGTGAATTTCAATTCATATGCCACCGAAGAGCAGATAGATTATTGAAATGACTGCCGCAAAAATTAATATTCCTTCTTGATGGATTTCGTCTTTAAAAACACAGCCAACTGCATATTGTTATTTTGTTTTTCCGACAAGTTATCTGTTCTACTATTGTTATTTTTATATAAAAAACAAAACAAGTTGACTGTTATATTTTGTGGGGGTTATTGATTGCATATTACAAATTAAATCACGATGTTATAAGGAGGAAAAAATTAAAGGCATCAGTTACTTATTACTATTGACACATTGTTTTAAGATAGTCGATAAATGCTCGATCATACATATATTAATAATTCAAGACTATAATGACAAATGAAATAATTTGACGTGTTGGCTGGTAAAATTAATTAAAGGCGGAGTACATGTGAGAAAATTTGAAAATTGTAGTATTGTTAGTTCAGTTTTTTTTTTTTAAAATAAAGTTAAAATCATAGTGAATATGCATATATGATTTATATATAATCAATTAGTGTCTTTCTATCTATATATTCAAATAAAAATATTTTCATACTTCTTCGGTCCTATAAGTGACTCATATTCATTTTTTGGATGTTTCATTCTAAGTGACTCATTATAAAAAATGAATTATTTGTACTTACAAAAGTTCCTCGTATTCCATGAGCCACAATACCTTACATACGAAACACAATCATCTTTAATCTACGTGCTAAAAAGCAACTAGCAACTTAAAGCGGGACAGTGAGAGTATTACGCAATATGTGATAAGGCATGATATGTTTATCTTAAATGTCTTTTAACATGTAAGATTTCAATATCATATTTGATAATATGTACTCATTACGTCTCGCTCTAAATGTCTCATTGTTTTTGAGCACGTAGATTAATAAAGATTGTGTTTTTGTATATATGGCTCACGTAATTCGAATCATTTTTGTGTGTAGAAATGATTTTTTGGATATGTGCCACTTAGAATGGGACGACCTATAGATGATGCGAGCTACTTAGAACGGATAACCTGGAGTATTAGATATCTACCACATATAATTGTCTGGTATAATATAGTAAAATGATATACGAAATTTTAATTCCATTACATATATTTTAATTAATGCGATTAAAGTTAATTTAATCAAATAATAAACTAACATGTATTATAATTATATTAGATGCTATCGTATCCCATACGAGAGGTATACAGAATCTAATCTGTAGAATAAATATATATATATATATATATATAGATGGGTTTATCCGGATCAGAATCAATAAATAAATATCGGTTCTGGTTTTGGAACTGATCCATTAGATATCGGATCTGGGCCAGACCCGGACCATCAACTATGGGTTTGAAATGGTTCGGATCTGAGCGGGTCTAGAGCCAAAATCGGACTGAATCGAAACTGTTGTTTTAGAATTTAATGAGTTATGAGTAATTCCAGTTGGTATGAGTAAAAAGACTCATTGACAAGCTTACTTAAACTTAGGCTTGTCAATAGATGGGTTTTATTCGGATCAAAACTAGTAAATGATTATCAGTTCTGGTTTTGATTCTGAAATCAGACCCGGATCAGATCGGACCGGACCATCAAACTATAGGTCTAAACGGTCATGATCCAAAGCGAGTCTAGAATCGAAATCGGAATCAAAATCGTTGTTTTAAAATTTAATAGGCTATGAGCGATTCCGAATCAATCGGGTAAAACCCAACTATTGACATCCATATATATATATATATATATATATATATATATATATATATAGGGAGGTTAACGTGAGAACCATTTTTATTGTGAGCGTGAGAACCAAAACCGATGAATTCATCGTGAAAGTTGATGAATCCATTGTGAAAATTATCAATCCAAAAATAGAATTTTCGCCTCATGGGATTCGAACCCGGGTGAAAAATTCAATTTCAATTCATTAACTTTCTCAATGGATTCATCAACTTTCATAACTAATTCATTTGGTTCTTAGTTTTTAGGATAAGAATGGTTCTTATTTGAACCAAACTCTATATATATATATATATATATATATATATAGGAGATGGATCAGGTAGGAATGGATAATTTGGTAGGAAATAGAAATGAATCTGGGCCTTTGATTTGCTATATCAATGATTGAGATTTAATTTACGGGTGTGCTACAGTTTTGTGTTTTGTGTGCTATACGGATTATTGTGCAACACTATAACTCTTCTTGTGCTACGTTGCAATGAAAGATGTGCTAAACTAATATATTTAGCATATATGCTACGAATTGATGAAATATGTGCTAAACTAACATGTGCAATATAGTAATTCTGATTGTACTACAAAATATGAAAGATGTGCTACTATTCGTATTTTCGTACATTAAGGAGCTTTCTCACCATAACCAACCCCTATATATATATATATATATAGAGAGAGAGAGGTTCAAATAAGAACCAATTTTAACGTGAGAATTAAGAAAATTCTTTACGAATAAAATGAATATGCTATGAAAGTTAATGAATCTGACTGAAGTTAATGAATCAAAATTCGAATTTTCACCGGGTTCGAATCCCATGAGGCGAAAATTCTATTTTTTCTTATTCATTAACTTTCGCATGATTCATTAACTTTCATAACATATTCATTTCTCATGTTCTCACAATAAAAATAGTTCTCGCGTTAACTCTCCCATATATATATATATATATATATATATATATATATATATATGAAGTAGCAAATAATATACTCCCTCCATCCACCAAAATCGTTCATTGATTTTGGTGGCATGTGTCTTAATAAATTATAATGAGTGTAAAGTAAGTGAATATAAAAATATGTCATGAGGATGATAAATGAATATATTAATGAATATTGAGTGTAAAAAGGTGGGTCATATGTGGATTTTTTGTAAATAAATAGCTAGGTTTAGGATAAAAATGTAAAGCTGATGTTTCTAAAAAAAGGAAAGTGAATATTTTTCGTAGACAAACTAAAACGGAATTAAATACATAAATTTAATGGACGTAGCAAGTATATATTATTAAGTAGAAACAGCCCACGCTTACAGCCGATATAACAATGATTCACGTGAGATTGTGATATATGATAAATACAAATTATTGAGAAAGAGAGCGAGGGGACAAAAGTTGTTTAAATATAACTGGCAGGAGTACGAATAACAAGTTCACAGATGAGATATTAAGTTGGAGAAAATAAAGTAGGGGGAAGTATTAATTGGCTGGCAAAGCTCTACAAACTTGTGGCAGTTATTAATTTGCATGGAATTGTCAGCAGCAAAAATCGTATATATATAGGGTTGGGTTCCTGTAGTACCCGATTCCTAAAAAGTATGTAGTACTCAATCTAAATCATACATTTTGAACACGTGGACGCACCAAAATTTGACACGTGGTAACTCATTTTTCACTCAGGGGCAAAATGGGAAGGCACCCAACGGGCGCTGGGTGTCCGCCGGCGCTGGACAGGGGAATCCGCGAGCGTTGGGGTCTCCGCGGCCGTTGAGTTTGGGAAGAGACACTACAAAACACAGATAATGCATAGAGAATACGTAACAATGCATAGAGAATAATATAACAATGCATTCAAAATAACATAACAATGCATCGCATACAACCGGTGTTGGGTGCGCGTTGTGTCTTGACGCCGGATAGGGACGCCGGGTGCACGCCGACTGGGTAGGAATGCCGAGTGGACTCGACCGGGTAGGCGGCTGGGTGCTTGGCGTCGGCGCTAGGTTTGGGAAGAGTCACAACAAAACATAAATAATGCATATGAAATAACATGTCACGCATTTAAAACAATTAAATCTGCATTTAAAACAACATAACTTGCATCGCACGCACGCAACCGGTGTGCGTCGCGCGAAGCGACGTTAGCGTGCGTGCAAGCGGGCGCTGCGTGCGTCTTGAGGTATGGATGCCTGTGACGAGCGTTGGGGCGTTCTGACATGCATTAAAATTGAAATTCATATGCATGTTTGTGTTCAGTGAATGCATTTTGTGTTCATTTGAATGCATTGTTCAGTTCAACTATATGCATGGTTTATTTTCGAAATCACATAACAAATCAAATTACTAATCTACCATTATTATCACAAATTAACGTGTAAAAACTTTAAAAATCACACGTGAATCTCAGCCACACGATTAATAGGATGGATGGATGAGATTAAGTACTACATACTATCTGGAGCTTGGGTACTATTTGATCCCTCCTCTCTCTCTCTCTCTCTCTATATATATATATATATGGGACTTAAGAATCATTTTTAAAATATGAATATGAAAAATAAAAAATGATGAATAGATTATAAAAGTTGATGAATACAAAAATTACTGAATTCAAAACAATTAAAATTTTCGACCCTCATGAGAATCTAATCCATACAAAAATTTCGAATATTATGAATTCAGTAACTTTATTGATGGATTCATCAATTTCCATAACGAATTTATTTGGTCCTCACGTTCATACTTTTAAATAGTTTCTTATTTAAATTTTACTATGTATGTGTATATATCTGTGTGTTTATGTGTCGCAATTAATATAACTGATGGGTGTGCATATGATATGTCTACTAATTTTCAGCAATACAAAAGGGTTTATATTTTAATTTTAATTCATATGCATTACACTTATAATTTACAGGTACATGTATATGTCGGATTTCCGAGCTCGAAAAGTTCGACTCGGGACAATTTTATTATATTGTTGAATACCATAATATTAAAATTCAAACGAGGTTAGGATATTTTTTTTAAATGTTCAACATTGAGACGTTTTCGCACATGTTTCCATTTCAATTTTGAAAAACTATTATATGAAATTTGTTAATGAAGTGCAGTGTTGAAAAAATTGTTCCAATAAAGCCACTCTATATCCAAATATACTTGGACTGGTTTTGATATTTCCTAATCCAATTAAGATGGATCAAATAGTATCCAGTCTGAGCTAATATGTAGTATTGAATCCATTCATCTCATAGATCCTATGGTTGAGATTTTTCAAATTTTTTTAAGCTTGATTTCGTTATAGTAAGAGTATAATAGTAATTTGATTTGTTATGTGATTGCGAAAAACAAACCATGCATTTAGTTGAACTGAACAATGCATTTAAATGAACACACAAAAATACATGCAGTTGAACCTAATAATGCCTGTAGGTTGGAAGCGTGCGCCCATCGCCTAGCGCACGCCCCGCGGCCAGCGCGCGCCCTTTAGCTCCTGTTGACCAACAATGCATTTTTACATTTTGTAAGATGCATAAATATGTTTTATTAAATGCATTGACATGTTTTGTTAAATGCAAGTTTGTGTTTCATGCCAACATCCTGTTTTATGTTTTGTTAAATACGTTTTATGTTTTTCGACAATAAATCTTTCATTCATCATTCTCTGTCAATTCCGTCATCTCTTTCCATGATTAATCGACGAATTTCACTGTGAACTATCGACATAACTATCATCTTTCTCGATTCTTCAATTCTCTATCAAGTTCATCTTATATTTTTTTCTCAAAATCTATCAATTTTGTTCTCAATTTTTTTTCTTTCAAAATCTATTGTTTTTTATGTTCGTATGTAATATTGCTGCTATCCATCATCGCCGTAGTTATCTTCGCAGCCGTCGTCGTTGTAAAAAAAATGGAAGAAGAAGAATGATTTGCTTTCTTTAAATTTTGCCCATTGCAAAAAAAAAATGAAAGGAAAAGGAGCTGCCACGTGTGAGCTTGTGGTGCGACCATATGTTCAAAATATGTGGTTTAGATTGAGTATTACATACTATCTGAGGTCTGAGTACTATGAAACAGATCAGAATTCCTGGCCTTCTACTTCTACAGATTGATTTAAACAAGACTAACATGCGAGATGAAATGACAATCAATTTTTACCACAATGGTATGATTGATTTCATGGAATTCAGTTATACAGAAAAAACAGAAGACCTAATGAACAAATTGGGAGAAAATTTTCTATTGACAGCTGGCAATATTTCATCCTTATCTTCCAAATCAATGGTCTATTGCAAAATTCTAGCTTCTCTTCCAGAAGCTACATCTCACAGTTATCGTCCAACTAGAAAAAGAATTTATTCGATGACATTGAATATTACGGACGATATCTTGGACACTGATGTAAAAAGAGGAACGGATCATTTTACATTTCATGATTCAAGAACAAATTAACATATTTCGAAGTCCGAAAACATCCTAAACTTGAATTATGGATGAAGTATAAACTTGCAAATTGAAGGACATTATTTACAAATATGGGTAACACCAAATTGAATATGTTCCTTCCTTTCAATGAGAAGGTGATAGTCTTGCGAGATGAAGAAATTGCTATCATCAATACGAGATAAAGAAGAAGAAGACATTGATGATTCTCAAAGCTGCGACACAATTCCAGAGACTCATCGAGACTTTTGAAAGATTAGACATATTTGTGTCAATTATTAGTTTGTAACTGTTTCTCTTTTGTAATTTTCTTCTTTTTCCTGTTTTTCTTTTACACGTATAGGAAACGTGTATCAATAAATTAATTAGCATTCAAATCAAGTTGATGGCGTGTAACAAAGTTGGTCATCCTAACTAGGTAGCTAGCTAGATAGGTTGATAGGTAGATAAAATGTCATTATGACATTTGACAAAAAATATTGTAATAGTAGTTTTGTTTTGCCTATAAAAAGGCATATAATCGTTCATTGTAAACACACACCAAGAGAGTAAAAAATCCTTTGCATTCTCCAAAAAAATCATGAGTTTCTAAGTTTCTTGTTTTCTTACTCCTATAGCCGATAGCAAATTCGATACCCGTCCTTGAGAGCAAATAATATATCCCAACATAAAAAAAATAAAAAATTCCTTCACTTCCGCTGAACATATTTTCTGGAAACGAAGGCTCCGTCCCTGTTTTCTCCATAAAAAGAGTTCTGTGTGAGCTCTATCTGGTATAATTTATATTTCCTTTCTTTTTTGTGGTTTAATGTGTAACCCGAAAAAACACACCCTACGAAAGTGAAGGGATTTTTATTTTATTTTTTTATGTTGGGATATATTATTTGGCTCTCAAGGATGGGTATCGAATTTGCTATCGACTATAGGAGTAAGAAAACAAGAAACTTAGAAACTCATGATTTTTTGGAGAATGCAAAGGATTTTTTTCTCTCTTGGTGTGTAGAGTTGATTTTTGAGAAACTCTTAAACCATATATGTATATTATGCTTATTTTGTTATGTTGTTTTAAAATTGGGATATGTTTAATCATAAGAATAGGATGGTATACTGATTTGTTTGAAGCTTTAGGGTAAGAAATTTTTAATCATAGATCAAAACTCTTTTGTTCAATCGATTTCTCGATCCGCACAATCTTAAGGATAAGCATAAAATATCGTGTGACAATCATAATTTTATTTGTCGGTTTGAACGAAAATTTAAACATATATTGCATTCGAAAATAATCATTTAAATAGTATTACAGATTTAATTATAAATTTAAACCGTAATCTAGAAAATAATAAAACCGATAATTATAACTTACTTAAATAAATAATACAAAGTAATCAAGAAAAGAATAAATTAATTAAACAGATTAGTGAAAATTTCGACTATATTAAAGAACAAAATAATCAAATCATCTCGAAATTAAACAGCTTAAATAAAAATTTGCCTAGTAAAAGCGAGATTAATCGGTTAAGTTACTTAATAGATAATTTAAAATCAAAGAAAGTTGAATTGGAAACTAAAAACTATTAGGAGAAATTGAATTACAAATCGGTGAAACTTTTAATAAATTAGAAAAAAAAAAAAATAATAAACTAATTGACCAAGATATTGATAATATTACACAAGCTATAAATAATTTAAGTTTAGGATCACAAGAAAGACCTAGAAAAATAACCCCTACAATTTATAATTATTGGAAACCTAAAAAATGAGTAATTTCAGACCATTTTCTGGAAACTCACAAACTATACAGCAAGATAGAAATTCTACAAGCAATATAAATGAAATTATTACTTCAGATACATTTTTACATAGAATTTTAAGTTCTAGAAGAGGATCTGGAAGTAATAGTTCTCAACAAACTATACAATTAGAAGAAGAAATAGATGTTGATAGAAATTTAGAAATTTACAATAATCATAGTTTTGAAATTTTACAACCAAGGGTTTTATATCAAGCAGGAATAATAAATATAAACACAAACTTTATTAGAGGAAGTAGAGAAGTAAGTACTAGAGTAGTTGATGGTACAATGTAATTTATAGATTTACTATCACCAGAAACTATAAAGAAATTAATTAAAAGTAATAAACTATTTTCACATATAGGATTAATAATAATAGGAATAAAAGCATTTGGAAGACAAGAGGTAGGAACAAAAGCTTTTATCATTAATTACTGGATCAATCATGGCAACAAGATGTTAAAAGAGCTATTATATCGTGAATGGAAGTAGATTTAAATAAAAATTCAAGATTATTTTATTGTGCCCCGATATTTTAAAAGATACCGTGGATATAAGTAAAATAAAATTACAATACAAACTAAAGGGTATACAAATTATGAAGGAAATAATTTAGTAATAAGCGTTGGAGTATTAGGAAAATGAGTACATCTTCAAGTATGAAATATAAAGTTAATATTGAAAAAATGATAAAAGTCTTTGCTTCAAAAGGAATTAAAATGATAGAACCACAAAAAATTGATCCTACTGAATTAGTAGGATTAGAATGGAATTTAGAAGATTTAAAAGAAATCTAATAAAATTTTAGTTCCACAAAAAGTATTATTTATGATAATAATGGACAAGCCAATTTAAGATTTACAAATTTTGTAAAAGAAACAATAAAATGAGGAAAATGATGAAGATGATGATGATATGAAATAAACTATAACTTAATGAATGAATATTATGATAGAGAACCAATTTATGATCTGATTAGAAGAAATAGACACATTAGAATTAATGTAAACAGAAATGATAGGATATTGTCAATTTAATAACGAAGATTATGACAATAATTTAGAAAATAATATAAATTTGAAGCAGGGTTCAAGTTTGAAGAAACAAAACAACAATAGATGAAATAATTAATAAAAATTTCTTGAAATAAATTTACAAGATCAAATTGATGATATGTTAATAGAATGTATTACATAATTAGGAATGAATTCTAACCAAGCTTATAAAGAATTAGAAAAATAATTCAACCTACCATTAGTTTCAGAAATTGAACAAGGAAAAATTATGATAAGTGATTTCTATAAAATTAATAATAGAGAAACTAATTTTATGGACGTTTCTATGACTCCTAGTAATAAAAGACCTAAACCAGAATTTATACAATAAGGAGAAGGTAGTACAACAGGACAAGGTAGACAAAATTGGATACCACCAAGCCCAATATGAAGGAGAATCTCGAATAATTGGAAAAGGAAAAAGAGCTCAATAGAAAAATTATACGGTGGAGATATGTTATATATAGAAGAACAAAGCCCACAATTATGGGAGATGAAGTTTTAGTTTGGGAACAAACAGTAGTAAGAAATTGGGAAAAGAAAAAGAGGAGATATGGATATGTTTTCTTATTTAGAAACAACTTTAGGTCCAATGACCTTAGGATTATGGTAAAGTAAAAATCTCAAGCTCTGATGAAATAAATCAATTAAAAGCATTAGGAGATAATCCTTATAATTTTACAAGTGCGATAAGACTATTAATAATAGGTGTTGATCCAACAAAAGATAATACATTTTGCAAGATCTGACAATAAGAAATTTAGAACAATTAAGTATTTCGATTTTAAATATATAAGAGAATTTACAAATGATTTTGTTAGATTATTATCACAAACCTGGTAGAAAGATGGAAGATGAATTATGTAATAAATATTTTATAAAACTTCGGAGATTTAGGAAAACAAATACATGAAGCATGGGAAGTAACTACTCAATTTAGGAATAGGACCAAGAATAACTTTTACATTTAAATATTTAGAAGATAGATGTAAAGATACAGTAATAAAAGAACAAATAAAAAGACAAGCATGAGCATTTTGTAAAACTGCTATTTATACACCTCAAGCTTATGGATATTACAAAAAACCATATAAAAAAGGTATTAAAAAAAGTACTACTTATAAATATAATAAGAATAAAGATAGAAATAGATATGTTAAGAAACCTTACAAAAGAAAGTGTAGATGTTTTATATGTGACTCAGAAAAATATTTAGCTAATAAATGTCCCAATAAAAATAAAAATTATGAAAGAACAAATTTAATAGAAGAAATAGGAGAATATAATATAGAAGTTATAAACTCAGAAGATTCTGATAATGAATCAATCTATAGTATTTATACAGAATATGAAAATGAAAAAGAAATAGATCCTACAGTAGTAACATATACGTATATGAATACATTAAATGATTGTTTACATTATTGGATTAAAGAAAAAGGAAATAACCATATACCATGTATAAATTATAAATTATACCCAGAAATTACAAGAAGATATCAATGTAATAAATGCTTTGAAGAAATATGTTTCTTATGTTTAGAAAAATTATTTGGAATAAAAACCGAATTAAAAGGAAAAGCTAAAATTGAAGAAAATAAAATATCGATATTTATAAAATAAAATTAGAAAACATGAAGTAATGTTAGAACTATATAATCATAAATATTTAAAATTAGAAAATAAATACGAAGAACTCCAAAAAGGATAGAAGCTATAGAATATACATTAAATGATTATAAAAAATTTGAAAATATTGAACTAAATCAAATGGCAGAACAAATAGAGGAAGAGGAAAAATATTAATAAATAATAGTAATAATACAAAAATTCAATTCTGACAACTCTAATAAATATTCAATGTAGATTATGGATAAATAATGAAAATCATTTTGATTTAAATGCTATATTAGACACTGGAAGTACTAAAAGTTTAATAGGATATAGTTTGATAGATCCTAAGTTTAATAAATTATTAAATTATAAAATAGAAACTAGAACATTTGAAAATAGAATTATGAAAATTACACAATCGCTTAGAACCAAGCTGGAATACAATTTTTAAATTTTGCTGGTAATTATAGTTTAAAATATGATTTATCTCAGGTAATAATAAATCCAAAAGAAACTAATTCTAAAGATTTCTTATTAGGATTAAATTTTATTACTAGTTTAAATGGTAATTTAACAATTGCTAAAATTTTATTACACTAAGTAAACAAGTTTATAGTTTTTCAACACATAGATATACACATACATCGAGTTTGCTCATAGCGTGGTGGACTAGGAGAATTAGATTTTTAAAACAAATACAAAACAAACAAAATAATTTTATTGAAAATGAAGCTATAAAATTATTCTCACAATTTATTTCACAAGAATCGAAAAAGGGCCGATATTACAACAAGTAAAAATTATCCTATAATATTAAGATTAGAAAAATTAGGACTAATAGGAGACGATATTACAAAGGCAAAAGTAAATTATGTTTGTAAAATAAAATAAAGTTACCCGAAATTACAATTAGAACAAAAATGGAGAGTATAGTCGAGAAGATGTAGAAGAGTTTAGAAAACAAATTAATGAAATGCTAAAACAAGGATTAATTAGACATTCGAAAGTCCTCATAGATCTACGACTTTTATAGTTAGAAATCATTCGAGAAATAAAAGAGGAAAACCAAGGATAGTATACAATTATAAAAGATTAAATGATAATTGTGAAGATGATGGTTATAACATACCAAATAAAGAAACTTTAATAGCACTTCTACAAAATAAAAAGATATTTAGTAAATTTGATTTAAAAAGTGGATATAATCAGTTAAAATTAGAAGAATGGTTTAAACCATGGACTGCTTTTACTTGTCCAGAAGGACAATTTGAATGAAATGTATTAAGTTTTGGATTAAAAAATGCACCTGCTATATTTCAAAGATTTATGGATAGTATATTTTTAAAATATAAATTTTTTTTAATATATATTGATGATATTCTTATAGCAAGTGATAACTTAAAAGAACATGAAGAACATTTAAATATTATATTTAAGGAAATTGAAAAGAATGGTATAGTAATTAGTAAAAGGAAAATGAAATTATTTAAAAGAAAAATTTCATTTTTAGGATTATAAATTGAAATGGAAAAATAGAATTACAACCTCATATTGCTACTAAAATTTTAGAATTTTCGAATAAATTAACAAATTTAAAACAAATACAATCATTCTTAGGACTTGTAAATTATGCTAGGAAGTTTGTTCCAAATCTTAGCAAATTAGTTAGTCCGTTATATAGTAAAACTACAAAAAAATGGTCAACGACATTTCAATATAGAAGATGAAAAACTTATCCAAAAAATTAAAAATGAAATAAAAAATATTAAACCTTTAGAATTACCTACAAGTGATAATTATATAATTATTCAATGTGATGGATGTAAAGAAGGATGGGGAGCGGTATTAATTTGTAAACCCCATAAATTCAGTCCAAAAAATGAAGAAAGAATAGCTGCTTATGCTAGTGGAAACTTTAATAAAACAGGTTTAAATTGGACATCTTTAGATTATGAAATACAAGCATTAATAAATTCTTTAGAAAAATTTAAAATATAGTTAAAAAATGAATTCACTGTTAGAACAGATTGTGAAGCCATTGTAAAATTTATTAATAATGCTAATAGTAAAAAAGTTAATAAAACAAGATGGATAAATTTATAACAAATAATTCAAGGAAATAATTATAGAATAAAATTTGAATATATAAAAGGTAAAGATAATAATATTGCTGACCTATTATCTAGAAAGATAAATCGTCTTTTCTATGCAGGAAATGGATAGAAAGATTATAAAGCCTTCAAAAGGAAAAGAAAAGATTACACAACCCGAAGTCTCTAAGACCAGAAGAGAAGAAAAGTTATACAGTTCAGGATCTGAAAGAAATTATCCAATGGATATTTCTTCAGACGAAGAAAGCAAAAGTATTACACACTTCTCCAAGCTAAGAGAATCCAAAGATTACAAAATGAAATTCAATTTGGAGCAAGAACTTTACAAAATGCTCAAATCCGCTATGCGCTTCGTAGCAATTACAAAGGTTACACGAAACAACGAGGTTATCCTTGATAATCAGTGGCACATTCAAACATTGCCAAAAGCTACAGCTTTCAAAGTTCGAGTTTTAAATGCTCTGGCATTTTATTTTTCTGACCAAAATCAAAAACCAGAGCAACCCCAAAAGAAGTTTACACATTATGTTATTTTCAGAGGAACCAAAATTAGAGTTTTTCATAACTTTAATACTGTTCGAAAATACATTAATTGTCCTAAACCTCTTTGGAAAGGTTATTACAATTTTTCAGAAGCACTATCAAATGCTAAAGAATCCTTTGGTTTACAAGAATTTTTTATTGAACCAGAGGAAGTCAAAAGTTTTGCTCAAATTGCACAAGAAACCCCAAGTAATGTGATTCAACATCAGTCTTCTTTGCTAAAAAATTATGAATCACACCTTGTGGATTTTGAAAAGAAAATTTCGATCTTAACAATCAATTGAAAAGTTTACAAAATGATTGTAATTACAAAGATCGACGATCTCGGTCATGGAATCAACTATTACAAAGTTGAATCAAAATTTGATTTTTAAAACTAAAACCCAAGTATGTTCCACCTCCAAGAAGTTTTGAAAATTTTAAAACTAGAATTCTTGATATTCCTTGAGAGAAACAATGGAACCGATCTAGAAATTGTTCCCGACCTTGAGGAAATTATTTCTACAAAAGTTTTACAAGGATTTCCTCAAAACCTTGTTGATTTACAAAGAAAATTGTTGAAATTTATTTCAATGAATCAAAATTCAAGGCGTAAAAGTCATACAAATGCACGATGTTTATAAAATTATACGAGAAAGAAGGGATATTAATTGATGAGCAGATCGTAATTCTCGGCCTTCTACTTCTCTGATTGATTTAAACAAGACCGACATGCGGATGAAATGACAATCAATTTTACCACAATGGTATGATTGATTTCATGGAATTGATTATCTGACGAAAAATAGAAGACCTAATGAACAAATTGGGAGAAAATTTCTATTGACAACGGCAATATTTCATCCTTATCTTCCAAATCAAAGGTCTCATCAGTAAAATTCTAGCTTCTCTTCCAAAAGCTACATCTCACGCTTATCGCCCGACTAGAAAAGGAATTTATTCGACAGACATTGAATATTACGGGCGATATCTTGGATCGATGTAAAAGAGGAACCGATCATTTTACATTTCAAGATTCAAGAACAAATTAACATATTTCGAAGTTTGAAAACATCCCTAAACTTGAATTATGGATGAAGTATAAACTTGCAATGAAGGACATTATTTACAAATATGGGTAACACCAAATTGGAATATGTTCCTTCCTTTCAGCGGAGAAGGTGATAGTCTTGCAGATGAAGAAATTGCTATCATCAATACAGATAAAGAAGAAGAAGACATTGATGATTCTCAAAGCTGCGACACAATTCCAGAGACTCATCGAGACTTTTGAAAGATTAGACATATTTGTGTCAATTATTAGTTTATGCGTTTCTCTTTTGTAATTTTCTTCTTTTTCTGTTTTTCTTTTACACGATAGGAAGCGTGTATCAATAAATTAATTAGCATTCAAATCAAGTTGATGGCGTGTAACAAAGTTGGCCATCCTAACTAGGTAGCTAGCTAGATAGGTAGATAGGTAGATAAAATATCATTATGACATTTGACAAAAAATATTGTAATAGTAGTTTTGTTTTGCCTATAAAAAGGCATATAATCGTTCATTGTAAACACACACCAAGAGAGTAAAAAATCCTTTGCATTCTCCAAAAAATCATGAGTTTCTAAGTTTCTTATTTTCTTACTCCTATAGTCGATAGCAAATTCGATACCCATCCTTGAGAGCCAAATAATATATCCCAACATAAAAAAAAAAACACACACACACATATAATTAGGTTCTAATGAGAACCAATTTTTATCCTAAAAACTAATAATCAAATGAATTCATTATGAAAATTGATCTATTGGGAAAGTTACTGAATTCAAAAATTCGAAATTTTTCACTCGAGTTTGAATATGATGGGCAAAATTCCATTTTTTGGATTCAGTAACTTTTTCAACGAATTCATCAACTTTCATAATGAATTCATCATTTTTTTTGTTTTCACGTTCTCCCGATAAAAATGGTTCTCACGTTAACCATTCCCTATATATATCATACTCATAGGATTCAAGATTCGTAATATATACATCACCTATATTTGAATCTCATAATGGGCAAAAGTTCCGTTTCTTTAATGTTATATAGTACCTAATCAGTATCACTTATTGTTTATATGTGGACATTCTAGATTGATGTCACGTGGATCCACGTTTTCAATTTTTTTTCCTTCTAAAATATGATGGGGGTATTATCATAAATATGCATACACCGTGAATTACTTTACGCATATTTTTGTTTAATAGTGTGCATTTTTTGTGACTTTCTGAAATAAGCCGATTCCGCCTCTTGCCATCTCCTGTTCCGATGGTTTCCGCAAGTTTCTGTATAATTGTATGCAATGTAATTATTTATCATTGTAGGCATGTCATCACTCTTGCATATTTCTCTTTCTCTCTTCTCCATTTTTATACAAAAGCCTTCCCAATTCTATCGATCTGTCTCCCTCTTTCTCACTTAAGATCCAGCCAAATAAGCCATTGAAACCACCACAGCCTCCACCATCGGCCTCTTCTTTCATCTCATAAAGCGTGTCTGAAAAAATCATCACAATCATTCGTCTTAATTAATTAGACCAAGAAACATGAAACAATTTTTAATGTTAATCATTTGTTTTCTTTCGAATTCTCTGTATTCTATGAAACTATAAGAAAGGGATCTAAAAGAAAGAGAATATAGTTTGGAGCAATCAATCAATCTTTAATACATATTTATATTGACCATATGTGTCATATCCCGTCTTTCTTAATAAGATTAGAAGGACTTTCGAACTTAGAATTATAAGATAATTCGTGCCCGATGAAAGAAAATTTTTAAATTCCAACAAAAGATTTATTTCATTGAATTTTATGAAGTGATAATGAGAATTATTATATATAATATGATAATCGAATACGATTTATATATATATATTTTATATAAATCATTATATCAATAATATCATGTCAACGTTTAAATTATTAATTCATCGTCCTTAGGATCGAATTTGAAGCCCGTGAGAATAAATCGTATAATGGGCTTTGGTTTAACGAGGCCCAAAACGAAGCCCATGGGTAATAAAAACCACACTATATAAGCTTCTTCTTCCTCCTTGAAACCTAGCCTCCCAAATCTCACTCATTCTTGCAACTTCAAGAAAACAAATCCTCAAAGGTGACTTTAATTCCCTCTTCATTTTTTATGAGTATATGCGTATATATGTATGTATATGATTGTAGGTGTGTCGTATGTTGAGAGAGATGTTTGAGAGAGGGGCCGAGAGGTGACGGACGAGAGGTGAGGAGAGGGTCGGTGGCCTTGGCGCCGTGATGGCTAGGTCTTGTGATGGCCGTCGTGTGTGTGTGTTGTGCTCGCCGTCGTTCGTGTGTGTGTGTGTTCGTGTATGTGTGTGTCATCGTATGTGTGTGTGTGTGAGTGTCTGCGAGAAGGGAGGCGATGGTGGTGGCCGTAGCCAGACGTCGTCGGGATCCAGCGTCTACACACGGCTTGTTGTCGTCGTGAGTGTGTATTCATGTGTGTGTGTGTGTACATCTCGGTGTGTGTGCATGCGTGTGTGAGTGTGAAGAAGAGCGAGAGAGAGGAGAAAGAGAGAGGAGGGACGAGAGGAGGTCACGGTCGCGACGACGGCGCAACTCGTCGACCAGCGACGGCGTCGGTGTGTGTGCGTGCATGTGTGAGTGCGTGAGCGAGAGAGAGAGAACAGTGAGAAGAGAGATGAGAGAGATAGAGAGTGAAATGAAAAAAAAATGGAGGTCGTCGAATTACGGTGGCCGTGGCATTGAAAAACTACTTAAAAATGAATGATTTTAGGTTTAGGGTTTGTGAAGTGTTTTGGGCTTTTCCATCTTATTTAATTAGTTTAGTTGGGCCTTGTAATGGTTGGGCTTAATCTATTTAAAATGTTTTGGGTGAGGGTTTTAATTAAAGGAATTGAGCCTTGTTCATTATTAATTCATGGGTTGGTGAGTTTAATTTAAAGTGTTGGTGACCTTATTTTAAATTATGGGCGTTCCATTTTAAAAAATGTATGGGCTGAAATTATTTTATAATAGTTGGGCTAAGATTTATTTAATGATTGAGCTTTAATTTAATTAAGGATTTGACTTGCTTTAATTAATTAAATCCTTGGACTTTAATTAATTAAATAAATATGATTTAACCTTAAGACTTAATTAATTAAATTATATTAAGTCTAATTAATTAAATAATTAACTCAAACTTAATGATAAGTTTAAATTGTTTAATTATGGTAAGTAAATTAATTAATTAATTAATTACTATTAAGTTTAATTAATTAATTGATTAAGTTAATGTTAAGTTCAAGTTTAATTTACTTTTAATTATGATTAAGACCTACTTAATTAATGTAATTAATTTCTTTTAATGAAATTAATTAAGTTAGAATAATTAAATAAATTAAATTATGCTAGTCAAGTGCATAATTTGATAATTATATTATGTGTTATATTAGCGAGAGTCCTTAATATATATATATATATATATATATATATATGATTCTAGTATGCAATTTAATTGCATTATACTTTTAAAAAGTATTTAACAAAAGAAGATTATGAAATTAAATTTTTTAAACGAAAAGTCGAGCAAGGTATTGTTGGTGCCTTAGCCGATATAAATTAGTTTTCAAATTTAATTATATTTTGAAAACTTCGGGCTTAACGAATCATAAGCTAGTATCCTCTTTTACTTGAATTTAAGGCTAGCTTTTGAGACCTATTAAGATTAGTGCTTCTTGTAGGTTTTATCGATCAGGGGATTAGCTGCTTTCGAGACACATATTATTGTGATTTCTTGAGCTTTGTCCTATCAAGGTGGGCTTACTTTACAAAAGTATATTTGAGTTATATGCTCGATATTTCATGAAATCTGTTGTTTATCCAATAAAATATTTTTGTATGCGCTTGATTACTCTTGTAAAAGAGTTATTATAGGTCCTTTTAATGATAAAAGCCTCGGTTGTTGTATGTTACTTTCCTTTGTTTGTCCTTGTCTTGCTTGTGTTTCTCTTGTTTGCGTGTGTTTGTGTGAAGGATTGAGTCGATGAAAATAAAGGGTTTTAGTTGTTTTGAGCGTTATTTATATAATTATAACATGTTGCGGGAAGAGCGGCGTGAAGACGAGGCCGAGCTCGTGGCGAGCTTGACTTTGATGTAAGAGGAAGGACTGAGCAGTAATGCTTGAAAAATGTGGGGGACGGTCGGGCTACTAAGACGAAATCAACGCTGGGAAAAGTGACACCCGAGCTCAAAATTGACGAGCTTGTAAGTGGAACCAAACTCAGGGAGAAAAGAGAGTGAGGCCGAGCTCGCGTCCTTCCGAGCTCAAAGATTGAAAAGTTCACAAGTATGAAGGCGACCTCGAGGTCGAGCTCGGGCAAGTGTTGAACTCCTCAATAAGATTGAAAGTGGGCGAGGCTCGTGGTCGAGCTCATGACGGAAGCCCACCGCAAGTATGGATGAGCTCGTGTTCGAGAAAGTAAGGTCGGACTCATTGGCAAAGTAAAGCCGTGTGAGCCGAGCTCGGTAAAGCGAAATCCAGGCCGTGCTTTCGGGAAGGAAGCAGTAGCATGGAAAGTGGGTTAATTCTCGAAGAAGAAATCGGCGGGACCACGGCCACGTGGCGGCTGACTGAAATTGAAAGAGACACGCTCTGCATCCGGTGAGCTAACCGAAAAGAAAAAGGATCGAGGAGCAGGCGCGGCGGCAGTGCAGTCTGTACCTCTCAAGCGCGGGAGGTTGTTATTAAAGGAGTTGGCAACAATCGAAAGGGGATTACGGATATCGACATTTTGGGGAGTTACGGAGGATAGAGAACATCCGGAGTAAGGAAGAAGGTGCGAATTCTTGGAGAGGAAGTCATCGGAAGAGACGGCGATCCAAGAGCTTACATCTGATTCCGATAACTAATTCTTTATCTTTTCTTAAACCTTGTTAATCTGTTATGGTTGTTGCTTATTTCAATGTTGTTAAACACTTCGCTATGAGCTAAACCTTTATGATTTGATTTTTGAGGAAACCCATTGCTCGCGTGTGAGCGCAGATTCTACTTGTCTTGCCAAATCACTATTGTTTTATTGGGGTTGTTTATATCTCACTTGTGATTGATCACCATTAGTCGGATCGTAGTTCTATAATTCTTTGGGAAGTTGTTATAGAATGGAAAACAATAAAGCGACATTAAGAACATGATTTTAATGTTATGTGTGTAAATAGCATAGGAATATGCATTTACCTTGCGTGACAAATATGAATGGATTAGTAATGATATTCTAAGAGCGATTCGATATAGGAATATATGGATGGATCTATAGAATATAATCTTAGATTTGGGAAAATACTAAGAATCGAAGTTCATGTCGTAGTGATAATGCAAGATAATCTTGTAGCAATATTTAGAAAAGAGCATGGGTGGAATCGAGAAATCAAGTCATTTCTCTACCTTGATAACGGTAATCTCCTAGTTTTCTATGTCATTTGTCCACTTCGCCGTGCAAGTCATTTTAATTTTAGTTATTTGGTTTTATATTCTAGTTCGTATCGGTTCGTCCATCTCCTTATTTTGCAAAATTCTGATCTCGTGATTTAAAAGTGCATTCCACAATGGATTCGATCTCGGAATACTTAGTGTATTACTTGTTGATTACGTGCACTTGCGTATAGTATATTCACATCAAAAGAAATATTTGACAACAAGTTTTTGGCGCCGTTCGGGAACCGCCAATTATAAATTACGAGATTGAAATTTTGTGTTTCTTTGTGTCGTGACTCACTCTGGTCATTACCTTTTTGTGTGAGCAGGGGTTACGGGATTGTGGTTTATCGCAAGGCAAAAGCGCAAGTGACCCACCGCTTAGATCCAGATTGAGCGCACCTTTCGTAGAAAGGCGCCGACAACGAGTTCGCGAGCGCTGAACGAGATAGCCGCGGCGGGGAGAGAGGCACACAATGGCGAAAATGCCATTGTCATCGATGATCGGGAAAGGGTATACGTGACTCGCTAACCCAGTTTTAACGGTGAATCCGGAATTACAAGACCGAGTACAAGCGAACCGATTCGAATGAAGCCGGTCATGTTTGAGATCTCCAAACAGTGGGGCAATTTAGTGGTTAAGCCACGGAGGATCCACATCTCCACCTTCGATCATTTACGGAGGTCGTGACTCATTTAAGCTACCGGTGTTCGGCAAATTTGAGACTTGATTATTCCTTTTTAAGCTACGAGATCGTGCAAAAGCATGGTGAGCGGTCTTCCATCAAATTCCATCACCTCGTGGAGCGAGCTCGTGAAATTTTTTGATGAAGTACTTCCGCCCACCAAGAATGCAAGATTCGGAATGACATCATGTCATTTCGTGAGAATAATGAAGAGTCGGTGTCTGCGAGCTTGGGGCGATATAAGGAAATGCTACGAAATGTCCTCGTCACGGCATTCCGCCTTTCATTCAACCGAGACCTTCTGATGGTCTCAATCGTCGACACGTTTGGTGCTTGATGCCTCGCAAATGGAGCTATTCTTTCGAAGTCATACAACGAAGCATACGAGATATTGGAAAGGATCGCGAGATAACAATTGCCAATGGTCAAATTCTCGTGCGCCAATAGGAAAGAAATCGGTCATTTGGTGTGTTGGAGGTTGATGCCACGACGGCATGCTGAGCCAGTAGCATCCATGAGTAACATGTTAAAAGGATTGCAAGTACCTAATCCGGTGCGGTAAGCGAGTAGTCCATGGTCGCACCTACCATGCAAGTAAATGAGGTGTCGTGCGTATATTGTGGAGAAGGGCATACCTTCGAGAGTTGCCGTCAAACCCGACCTCGATCATTATCCGGGAAATCGAGTGGACGGAGGAACAACCACTTATTCACAAACGTCATATCCGGGTGGCGACAACATCCTAATTTCTCATGGGGAGGCGGTCCGGATCAAGCGATGGTGGAAATTTTGAAAACCACATATCCACAAAATTACCAACCAAAGCGACAACAAGCCGCCCCACGCCAAGACTATTGAAACCTTGATGAAGGAATACATGGCTAAAACAGATCTTTATGTCTGAGGGCAATCCACATTGCGGAATTTGGAAGTCGGATCGGACAATTAGCCATGAGATTAAAACCGACCTCTTGGGAATTTGCCAGTGACACGGAGAATCACGAAAAGATAAAGAAACAGTCAAAGCTGTCACGTTACGAAGTGGAAAGCGGATCAGGGAACCGGGCTGCCGGACCGAGAAGAAAAGGTGAGTCCTCAACAAGTAACAACCAGGTCGCTACCACGGAAAATCGAAGCGATCTGCAATGCCGAGTGCTGCGGCAACAAATCCGTTACCAAACCTTACGGACGAAGTGGTGTATCATCCACCACCTCCTTTTCGAAAGGTTGAAGAAGCAGCGAGGATACCCGGTTTGAAGATTCCTTGATGTTACGAAGCAATTACATATCAACGTCCCTTTGGTAGGCGTTGGAACAAATGCCGAACTATGTGAAGTTCTTGAAGGACATCGACCAAGAAGAGACGGTTGGGCGAGTTTGAAAGCGGTGGCGGATGAAAGTAGTAGTGCGATGCTAAAGAGCAAGCTCACTCCAAGTTGAAAGATCCGGGAGTTTTACAATTCCATGCTCGATTGGAGGGCGCGACGTCGGTCGTCGTTATGTGACCTCGGGCAAGCATAAATTTGATGCCGCTCTCAATATTTAAAAAGCTCGGGATAGGAGAGCGAGGCCCACAGCGGTGACCTTGCAATTGGCGGACCGATCTATGGCTCATTCGAAGGAAAAATCGAGATGTATTAGTAAAAGTGGACACATTCATCTTTCGTGAGACTTTATTATCTTGGATTATGAAGCGGATCACGAGGTGCCAATCATTTTGGGACGTCCGTTTACGCAACCGGAAGAACTCTAATTGATGTTCGAAGGCGAGCTCACCATGAGGGTAAATGATCGAAGGTTACCTTCAATGTTTTCAATCTTGTAAAGTATCCGGACGAAGTGGAGGAATGCTCGTGTCCGAGTCATGGGCAGGTCGTCGCGGATACAATCTGAGATCACACCTCGCGGTTCGGAGTTAATGGCGAAGCTATGCGAACTCGTAGAGTTGGAGAAAGCGAGGAGTTGTGTCGATCTCTCTCAAGAAAAATGTCGGTTTCACTTGCCGGCGAATTAGAATCGGCGGGCTCGCCGATAGGGTAGCTCGAGCACCCAAACCATCAATCGATGAACCTCCGGTGTTAATCCTAAAGACTTTGCGAACCATCTCAAATATGCATATCGGGCGAGGAGAAACCACCCCGTAATTATCTCCGCTATTCTCAAGCCGATCGGGAAGAAGCCTTGCTACGGTATTGCGAAAATCTGGCGAGCTATTGGATGGTCAATTCTTGATATCTGAGGATCGGCCGTCCCTGCATCATAAAATATTCTTTGGAAGATTGCCGCGGCACTTCCATAGAGCATCGGCGACGTCTCGATCCAATGATGAAAGAGGTACTAAAGAAAGAAGTTATCAAATGGTGGATCCGGAATCATATATCCAATTCGGATAGCTCGTGGGTGAGCCCGATTCGGTGTGTTCCTAAAAGGCGAGTCACGGTGGTTTCAAGCGATCGGCGGAACTGATCCCAGCGGGTGATAACGGGATGGCGGTGCATGTTGACTCTGAAGCTAAACACGACAACCGGAAGGATCATTTCCCTATACCATTCATGGATCGAATCTTTGGATAAACTAGCGGTAAGGAGTTCTTACCTTCCTCGATGGTTATTACGTTATCACCAAATTGCCATTGCGCCCAATGATCGACACAAAACCACCTTCACTTGTCCTTATGGCACTTTCGCATTTAGAAGAATGCCTTTTGGGCTCTGTAATGCTCCCGCAACATTCCAGTTTGCATGATGGCCATATTCTCGGATATGGTGGAAAAATCGGTAGAAATCTTCATGGATGACTTCTCCGTCTTGGAGACACCTATGGGATATGCCTAAGTAATTTGGAGAAAGTTACGGGCGTTGAGAAGCAACCCACTTGGTTTTAAAGCGGGAAAAGTGCCACTTCATGGTGCGAGGGCATCGTTTTAGGTCACCACATATCGAAGAAGGATCGAAGTGGACAAAGCAAAGATCGAGTAATAGACAAACTTCCACCTCCCACTCTTGTAAAAGGTGTGCGAAGCTTCTTGGGACATCACGGTTTCTCTGAGAAGGTTTATAAAGGATTTCTCAAAGATAGCTAAGTCTCTATGTGCCTTCTTTGAGCAAAACCGCCGATTCGACTTCACTCACGAGTGTTTTAAGGCATTGAAGTCTTAAACGAGCTCTTGTAACAGCTCCATGGTTGTTGGGCGGGTGGACATCGCCTTCGAGGTGATGTGCGATGCAAGTGATTTTCTTTGTAGGGGCGTCTTTGGGCCAGCGAGGGAGAAGATATTCCACTCGATCTACTATGCAGTAAGACCACGGTGGAAGCCGGATAAATTATACCACGACGAGAAAAGGAGCTGCTTGCTTGTAGTTTTTGCACTGTGAAAAGTTCGAGCCTACCTCGTAGGAACAAAGTGATATCTACACGATCATGCGACTATCGGTGTCTTGTCGCGAAGAAGATCGAAGCCACGGTTAATCGGTGGATATTGCTCCTGCAAGAATTTGATCCGGAAATAAGAGGCGGAAAGGAGCAGAAAATCAAGTGGCGGATCATTTGTCTCGATTACCGACATCGGAAGGAGAATCAACTCAAGCCCGTTCATGACATGTTCCCGGATGAGCAACTAATGAGCATGCATCACGTGATGCGCCATGGTATGCAGATTTTGTCAATTTTACGGTATGTGGAATGCTACACCTCGAGTTCTCGTCCCGTCAAAAGAAAAGATTCTTTGCGAGGTCAAACATTACTTACGGGATGAGCCCTTCTTATATAAGCGTTGTCTTGATGGATTAATGGTATTGTGTTCCGCATGAAGAGTGGAATCAGTGCGGAAGGATGCCATGCCACTCCATATGGTGGTCATTTTGCGGGGCAAGGGCGGACTAAGGTGCTTGATCGAGGTTATTTTGGCCGACCTTGTTTAAGGATGCACATGCTTTTGTGCAAAGATGTGATCGATGCCGTGAGTTGGAAACATATCCTCTCGAAATGAGATGCCAATGAATTTCATTAAAATTGAACTCTTCGATGTATGGGGCCTCGACTTCATGGGTCCTTTTCCACCCTCGTTCGGAAACCTTTACATATTGGTGGCGGTTGATTACGTGTCCAAATGGGTGGAAGGCTGTAGCAAGTACCACGAATGATGCAAAAGTGGTGATCAAGTTCTTGCAAAGAACATTTTCACACGGTTTGGTACTCCTCGTGCGATCATTAGTGAGCGAGGGCACACACTTTGTTAACAAGGCGATAAGTTCGGTACTAGCGAAATACAATGTTAGCCATAAGATCGCCACAAATACCATCCATGAGACGAATGGTCAGCGGAGCTTTCAACGAGAGAGATTAAGGGTATACTAGAAAAGGTGGTGAATCCGGGCGTGAGGATTGGTCCACGTTGGATGATGTAGTATGGGCCTCTGAGCGACTTTGAAAACACCATTAGGGATGTCACCCTATCGCTTGGTATATGGAAAAGCTCGTCACCTCCCTTTGGAGCTGGAGCACCTAGCCTATTAGGCGATTAAGAAACTAAACTTTGATCGTCCAATTCTTTGGAGAAGCTCATTGTTGCAGCTAAGTGAGATGGATGAATTACATTGGTTCGCCTATGAAAATGCTAAGTTGTCTGAAGAGAGAACTAAAAGATGGCATGATAACAACATCTTGCGCGGGAGTTCTTGCCGGTCGGTGTTCTTGTTCAACTCGGTTGAGGTTATTCATTGGGAAACTAAAATCAAGATGGTGCGGGCCTTTTACAATTCTTCATGTAGCACCCCATGGTGCTATAACCTTCGAGAGGAAGTCGGTCGTGAATTCGGTCGATGGGCGGCGTCAAGCATTATTATGGGGCGAGGTCGGTCGCGAAGACCTCTACCACTTTGAAAGATGCGACCTCGGGTACCATGGGTCGCCATGGTGATCGGCGCTGGCGACTGATTGTACATATTTGTTTATTCCCTGCCTTCCTTGTTTGTTTTGGGTTTTAAATAAATTGCTATAACATGATTAAAAGAAACTAGGTTGTTTTGGTAAATTGATATCTTGATGTTTGGATTGCGGTGAGTGCGAGAAGATATCTTTGAGCACCGTGCTTATATGTGCTCCAAAGAGGATTTGCAATGGGTAGATAGAAGGGAAAATTTTGGAGGAATAGTGGTTAGAAAGTAGGAATTAATTCTTCGCTATTTGGGTTAAAAAGCCGTTCCATATTCTTCGCTTATATCCCACAACTACTCAACTTCCCTTTGCTCTTCCTTTGCTGCTACATTGCTCTTACTACCCACGTCTGTCTCCCAAAATCCTCATAGCGATCTCACCTCTGTCATTTCTCTCTCCGGAAATTTTCTTGCAACCATGGTCAATCTCCGAAGCAGAACCAGGAAGTTTGTGAAGGTCCCAAATAATGATCCAAACACGCCCCTCATCATATCGGACGAGGAATTATCACCAGCAGCCTCCCCTGAATCGTCACCGTTTATTTCGCCGTTCCCTCAATCTTCGCGGACCTTTGCCTGCCTCGTCAAAAAGTTAGCCGAGAGAGAGAGGGAAAAACTAAGGTTGCGGTAGAAATCGAACACGAGGATGCTCGCCCAAGAAAGCAAGGTAGCTACACCCTCCAAATCTAAGTCCGTCGATCTATTGAGAACATTCCTAAGTTTCGTGCGCCAGAGGCGGTTTTGAGCGATTTGATCTAAAATCGAGAGCATTGTGGATGGAGAAGGGTTTCAAGCGAGAATAAGGAAACTCCTATGTTAAATCGTGGGTGACTTCTCTAAGCAGATGGGCGAGTTCACGGCGATTCCGCCGCCACGATTCTGACCCGGTGAAAGAATTTTATGCTAATATCACTCTCCGGCGACGAGGAGGGAGTATCGGCCGTGGTCGAGGAGTAGGCGGTAATCTATCCCCGAAACAATCGATGAGTTGTATAGTCCGGATAACGCCGTGGATGATGAGTATTCGGCAATGTTAAGAGAGCCCTCGGGTGATGACCTCGATGGCGCGTTAAGGCTACACGACGGTAGAAGGAACAAAATGGGCGTATCTACGCAGGGACGTCGATCCATTAAGGCGTCGACATTAAAATTCGAAGCCCATGTGTGGCTCGATTTCATTAAAAGCGCATCCCGCCCACTACCCATGACTCTTGATGTCGAGGCGGATCTGCTCTGCCGTGCATTTTCACGGGAGATCGGTTAATGTAGGCGCTAATTTGGCGTGAGGTGGGCGTGCGGAAGAAGAAGAATGGAAGGTTATTTTCCCTTCCCCGATATCGACTATGCATAAGAGTGGAGTCCCTATGATGACAATGAAGACCGTCCAACGGAGAAAGCTTTCATAGACATCAAGGCCACGACGCGTCGTCATGTTCGGGGCCACGACGGCGTCTCAATGCCCGAGCATCTGCCGCCTCTGCGAGCCATCTGCTCCGGTGCAAGAGCCTCGCTCATCCAACAATGACGACATCTTTGAAATGTTTATTGGTGCAAGTCAACATCCTTATCTTTGCGTTGTTTGCTTGCGAAGATGACATCAAGCGATTACGGGTGTCTCGCCGCAATGAGGACCGTGCATTAAGGGATTTCTTGGGATCGTCATCTTACGGGCAGACGCTCGTCTTTTGGATTTCCCAAAACGGTTGTTCACTCCATAGCCAAATCTCGCACCTTGATGAAGATTTCAAGGCGTACGAAAGCGAGCAAGTTCGGTGCATACCCACGCCGCAAAAGAAGCTGGTCCTAGTGGAGCTCGGTCAAATGAGCCCGCATCTGCCGCTGCCGCTGATGAGGAAGTCCTTCATGCGACAACTTCACCTGCTCCTGCATCTCCTACTGCCTTGGGTCATCCCGATGCATAGGCTAGGGGCGTATCTCTCAACTCAATCCTTGGTTTTTGTTTTTGTTCTCGTTGTTCTTTTTGTCTTTTTGTTTGTTTGTTGTTTGTGTTGTGCGTCCTTGTTGAGGCTGTTGTGATGTTTATAATGACAGCTAAGGGTGATGCCAGGTTGGCAAAGGAACTGCTTAATGATGATGTTTTTCTTATTTTTGTTTTGAAAAAGGGAAATCGTCTTCTGACTCGTTGTTTATCTAAGTTTGATCCTTATTTGAGTAAGGGAGTACCTCGATGGTTTGGGTATTTGCATATTAGCTTTTATAAGAGTTAACCATTGCATAAGTAATCCTCAGTTGACCTACATTCTTGTACGAGTGCCTATCTTCCATTTCGGTTGGAAGTTCCCCTTGAACAATTTACATGAGTATGTTAATATGGATAGGATGTAGGCCATCTTTTGAATCGTTTGTGCCTTTCTTCGCCTACCTGTATATCATGATTTCCCTAGAGTCCCTTTTGAGCTTCTGACCTTTTCTCTTGAATACCATATAAAATTCCCTGCACTCTCTCGTTTATGTATCCATGATTCCTTGACCTCGGATGAATTACTTAGAGTTCACTTATCACCGTATCTTACAAAGTAATCAATCTCCCAATTTTTGTTATAATGTTCCAACATTGGGGACAATGTTGAGTTTTAAGTTCAAAATGGAGGTAACCTCTTGGGATAAGGGACAATATTATAATAGCGTCTCTTGTTCTACGCTAAAAAAAAAAAAAAAAAAAAAAAAGGGAAAGAGTGTTGAAATTTTATTTATGAAGCAGAAAATGAATTAACCAAGAAAAAGGGAACAATCTCCTATAGGAAAGAAGAAGGGAAGTTATAAAGCGTGTTGAAAAGAGGAAAGAGTAAGGATGCCCGGGTGTTTGCGAGCTACATTAACCCAAATAATCCTACCGTCACCCGAGCCCAACGTTATAAGCTTTATAAAGACCTCTTGATTCATTATTGATATCACTCATGTTAAGCAAGGGGATGACTAAATTGAAATTGTGGAGACCTGGGTGCATTTGATAATCAAGATATGGTCATATTAAGGAGAACCGAAGCATGGGAAGATTCATGTAAATGCTAATGCGCTTTGTACCTGTTAATAATTGTAGTGTGATACTCTTACAAAATGAGGTGAGTAATTAGATTTACAACGAGAAGGAATGAATGATTCTTGTGTTTTAAATTTTTTGGTGAAAGCGATATTCTTAGTTGATTAAGCTATCACCCTACCGTTGTTATGAGCATCTGTTTGTGTTACGTTTGTTTTGTATCTTGTGGTAGAGCATCACTCGAGGACGAGTAATGAACTAAGTTTGGGGTGTGATAACTCTTGTAAAAGAGTTATTATAGTCCTTTTAATGATAAAAGCATCGGTTGTTGTATGTTACGCTCACTTTGTTTGTCCTTGTCTTGCTTGTGTTTCTCTTGTTTGCGTGTGTTTGTGTGAAGGATTGAGTCGATGAAAATAAAGGGTTTTAGTTGTTTTGAGCGTTATTTATATAATTATAGCATGTTGCGGGAAGACGGCGTGACGAGGCCGAGCTCGTGAGCGAGCTTGACTTCGATGTAAGAGGAATGACCGAGCAGTAATCTTTGAAAAATGTGGGGACAGTCGGGCTACTAAGACGAAATCAACGCCCGGAAAAGTGACACCGAGCTCAAAATTGACGAGCTTGTAAGTGGAACCAAACTCCGGGAGAAAGAGAGTAGGGCCGAGCTCGCATCCTTCCGAGCTCAAAGATTGAAAAGTTCACAAGTATGAAGACGACCTCGAGGTCGAGCTCGAAGCCAGGCGCGAGCTCGGGTCAAGAGCTCGAGCTCGGGCGAAGTGTTCGAACTCCTCGAAGATTGAAAGTGGGCGAGCTCGTGGCGCAATGAGCTCATGACGGAAGCCCACCTCAAGTATGGATGAGCTCGTGTTCGAAAAGTAAGGTCGGACTCACCGGGCAAAGTAAAGCCCGTAGCGAGCCGAGCTCGGTAAGCGAAATCCGGCCGTGCTTACGGGAAGGAAGCGAAGTAGCATGGAAAGTCTGGGTTAATTCTCGAAGAAGAAATCAGCGGGACCACGGCCACGTGGCAGGCGGCTACAGCAGCTGAAAAGAGACACGCGCTCTGCATCTGGCAGAGCTAACTGAAAAAGAAAAAGGATCAGGGAACGAAGGCGCTGGCAGGTGCACAGTCTGTACCTCTGAAAAAGCGCAGGAGGTTGTTATTAAAAGGGAGTTGGCAACAATCAGAAAGGGGGATTCTGGATATCGACATTTTGGAGAGTTACAGAGGATAGAGAACATCTGGAGTAAGGAAGAAGGTGCGAATTCTTGGAGAGGAAGTCATCGGAAGAGACGACGATCCAAGAGCTTGCATACGATTCCGATAACTAATTTCTTTATCTTTTCTTAAACCTTGTTAATCTGTTATGGTTGTTGCTTATTTCAATGTTGTTAAACAGCTCGCTATGAGCTAAACCTTTATGATTTGATTTTTTGAGGAAACCCATGCTCAGCGTGACGTGAGCTTCTACTTGTCTTGCCAAATCACTATTGTTTTATTGGGGTTGTTTATATCTCACTTGTGATTGATCACCACTAGTCGATCGTAGTTCTATAATTCTTTGGAAGTTGTTATAGAATGGAAAACAATAAACTGACGTAAGAACATGATTTTAATGTTATGTGTAAATAGCATAGGAATATGCATTTACCTTGCGTGACAAATATGAATGGATTAGTAATGATATTCTAAGAGCATTCGATATAGGAATATATGGATGGATCTATAGAATATAATCTTAGATTTGGGAAAATACTAAGAATCAAAGAAGTTCATGTCATAGTGATAATGCAAGATAATCTTTGTAGCAATATTTAGAAAAGAGCATGGGTGGAATCGAGAAATCAAGTCTGCTTTCTACCTTGATAACGGTAATCTCCTAGTTTTCTATGTCATTTGTCCACTTCGCCGTGTCAAGTTATTTTAATTTCAGTTATTTGGTGTTATATTCTAGTTCGTATCGGTTAGTCCATCTCCTTATTTTGCAAAATTACAATCTCGTGATTTAAAAGTGCATTCCATGTGGATTCGATCTCGGAATACTTCCGTGTATTACTTGTTGATTACGTGCACTTGCGTATAGTATATTCACATCAAAAGAAATATTTGACAACAAGTTTTTGGCGCCGTTTAATGCTCGTATATGAATCGATCAAGATTCTCTTTTAATCTAATACATTAATTGAGAATTGTGTACACTGTTAGTTGTTTCGGTGGATTGATCTCCATCGGGCACTAACCAAGTCATGAGGCGTTATAAGGGTGCTTATGCGGATGTATTCGAGACGCGTCATGTTATTATGGTGCTTGTGCGGATACGTTCGGCACGCGTCATGAATTGTCCGGTTACGTCCCGATGACAATAATGGGAGCATGTGATCCGACGGTGGCTAGAGGTCCGGGATCAAAGCGAGTAACGTAAGAGTCGTGACAATGGGCCCAAATGAATGAAATATTTTGCATGCTTATAAGTGGTTTCTCTTTTAAAACCTTCTAAGTTATGTTATCATGATTGGATAAACCGCTTTTACGGTTTATGAAATGTTTATGAAAATCCATGCCCACCGAGTACATTAGTACTTAGCCCAAATGTTTTCAAATGTTTTCGGGTTGATCAATGGGCGATGGGCAGAGTGAAATTTGAGTTCACTTCGTTACTTTAACGGATTATTCCATATTTAGACTTCCGCTGATGAATTAACTCAAATTTTATTTTCCCTTCTTGTCTATGACTTGAATTGTACCTTTTGATGAGCTTAGACTCTAAATCCTTGATGTTTAGCATTTTGACGTGTACTGGCTATCAGAAGCACGAAACGAAACTTGTGATCCTGAGGATAATTATCGTATTGATTGGATTTCATCCTTCGATGTTTTCCATATTCATAGAGGAAGCTATTCCCAAATCCTAAGGGTTATTGCCTTGACCATTCGAAGTCGACTCATTTACTTTATATTTTCCATTATTTTTATTCGTCGCCTCGATTTACGAGCTTCTATCAATTTTTAGAAATCGGGGCGTGAAAGAGTGGTATCAGAGCATAAGTTTTCTTTCGTGTCTCTGACTGCCAAAACCTTTTCATGTCGAGTCTAGAATAGTATCCCTAGACTTCTTGAAATCTCAGTGACTATCAGCTCATCGTCACGCCAACTGATCAACAAAGGTATGATTTAAATGTTTCAAAGTGAGATTATGAAATGATGTACGCCATTGATGAATGTTTCCATGTGGATTACAAGTTATTTTCATGTGATGATTTGTGAATTGTCTAATTGCTTTCACATTGTTATTGTGAGTCATTGTACTCAGATAGCTAAGTTCATTGTCGTGTTAGGGACAACCCGAACCCTTAACGACCCAAAGGAAATTGATTGTCGAATTGGATTTTCAAAATCTTTTCGATCATGCATGAGACTTTTGGAACCTACATGACAATAGGTTTCACAAAAATGAAAATGTTTGATGACGATATTTTTGGATTCATATCCTAAAATGATCGGAATAAGTTATGGGTTCTCTCACGAATTGTTTGTGTACTCAAGGACTGTTTTGAAAACATAAGTCATGATAGCCTCGTTATAACAACTTAGAAAGAACTAGTTCACTGTTTCACATAGAAACGCTTGAACATAGAAGTGACATGAAAAAGATTGAGGATTCATTTGAGTTACACCTTTATGGTTATGATTAGTTTCTCATATAAGCGTATCTTTTCGAATGGAAGACGCACCAATAGGAGGTGGCATGGAAGACGCATCGATAGGGAATGGTAGGGGCCGAGGCCGAGGACGTGGACGAGGACGAGGACGTGGTCTTGTACAAGGAAGAGGTTTTGTCCATCAGGAATCTAACCCACAAGTAGCACCGAACCGCATCTAATCGAAAAAGGTTCCGCAAAGAAAAACCTCCGATGTTCGATGGACTAGGCGATCCAATGGATCTTTGAGAAATGGATACGAGCCGTGGAACGGATTTTCAACTATATCCGATGTGAAGACATGGAAAAGTGAAGTGCGCCACCTACCAGCTTGTGGAAGAAGCTGACTTCTGGTGGGAGTCAGTGAGTCGCACCATGACTGAGGAGGAACTCGATAACCTCACATGGGAAGAATTCAAGATTGAACTGTACGAGAAGTACATACCAGGATGTTACCGTCAGAAGAAACAGAACGAGTTCTGGAAATTGAAGTAGAGAATTGGAACTGTCACTGAATATGACAGAGCTTTCAACCAACTGTCAAGGTATGCTCCACATCTGGTGGACACTGATGCAAAACGCGCTGAGAAGTTCAGAAACGGATTACGTCACGAGATAGCGATTTCCCTAGCAAGTCAAGGTGATCTTACATATGCACAGACACTGAGCAGAGCTCTTACCATCGAGTCACTTCTGCCGAGAGAGAAAGGAAAAGCTCCTCTACAGGCTGTGCATGCGCCATTCCAAGACAATGGCAAAGGGAAAAGAAAATGGAATGAGGATAATGGGGGAAACTTCGGAAATGGGAAGAAACCCTGGAATCAGAATCCGAAGCAGAATCAAAATCCGCCTCCAATGATGGGCCGAACACCTTGCCCGGAATGCCAGAAATTCCACCTAGGCAAATGTCTGAAGGGGGCAAATGCTTGTTATTTCTGTGGAGAAATTGGACATTTTGCTCCAGCATGCCCAAAGAAAACGGGAGAGCACCCCAAGAGACCAAACCTTGAAATCAACAAAGGCAAATCCACGGTCCCGTGAGGAAACCAAGGACAACCACCAATGCGAGGCCTATGCTCTAAACCGAAGCAAGCGGCCGAGCACGTGGAAACTGACGTGTATGATCAATGTGACCGGTATACATTGTATAGCTTTGTTTGATCTGAGAGCATCACACTCTTTTCATTTCACATGCTTGCTTGTAAGGCTTTAGACTTAACTCTGAACCATCTAGTGGAGCTTTAATGATTAGCACACCAGGTGGAGAAAGAATGTCTGCTGAATATATTGTCTCGAACTTAGAATTGAACATAGGTCAAGAATTTAGGGCAGACTAATATGTCATCTCTATGATAGAATTTGAAATCATCTTAGGAATGGATTGGCTCACCAAAGTCAATGCCACAATTTTGTGTAACGAGAGAAAGATCTATTTCCAGACCCTTGGAAATGAGGGGACGAATTTTCATGGGATAAGAATAGGAAAAGGAGTATCAGTGATATCTGCCATGAAAGTCACCAAGATTATGAAGAAATGAGGTTACTATGCAATTCTCGTCAGTTTGAAAAGAAAACCAGAAGTGGAGAAAACAATTGGAGAAGTTCCAGTGGTTCGAGAGTACGAAGATGTTTTTCCGTAAGAATTGCGGGTATGCCACCGGATCGGCAATTAGAGTTCTCAATCGACCTAGAACCCGGCGCAGCCCAAAGTCAAAAGCACCGTATAGGATGGCCCCACCAATTACAAGAATTAAAGATTCAGATTGCAGAGTCTGTTGGACCTAGGTTTCATACAACCTAGGGTATCGCCATGGGGGAGCACCAAATCCTATTCGCCAAGAAGAAAGACGGAACATTAAGGATGTGTATCGATTACGAGAATTGAACAAGCTCACTATTAAGAATAGATATCCTCTCCCGTGATAGACGACTTGGTCGACCAACCGAAAGCGAGCCGAGTATTTTCCAAGATAGACCTAAGGTCCGGATACCATCACCAAAATGAGAAGGAAGATATTCCTAAAACAACGTTTAGAACACGTTACGGACATTACGAGTTCACAGTAATGCCATTTGGGTTAACAAATGCCCCAAATTGCTTTTATGGATCTGATGAATAGAGTATATCATCAATATCTCGATAGTTTTGTCTTAGTGTGTATCGATGATATTCTCATCTACTCTAAGAACGAGGAACAACACGAAGAGCACTTGCGTGTTGTACTCGAGATTTTACGAAACGAGAAGTTATACGCCAAATTCAGCAAGTGTGAATTTTGGTTAAAAGAAGTGATGTTCCTCGGACATATCGTATCAGCTGAGGGAATCAAAGTAGATCCTGCTAAAGTGGAAGCCGTCAAAGGATGGAGGACACCAACAAACGCCAATGAGATCAGAAGTTTTCTCGGTTTGGCAGGATACCACAGACGTATCATTGAAGGATTTTCAAAATTGGCTAGACCAATGACACAACTTCTAAGAAAATGGACCAAGTATATTTGGACCGAAGACTGTGAAAAAAGTTTTCAAGAGCTCAAGACAAAGCTAACCACTGCTCCAGTGTTAGCAATCCCAGAGGAGAATGAAGGATTCGTAGTTTACACGGATGCCTCAAAGTTGGGACTGGGTTGTGTACTAATGCAAAACCGAAAGGTGATAGCATACACATCTCGTCAATTGAAGCCCCATGAGTTGAATTATCCAATTCATGACTTAGAGTTAGCTGCAGTTGTACATGCTTTGAAGATCCGGAAACACCACCTTTATGGAGTCGTGTGAAATCTTCACAGATCATAAGAATTTGAAGTATTTTTTCGAGCGTAAAGATCGAATATGAGATTTCAAATTTTATTTGTTACCCAAGTTCGTCATTGAGTTTAACTCATGATCTAGTTTCAACTGAAATCACTGAGTTTTCACTTTTCGTGAAAGAAGTTTACAAACGTAAAATTTCATAAAGCGTCATTTTGAAACCAAGTTCATGTGACCGAGAAGTATTTGTGACGGGTCTGGCCAGCCCATATGACCAAAGACATCTCAGTAGTCGTCATTCTGATCTTCGGATCCTATATCCCAATTATTAAATTCAAGGAACATATTGGTTCAAACTCTCAAAAGTACGATCACCTCGAATTTCAAACCCTTACCCTTGTAAGTTGTTTTGATAAGTTTTCTTCAATCCTCGGAACTAATAAGTACGATGTAGGTTGACTTACCTTGTCACCTAAGTTTTCAGAATTTGTAAGTGATAGACATCAAGTTATGATACAGAAAAGTTCTCGATGAGGCGAGATATATTCCTTCCCTATGATACACCTAAGTACGATGACCCTTGATGGGCTTTGCGGATGATCGATGACAAGAAAGTTATACCCCCATGTGAGTGTTATGATAAGAAAGTTATGAACGAAATACTCTTTAGCATTGAGTGCAAGAGTAGAAGTAAAGGAATATATATGATATTCTTGGGAAATAATCTCATATTAATATTTTCTAAAGAGAGAGATTTCAACTTATCTTCAAGATAGTTGATTGTCCATAAGACCTCGTTAGTAGGTTGGACATGTTTAAAGTTGGTGATGCATGAGACTCTTTTCAATGGACATATAAGGAATGATCGCATCTTTGTTAACAAATCTCTCGCCTTATACCTCAACCCTTAGAATTATGCTTGAGCATAATTGATTTCGAATATACGAGACCTTGTATGGTCGAAAATATTGATCACCACTTTGTTGGGATGAAATGAGTGAAAGAAAGTTACTAGGTCCAGATCGAGTACAACAATATTGGAAAGGTCGATCACATCAAGCAAAGAATCAAAGAAGCTCAGGACAGACAAAAGTCTTACGCCGACAAACGTCGATCAGACTTAGAATTCAATTTCGGGGATCTAGTTTTTCTTAAGGTTTCTCCTTCAAAGGGAGTTATACGTTTTGGCAAGATATAAAAGTTACGACCCCGCTATATAGGACTTTTCGAGATCCTAGATAGGATAGACCTTGTAGCCTATAGGTTGGCTTTGCCACCAAGCATTTGAGACGTGCACAATGTGTTTCATGTCTCGCAATTAAGAAAAATACGTGTTTGATCCGAAACATGTAGTTAAGCACGATGAAGTAGTCCTAGCCAGGACTTAAGTTATGAAGAAATACCTGTCCAAATTTTGGATAGAAAAGTTCAAGTTTTGCGGAACAAACAAATTGTTCTCGTTAAAGTAAAGTGGAACCATCATGGTACGGAGGAGGCCACATGGGAACTTGAAGACAAAATGAAATCTAAGTATCCCGAACTAGATTACCAAGGTATGTAATTTCGAGGACGAAATTTCTATAAGGATGGAGGGATGTCATATCCCGTCTTTCTTAATAAGATTAGAAGGACTTTCGAACTTAGAATTATAAGATAATTCGTGCCCGATGAAAGAAAATTTTTAAATTCTAACAAAAGATTTATTTCATTGAATTTTATGAAGTGATAATGAGAATTATTATATATAATATAATAATCGAATACGATTTATATATATATATTTTTATATAAATCATTATATCAATAATATCATGTCAACGTTTAAATTATTAATTCATCGTCCTTAGGATCGAATTTGAAGCCCGTGAGAATAAATCGTATAATGGGCTTTGGTTTAACGAGGCCCAAAATGAAAGCCCATGGGTAATAAAAACCCTACACTATATAAGATTCTTCTTCTTCCTTTGAAACCCTAGCCTCCTAAATCTCACTCATTCTTGCAACTTCAGTAAAAACAAATCCTCAAAGGTAGACTTTAATTCCTCTTCATTTTTATGAGTATATGCGTATATATGTATGTATATGATTGTAGGTGTGTCAGTGTGAGAGAGAGATGTTTGAGAGAGGACCGAGAGGGTGACGAACGAGAGGTGAGGAGAGGGTCGTGGCGTCGGTGCCTGCGTAGCTATGTCTTGTGATCGCCGTCGTGTGTGTGTGTTGTGATCGCCGTCGTTCGTGTGTGTGTGCGTTCGTGTATGTGTGTGTCATCGTATGTGTGTGTGTGGAGTGTGAGTGTACGGAGAAGGGAGGCGATGGTGGGCCGGCCGTACGTCGCCGGGATCCAGCCATTGTCGCCGTCGTGAGTGTGTATTCATGTGTGTGTGTGTGTACATCTCAGTGTGTGTGCGTGCGTGTGTGAGTGTGAAGAAGAACGAGAGAGAGGAGAAAGAGAGAGGAGGGACGAGAGGAGGTCACGGTCGCGACGGCGGCGCAACTCGTCGACCGGCGACGTGATCGGCGATGGCGTCGGTGTGTGTGCGTGCATGTGTGAGTGCGTGAGTGTGTTTGAGTGAGCGAGAGAGAGAGAACAGTGAGAAGAGAGATGAGAGAGATAGAGAGTGAAATGAAAAAAAAAATGGAGGTCGCGATGGCGGCAGCCGGAAAAACTACACCAAAAAGTGAGCGATTTTAGGTTTAGGGTTTGTGAAGTGTTTTGGGCTTTTCCATCTTATTTAATTAGTTTAGTTGGGCCTTGTAATGGTTGGGCTTAATCTATTTAAAATGTTTTGGGCTGAGGGGTTTTAATTAAAGGAATTGAGCCTTGTTCTATTATTAATTCATGGGTTGGGCTGAGTTTAATTTAAAGTGTTGGGCTGACCTTATTTTAAATTATGGGTTGTTCCATTTTAAAAAAATGTATGGGCTGAAATTATTTTATAATAATTGGGCTAAGATTTATTTAATGATTGAGCTTTAATTTAATTAAGGATTTGACTTGCTTTAATTAATTAAATCCTTGGACTTTAATTAATTAAATAAATATGATTTAACCTTAAGACTTAATTAATTAAATTATATTAAGTCTAATTAATTAAATAATTAACTCAAACTTAATGATAAGTTTAAATTGTTTAATTATGGTAAGTAATTAATTAATTAATTAATTACTATTAAGTTTAATTAATTAATTGATTAAGTTAAGGTTAAGTTCAAGTTTAATTTACTTTTAATTATGATTAAGACCTACTTAATTAATGTAATTAATTTCTTTTAATGAAATTAATTAAGTTAGAATAATTAAATAAATTAAATTATGCTAGTCAAGTGCATAATTTGATAATTATATTATGTGTTATATTGCGAGAGTCCTTAATATATATATATGATTTTAGTATGCAATTTAATTGCATTATACTTTTGTAAAAAGTATTTAACAAAAGAAGATTATGAAATTAAATTGTTTTTAAACGAAAAGTCGAGCAAGGGTATTGTTGGTGCCTTAGCCGATATAAATTAGTTTTCAAATTTAATTATATTTTGAAAACTCGGGCTTAACGAATCATAAGCTAGTATCCTCCTTTACTTGAATTTAAGGCTAGCTTTTCGAGACCTATTAAGATTAGTGCTTCTTGTAGGTTTTATCGATCAAGGGGATTAGCGTTGCTTTCCCGAGACGCATATTATTGTGATTTCTTCAGGCTTTGTCCTATCAAGGTGGGCTTACTTTACAAAAGTATATTTGAGTTATATGCTCTGATATTTCATGAAATGCAAACTGTTTATCCAATAAAATATTTTTGTGCGCTCTACTCTGTTTAATGCTCGTATATGAATCGATCAAGATTCTCTTTTAATCTAATACATTAATTGAGAATTGTGTACACTGTTAGTTGTTTCGGTGGGTTGATCTCCATCGGGCACTAACCAAGTCATGAGGCGTTATAAGGATGCTTGTCTGGATGTGTTCCGGAGTAAGTCATGTTATTATGGTGCTTGTCTGGATATGTTCCGAAGTACGTCATGAATTATCCGGGTTACGTCCCCGATGACAATAATGGGAGCATGTGATCCGACGGTGGCTAGAGGTCCGGGATCAAAGCGAGTAACAGAAGAGTCGTGACAATGGGCCCAAATGAATGAAATATTTTTGCATGCTTAGAAGTGGTTTCTCTTTTTAAAACCTTCTAAGTTATGTTATCATGATTGGATAAACTGCTTTTACGGATTTATGAAATGTTTATGAAAATGCATGCCCACTGAGTACATTAGTACTTAGCCCAAATGTTTTCAAATGTTTTCAGGTTGATCAATGGACGCTGACGGAGCAGAGCTGAGATTTGAGTTCACTTCGTTACTTTGACGGATTATTCCATATTTAGACTTCCGCTGATAAATTAACTCAAATTTTATTTTCCCTTCTTGTCTATGACTTGAATTGTACCTTTTGATGAGCTTAGACTCTAAATCCTTGATATTTAGCATTTTGACATGTACTGGCTATCAGAAACACGAAACTAAACTTGTGATCCTGAGGATAATTATCGTATTGATTGGATTTCATCCTTCGATGTTTTCCATATTCATAGAGGAAGCTATTCCCAAATCCTAAGGGTTATTGCCTTGACCATTCGAGTCAACTCATTTACTTTATATTTTCCATTATTTTTATTCATCGTGCCTCGATTTACGAGCTTCCGTCAATTTTTAGAAATCGGGGCGTGACAATATGCATGCCTTTTTTTTGCTTAACATAAGGCGTTAAAATACACTTATATCCTTCTTACCATTATAAATCCGTTAAAAATATTAAAAAAATATAAAATCTCAATCATTGAATAAAGAAGATCAACGATGAGATTGAGACTACACACTAGCCACGACTTAATTATTATATGATACGTCCTCGATGAGATTGAGACTACACACTACCTACGACTTAATTACTATATGATACGCCTCCTATATATATATATATATTTATTTTTTTGGAAAAGAATGTCAGGGTGATAAGTATTATATGATCCATCTTCCTCTATATATATATATATATGAATATTTATTTTGAAAATAATATTGGTATGCTAGTTCCTATATATAGTAAACCCTATGGCTCAATTTTGAAGCATGAGCAAAATGGTACACATCTTCCCCACATCTAATTATAGACCATAGCTACAATGCATGGCAATAAAATCCAATTCATTTTATTTTTATTTCTATTTTTTTATAAGATACAATTCAAATTTTTGTAAGTTGCTTTTAATTTTTTAACCCTTTATTAATGCTTATCTTTTCTCTTTTTCATTTTCTATGTCATTGCTATATTGATATTTAAATATTAATCAGAATGTATGTAATTGATCTAGAAGCACAAGGTCCCATTTAAATAATTAAAAATGAATTTAGATTTTTGGTTGTTTGCAAGGCATATTGCAATAACTTTCAATGTTTATTACGAACACTGCTTGTCAATCATATGTTATTCTCATATTTTGTTAAAGGTCATTGATGCTTAAATATATAAATTTTGACCATATTTCGATTTTGCACACAAATTTAAAAAAAATACAAAAAACTCAAATATTATTGTGATCTTTTCATAGTTTTAGTTTTCTTAAAATTGAATAAAACATGACTTTGACGTGGCACCACTTAGAATTAAAACTACATCGTATACTCGTTTTATTTATAAATTATGTAAAAATAAAAAAAAATGGTAAATACACCCCACACATCCCACTCTCTATCTCTCTCTGGCACGATTCTCACTCGTCCTCCTTGGACGCCTTAGAACTCGGCTCGATCTCCGTCATCCCTTCACCCATAAGGTTCAACCTTCGCTCCTCTTCTTTTTCTCTTGCGCTCCGCCGCCATCGTAGTCTCCATCTCTCCTTCCACTACTACGAACAACAACGATAGTCCAACCGTTGTGGATGGTCGAGCTCCATGAACTACCAATTCTCAATGACAAAGAGCTTGAAAATCTTCAATATTCCCAACCAAAATATTCTCACATCTCTCAACCAATCTGATAGGGTCAAAATATATCTCAAGGGGCCTCAATGGAAAGACCCATTAAGAGACCCACAATTTTAAGGCTCAATAATAGTTTACATTTAACAGAAGCCCACACTATCAGAGCTAAGTCTTACAACGTCCCCAATCAATAAGATAGACCCTCCACTACTAGGGCATGGGTCTATCAAAGCCTTGTAGCATCAAAGTTGGGCTTTAACATGCCTCTGAAACGGAGCCTTACAATAGTACCCACGATATCACATCGTTCATACATCGAAATATCGGAGCACTATTCTGTGCACAACGCCATTACTCCGATATTCTCTTCATCTATATCTCTATAAATACCCGCATATAAGATTTAGGTACGTTACACACAAAAATACAAATACTTTAAGAAAGCAATAATCTTTCTCTCTTGCTATTCTCTTGCACTCGAAGACACATACTGTACATTACAACTTAAGCGTCAGAATCTCTCCTCGGAAAACCTGCACGTGTTTCAAGTCTATTATGTTATTATTACGACGAACCTCACGAAGATCATCCAATCATCTTCGATATCCACTTTAACAACGATTTTTTTTTATAGAATTCTAACCCAACTCTATCACAATCCAACCTCCAACCATTATACTTTATCCCCAAATATAGTGGCCACTCTATCTGTAAATTCTCTAGGGAAATGAAGATTATATCAAGGTCAATTGCAATTTTATTATTCTTGTTGTTCTTTGTCTTTCGCAATTAAAAAGAGAAAAACCATTGCTCGAAATAAGTGTGTCTTGTCATGAAGCCTTGCTCACAGTTCAAATAAATTCACAGCACAAGGTATACCCATTGCAGATCTCAATATATCTCGAGCAGCATGCTTCAGATCCAACTGTCGTTCCTCCAATTCCACTCACACGAACAGTTCGAAATGCTCCGATCTTTTCTTGTACACTGCTCGAGAGAGAGAATGTACAGGAGAGAGAGAAGAGGAATATGGTAAGGGGTGCGATGGCTATAACTTTTTGGCGAAGCGACGGCGGAGGTCGAGTGGCGTCGACGGAGATCGGGCTCCGTCTAAGGCGGAGGCCGGGAGGCGATTTGTGCAGGAGATAAAGATTGTACGTATTGGATTATCATTATTCCCATCAGTTTTCCAATCCTCAAGCATATTTGACAGATTTTCAGCCTACTTCTAAGTATGAGTTTGATGAAGAAGAAGGTGTTTGGTATGTTGACAGTGGAGCTACCAACCATGTAACCAAAAGCATGGATAATCTTCACCTCATAGCACCATATACTGGTTCTGAGGCACTTACAGTGGGTAATGGTAAGTCTATTCTCATTCAATCTATAGGGTCCAATCTAATTCTTCCTTCCTCCAAAACCTCACTGTTGCTAAATAATATTTTGTTTGTTCCTCAAATTACGAAAAATCTGATTAGCATATCTCAATTTACCAAAGATAATCAAGTTGTGTTTGAGTTTCATGACTCTTGTTACCTTGTGAAGGACAAGAAAACCAACAAAATCCTCCTGATTTGCAAACTTCACAAGGGACTCTATCAACTTGATCTCTCAAAGCTCTATATGAAGTCTATTAGTTCTGCGACTTCACCAACTACTCCAGCAACACCTTCTTCTCATGATCCTCACAATTGTTTTTCTTTTTCTGTTTCTTCTTTTGACTCCACTAGTGGAGCTTCTAAATCGATCTGTATCAGTAATAAAAAACTGATCGCTGCTCCTGCAGTCTGTAATCTATCTGTTTCAACCTCTAATGAAATAAAACTTTGGCATCAGAAACTTGGTCATCCCAGTGTTCCCATTCTTTCTCATGTTCTTAAACTACTTAATATCTCTGCAAAAAATTCGCCTGATGATTTCTGTGATGCTTGTAACATAGGTAAAATGTATCAAAGAGCTCATATCACACAACCTATGAAAACCACTCGCCTCTTTCAACTCATTCACTCAGATCTTTGGGGCCCTTCACATATTCCTTCATCTCAAGGCTACAGGTATTATGTACATTTTGTTGATGACTTTAGTAGGTTTACCTAGGTTTATCCCCTTACTCTTAAATCTGAAGCTGCACAAATAGTTCAACAGTTTTTTCAAATGGTCAAGTGTCAGTTTTCATCTTCTATTCAAGCATTTCAGTCAGACGGGGTGGTGAGTATCGCCCTCTTGTTTCATTTTTTCAAAATCTAGGCGTGCATTTTCAACACCCATGTCCACACATCCATGCCCAAAATGGAAAAGCCGAACGCAAGCATCAACATATTGTTGATCTTGGTCTTACTCTTCTCAGTCAAGCCTCTCTACCTTTCACTTACTGGTGGCATGCCTTTGAAACAACCACTTATCTCATTAATATATTACCATCATCTCAGTTACAATTGAAATCACCATGTCATATTCTTTTTCAAAAGCAGCCCCTTTATTCTCACCTCAAAGTTTTTTGTTGCACTTGTTATCCTTTCCTCAGACCCTATAATGCTCATAAACTTGGGTTTAAATCTGCCAAATGTGTTTTCTTAAGATATAGTAATCATCATAAGGGTTACAATTGTCTAAGTGCTTTAGGCCGAATCTACATTGCAGATACAATAAGATTCAATGAGAAAGAATTTCCTTACCTTTCCCTTTTTTCCATAATCCTGTGATCAGCCCTCTAACTATGTTTCTACCTCAACTCTTCCTGTCTTGCCCATTTCTTTGGTGCAGACTGATTCTGAGCCTTTGCATCATGAGCCTGCACATTTACAATCCGATATTGAATCTGCTTCTTCTCCATCATTTCCTTCTTCTTCGCCCCACTCTCCTCCTCATGTCCCATCTTATACTTCAAATGCTCACTCCAGAGGCGGATCTAGGGGCTGCACTGGGCTCTAGCCCAGTGCAAGCCCCAAACTTTTTCTTTCGTCTATATATTATATTAAGCCCAATTTAAAATTAGCCCAATCCAAAATAATTTAAAAATTAAAACAAAGTTGTTATTGTTGTGTTTTCTTATATTTTTGACCTATGAGAAAAGCCCATGAGTCCATGAGAAGGTTATAAGAGTGAAAAGAGTTAGCCACCATTTTTGAAGGAGAAATTGGAGCAGCCAAAACAGAAAAATTCGTAGCCTTTTTTTCTCCTCTCGAACTTTCAGTGCGCAACTTCAGAAAAATTTTGTTTCCGGAGATTGAACCGTTAGATCACCATGATTTTTGGATAAAAGCTTCACAACATCTGGGTCAACGTTTTGGACGGTGGGGATCGGATTTTGAGTTTCGAGATCGGGTTTCGTTGATTTGAACAGAGGAGAATTTCTGGTGATATTTTTTTATCTTTGCTCGATTTTGATTCCATACATCTTGATGTGCTTATTTTCGAGTGTATGATGTTTTGTATACCTCTAGTATAAGCTAAAGAACATTGTGTACAGCTCCATTATTGATGATAGTGGATTCGACTCTAGTAATCCCGTGGTATTTTCCTCTCTTTCATTTTGAGAGGTTCTCCACACTAAAATTTTGTGTCTTCTTATTGTTGTGTGCCTACTGTTTTAAGCGACGTATATTGGTGCTTTTAGAATACCTATTTGTCTGCATCCTCAAAAGTTCATACGAGTCGGAAAAATTAACCAAACAAAGGTATCATATTCTTCCTCAGCGGTGCATCTGCTCAAGTGTTTGCTGATGTTGCTCTCTGTCCATTCGAAGCAGTCAAAGTTCAAGTTCAATCGCAGCCAAGTTTTGCCAGTGGTTTGGTTGATGGATTCCCTAAAGTTTATGCTAAGGAAGGGTCTATATTGAAAGAAATTTTATTAAAAATATAGATATAAACTCAATTATTGATGAATTTTGTGTATTGAAATCTCGCAATACAACTTATGAAAACATATAAATATTTTAGCATTTATGATATTTAATACGCCGAAGTACTTATTTTTCAGCCCACCCCATCATCAACTTCTGGATCCGCCCCTAGCTCACTCAATGATAACTTGTTCTAAGCTTGGCATAAGCAAACCTAAGGTTTACTATGCTATCATAAACTCACCTACGGCTCTCACTTCATCCACTCATGTTTCCAGCCCAATTCCTTCCTTACCATTGTCTCTGGAAGATGCTATTCAAAATCCAGGGTGGTTGGCTGCCATGGAAAAGAAGATTGATGCCATTACTGGGAAAGGAACATGGAAGTTAATTCCTCCTAATTTAGAGCACAAGGTTATAAGTAACAAATGAGTGTTTAGGGTAAAGTTTAATCCAGATGATACTCTAGATAAGCTAAAGGCAAGGCTTGTTGCTCGCGGTTTTGAACAATTGGCTGGAGTAGACTTTCTTGAAACATTCAGCCCAGTTGTTATGCCTTCAACTATTCGATTAGTTTTCTCTCTCGCAAAAACAAAAGGGTGGTCGATTCAGCAGATTGATGTGAATAATGCCTTTTTAAATGGAGAATTAACTGATACCATCTTCATGAAACAGCCTATAGGTTTCGAAGACCCTATTCATCCTGACTACATTTGTCAGCTAAAGAAAGCTATTTACGGTCTCAAGCAAGCTCCTTGAGCTTGGTATGATACTCTTCAAACTGAAATATACACCTTGGGGTTTCGAGATCACCGACTTTTCTCTCTTTTCAGAGAGATGGTTCATCCTTAACTCTCATTCTTGTTTATGTTGATGATATATTGGTAACCAGTGATGACTCCAGCTTGGTTTCTACCATTGTGGAACATCTTCATGCTAAGTTCTCTGTCAAAATTATTGGAAATGTGAACTATTTTCTTGGAGTGGAAGTGCACAAAACTGGAAATAGCTTCTCTCTTGGTCAGCACAAGTATATTCATGATCTTCTTGTGAAAACTAAAATGGTGGAATCCAAGTCGTGTCCTACCCCTATGACCCCCGCGACTAAACTGTCAAAATGTATAGGTACTACATTTGCTGATCCTACAGCTTTACAGAAGCACAGTGGGTGCTTTGCAATACCTTACTCTTACAAGGCCCGATATTGCATTCACTGTCAACAAGCTGAGTCGATTTCTCTCTTCACCAACTGATCATCATTGGGCAGCTTGCAAACGGTTGTTAAGGTATCTCAAAGGGACTGCTTCCATGAGATTATTCTTTCATCCCTTTACTTATTCACAGTTAGAAAGCTATGCCGATGCAGGTTGGGCTAGTTGTGTTGATGATAGACGGTCTACAGGTGGGCATTGCATTTTTTTTTTGTAACAATCTTATTTCTTGGTCTGCCAAGAAACAAGATGTGGTGTCTCGTAGCAGCGCTGAATCTGAATATCGTAGCTTAGAACATTGTTTGGCTGAAACCGCTTTGTACTGAGCTTGGTGTTACGCTATCCTCTCCTCATAAACTATGGAGTGACAATACTAGTTCTATCGCCATCGCTGGGAATCTCGTTTTCCATGCTCGGACGAAGCACATTGAAGTTGATGTTCATTATGTGAGAGAAAAAGCCATGGATGGAACAATTGACGTTGGTTTTGTTCCCTCGTCTGATCAAATTGTAGATGTGTTTACGAAGCCTCTATCAGAGCCTCGGTTCTGCATGCTGCGAAGTCGTTTAAATCTTGTCACTACTGAGCCAGGCTAGATATGTTGGGGGTGTATTGGATTATCATTATTCCCGTCAGTTTTCCTTTCCTTATCTAAGTAGTTAGAAGTTAGTTAAAAGGTAGTTAGTCTGTTATAACTGTTAGGAAGTTGTTAGTTTGTTAAAATTCTGGTTTAGTTTGTTTTAGCTCTCTTATAAATGTAGCTGCTCTCCACGTCAAACATAGTGAGAAATTACTTTCTTAATTCATATCTTCCATTTTATCTTTAGCTTTAACAGTACGAGATAAGGGGAAAGCATGTACGAGTTTAATGTTGGTTTTTTTCCAAATACTTCATAAGCAAAACGTGTCGTTTTGATACTAGTGGTATCACGTCAGGCTATATTTAATTTTAGGGGAAATTAAAATTTTGGAAAAATTAAAACAATATTTATGTATTTTTTCATAATTTTCAAGGTTTATATGCAGAATGAAATAACATTCCAAATTTATGATCTTGATCATGATTCGCTGACTAATTCACGTAAATTTCACTTTTTGTATTTTTTGTCACGTATTGTTATCAACTGTTCTTTGTGCTAAGTTAGAACTTAGATCTGTTTCTTTTTTTCATTTGAATATCATTTCCATCTTGATACTTGCGTAAAATATGTAGGTATAAAATTTTTATATACTATTAATTATCAGTTGATTCTATATTTTACTAGATAGTCACAAGAACAAGTGGCAGAAGGTACGTTGGCTAACAAATGATAAATTCAAATATTCTATTATATCATCAGATGGAACATTATATAATAAATAATATTATATATAATAAAGTTCAAAAATAAAATAAATTACAGAGATATATGAGTATGTCTAATTCATAATGTTTTGTTTTATTCTGCTAAATGAAAATTATGTTCATTTTCTTAAACCTCTAAGCCTTGTAAATATGTTTATTTTTATTTATACATATGCAAGTAATTTTTTTTATAAATTAATAAAAAATTAATGGAATGTTATTGTCACAGCCCAACTACTTAAACAAGTAATTAGGCTGCGACGTAGGGTTACGAAGGAAATTCTGATAATCGATATTAACAATTAACCAATAATTCATATTAATAACAATGTGTGAACTCAACTTTCAACATGGATGAATCAAACGTTTATGGTTCAAAGAAGTGAAATGGAGTTTGACAAAGGTTGATTTTAGGTCCTCAAACCCTAATAAGGATCGAATAAAGAAGAATAACGGCTGAGGACAATTGATCATAATGGAATAATCATTATCAAGAATGTACATTTTCAAGCATGCTTCGACAACATTGAGATTTTATCGATGTTTCAAAGCATGGTTTGACAATGTTTTCAAAACATTATATAAACCATATTGGGTCTAACAAAAACAATTTTGAACTTTCAAGTAAATCCTTGTTCACATAGAATTTCAATAAATCCATGTTTTCATAAGCAAGTCAACATCAAAATCACAATGCCGAGATTATATCAACAAAAGAAAGACTATCATCAAGATTATGATCAATTCGGCATAACATCACAAAAACAGGAGAAGGACAAAGTTCGACAACGAAAAATGTGGCTGAGAATTATGTATGAAGACATAAATCTCTGGGCATTAAAACATGACCATAAAAATTTAGCAACCTTAACATGAATCAACATTTTGAGAAGCTCTTTTGCACAACATTCGATTCCAGCATCCTCTCAAGCTCAACCTGCATATTTAGAAATATATGCAGGGCGTAAGTACAAAAATGCACTCAGTGGGTATACGCCAAAACATAAAACACTGCCCTTAGGGCTATAAACTTGACTTGCTATAACAATAAACTTATGCAGGGGTTTTATTGAAATTACCTGCATAAGACATTTCGAACTTGCTCATACATGCTCATATCAATATATTATATGCATATGCATGTTTCATGTCTCATGTCTGCATGCCATATTTTATTTCTCTTCCCATATCCACGAATTATTTCTGCGTGTTGAGAAGTAGGCCTCCTTCTCAAACACCTTAACCAAAAGGTCACTACCCGACGTTGGTCATTTCTTTCTTTCTTTCTCGTGGATAGGTAGTGCATCATGCTTATGCTCATGTTCATGCTCAAAATTAGGCAAGTCAGTCAACTTTGGAACTTTACAAGTAAATGCATATCATCTCTTTTGAAAATATGTAAAAGCACAAACATATAATTATAGAAAATACTTATACCCACCTGGTAACAGTCATTCAGGATTGTACCTTCTGTCTTTCACTTCTTTCTTCTTTCCACTTGGGTCATCAATCCACATAAAATGGCATAAAAGCCTATCAAGAACCAAACAAGAACATAACTTATCTTAGTCGTCGACACAACTATATCTTCTTGATACAAAGACGCTATGTTCTATTAACACTTGGCTCATTGCATCCTCTAACATCTTAAACATATAACAAGATATCATGAAGCCTCATATGTCTAAACGAGCATAGAAAACTCAACAACACGCTTAAACCATCTAATCTTAGCCAAAAACTTAACAACCCCTTAAGACATAGCTTTATGTCCAACGTCAAAAATCACGTGAGACATCATCCAAAACCAAAAACCTCTATACATGTTCAACTATTATCAAAGATCATCAATCTATCATTAAAACACAAAGATCAAAGCTTTAACGTTGAAAACTCATTTTTGCCGACAAACTAAAATTTTACAACTTTCGAATACGTCGGCCGAAAAATCCGAATAAATCATTTTAAGCATTATTCATATCATAGAATCCAAATATGAAGTCAAAATGATCGAATAAAAATAAAAAATCCAACACTATGAGAGCTAGGGTTTCGGCCAATATAGGGTTTTCAATATAGTTTCGATTTCAAACGTTTTTCTTGCTCCAACCATGTTTATATCTATCAAAAAACACATATATGAAGGCAATTTAATCATATCAACATCATAAACTCAAGATCAAGGCCCTCATATTTTTGAAAATTTCATGAAATTCCAAACAATAAACATATGCTTCACAAATTCAACGTTAAACAATATGTAGACGAAAAATCTATCATAATATCAATAAATAATCAACAAAACCTAATCATTCATAATTCTTCCAAAATGATCGAAAATGTGATATACACACAAGATCATATTTTAAAATTTTTAAAACCGTAGATGTGTTCTAGAGACGAGATTATACCTCGTTTCGAAGATGGATCGAAAATTCAATGATTAGATCTTTCTAAAATTGGCATGAAAATTTCGAAAATATATGTGTGTGTGTGTGTGTGTGTTGGACGAAAATTTGGGAGGAAAATGAAGGTGAATAGTGTTATCAAATTTCTATGTATGTATTTAATGTATTAATTTTATTTTATTTTTGATTTTCTTAATTAAGGTGATTATTCACCATTTTTCTAGAAACTCATTTCTTTTTCTTTTTCATTTTTTTTAATAAAGAAGATTAATCACTTTTCTTTAGAAATTAAATATGATTATTATAAAATAATGCACAACATTTTTATAACAAAAAATTGAAACTAATTATCCGATAAAACAATCTCTACTTGAATCTCTGCTTTTGAAACTCAATAATAAATCATAATCATCAAAATATACTTATTAAAAAATATTTTTGACCTCAAAAACCATTTTAAATATTTTGCTCTTAATCTGAGCTTAATCGGCGAACACCGATGTCACAAAAGCATAGATTTTGAAATTCTCAATTTTCTGAAATCAAGACTTCTTTGAGCATGTATCTATCATCTCAAGACCATTGAAATCTAGATCTTCTTATTCTAAATAAGATCTAAGAATCTTATCTCAGATTCTATCTCAAATCTGTCTCAATTCTATTTTCTCAACTCGAAACTTAACGTAGAAGCTTCTAACTTAAACAACTCTTCTTAAGGATGCAATGCCCGTCTTATAAATCTCTTAATCAGGAGCTAATCTCTGCTACAGAAATACGGGGTATTACAGTTAGTTATAGTGTGAAACTATAAATAACATATTCTTTCGATTCAATAATATATTGTACTTATAATTTATGTTTTAATAATTTTCATTGTACTTTTAGTTTTTGCTTCGATAAGTCTTTTTTGTTGGCAATACTAGCGTTTTAAAAAACCTATTGAGGCAAATTAAAAAAGTAGATAGATTAGTTTATAAAAAATGAAAGAAGTGTACGAGAATCTGCTGAAACAAATATTAAAAGTACAAGATTTGCCTTTCATACTTAAGATCCTCTATAATTTTTGTCATTTTTTGCGTACATCGAAATGCCATTCTATGTCTATCACGACGTACTGGTCATGAACATTGAGCATAGGCTAGAGATAGATAAGGCCTAGAGTTGGAAGGGATCCAAAAAAACAGATCTATTGTTACATTAAACAAATTGGATTATCTATTATATATAGGAGTGATCTTCTGTGCACGCGACGTGCACAATGAGATCACTTAATTAACTTTTTAATTAATTAATTAATTTTATTTAAAATTAATTATTTTAATAAATCTTAATTGTAAATTAATAAATCATAATTATGAATTAATAAACTTTAATCGTGAATTAATAAATCTTAATTTGAAATTGATAAAGTCTAATTGGAATTAAGAAACTCTAATCATGAATTAATAAACCCTAATTTTAAATTAATAAACTCTAATTAAAATTAATAAACCCTAATTATGAATTAATAAACCCTAATTTGAATAATAAACTCTAATTATGAAATAATAAATCTTAATTGTGAATTAATAAACCCTAATTGTGAATTAATAAACCTTAATTTTGAATAATAAACCCTAATATTAGATTAATAAGCCTTAATTATGAATTAATAAACTTTACTTGTGAATTAATAAACCATAATTATGAATTAATAAATTCTAATTTTAAATTAAAATTAATAAATTTAATTATAAATTAACAAAATCTAATTATCCTTACTCATCATAATTAATATATAATTATTTTAACAAAAACAAGGTGAGTTCACGGTGAGGCAGCTCACCCAAGTTTTTGTCTTATATATATATATATATATATATATATATATATATATATATATAGTGGAGGTTAACGTGAGAACCATTTTATTGTGAGAACGGAGAACCAAAAATGATGAATTCAGGTGAAAGTTGATGAATCCATTGGGAAAGTTATCAATCCAAAAATAGAATTTTGCCCTCATGGGATTCGAACTCGTGAAAATTCAATTTCAATTCACTAACTTTCAACGGATTCATCAACTTTCATAACGAATTCATTTGGTTCTTAGTTTTAGGATAAGAATGGTTCTCATTCAACCAAACTCTCTCTCTCTCTCTCTATATATATATATATATATATATATATATATATATATATATAGGTTGGTTATGGTGAAAGCTCCTTAATGCACGAAAGTAGAATAGTAGCATATCTTTCATATTGTGTAGACAATCGTAATTAATGTATCGCATATGAAAGTTTAGCACATATTTTATCCATTCGTAGACATATCTAAATATATTAGTTTAGACATCTTTCATCGCAACAGAAGACAAGAAGAGTTATAGTGTTGCACAATAATCCGTGTAGCACACAAAACATAAAATCAGAAGACACACGAAAATTAAATCTCAACCATTGATATAGAAATCAAAGCCCAGATTCATTCATATTTCCTACCAAATTATCTATTCCTACCGATCCATCTCATATATATATATATATATATATATATATATATATATATATATATATATTCCTCCTTTTCGTTTGTACCTGACTAAAAGGGTCCTATAAATCGAATTTGATTAAAAAAAATATTAGAAGCTCTTCTTGTTCATTTAACCGTTAATGAGCTTCTTTCTCTTTTAAGGTTTAAAATTTCAGTAGAAATTCGTGTGTTCAAGACAACGGAAGGACCATACTTTTTTTTTTTTTTTAACTTTAGTTAGAGTCCATAAAATATGAAATTAAATCTTGATCAATATTCTCTTTCATAACTATATTACTTTTCCAAAGTTATTATGTTACATAGTGTACGAATTAAATCAAATCCCTTGGAATGACCATCAACGTCTAAGTCAATTCATTTATACCGCACAACACTCCAAATCGAACACTTGCAGAGAAAATAGTTGAATAAATATGTCTATAGAATCGAACAATTTGACGACAACATAAATAACGTAGTCTTAGAAAATTTATATAGCAATAAATAGCAAGGACGTTGTCATGTATATTTGTTTGTATTTGGAAAACTTAATCCAGACAAAATTGTGAGGTTGGAACGATAATTATGGTCCATATCTCCAACTACCTGACCATATCCCATTATCCATAAATTTATTTCATCTTGTCTCTATGCATGTCATGTCATCATACACTACATTACCTCTAAATTATTTATTTATCCACCAAAACGCGATCGATTTTGGTGGCTTTTTAAGAAAATTATAATAAGTGAAAGTAAATGCAGATAAAAAGGTGTGTCATTCGGGATAATAAACGAATATATTAATGGATTGTGAGTGTAAAAATGTAATATGAGTGTTTTTTTGTAAATATATGGATAAGTTGAGGTAAAATGTAAAGTTAGTGTTTTAAAAAAGGAAAATGCACATTTTTGGTGGACGGACCGAAAATAAACTAAATGCACGTTTTTGGTGGATGGATAGATTAATTATTTTTATATATGTGAATTAAACAATTAGTTTTGCGGTGCAATAATCATGATATATATGGGTGATTTGGAATGATTTCTCATTCATTCTCACATTTTCCATGCCATTTCTGGAGTTCGATCGAGTAATATGAAACGGTTCAGAAGTCAATTTTGTAGATGTTATGTTCTTTCCGATCTTTCATTGCCTCCTATATATTTAAATTTTATTAATATACTCTAATGCCTTTTATAGTGCGTAGCTAACTAAAGTAGGGATTAGTTGCCAAAAAAAAAAACTACTAACTTCGACCCAATTAATTAGTCATTGGTTTTGATCTCAATTGCATCTATTGACACAATTACAAAGACTTTTGGAAAAAATAACATGTATAGTTTAGGGTTTAAATTGATATTTTTCCCAAATCAATCGACAGATCCTATGGCATAAATATCATGTTTGGTACAACAATTAAAAAATCATTTAGAGCAGACTGAAAAATATGTAAAAGTCGTGTTAGTAGATGCAATTATCTATTTTGATTTGGCATACTCATGAAAAAAGTAGACACGTTTAACTTTAATTTTCAACTATAGTCATTATTTGATAAGACAAACGAAAAATAAAGTTTATTATAAAATATCACTTATGATATCTATATACATGATTGAGGTTTTGCCCAGTGCACGCTCAAGCAGACATTGCAATTTGCAAGTTATCCACATTATAGATAAATACGACAAATAAGTTCAGTATACACATTCAGTTTGATCACTTTGGGAATTCGATCAAATGTAGTTTTTATCAGGAATGTTGAGGTACATAAACTTGCGGGCATGTACACACACTAGTACGTACAGGTGCGTATTGTATAATTATACATTTTATTCCCTCCGTCCCATCTAAAATGATTTATTTTCTTTTTTGGACTGTCCCATCCAAAATGATATATATTTTTTTAGAAAATAATTATATCTTCAAAAATTATAAGATCTACCTACTTTTTATCACTTTATATTATTTTTCTAAATAATCGTATAAAAAAAATAGGTTATCTTATATGGGAAGGAGAGTATATTTTATGGTTTTCATTGAAAAAATTAGGCTGAGAAAACGCATGCATGATGCATGTTATCGACACTCTGTCATGTCAGACTAAGCCTACATCTTGCAATAATATTGTTGTGGGCCCTAACTCTTTCCAGAATATACGCATGTATGTTTTTGCTTTACTTGTGAAGAGGGTAATCGCTCCAAGTTTCCAACTACATGCATTAATTAATATCTAAATGATGGACTAAACACAAAACTAAACATCAATTATAAAGTAATTATCATTATACTTACAATTTGAAATTGATGATAATTACTTTATAATTGATGTTTAGTTTTGGGTTATATATATATATATATATATATATATATGAGATTGATCAGGTAGGAAATGATAATTTGATAGGAAATGAGAATGGCTATGACATTTGATTCGCTTGATCAATGGTTGAGATTTAATTTCGATCGCACTACAGTTTTGTGTTTTATGTGCTACACGGATTATTATACAGCACTAGAACCCTTCTTGTGCTACGCTGTAATGAAAGGTGTGCTAAATTAATATATTTAACATATATACTACGAAGATATGAAATATGTGCTAAACTAACATGTGCAACATAATAATTCTGATTGTGCTATACAAATATGAAAGATATGCTAGACTTACATATCTATTCCTATTTTTACACTCATTTACATTCTTACATGAACCATCCCCTATGTCTATATATATATATATTGAAGAACAATGATTTGCGTCGAGTTCGGATAGGATGGATTATATATATAATATCTGAATGTTATATTTTATGAAGGCACGTCATATATTGACAAAACATATGTAAATTACGTATGTCTATTTGTATCTTTTTTTTATGAGACGATATCTATCTAAATATCACAATTTTCAACTGCTATATACTTATAATGCAAATGTTGAGTTTTTCTTGTTTTTCAATTTCTAGATAAGGTAATTTTCTCAACTTTACATGTGTCTGGTTTTGGCTGATTCTTGAAGAATCATATTTATGCATGCGCGCACACGATACAAAATTGAAAGAGAATATTAATCTGTTACGAAATACTCTATCTGTCCATCAAATTTGTTCTTTGATTTTGATGACACGGGTTTTAATAAATTGTAATAAATATAAAATAAGTGAGAATAAAAAGGTGGACGGCCATAGAGATAATAAATGAATATACTAACAGATAGTGAGTGTAAAAAGGTAAGCCATGGTGGGTTTTTTTGTAAATAAGTGGATATGTTTAGAATAAAAATGTGAAGTTGATGTTTCCAAAAATGAAAAGTTAATATTTTTTATGGACGGACCAAAATAAAATTAAATGAACATATTTAGTGTACGATGAATGTAGGTTATATCGTGAGTAGTGGTCGAGAATCGTCCAGCTTCCTTTTGATTCCAATCATATAAAGTAAATGACATGAAATAATTCCTCATATCTAGTTTAGAAATTATAAATAGTAGTATAATTACGAGATGATGGGATTAAAATTCAAGTTCAAATAATAATGTCATCCCCTTTGAATTTTGTTTTTAAAATAACACCATGAATTGAAAATATTGATGCCGTGCAACTACAATCCGGGGTGACTTTATGCAATATTTCAAAAATCGTGTTAAAAATATAAAACTAAGTGAATTTTTTAGATTAGTTAATAATTAATTATCTACTCAATGACAAATCAATATTTAGTCAATATTAATCATTAATGAAGAGTTTTGTTAAGATTCTAAAATGGCAATATATTATAATAATATTAAACTCGCCCATACAGCGGGATAACCTGATTTAATCTTGGGAAATCATAAATTATGAAAACTACTGCTCGATAACCCGTCTCAATCATTGATTAATGTCCGCCATAAGATTATTACTTAAACAGAGTTTGTTTTAGTTTATCGATCTTTAATTACTTTGTGACCCTCATTAGTCATTAACTCAAATTTATAGATCATATCAAATTCAGACTAACAAATTATTAAATTTGAATAATCGTAAGAAATTTTAAATGAGTACTACTAAGAGATTTGAAAAACAATCAATCATGAAAAGAAGTATTGTGGCATACATGCAAGCATTTAAGAACTGCAAATTTTAAATGTTTATCGCAATATTATAGATGCTTTGAGTTATTAATAATACGCTGTCTTAATTTGCAGTTGGGGTTAAGACTCACTTTATCGCCGCATATAAATGCTGGACCACAACCCAAAAGAAAAATATCAATAGGGCAGACCGTCCACGGTGGTCCAATCTTTTTATAGTAGCGTGACAAATGTTACATAGTTATTGGCCTTAGATTTTTTAATATTAAGATAAAATCATTATATTTTTTGTATATTATATTTCAAAAATAAAAAATTATCCAAAAATTTTATTTTTTAAATAAACACCAATATCATAGTTATGTTTATCATTTGTTTGAAGTATCATATGTTTATCTCTATTGTTGTAATTTATGTTCTTGATTTGTCATATATCATATGTTTATCTCTATTGTTGTAATTTATGTTCTTGATTTGTCATATCTTCTCTTTTTATTAATTTGTGACTTTTGAGTTTTTACGCATTTTGTTATAATACGAATTTATGTTTAATGTGATTAATTATCTTTAGATTAAAAATAGCATAAATAATTATAAATAATACTTCATCCGTCTCGGTATTATTGGCATCCTTTTGCACGTAGATTAAAGATAATTGTGTTTTGTGTGTAAATTTGTGTGTGACATGAAATTCGAGGTATTTTTTAATGTAAAATTATTTCCCCTTTTGGAACTGACCAACAATAGCGGGACGACCCAAAAAAGAAAACGAACCAACAATAATGGGACATAGGGAGTATTATGGTTGAATGATTGGATTATTATTGATAAATCATAAGAGATAGATGTGGTTGGGTTGGACGGAATAGTAATAATGTGGAATAAAGAAAAATTAATTAAATATTAAAAAATTGAATGGTCGAATGATTGGGATGGTTACTAATGAATTATGAACATAGCCTAAGGACATCACAAGTCTCATTATTTATTATTATTATTATTATTATTATTATTATTATTATTATTGGTGTGGTAGGATTTATATCACCATGACAAAACCACTTGCTCCTACATGGTAAATTTTGGTAATCATCAATGGAATTATACTGTATATGAAAAAAAATTTGGACAGATCGAGATATTCATAGACTCCTTTCTCATTATTCCATAGTTGAGGGGATTACTTGATTTAGTTAAAAAGTAATTTGTGATTAGCATAAAACATGCTCGTCATAGTGGCATTTTGTGTGGAAATCTATCATTTAACAAGTGGCGGCATGACAAATACGAACATCCTATCTGTAAAAACAATAAAATAATAACGCGAACACCCTAATTTCAAAATGGGCGTCCAACGTTTCTATTTCAACAGCTAAGCCCATTTTTCGATTTCCAAATTCCAGCCAGGCCCATAACCTCATTTATTTTTTTCTAAAAGTTGTGGCGGGAATTAAAAATATTTACAATTCGACCCCGCATTCTCCCGCCAGTCAAAATGGTCTCGTCGCTTCCCTATATAAAACCCTAACTCGCTACCGCCCGTAAAAATTTCAACCCTAACCGGCTAATCCTAAATTTTCCCTCCAAAAATCGTTCCCATTTCTTGAGTAATCGGGGAAAGATGTTGGAACTCAGGCTGGTGCAGGGAAGCCTGTTGAAGAAGGTTCTGGAAGCAATCAAGGAGCTGGTCACCGATGCCAACTTCGATTGCTCCGCCACAGGGTTCTCGCTGCAGGCCATGGACTCCAGCCACGTGGCGCTGGTGGCGCTGCTGCTGCGGTCGGAGGGTTTCGAGCACTACCGCTGCGACCGCAACATCTCGATGGGGATGAACCTCAACAACATGGCAAAAATGCTCAAGTGCGCCGGCAACGACGACATCATCACGTTGAAGGCTGACGACGGCAGCGACACCGTCACGTTCATGTTCGAGAGTCCCAGTTTGTTCCCTCTTCTCTCTTCCATTTCTAGTTTTGAAGTTCTTTATGATAATTTTCCGGTTAAATTTCCCTTTTCCTGATTAGAGTATATGTGCCCCAATTCAGATGCTCAAATAAGTTAGGATGAATTTGTTTTATCGCTGTATGTTAAAAATCAGTGATTTTACCTTAACGAATGTTGACTATTGAACTTTTTGGGCGAGCTATTCTAGCTTTCTGCTTTAGTGTCATTGCCCCAACAATTATCGACAAACATAGTGATATGATTTATTTGTGGGGTGATTATTTTGATCGTGAAGATATGCATATACGAAGGTGGATTGAGTTTTACTTAGCAATATTGGTGATGGAATTGTGATTATTACTCTAGTTCTGTAGTTCCATGAATTCACAAATGTGTTAGATTTTTGAAACATGTACAAAAATTTTGTACATGCTTGAATGTTATGTTTATTCCGTTTTTGCTGAATTCTATATTTTTTCAGCACAAGATAAGATCTCAGATTTTGAGATGAAGCTCATGGATATTGACAGTGAGCATCTCGGAATCCCTGAAGCTGAGTACCATGCCATAGTTCGCATGCCATCTGCTGAATTTGCAAGGATTTGCAAAGATCTTAGTAGCATTGGTGACACAGGTTATGCACTAATGTACCTGAAAATACGTGGTGTGTTAAGATAGTGGTTTAGTGTAACGCTGTGAGACTCACCTCTCTCTGTTGCTTGCAGTTGTCATATCTGTTACGAAGGAAGGAGTGAAGTTCTCAACTAGAGGTGATATAGGAACTGCAAATGTCGTATGCAGGCAGAACACCACTGTTGACAAGGTTGATTCTTCTTGTATTTATTAAGGACATTATGTCAATTCTCCTGAATAACTGATGACTGGTACTCATCTTTTGCTTGTACTTTGCAGCCAGAAGATGCTACTGTAATTGAGATGAATGAGCCAGTCTCTCTAACATTTGCTCTTAGGTATCTCAACTCCTTCACTAAGGCTACTCCATTGTCGAGCACTGTCACCATAAGTTTGTCCTCAGAGCTTCCTGTGGTGGTTGAGTACAAGATTGCAGAGATGGGCTACGTACGATTCTACTTGGCTCCCAAGATTGAGGAGGATGAGGAAGAGACTAAGCCTTGATGTGATTATGTAGTGACTCTCCACCAGTCTGACTATTGTATATCTTTTTGGTGCTTTCTCTTTCAGGATTTCTTACTCATTACGTTTGATCACGTTACTTCATTCTTCCCAAGTATTGAGCTCCTAAATTGATGTATTCTGATTTTCTCAAAGGGTATTAATGGATAAATATGTGCACCATCGTGTTCTTGAGCTGATTACTTTGATGTTACTAGTTTCTTAATTCTAGAGTAATATATTTATGTGGCTGATGGTCCTGAATGTTCATTCCTTGCTATTAATTGACACTTATTATGCAGCTGCTAATTATTATCGAACACACATACATAATAATAATTCATCTTTTTAAATTTTTTAATTCTTACTATACAATAGAAGCACAGTCACTGTCGCCTTTCATACCAAGCCTACCAAACCCTCTTTATCAGCAGCAATCACCACAATAGTAGGCCATCCAAAAAGGTTAATATAATACCGCAAAAAAATTGATGAAGTTTGGACAAAAGAAAGCGAAATAAGCCTGGGGTTCAGATGACCGTTTCATATATTAATACTTTCAAAACCAATTAAATCCAACCACATTACAGAGATACAAATCCTGAAATCTTCAGGGGGTCTCCGGTGTGATTCTTGTTTGTTGCTGCAAAACTTAAGTTGCCTCGGGTATAATTACTCTTAAGTTCCAAATCTTAAGCATAAGTGTCCACTGTGATTACTGCATGAGAGTTGCAATATCTCAAAAGCCATTGTTGCATATTTGAGCTCATGTCGAGGCACTTGGATTTCATGAAATAATGCTCCCCTGAAACTGTTCAATATGACCAAAACAACAATCACAAACCTTCATCAACACAGTTGTCATAGAAAGGTTTTTGGAGCTCTTTATGTCTGAGCTATACCCCACGTGTTGATCAACGGGACTCGGAGGAGCAGGCTTTGCTCAAGGAAAATCATGGTGAATAAATATTGGGGAAAAGGTTAAAAGTGCCTCCAGTCATCACCAGCATAAATTGCTTGATCACCCAGCTCTTCCTCAATTCTGAGTAGCTGCCGATTAAAAAAAGTTAATCTAACAAGCATATATGGGCATTCTAGAAAGTGATAAATAGGGAAACATAATGTGCAGTTACTGTTGAATGAGCCAAACATATATCCATTAGACCTATACAGAAATTTAATAAGCAACTTATCGAAAGAAATGGAGAAGACGCAAGACGGAAGAATTCTCGTCCAGTATACAAGACAAAGTAAAAGGTTTATTTTGGAAATTGGAGCAAGTCAGTTTGTATCTACCCTTGGATCATACTCCCTCTGTCCCCTAACAAGTGCCCCATGATCTCAAAATACACATCCAAGGAAGTGAATAAATTTACTCTTGCTACCCCTAATTATTGCATAGAAAATTGAAAAAGTAAAAAAGTTGTGATGATGATAAGGATAAAATGGGAAGTTTTGTAAATTTTACTATAGATTTCTGAAATAGGACACTAATTTGGGGACAAAATTCATTTTGAAATAGGACAGTTATTAGGGGAGGGAGTATTTTCTAAAAATCCCCATGCTGCACTGGGAGGGGTAAGGGAAGGGAAAATAGAGGATAAAAATACTAGATCTCAACCTGATTATACTTCGTTAGTCTCTCCCCACGGCAAGGTGCTCCTGCCTTAATTTGACCAGTGGCAAGACCAACAGCTATATCAGCTAAGAAAGAATCTTCACTTTCCCCAATTCTCTGGGAAACTACCACTCCCCAATTGGCATCCTTCGCTAACTTGACTGCTTCAATGGCCTCAGTTACAGTCCCCACCTGGTTGACCTGAACTTGTAGTAAAAGCAGTCAAAAATTTAAAGTTGAAGGTTGAGTACAACAATTTTCACATATTGGGAGCCAAAATTTAAATATTTATCGGAAGTTACCTTAAGGAGAAGAGCGTTACAAGCTGCCTCCTGTACAGCCCTCTCAATTCGTTTTGGATTTGACATCAACAAGTCGTCGCCTACAACCTGAAATGATAAGCCACTTTGGATTGAGTGGATACCACACAACTTAGCATGCATGCGTATCTGCTTTTCAAAGTGAGATGCCACCTTGCATTACCCAAATCCATAGACACAACTTTAAAGTTTTAAAAAATCATTCATAAGATTAGGGTTGCTTTAACGGCAATATTTGAAGGGACTCAAGTTAGTTTGTCTCCAGATTGACTAGATAGGGACTTGTAGACAACTATATCTATTGCCAATGTGAATCACGATCTTTTTCAAAAACAGTAATTGGGAGTAGAATTACAAAATCGCTGTAAGTACTAGTTGGCAAGTTTTCAGCAAAGTGGGTTACTTTATGCTAGTGGGCATTGGAAATAGAATGTCTGAATATATAAACCCAAGAAGCCAACATCAAGAGAATCTGAGTCAGCAACAAAAGCTTGGTCTTACATTTCTTCAAAATATAAACTATCATGAACTCTGCAAATAGTATGAACAACACAATGTAGATAACCAAACTCTACGTGCTCAAATGAAAGCTCAATGTTGGACCTCATCATTTACATTACAAACAGGGTATGTTTGTACACTGTTTATTATAATAGCTTCAGAAGGACACAAATATCAAACCAAGATGTATCAGTAAATATGAGAAACAAACCTGGCAAATTCCAAGATTAGAGAAATATTTGGAGTGCTCCCAATCTTCCTTATCAAATGGATCTTGAATTGACACAATTGGGTAGGCTGAGAGAGAATCAAAGCAGTCATAAGAGGATGAGGGACAACATGATAGAAGCCTACTTAGATTGCCAAACAGCTATAGTCAAAAGTTTTCTAACAGAAACATGAACTGCAATAAAAAGATATTTAGTATATTCTTTATACATAGCAGATAAAAGAACTCAAACAAAAATTTATGTTGTGATAAAGATACCTTCACAAAGTTCTCTGTACATATCAATCATGTCCTCCCCTGATTTAAAGTTTTGACCAGATCTATTTGGTGTTTTGTAATCCAAATCATACTTGGTACCTAAATAAGAAAACAGAGGAAATAAATCATTATGTCATGTACTTTATAAGCAGATCAACCAAAGACATAACGTTTACATGAACCAGAACAGATTTCAATTTATAATCATCACAAGACTGCTAACAACAGATTTCAATTTATAATCATCACAAGACTACTAACAAATTTCAATGCCCCATGTACTATATAGTCTCATGCACGTACTTTTAGTCTTTTCTCCAGATTTTGTTTAGACCATTTTCTTCATTGTTTTTCAAGTTAAACTAGATCAAAGAGCAATTCTCTATATTGCAAATCTTGGATTGGAATGGATTTCACGAGCAAGATTCTCATTGTGCTTATGAGAGAAGAGGTGACAGTATGGCAATAAAACTTCTCAGATAATTTGGGAAAGGAAATACTTTTGTACGGGATCTTCATGCCTCTCTATTAGTAGTCAGCAAGAATACATTTTTCCACTTATAGTCAAGATGTCATTTTATGAGAAAGAAAATATTACCTATGCAAAATTCAGTAGCAGCAACACCAATTGCTATCTTTATTTTCTCATTATATCCTGTCCTTCCAATGGCCTCCTTCACAAAATCCAAGCCTTCTTTCAAGCTGCAGGTGCAAAACTTAAGATACCTAGATCCAGATAAATAGATGAGACCAAATGAGGAAACTTGCCTGGATACATCAGGAGCAAAACCACCATCTTCTCCAACGTTACATCCATGTGAACCATACTTTTCAGCAATCACAGCCTGAGTCACCAGGACGAGAAGTCGTATATAAATAATGGAAACAACCAAGAGGAAATCAGTAACAAAATAATCAAATGAGGTATATGTATACTTGTTTGTGGTATATAAATATTGAGAAGAGTTTCTTAAAAGTTCGCTAATATTCTGAACGATCAAGATTGTGATAGGTTTTGTCAATTGTATGGACACCATAAACTTCATCCTTGAGGTATATATACACGTATTATATATACAACATCAAGTATAACTGCATATACAATCTATTTGCATACTAGTATTAAGGAAAATTCCATCTGTGTCATTTCAATATTCGAAGTAACCACAAATGGAGCCCTTCAGATTGATTTTAAATTTGTGAAACAGAAACAGACACCAATATATCAAAGACATGTGATGCTAAAATACTCATACAGCTCAAATTGTAGAATATGATTGGAAAAGCAGAAAAATAATAAGGTTTTCAGCGTATCATTGTGCATTTAGTAGAGCATAGAATTTCTCCAGAGACAATACAAAGTTATAATTGTAAAGACATCTTTTTATTCACCTTTAGATGATGATAAGTCTCAGCTCCTATCTGCAATGCTTCCTCAAAATTTTTTGCCCCAACAGGAAGGATCATGATTTCCTGATCACATTTAGCTAAAAATATCAGTCACACAAGGGGTTAAGGCTCATAAAATATTGGTATAAAATTCCTTGTACAATAGTAGAATAAAGGTCAAAACATAGAATAACACTCCTATCACCTCGTATATCAAAGATAGGTTATAGATTAGCTAATCACTTTAATCACTAAAAAATTGTGGCATAATTGGATGAATGGCACATCCATGTTTTGAAATCTAGCTGTAACTATAATAATAACTAATCCTGTCTTAAACATATTACAACTCTTGCATCAACAGAGTCCACTTAACAAAGAAGGGAGTATTGGGCGATATTTAATCCGTTAAATCTACACATTGGAGTAATTACCAATACCGTGTTTATCTCAGCTCTATATAATAAAAATGAGAAAGATTAGTACAAAACAGCATGTAAACTTCCATGACATGCATAAACTCCATTATAGATTATATTACCTGAATGGCAAGATTGTTCCCAGCATGGTTTCCGCCACCTATGAGAGTGAAAGCTGGAACAGGAAGATGATAACTTGTTTTGCCAGCTAGATCAGCAATGTGTTTGTATAATGGCACCTGCATAGAACTTTTTGGAATCAAACCAAGATTTATATTCTCTAAGATCAAGTTACTATATGAGTCAGGAATTATACCTCCTTTTCAGCTGCCCCTGCTCTGCAAGCAGCCATTGAGACAGCTAGAATTGCATTTGCCCCAAGTTCACCCTATCAAATAAAAAAGAAATGAGCTGCATTTAGCATAAATACGAATTAACATGTCTTAGAAATGGCAGGGGACCCAATAAAAGTGAGAATGAATAAAGCAGATCTCACATGATTCAGCATCTCTCCATGGAAACATAATAAATTAGACAAGATTAGATAACTGAAAACTGAAATAGAGCTACCTTCTTATCTGTCTTGTCCAAATCTATCATGGCTTGATCAATTTGAGCTTGGAGAGTTGGATCCATACCAATTAAAGCTTCAGATATTTTCTCATTAACATTCTTGACAGCTCTACTTACACCATTTCCAAGATACATTCCCTTGTCTCCATCTCGCAACTCAACAGCCTCATACCTGCATATAAAGGAAATAATAAATTTAGAAGGCCCTCACTTCAGAATGAGATAATCAGTAAGACATTGCATCTTTACCACATAAATTAACTGCAGTTCTCCTAGAATTTCACTACTTCAATTAGATAAATGGATTTAAAAAAACTGCAGGCTAGTTCAATATGAATACTGAACCCTTTGATTCTAAAGAAGTATTTGTTTCTCATTCTTGCTCTTTTAAAGCAGTCATCAAAAACCACATACCAGGACAGCCCCTACAATTTGCACAACACATAATGCATCTCCACTACTTTTTGTACGTATTGTTTGACGAAATATTTCTTAACACGGGGCTCCTAAACAACATTAATTATGCTTCTAAAAATCACCAATACCATTACCATGCATTCATTTACTGCCGTACTTTATTATATCAACTTCCCTACAGTTTGGAATACTTGTTTTACTATACTTAGGTTAATGAATCCTAGAATTTTAGTGAATTTGGGCTAAAAGTGGACTAATTGGAGTACAATGAAGATAACCCAAACTTTGAAGGTCACACCAGCTCAATGGTGCACAGCTCTTTCTATCACCATTTGAGAGGCCTCTCTCCTCAGATTGGAATGTTTCAAAGTAAGTATGGAAAGTGAAAGAACACATTGCAAACCAATATACACAATCAACATTTGTCTGCACAATTTCTCATAATGCAGTGTATGTAGCACAGAAAGCTTAAACGAGTCTAGTTGACTCATTTATCAAGATCAACATATATTTTTTGAACTGCAAAATTGTTTTCGAAATAAGGTGACCTCGCTTAGGCGTAGCTACATAATTCACATTTCACATTGTTTTGCAATCCGTTAACACAACAATTCGAGCTTCATAAGCTATCAAAGGTCAGCATATCGGGACCCTAATCTAGTAAACCAAGCCCGTACGAATCACTAAGGGCTTTAGCTAACTCAACTAGCGTGTATTCGTTAATTTCGTCGCACCCCCAGCTCAATTTCTACGTTAATGCAGGGAGAGGAAGCCAGCACCGCCAAATTCAGAACGTAAACCCCAAAGAAAGCAAAAGACTAAGGTACGACAAACATATAAAAAACACGAGAGAGAGAGAGAGAAAGCAGCGCTTACATCCCAGAGGTGGAGCCGCTGGGCGCGGAAGCGCGAAAGACGCCTTTATTGGTGTGCAAATCGACTTCGACAGTGGGAATTCCTCTGCTATCCAGAATTTGCCTGGCCTTAACGTTGGTGATGACGGAGGGGACGGATTTCTTCATGTGATTGGAGATGAAGAGCACGGGATCCGGCGTCTTTGCCCTAACGGCGGCATTGACGGCGTCCTCAATTTTCCGGGAGAGCGTATGCTTGTCCAGATACTCCTGTACCGACATTTTCTATGCTCGCAACAATTCAAAAACGTTATTGGATTACTGGTTTCGAATTTCTTCTTCTCCAGCTTCTGCTACTGCTACTGCAGCTGAAAATCGGCGATTGGAATATGAATTGGAAAATTGAAACGAAGAAGTATAACAGTTTAAGGATATATCGGAAATTGATCGAGGAAGAAATGGGTGAAGAACTGGATTGGGGGGTTTAAGCAAGAAAATAGTTACTGCTTCCAAAATCTAAAGTATTCAGTAATTTGTTGTGATTTAAACTTTGTTCCGCGAATCCGCCTTGTTGTGTAGGTTTTATTACTTGCAACCTGAAATGTGTATTATTATTATTATTATTATTATTATTATTATTATTATTATTATATAACAAAACAGCATATCCGGCACAAAATTAATAAGGATTATCTAACAAGGGAAAAACCGTAATCTAACCAAATTTATAACATCCATGTCTTAGTTAACCAATTTCATAAAAGTATGCAAGAAATACCCAAATGTGTAAAATGCCCTTTGAATTTGTCAAAATAGCTATGGACAATATTGTTTTGCTATAGACAATCCAGTTAATTATGCTTTGTTATGCTTGCTATTAAAAATCCGTAGATGGAATCCGTTGTATATAGGCTGGAAACATTTCTCGTGCCATTGCTGACTTTGTTAGGGACCTTGAGAGACGAAAGAACCGCTCTTGGCCAATGCTAATATTGTCGAGAGTCCGAGAGGTACAACGATGCGTCTGAGGACATTATCTTACGATTTTTTATTGTGTGATTCTACGCTTCTAAAATGGTATCAGAGCCTTAGGTTTATTGAGGAATTATTTAATATTTAGCATTTTATGTGTTATAATAAGGAGGAGACTCCAAAGTAAAAATGAATCCGGACACTTGTCCGAGATGCGAAGCATGCAGGTATGCTTTCCAAGATTTGGAAAGTACTAATAGAGACTTGAACCGAAGGCTCGGGTTCTTTGAAAGAACTTTTGAACATAGCATTCAAAATGAATACCACTTCGAACTCATCCGGACATTTCGAATGATATCCTGATGACGAAGAGAGGTTCATTCTCAATGATTATCTTCTAGAAGCATTGAGAATTGTTCGAGAGAAGGACCCATCCACCACACGATTGATGGAGACCGAAACAAAGGAGCAACTTATGCTCCTAGTTACAAGGAAATTTCACCGGATTCTTCGATTCGGCGAATTAAGGAGATCCGAAGATGGTGCAATATTATGGCAACCGCCTATATGGCGTTCACAAGAGCTAGCGGGATATCCATGCGATGAGAGGAGATTCTTACCACAATCGCGGAGTATCGAAAAGAAGATCAAGGCCTCGAGCGAAAGCGGGCCGAATTGGTCAAGAAATCCCGGCGATATAAAATTCAAACCCGTTGGGATGGGCGAGGATAAAGCTCGTGCCGAAAGGATAATCCAGCTCTCCAGATGATGAATAATCTAGAGAGAATCGGATTGAACGAGTTGCAGGAGTTAGCAGAGTCATTTGCTAACCTCAATATGGTGGATATCTAAAGATGAACCAGGTTCCGAAAGAAGAACCACCAATTCCACCACAAGGAGTACCGCCTATTGATCCTATGGGATCAAGGGGACAATATGAGTCTGGCCAAGGACCTGATGCAGAATTTGCAGCGGAACAAGCCAGAATCCAAGCAAGAAAGAGGAGGCAAAGAATGCAGGAGACCCCTGTTGGAAAAGCCACCTTGGAGCCTATACATCCCTATGGATTGGCACTCGACATTGATGAAGTCAATTTCAATGATCGAGAGAATATCATAGATGAATGGGCAAGATCCATGGTTGTTCGCAAAGAAGAACACTAGAACTCGACGATCGACATGGTCGAATCCTAGAAGGAAGTTTAGTAGGCATTGTTAAACAATACTGGGGACATTGGTCAATTGATAGAAAGAAAGCAGTACTGACGTTCGACTTCGTGGAGGATGCAGTCAGAGGCATGGTCGATACGTTCAAAGTTCATTTCCTCGGAGAAGGATATTTCAACGGCTATAACGATGAGAAAAAGATGAAATATTTGTTGGCATTATACAATCTAAGACTAGTAGTCTTGGAGCAAAAATCGTTCAACAGATTTCTTCAGCTATTTACAAAGTATCAACATCTTAGTACGATTAATGAAGATGTTGCAAAAGAGTTGTTTTTCCTAAAGTTTCCCAGTCCATGGAGGGAAATGTTCATTAGGGATTACCAAACAGGAGCTCATATGGACAGCGTCTCCAGAAGGATGTCATATGTTCATAAGAAGTTGTCGGTGTGGTGTCAAACTGCAACCACTCAAAGGAATCTCAAGAAATTGAGAAAGATCAACAAATCAGCCCCGTTGATCTGTGATATGCTTGATCTTCCAACAGAAATCGGAGGAGAACATTTATATCAATCCAGGAGGAAGAAGAACAGGTTCCAACCCTACAACAAGGGAATGAGAGAAAATAGGAGTTCTTGGAAGCCAAGAACGATGTGGTCGCGACAGAAAGCCAGATATTATAAATTTGGACAAAGAAGCGGTCCAACAAGAAGACGGTATCAAGCTCAGGGATCCAGCCCCCGCGAGCAACAACCGGCGAAGAAGACTTTCAGACGAGCTCACACTAGAGCTAATGAAAGTTTCAAGGATTGCAACTACTGGACGTGCGGTGCAAATGGGCATATCTCAACAAATTGCCCACAGAACGAGCAAGGGGGATGCAGAAATTCGAATCTACACCAGACATCGAGGATGCCGTATACTACCAAGAATTGGTTCAAGTATACAAATTCGAAGATATACCCTCAGATGATAGTATATATGAACAAGAGGAAATCTTCAGCGGAGAAGACGAATCAGATGAGTCTTCAGAATCAGGATCCGACTGAAGGAGGTGAGGTGCGCCATCAAGAGCGTCAAGATGAGCTAGGTCACACTAGCCGGACCATCCTGTCACAGAAGATGCTGAACATGATAATGAACAAAACCCTGAATCTACAAAAGTATCAAGGGTTTTCAATCGAAATGAAGATAGACCATGTTCTAAGGAACCTGAGTCTAGTCAAGAGGAAGCACAATGTGGTCTATGGCGTAACCAGGCGAGAAATGTCGCTTCCATCCCAGTTTACTGGGAATCAAGTAGAGATGCAACTGATACCGGCCAGTGATATCAGGGAAGATCTTCAAAGTATGAAGCCAGAAATCGCTAATACGATGGAATGGATTCATATTGGAGCAATTCAGTTGGTGATAAAATCATCACTTTATCTGGGTACAGATTCACCAATTGATATCGCAATCTGCGATAAGAGAATACGGAGTCATGCAGATTCTGTAATGGGAACCATCTCAGGGAATCTATGTGGTAAAAATCTTATAGCAATCTTCTATCCGAAGATTTCTTATAATATCAAAGATTCCGGTTTCAGTAGAGCCCTGACTCTTTATCAGGACTTCAAGAAAACAGAATTGATGGATGATGGGAACAGACCATATTCCATCACTTATCAGGTGTCTTATGCTCTTTCAAACTCCCATCATACAGAGTTATATTTGGGGAAGGAGTTTATCGAGATACCAGATATCTTCAAGAAGGTAGCTAGAGCTAGCTGTCCTGATCGGGTGGAGATTCCACCTCTAAGAGAAACAAATATCCAAATCAAAGAATAAGCCATACTTGATATAGCGAGTCAATTTGGAGCCCCAAGGTTATCCTTCCAAGAGGATAGAGTTATCTCCTAACCATACGAAAGAAGTTTTTCTCACTCGTATGATAGGAAAGCAATTAGAGACATTCAACAACAAAGCTATCGATTTTCACCAAGATTGGATGTCCTCAGGATGGCGAGAAATTGCCGTAAGATTTGACAACGCAGGAGAAGAAATATACTTTCCTTGCACAAAGTTATGTGATCTTAAAATTCTAGGTCCAACGTCATGAGGGAACCCTGGATTTGGAGGCTTTCAAATGACAATCACGGGGAAGGCCACCGAGAAATGGAGGTCCTACTCCTAGGGGCGCAAATTCTCGATAGGTGCAAACCATGGGAATAACAAGCGAAGGATGGAAGTGACAATTAGCGGGAGAAAGCTGGCGATTGAATGACAAGTCCATTCTCAATATACATCTCAATCGGGGTGTTATAAGAGAAGTACAAGACATAGTATTTCGCGGCCTATGTCGATTTAGGTGCAGGAATCTGCACAGCCAAGAAAGGAGTTTTCCCAGCAGAAGTGGAAGAAAATCTACCTCAGATTGCTGGAAGAGATTTCTCCAAGAAAATCTTGCTCTTATCCAAAGGAGTGAGACATGCGAAAATTTTGATAGGCGGAGCAGGTCAAACACCTTGGTACAAGGTCCAGACTCCACCAATCTATTTCCATGACACAGGAGCAGATATTCTGTTAGGAAACAATTTCCTACAGATGTTCAAGAAGTTTATGCAGGACAATGAAAGGAGGCGATTGGTGTTCACAACCAATTGTGATCACAAGATCATTGTTCAGCGAATACAAGGGGCATTTAATAGACAAATGCCGATCAGATTTCGCAGCAAGCGTGGTGATGAAGGAAAACTTCGACACCCAAAGATGAAAGATCAAAGGAGGTTCAATGAAGCACTGCTGAGTTGCAGGATTTCAGAAATATCCGAAGATCTGGATGATGAGGAGATTCAAATCCTCAAAGCATCTCTGATATCTCACCAAGATGTTGGAGAAGGAGCACATGTAGCTCTAGAAGATGTCAAACGGAAAATCGTTCGTTGCTATAGCGAGGATCCTTTGGCATGGTGGGATAGGAACCAACTCGAAGCTAGTCTGAAGGTTAAGCCAGGCAAGGAATTCGAGTTCGTCAGATTCCGACCCATCCTGATGAACCTTGTGGATCAGAAGGACATGGGGCAGATAATCAAGGAACATCTTGATTTAAAGTTGATCGAACCAGGGAACTCGCCTTACAGCAGTCACGGATTTCTAGCAAGGAATCATGGTGAGGTCAAAAGAGTTAAACCCAGATTGGTTATTACTTATAAAGGGATTAATGACATTCTGGAGTTTGATGGATATTTTATCCCGAATAGAGAACATCTTATCAATTGCATTAGGAATGCTAAGGTGTTTTCCAAGTTTGATTGCAAGTCAGATTTCTACCAGATTCGCATGGAGGAAAGGAGTAAGAAGTTCACAGCTTTCTCTACTCCGCAAGGGCACTACGTTTGGAACGTAATGCCAATGGGGTTGGCCAATGCACCTCAGATATTCCAGAGGAAGATGGATAATCTTTTCAAAGATTATTTCTCTTTTATGTTTGTCTATATTGATGATATTCTTATAACTTCAAAGAATATGGATGAACATGTCAGGCATTTGGAGATCTTTGCAGATGTCTGTCAAAAGGAAGGATTGGTACTGTCTGAAAAGAAGGCAGTCATCGCTACCCGAAAGATTGAGTTTTTGGGTATTGAGATCGATGAAATGAGAATTATCCTGCAGGATCATATCGTGCAGAAGGTGCAGAATTTCGCAGAAGATCTCAAGGAGAAAGCGACTCAAAGTTTTTGGGAGTTGTTAACTTTGCAGGAATGTTCATCAAAGATCTTGCAAAACATAGAAAAGTCTTTAGCTCATTGCTAAAGAAAGATGTTCCTTTCATATGGACGGACGAACATCGTGAAGGGATGAAAAGTTTGAAGGAGGTTTGCAAAACTCTCCCAAAGCTTTCAATACCTCAGGACGAAGACGACTTAGTCCTGTACACAGATGCGAGTGATCATTGGTGGGCAGCTGTGCTTACAAAGATCACCCCATACAGAGAGGAACCATGCAGATACTGTAGCGGTCTTTTCCCTGAAGAAAATGTTGTGCGCTGGCACATCAATGAAAAAGAGTTCTTTGCAGTTGGACAGGCTTTTAAGAAATGGCCTATTTTCTTACTTGCAAAGAAATTTACTTTAAAAGTTGATAACACTCAAGTTAAAACCTTTTTAGTAAATAAGATTGAATCTAAGCCTGAAAAGGCTAGATTATTAAGATGGCAAGCTGAATGCCAATATTATATTTATGATATTGTCGTTCTCAAATCTCATGAAAATATTCTTGCAGATTTCCTGACGAGAGATGGATCCGAAAGAAGTTGAATCCATCATCATAGCCCAGAGGCATCTCCGGGAGAATCTAGAGTTTCTTCTAAGAGAATGGGATGAGTGTGTCCTCCATGCCAAACAGGCAGGGAGAATTCAAGAAGGGGATGTGACTAGTGTCACACACCGAATAAGAGAATGCATAGGGAACGAGGGTTCGCTCCAATCCGTGTTGCACCACCCATGCTCATTTGCCGCTCAGGCGGGCAAGGAGTCTTTTCCGTCAGGCGGTATACCAGTAGCAAGGGGTTCAAATACCCTTAGCACGAAAAAGTTGGTGAATCTTCTAATTACCGGCCCAAGCAAAGACGATGACCGGTGTCACAACCCGACTCACCGTGTCAACCCAAAGACCTCGGGGAAAAAGAGGAGAGATCGGCCTTGGGCCCACGATGAAAATCTAAGGTTGATACTAATGTTTTGAAATTTCTCCTACATGGCGGGCATACCACCAATTGAGAGAAGTTGCGAGACATAGGAAGGGTCAATCTGAACACATCGGGGTTGATACCTCGAAATATCCCGGATGTGGATGTCCACCGAGCCAATCCACGTGATGTCAGTTATGGTATGATTTTGGGGCACTCGCCTCGGTTTATACCACCGCGCCAAGTTTCACGAAATCGGTCTACCAAGGTGGATTCAAGCGGTACATGATTCCCGGACAAATAACCCGGGTCTCGATCGAGGAGATGTGTTGGAGCTTTATTTCATCGGTCTTTGCTTGAACCCGTCAAGAAGGAAGTCACGAAGCCTTCCACTACATTGAAGCTTGACGACCCGATCTGAGGGCCTGAATAATATAAAGGCCCCAACATCGGATTTCACGTTGGTCTCTACATTCTCAGAAGATCGAGTTACCACACGGAGAGCATGGAGATTATGGGTGCATCTTCGAGATGGACAAGGTCAAGTTTCCATTTAAGTTCTTTCGAACTCGTGAATGGAACCTTCCCGTTGAATACTATGATGGGAAAAACAACAAGCTTCGCAGAGAGTTTCTTCGAGAAAAAGAGGACTCTACTTTGGGAAAATAAGGTTGCGGCGAGTAAGGAGACTCATCGCAAGTTCTGCAATATGGCTCACTTTGGCCATTGGACGTCCAGAGTTTGTTCGGACTGCCAGAACCAGAAAGAGCCAGAATTCGGAAAAGGCTTCTTGCCAAAACAAGACAAGAAGAAGTTCCGATCCGACGAGCATGAAGAGCGTAAGGTTCCTCAGAAAAGGACACCTCGGGCACCTCTAAAAAAGTAAGATGGCCGACATAGAAGAAAGAGTCATGTGACTCTAAAGCAGAAGACCACCCACCAAAAAGAAGACGACATGGGTGGGTGACATAGCAGGAAGATTCCCACTAAGAAAAGTTGGGAAGCGTCAAAAGCAGACTCCACTCATCCATAAACGACGAAGCGTCGGCAGAGGTAGTGGAGTGGACAGAAAGGCCATTATCCAAATATGGCCCATTCACATGTGAAGATGCGGGAATCTTACACTCTCCACCACAAATGAGTGTCGGCGAGAGACAAGGGTCCCAAAGACCACATGTGAGCACGTTGTCACGGAAGAGCATCCGAGGCGATAATTGAATAATAATAGAGGGTTCAGACCTCTATATTAACCCAAGCAGAAGGAAGCTCAGATCATCGAGCATTTTCCAAGCTTTCTTCAAAACCCAAAGAAATAATCCTCTCTCTGTAATAGTGTAATAGTTTTTCAGTTTCAAAGTTTCTTTTCCTTTTATCTTTCAAGTTTTAAGAGTTGTATGTCGAGAGCACCCATAGGTACCATAGGTAGCTAAAAGAGTTAGTCTCCGAAAGGATATACACCTATGTATTAAGTATTTTATAATTCCTCGATAAAAGTAAAGGCTTTGCCGACTGTCTTGTTTAAGTAATCTTCCATAGACATCGCCTTATACCATACGCCCGAATTGAAGAAACGAGGGATGTCTTGAGTGAGTCTTAGGAGGAGGTTTGTAAGGTAGGAGTTAGGCGAAGCAAAATTGGCCTGCCCGGTACCGGAATTAGGGTCGGGTTGGGCTCGTAAAAATAATGGCCGAAAAAATCGGGCCTAAAAGCCCGCCCACATAACCCGACGACCTCACAGACTTTGGGGCTAAAAAGCCCGGGGTTTCGGCCAAAAGCCCCCCACACATTTAAAGTTTTAATATTTTATATTAGTAGCAAATACTAAATAGTAAATATAGAAATTGATATTAGACTTGTTAGTAGATTTAATTTATTTTATTTATTTTGGAATTGATGTTAGTAGATTTAATTTATCTTATTTACTTTGAAATTGATGTTAGTAGATTTAATTTATTTATTGTTATCATATATTTTTGAAATTAAAAATAATATCTTATTAAATTAAATATTGGCGGGTTTGGCCCGATGGCGTGGCCCAAATAGGGTTGGGGCTACCACATTTTCACCGATAGCATTTCCGAACCGAAAAAACCACAAGCCATCCGCGGGTAGCCCGACCACCCATTTTGCCGACTCTAGTAGGGTCCATTGATTGCGATCGTGTTTGGTTGTGGCTCGGAGGAAGCCCAAGCCCGTAAAATCCGACAATCGAAAGAGTCCCTTTGGTCAATGGTATAATGGCGGCTCGGTTGATTACTTTTAATTTGGTACGGAAGCATGTTGCTAGTTAAGCATGTTTTATCTCCATAAATGAATGTGTTTTGGATAATAGCAATATAAAGCATGAATGAATGGTGATTTGAAGGGTATTTTGGTCTTTGATATATGAAATGGGTAGATCTTGCATGTTTTTATGGTTTTGGTTAAGTTCTACATGTGTATTATGGATTTGGGTGTTTTATGGGATTACCTCATCTAACAAATACATGTCAATCTCGAGATTAAAATAAAATTATTTCAAAGTTTCCATTACTAACGATAGCCAAGGTATTTGACGAGGGATTAAACTAATTATGTTGTCTCCAGAGACAGTCCAATAATTAAAGTTGGTTCCTATTATCGAGAGGTCACAGATTTCAATCCCATCAAATGATTCTATAGATTTGAATTTGTTATATCTAGTTTTTCAATTATAGGAACATGGGTTTACCTAATATGTAATATAAGTAACGGTTACGATTCCCATGATACCAAAAAATAAAAAAACATTTACGTTTGTCACTTCTGTAGAGGGATCGGATTCAATCTAAATATGAATTTATTTTATGTAAGATAATCCAACTTTTATAGTTTAACTCTTAAGAGTTAAACCAAAATAGGGCTTTTATAATTCTTTTTTGGGCTTTTCGCCTTACTGAATATTGTGTCATTTTGGGGTTCAGATTCTTAAACAATTTTGCTTTTGTTGGATCATGTAATCACTCCATTCAATCCTATATATTATAAGTTCAATCCATCACCCAATGTATATAGTAATTAATATTGTAATGTTTTTAAAATATGATTGCGCTCATCTTGTTAACAGCCCATTATTAACTACAAAAAAAAATCATAATATATCTAGGACTGAATTAAATCTGACAGTACCCAACACTTTAGTTAGGTGAAAACAATTTGTTGATTTGATATAACTTATATTTTAACATTTAAATTGGTAACAAGTATATTGATTTTATTTGTTATAGAAGATAATGATTCTCTGTAGTTTATATTATATTTTAAGGAAATAATAAATATTTACTTTAAATCTATAATTTGAAGTCTAATTAGTCTCGACTAAATTTGAATGAGCACATGAGACTCAAAGGTGTTTGGTATAAGCTCGTGTTCAACTTGATAACAACGATACTTCTCGAGTTTGGAAATTCATGACTCAAGAGTGTTAATTTTAGGTAATAATTTAGATATATAAAATAATATTTGTTAATCCATCCCATACAACTGATAGCACATTTCAGGTTAGTTAATCTAATCTATTATGCAGAGTGAACGCCCTATACCAATCCCAGTGATAGAAAGTCTACTATATGACTAGATTACTTCTAAAAATAAAAATAAACATAATTGAATAAGAATGGCGGAAAACATTTGGGCCGAAAAGAAACGTAGTAGTCTGCTAAGCTTTTATTGGACTTGAAAACTAGAAAAGTGTCCATATATTTCAAGAATTTGTTATCAAGATAACAAAAGGAATCTCACGACATTCTGTTTTATTAGAAAAAAGGTTGTGTGTGTTGGTCTAGTGGTAGAGTGGTTATGTCGAGGCTATCGTGACGCGACCTTTAAAATTTCTATATTAAATTGAAAAAAAAGTCCAATACTTACAATTTGAGCCTAAGTCGAGAAAGTAAAACATATGATTGGACTGACCCAGGATAATGAATTGGGCATATCTCTTTCTGTACAAAATTGTTTTGTGCCCAATAATTTGAAAACTTTTCACCTAGAACTAGAATACAACATGCTTTTATATCTTTGTCGTAAGCTTAGATTTTTCATGTCACGTCTGTATAATCTTTGTGTGAGCTGATAAACTTGTTGTAACATCATAAAATAAAGTGAAACACTGTCTTCCAAACAATCAAAAGTCCTTCTCAAGATTCACTTTTTCATTTTTGTCTAAAAAAATCATAATCACAATATTCTACTAATCAAACTACACATGTATAAGGCGGCAGCAGTCCGTTGATTATTCGCATCAGCGACCGCGCGACGACGAAATGGACATCTCGTTATCATACAACGTCGTCCTAGTGGATGCACCCACCGGCGCAGCGAAAAACAAGTCCGACAAGTAATTTTTCATGTCTTCAGGGGCATATCTGACAATTGACTCCACTCCGAATCTGAATCTCCTCGCGTAGTTGTCTCTGTGCTTATTGTAAAAGATCCGGTAACCCGGGACGATTCGTTTCGCAAGAGAGATCTTCACATCGTCGCGCAGTTTCGGGTCGGGTATGACCCACGAAGTCTGCTTCTTGTAAGCCTCCTCGAAAGCTGCATTGAACTGTTCGAAGCAATCCGTCACTTGCTCAGGAGAAATCTCGGCCGTTGGATCCTCGGGTAATGACGAGATCACTTTGCTCCATCCCATCCGCTCGTAGTTCGCGAGATATTTGCTTACCTTTAAACGGTTTTCGGATATCCATTCGGGTCCCATCAGGAGCCCCAGTTTCGAGTTCCGGACCTTCGAAACGACGTAGTTAAGGTTGTTGGCTAGGAACAAGTATGACAATGCGACGTCGTTGCACATCACCGCCTTGCCGTCGAGCTTGCAGAGGAGGATGAGGATCAGCCACGCTAATCTGGTGGTGATCGCTGCCACGCAGGGGTCGTCTGCCAAAGCGGAGGTAGGGCTGGAGAAGTAGGCCTGCGGCAGCGGCGTTTCCGCCGCTACCGACCAATCCGACATGATGACGGAGACCGCGCCGCTGTAGTCGGCGAGGAAAACGAGGTAGTTCATCACGTAGCGAGTGAGTGGGTGGACGCCGCCGCCGGCCGGCGTCTTCGACGAGTCCTTCTGAATCGCCGCCTCGAACTGCATGAGTATCGTCCTCACCGCCTCGCCGAGCTTTATCAGCGCCGCCTCCGCTTCAATCCTCACCGCCAGCGCAGATTCGTGAGAAAAAATCGATTCAATCTCCGGCCACATATCGGAGATCGCCTCGAATAGATCGAGAGCGCGGAACATCTTCTCCGGCGAGAGAATCTTCTTACACCTCCCGAAGACCTCCGGGAAACTGAACAGTCTCAACGCCGCATCCTTCGAAATCTCGTTGAAGCACGATTCCGCAATCTTCTCCGATGAGGAGAAGACGATGTCGCAGAGGATCCTCTCGCCGCAAAATAGGGTTTTCACTGCGATTTTCACGGCGTGCACCCAGGTCTTAATTTTCTGCTCCAGAACGTTCCATTCCATTTTCTGCATCTGGTGCTGGCTCAGTTTCTCAACTCCTAAATAGTACAAAGTCTCATCAATTATCGATTTCCTGATGAGTTTGTATATATTCACGCATTCTCTTCCATAACCAGACGCAATCATACAGTCGGCAATATTCCTCAAATCCGCCATCGCGAGATCCGCCTCGGTATTCTCGCCGCGAGGCGGAGTGCGGGAAGGCGTCCGCGGCTGCGTCGAGCTTGTGCTCTCCTCTCCTTCGTCGGAGACTTCATCTTCGTAGTAGTAGTCCGAGACGCTAGATCGGGCAGAAGCCCTAGAAGAGCGGCACGAAACCGATTCGGAGTCGAGATTTTTCCTGTTTGCAGATAAAATGACGTGGAACTCCTTCTCCAATCTCTTGATTGCAATCTGCATCAGGTTCTGAGCTCGGACGATTTTATCGGAGCTCGAACTCAGCTTCACGTAGTAGTGCATCGCCTGCTGCAGGTCGCTCACAGCATCGAGAAATCTTCTCGCTTCTCTTCTATCATCAACGAAGAGCGACGAGAATTCCTCGTGTCTATGTGCATGGATACTCCATGTCGTGATTATCGCCTCGGCGAGGTCAAGGTTCTCTTCCATCATCGTCTCGGAGAAGGTCTGGTGGCCAGAGCGAGACGGCGTGGACGATGGAGAGACGGAAGAATGATGCGACGGAGAAGAAACTCTCTTGGAAAAAATCAAACCCCTCATTTTCAATTTGATTGATAGTGAGAAATCGAAATTAGGTTTAAAATTGTTGGCGTGATTGATGATGAGAGTTTGAGCGGAACAAATAATTGAGTGTTTTTGGTGATAGTTTGTTGCTTGAGAAAGAGAGTTATGGTAATCGATGAATGAGAGAGGGAAGGAGGGTATATATAGAGAGCGAAAGTGGGTTTGACTGATGAGAGAGAAAGAGGGTGACGCGTTGTGGGTGTTATTCTTTGAATATTTTAGCAGTAGTAATAATTTGGGGGCAAAGTCGAAGGCGAATGGTGGGCGTGTCGTAGTCAGCGTCGATAATTACCAAGGATTCGAATGGGACGATGTTACCATCAAGTTTTACTAGGTTGTCTCAAGCTGTAGTTTACATTAGGGTTGACAATTCATGCGTGTCGGATCGTTATCGTGTCGACGCGATAACGATACGATACGATAAGGCCAAACACGAACACAACCCGTTAAGGATCTGTCGGACACGAACACGATACAAAATATACTAATACGGACACGAAGAAGAATAAGATACGATTTTTTTCGTGTTGACACGACACGATACGATACGAAAAGATAAATTTAAATCAAAATTAGAAAATAAATTAATAAAAGAAATAAAATAAATAAAATATAATTAAATTATATATATAAATATATATAAATATTATCAAATTATATGAAACGACACGATCCGATCCGACGAACACGAATGCAACACAAAATTATCGGGTTATACGAACACGACGGATCCGACACAAACACGACACGATAATGTTGAACATTTCGTCAAAATCGAGGCGCAAAACTCCAAGGGCTAAGATTTGTAATTGCAATCCGCGTTGACTCTTTTTGAGATGGATGTCAATAAACAAAACATAATCTTGTGATTCCATTGGATCGTCAGTTTATAAATTTGTTACAATGGCTCTATATATCTTTTCCCTTTCTTTTTTAAACGTGAATAAATATGTGTGTCATATTAAAGACAATAAGAGAAAAATTATATCTACAATTTCCGATTAAAATAATTCAATAATTGAAATAATTTATGGATGCATAACATTAAGCTGATCTTGATTGACCTAATTTGATTATTCAAAATATTGGTTGCGTTGAGTTTGATCCCCAAGCTCGACTAACAAGACATTACTACTTGTAGAATACTTTCATAGTGCTCAAAGTTAGATTGTTTTAAAAGAAACATGATCTAAGAACTCGGGGGTCTAAAAGTATCTAACAACTCGACTTAGATTCTAAATAATGAAAGGTGAAAAAAAATCGTAATTCTATTATATTAAGCAATAGACATGTCGCTTTGAGTCCAAATAATGAAATTTTAAAAATAGTCCTTCTATAATAGTCCAAATATCTATCACTTTAAGGCCATGTGGTTGCTACACATGTAGTAGTTACTTTGCGACGTAGTCCATACTTAGCTTATTTAAATAAATATTCTGAATCTTGAAGTATTTAAATTTTCAAAAACAAATAATTAAATAAAAACCTTGAAGTGTTTAATTATTTCTACAGTGCCAAGTGAGAAGGGTGATGCATGTTGAAGCAATAGGGAGCGCACTGCGCACATGAGAAATACTCCTAATTAATAAAAAAATGAATTAGTATTTAATTAACTACTGTTCAATTAATTGTAGCTAAATTTTAATTGGAATTAACATATCCTAAGTAAAGTCAATTAATCCTATTAGGAAATTAATAATCCATAATTAGGATTTATAAATTCTAATTGAACACTAATAACTGAGAGTTAATAAACTCTTTATTCTAAGGGAGGATTCATGATAAGGGAGACATCACTTAAGTTTTTGTCATCAAATAAAAGTCCATAATTTTTTAAAAGACAAAAAAAGATTTAAAAAAATCAAAATGTGTAGATAGTCAGCCCAATAGAGAATACCTCTGACTCTGACAAGGCAACTTTATTCCCACTTTCCCTCACTCAGGACCGGTCAACCATAGTGGAGTGGTATTGTTTATTACCTTTTTATAAATCACGAAAAAGTCGTTTGTCTTACGAACTAATTGGTCACGTTTCCCGCTACTATATTTTTATCGACTATGGTCCATCCATACATTATAGACAAAAACGGAATTTAAATTTGAATTTTTCTCAATAATTTTGTTCCTTTTTCCCTACCTAATTGATCTGTACTAATATAATATAGCTGCTCGTATTTTAAAATGCAATGCGATCGAGACCTTATCAATCTCTAGAAAAATGTACTCTTATTTAGTCCGAATAAATTGATGAGGATATTAACTTTTGAATAAATTTTTCTTACTTAAAAAGAATTAAAGATTAGAATAAAATTATTCTTACTTCTTTTTCCCCACTTTTTAACTAATATATAATAACTGGAATATATTGAGTTACCACATTATAGTTTATTCAATCAATATAGAAATGAGGTGTATAAGGTGGGCAAGAAAAAAACAAGAAGCTCACTAACTATGATTTAACATGAATTTCCGATCATGTTATATCATTAGTAATTTATGTCCATATATTATGTATCAATAAAATAAAATAGTGAAATCTCGGTCATTTTAATTAGACAAAGAACATGGTAAAGTTTGAAACTGGGTAATTACAACATCACCTTTTGAATTTTTTTGTAATTATAATATTACTATTTTTTTGCGGTAGCATATACCACTAAAATGGCATCGTATTACTGCTGGAAAAAATGGAATGCTGGAATTACAATAAATTACAAGACTATGTTGGATCATTGTAATAAAGTTTTAAATTTTGTGTTGTAACTACAAATGAAGATAAGAAATTGTGTTATGGGCGACAATTGACATTTTCTTTGATCCCATCTTATACATAAAATCACATCTCGACTGGTATTAAATGGGAAATTGAACACAAAATCAACTCTTGTGTCGATACTAACATTCAAAACAAAAACGTCGAATGACATAATTTATTGCGTGCTATACATTACTAATTTTGGCAAATATAATAATTACAGAAAAATATTGAGACTCTTTCAAACTGTGCTTGGGGGACGGAGGCCGTCAACGTATCATACGAGTAATTACGTATGACGCTTTCTACTATTAATATTAAATGATAATAATTGTAGTAACAACTTTAAATTAGTGGCGTAGACTTTATCAAAGCAATTGCTATTTGATGGAAAGCTAATCTACGTTGCTTATAATTAACAGGAGTTAACTATCTTTACGTATTGATAATTGCAAATAGTCCAATTCCATGTGAAGTTTCTACTTGACTCAAATATATGTTATTTTTATATGTTTCGTATACTGATTTGTCTAAGCCTTGAAACTGTATTGTTTATATAATTTAATTTCTAGTGTTATGAATTATAATCCGTCATGATGGGTTGAAACTTGAGGAGTACTGCACTTGGAGACAAAAACTTATCTGAACTCTCCCCATTATGTGTAGGCTTGTATACGAACTGAGCCTAGCCGAATACTATCAAGTTCAAGCTTCGCTCGTTTAAATTTTATACGGCTTGAGTTCAAATTCGAACTTTAAATTGAGCTCGAGCTCAATTCGTTGTAAAATTTTTGAGCTCGCAAGCAGCTGAAATTCGGTTCGATAACTATTCATTTATGAGACATATTCAAACTCGAGCTCGAATTCTGTAGTGTTCAATTTTGCTCGTTTTCGATATCGAGCTCGAATTATTAAATTTTGTAATTTATTATTAGAACTATAATTATATTATTATTAATTTTTTTTATCAATTATCAATAAAATATAATTTATAATTTATTATTAGTTTTAATTATTTAAATAAATAAAAATAATTATTATTTCACGTGTTCCCGAACTGGCTCGTTCGAGTCCGACCGAACACGTTCGCGAGCTCACGAACATAACATCCCTTAGCTCGAGCTCTGCTCGAAAATCCTATCGAGCTTGGTTCGAGGCTCGAGTTCGTCTCATCTACAAAACGAACGAATTTCGAACGAGCATTTTCCGAGTTGAGCTCCGAATAGCTCACGAGCGGCTTGGTCTGTTTACACGCCTAATTATGTGTATAGAAAATAATACAATTTTTATGAATAAAATGTTGGAAATCAAGCGTATATATATATATAATATTATATATGTGGTCAAGTTGCCAGGAAGCTACTTTGACCAAGATTTTGAGTGACGTAACGTTTAATGTTATGAAATTAAACGGCATAGGATCGATCTACGTTTCGAGTAGATGATTGTAGTGTATTCACATTCTCAAATCCGATTTCCGGTGAGTGAGAAATAATGGATCAAAGTTGGTCACTTAAACATGAAGTTATGTGCTTAAGGGGATAAGCATGGATTAATTAATCCTTATCCCACATTGATTAATGTACATACATTAATTGTCTATATAAGTGGTTCATTGAACACTTAGTATAATTGTGTGCACATGTGATGGGATGAAAAAGCCCACACGCGCGCCGCCGGGCCCGGGCCCAGGTCCAGGCCCGGCCCGGCCCGGTTCGGGTTCGGGTTCGGGTTCGGTTCGGTTCGCCCGCCCGCCCGCCCGATTCCGTTTCCGTGGATCGTGTTCTTTGGGCCTGTTCGTGGGCTTGCTTCGTGGGCTCGGTTCCCCGCCCATCGCTCAGATATTTTGGATCAACATTTGATCGAGCCCAAAGATGGAGTTGGTCCGAGGCCCAACTCGTTCGACCCAATCCGTTGGGTCTTGTGCACTGAAGAGACGTCCGGATACGCCCAATGAACCCGACGCACACGTTGTCCGATTCGTCGAATCGCCGGTAACGCCCGACATGATGGCTCTGCGGAAACGTGCCCACGTTGTCTCCGTAAACCGCCACAGCACTCAATAGGGGACATAACTCCGTAACACCCGACATCAATGCGGGTGTTGACTCCAGCATGCTCCCCATGAGGGGGACGACGCCTATAAATAGGACATGTCTCCCCAGCATAAGCCACCTACTGTCTAAAGCATTCCAGCATTCTCTCAAAGCACTCCTTGCATACATAGCTCGTGTCCAAGCTCTGTCCTCGCCTCCATCCAGTTCGTCGGAGCTCGTTGGTCTGCGGTGCTGCCACCTACGACGCTGCTGCTTCATCTTTGGGGACAATACGCCGAACCGAAAGCACTACCGGGCGTATCTCGCTCTTGGGAAAGAGGCCTCGACTCGCAATTTTCACGGTTTTTGTTACATTTGTTTTACAATACGCTTTAGTTCATTGTTGTTTTATCTCCTTCTACATTTCTGTTTTAAGTTGTAATACGCCCGGCAAGTTGTACTATTTGTACGTTTTTCCAACAATCGCAAGACGAGATATTACTTGCCACGAAGGAGTCAGACTTAAAATTGACTTAAAACTTTCGAAACCTAAACCTTTGCTTGGAGATGTCGACTGTTCCTGCCACCGACTCCACCTCCGCTGCTGCCGCCGTCTCCGCCGCTGCCTCTGCTGCTGCTGCTGCCAATTCTGGCACTATGGCTTCGGCCATGTTTGGTTCGATGCCTTCGGGATCAACCATTGGGCCCTTTGGGTCGACTGTTGGTTCCACTTTTAGTGGTTCAACAATTGGTTCCACTTTTAGTGGTTCCATTGGCTCGACGACTGCACTCTTCAGTGGGTCGACTGTTGGATCCATGGGATCTAACACTGGTGGTTCTCATTCGAGTTCCATATTCCAGCACACTTCAAGTGGTGCTGGTGGATCCGGTTTGGATCGATCTCGGCGCTGTTCATACCGCGAGGATGATGCCGCCACGAGAAGCCGTCGAGTTTGGAGGATCCGACTTGAAGAGATGGCGACAAAGATGTTGTTCTACCACGACATTGGGCTTCGCCATTTCTTGGTGGAAGATGAGCCCGCTGTTCGGGTCAAGTGACGGACTTTCACGTCCGAAGCGCAAAGATATGACAATCGGCGACCGGCGACTACCTTTGTAAAAATTTTATACTTGGTAGTTTAGAAGATAGCTTGTATAAGCGATATGTCGTTGTAACGACATCCAAATGTATGTGGGATGCGCTAGAAAAGAAGTATCGTAGTGATGATGCAGGTACTAAGAAGTTCATTGTAGCCAAATATTTGGACTACAAGATGGTCGATTCTCGACCAATCATGGACCAAGTGCAAGAGTTTCAACTCATTGTACACGAGGTTCAAGCCGAAGGACACACTGTTTCGGACGGCTTTGTCGTCGCTACAGTGATTGAGAAGCTACCCCCAGGGTGGAGAGACTTCAAGGTCTACCTTAAGCACAAGCGAAAGGATATGACGCTTGAAGACTTGATCGTCAAACTGCGCATTGAGTCTGACGTGAAGAAGCAAGATATAAAAGCGAAAGGCTTGCTCGATGCGAAGGCCAACCTGTTGGAGAGGCGTCCCTCCAACAAACGTGTTCGTCCCAATGTCCATGACAAAGGCAAAGGGAAGGTGGTTGCCCGTAAGTTTGACGGGGACTGTTACAATTGTGGCAAGCATGGCCACACGAGTAAGGACTGTCGTAAGCCAAAGAAGAAGAAGGCTAAACAAGTTACCAATGTTGTCGAGAAGGACTTCGACAAATGGGACAAGGATGACTTGGCTGCTGTGGTGACCGAAGAAGTCAACCACGTCGAGAATCAAGGTGGATGGTTCATCGACACTGGCGCAACTGCGCACGTCTGCGCCGAAAAGATGCGTTTCTCCACCTACAAGCCTGTTGAGGGGAGGAAGCTCAACATGGGGAACCAAGCTTCGTCGAGGTTCTTTGGAGTTGGTGATGTGGTGCTCAAGATGTCGTCCGCATTGAGATCACATCAAGGATGTCTTGCATGTCCCGGACATCCGCAAGAATTTGGTGTCGGGCTCTATTCTAGTTAACAAGGGGTTTAGACTAGTTTTTGAGTCGGACAAGTTTGTCTTGACTAAGTTTGGGAAGTTCCTTGGTAGGGGTTATCTTACTGGGGGTCTTTTCAAATTGAATGTAATGGCTGTCTACGTGTACCCAAGATTGCTATTAATGAAAATGCATCTACTTCTCTTACTTGATCGAGTGCTCGATTTATGGCATTGTAGATTAGGACATGTTAATCTAAATGCAATAAAAGATTAGTAAATTTAGATTTACTAAAGTTAAATGAAATTAATACACAAACGAAATGTGAGGTTTGTGTGGAAGCCAAATGGCTAAGTTACCGCTTCATTCGGTAGAACTGAGCACTAAGCCTCTAGAACTTATTCACACCGATGTGTGTGATTTAAAGTTTGTACAAACTAGAGGTGGTAAAAGTATTTCATCACGCTTATTGATGATCGTACAAGATATTGTTATCTTTACCTTCTAAGAAGTAAAGACGAGGCTATTGAAGCTTTTAAAAACTTCAAGAACGGCCGAGAATCAACTAAGTCGTCAATTAAGACTGCTCAAGTGATAGAGGGAGAATATGTAGCTCCGCTTGAGGCATTATGCAATGAAAGTGGTATAATACATCAAACGACGCCTCCTTATTCACCTCGCCTAATGGCGTTCTTGAACGTAAAAATCGAACACTTAAAGAGATGATGAATGCTTTGTTGATTAGTTCGTGGTTGCCCGAACTTGTGGGGAAGCCGCTTTGACGCCCAACTACATCTTGAACAAGATTCCACTTAAGAGTAAGGATGTCACCTCACGAGTTGTGGAAAGGAAGAAAACCATCGTACAAATATCTCAAAGTGTGGGGTGTTTGGCAAAGGTTGAGGTGCTCTTCCTAAACAAGTTACAATTGGACCTAAAACATCGATTGTATCTTTATTGGGTATGCATCAACAGCAGCGCTATCGTTTCGATCCACGTGTCGAGGTACGGATATGACCGTGGGGACGACGATTGAATCAAGGAATGCTATATTCTTTGAAAGTGTTTATCCTCGTAAAGACAAGGATAAAGTGAAGCCGACTCTAGCAATAGAGCGATGGTGGCTTCGAGTTCTAAACCTTTGGAGAAAGAACCGATATCGCATAAGCGATCGAGGTCCGATCCGGAGGGTCGGAACCGAGACGAGGCGATGAGTCGAACGCCAAAGGATTTTGGTCCTGACTATATTGCGTTCATGTTGGACGAAGAACCAACGTCGATCAAAGTAGCCTATGCTCGACCGGATGGGATGCTCGGCGAGAGGTCATTCAAAGTGAGATTGATTCTATTCTACAAAACCACACTTGGGTCTGGTTGATTTGCCGAAAGGTTGTAAGCCCTTAGGATGCAAATGGATCCTTAAAAGAAAGTACAAGCGATGGATCAATTGAAAAGTATAAGGCCGCTTGGTTGTCAAAGGGTTTAAACAAAGAGAGGGTACGATTTCTTGATACCTATTCACCGTGACGGGATTACGTCTATTCGGTGCTTCGCAATTGCTTTGCTATGCAATCTTGAGATTCATCAAATGGACGTTAAGACTGCGTTTTGAACGGTGACCTCGAGGATGAGGTATATATAGAGCAACCCAAGGGTTTGTAGTACCGGTCAAGAGGCAAGGTATGCAAACTCGTGAAGTCTCTATATGGTTTGAAACAAGCGCCGTTGCAATGGCACTTGAAATTTGACAATGTAATGTTGGCAAATGGTTTCAAAATCAACGAGTGTGACAAATGTGTCACGTTAAGAACACCGATAATGGTTATGTTATAGTGTGTCCGTATGTAGATGACATGTTGATCATGGGTAGCAATACTCAAGTCATTAATGACACAAAGCGCATGTTAAAAGAAATTTTGACATGAAGGACATGGGTTTAGCCGATGTGATTCTTGGAATCAAGATTCTAAGAAGATCGACGAATTGTCTTGACACAATCTCACCACGCTGAGAAAGTGCTTAAGAAATTCAACGCTTTGATAGTTTGCCGCCTAAGACCCCTTTAGAGCTCAATGTTCACTGAGTAAGAACAAGGGTGAACTGTTGGGCAAGAAGACTATGCTAAGGTCATCGGGTGTTTGATGTATCTTACAAATTGCACCCGACCCGACATAGCTTGCGCCGTGAACAAATTGAGTCGTTACGAGCAATCCAAGCAAGGAGCATTGGAAGGCTTTAGTGAGAGTTTTGAGGTACTCAAGTATACTCAAAATCATGGGCTGCATTTCACGAGATATCCCCCACTTGAAGGGTACTGTGATGCCAATCGGATATCCGACACGAAAGATTGACTTTCTACAAGTGGGTGCGTGTTCACCATTGGGAGGTCTGTTTCTTGGAGATCCACGAAACAGACGTGTATAGCCCGATCCACCATGGAATCGTAATTCATAGCTTTGGATAAAGTCGGTGAGGAAGCCAGTGGCTCTGTAATTTTTGGAAGATATTTCATGTTGGTTCAAACCCCGTGCCACCGTGATGATTCACCGTGATAGCCAAGCGGCTATTGGAAGGGCGAAAAGTGGTTTGTATAATGGTAAGTCTCGACATATCGTCGGCGACATAATACCGTGAGGCATTTGATCTCGAGTGGGGTTATATCAATCGACTATGTCAAGTCAATAGATAATCCGCGGATCCGTTAACCAAAGGGTTGAACCGGGATCAAATGATCAAGTTGCTAGAGGAATGGGATTAAAATCCACATCTTAAGAACAATCATAGTGGTAACGCAACCATGACGATTGGAGATCCCAAGAACTTGGTTCAATGGGAGAACTAAGCTATAGGAGTTCGTGTGTAAACACTCGTTAGTCTGCTCCCAGAAAGCAAACGAGTGTTGAAAAACTTGCTTAGTGGTGAGGTTGAGTCGTTGACTCTTAATGATTCCTAGGATACCCGGGAGGTTGAGTATGGTAAGATACTGGTAAAGAATCACCTATGTAAGTGCGAAGTGGGGCCGCTTCAAACAAAACACTTATGAATCCAAAGTGGATGTCCATGGCCAAATGGAATCAAACGTGAGAACGGATGAGGTTGAGGTGTTAAAGTGTTAATACCATTGTCTCGGTGCACGTTGTGGGGAATAGTTCGCGCATCGTGTCCACTAATCCGCCTGTACTCGATGGTACTAACTATGGAAGGTTCAAGGCCATAAACCACTGTCCAAATATTTTAACATCTCTTGAGGATCGAAATGGTCTGCATACATGCATATGGCTATTTCCACTCATGTGGGGGATTGTTGGAAATCAAGCGTATATATATATATAATATTATATATGTGGTCAAGTTGCCAGGAAGCTACTTTGACCAAGATTTTGAGTGACGTAACGTTTAATGTTATGAAATTAAACGGCATAGGATCGATCTACGTTTCGAGTAGATGATTGTAGTGTATTCACATTCTCAAACCGATTTCCGGTGAGTGAGAAATAATGGATCAAAGTTGGTCACTTAAACATGAAGTTATGTGCTTAAGGGATAAGCATGGATTAATTAATCCTTATCCCACATTGATTAATGTACATACATTAATTGTCTATATAAGTGGTTCATTGAACACTTAGTATAATTGTGTGCACATGTGATGGGATGAAAAGCCCACACGCTGCCGCCGGGCCCGCCCAGTCCGAGCCCGGCCCGCCCGGCTCGGGTTCGGGTTCGGGTTCGGGTTCGGTTCGGCCCGGCCCGGCCCGATTCCGTTTCCGTGGATCGTGTTCTTTGGGCCTGTTCGTGGGCTTGCTTCGTGGGCCTGGTTCCCGGCCCATTGCCTGTATATTTTGGATCAACATTTGATCGAGCCCAAAGATGGAGTTGGTCCGAGGCCCAACTCGTTCGGCCCAATCCGTTGGGTCTGTTGTGCACTTGAAGAGACGTCCGGATACGTCCAATGAACCTGGACGCACACGTTGTCCAGATTCGTCGTGAACCGCTTGTAACGCCCGACATGATGGCTCTGCGGAAACGTGCCCACGTTGTCTCCGTAAACTGCCACAGCTCAATAGGGGACATAACTCCGTAACACCCGACATCAATGCGGTGTTGACTCAAGATGCTTCCCATGAGGGGACGACGCCTATAAATAGGACATGTCTCCTCAAAGATAAGCCACCCATGTCTAAAGCATTCCAAGATTCTCTCAAAGCACTCTTGCATACATAGCTCGTGTCCAAGCTCGCCTCGCCTCATCCAGGTTCGTCGGAGCTCGTTGGTGCTGCATGGTCTTTGCACCTACGAGACGCTGCCGTTTCATCTTTGGGGACAATCGCCGTAACCGAGAGCACTACCGGGCGTATCTCGTCTTGCGGAAAGAGGCCTCCTCGACTCGGCAATTTTCTACGGTTTTTGTTACATTTGTTTTTACAATACGTTTAGTTCATTGTTGTTTTATCTCCTTCTACATTTCATTTTAAGTTGAATACGCCCAAGTGAGTTGTCTATTTGTATGTTTTTCCAACATAAAAATGACAGCTGATTTGAATGAAAGCGAGAGCTATTATGAATAAAAGTGACAATTATTGTGAGAACATATTAAAGGGAGAGCTCACAAGAGTGTGCCTCATGCTTGGAAAATGTGTGGGTCTTACGACATAAGGATGGTAATTGTTGATTTCTCTTTGTCATTTTTATTCAGAAAATCACTATTTAGAAAAAAATCATATATTTTTTACCCTTAAAAAAACCGACATATTTTCTCAATATTAATTTGGGTCAATTGCTTTGGCATGGACTTCCCCGTTTGTAGAATTCATTAATCGTTTATATCCGTTTATTTAACAAATGTAAGATAATACTATAATCAGAATATTTGTCCCAATTTATAACTTTGGAATCAACTTAAATGACAAATTTTGAAGAGACATTTGATCAACTTACAAAATAACTCATTTTACTAATTAAAGTAAAGAATCCATCAAACCTTAAACATTGATCTCTATTTTTAAGAATAAAGAAGAAACATTAGCTCATCTCGTTGAAATCGTGGCAAAATGAGAGCTGTAGATAGGTGCACTAATTGGACGAATGTCATTAAACTCTACCAAATGTGTAGGATTGTTTAATATAATTCGATCGAAGTTTTTTTGTTTCCATCCTTTTTAATATATATTTTAGAAACGGTGTCCTAAGAACATTCCAAAGCAATCAGAAAATGATAGGACAAATTAAGTGTTTTCTTCTTATTTACGGACTAAACAAATTTTCAATTCTTTAACAAATTTAGAATTAAGAAGAATAGTTTAATTCTTATCGCAAATCTAGATCTCCTTGCTTGCTGTGTGTTATAAAACAAGACTACTTTCATGGGCGATATTATAAATAATCTTTCCATGGAAATATGTGAGTACATAGTAAATAATCTTTCCATGGATATATGCGAGTACATAGTCTTGCATTTATATTTTATAATACAATTTTCAGTTCATTTACTAATATTCCCTGTTGTATATACAGTAGAACCTCTATTAAAGAATATTTTGGGGACTACGGAAAAATATGACATAATGAGAGGTTATTCTTAAATAGAGTTGTAAGAAGAATTTTTTTTCTTCTTCTAATTTTAATGTACATGAACAATACATAAATATTATAATTACTAAATACATGTATTGTATAATGTATTATATGCAAATACATGCACAATATTTAATTTATTTGACTTAGAATATGTATAGTTAATCTCTTAAAGTAGATGCATGTAAGTACATGTAACTTTTGTTGGAATCATTATTATGTGTTCTTATAAATATTACACAATATACATATTTTAATATCATGTCAAATATTGTTTCATACAATGGCACCAAAAATTGAAAAGCGAGTTCAAATGAGTGAAAAGACTCATATTGAGTTGCACAAAATAAAGGAAATGCATCTGAGTTGGAAGCAAAAAGATTTTGCAAAGTGGTTGGATGATACTCATAATCTCAAGTCCCAAAAGTTTCATGTGAAGAAGCTTTGAGTTTGTTCGACAAATTGGAAATATTTTGGGTTCAACAAGAAGATGGTCATATGGACGAGCTATTGAAGACCCGCAAGTTAAAAGATATAATTGCAAAAAAAAAGATGAAATCATTGTCACAAGCAACCTTAAAGAAATATTTTAAATCTGCATAAATTTATTATAATGAGATATATATATATATATATATATATTATTTATTGTGATTTATTCCTAAATGGAGGTGTATTTCTTTAAGGTGGGACCTTAAAAAAATATGAATTATGACAAATATGGAGTTTATTCCGATATATAACTGGTCCCAAGTTGGGACCATAAATTTTTATGATAAAATAGAAGGTTATTCCAAAATAGAATATTCCTTTAGAGAGGTTCTACTGTATAAAGAATTGATGGGGATCGGATAGCATGGATAAATGATAGATCATCAAGATTCTAAGTCCATAGCCCCTGACAATTGCCCTATAAAGATTTGTTTTCGTTACGACTTTGATGGGTTCTTTTATTTGATTTTTTTTTGGGCATAATAATCTGTCAACATTTACAATAATATTTCATGTCACAGATAATGAAATCATTATCATATTAAAGAAAAGACTAAACCACTCAATATCGACGATTTTGGAATTTCACTTTTGTTTTGAGCATTTCCTTTGTTCTCTTTTATTTCTCGTAATAGAATTGTCGCGGCAAGTTATCAACAAAAAATTAAAGTAATCATGAATTCATGATGTTGAATTCATTAAATGATAGAAAACTTTGTTTCCCGTCGTCACACGTTATTTCAGGTCAAAATATTGATGGGATTTTTTATTTTTATGGGAATTTTGATCAACATAAAGTGAATTTTGAGAGAGGTGTAATTGCATGTTAATTTATGTGTATAAACTAATAATTAGAATAACAGAGAAATCAAATAATTTTCGAGACAAAAATACGCGTGGATAATTAGCATCATCAATGATAGAGCTACAGATTTTTGACCAATATTCAGAAAAGAATGTATTTTGAGGGTGTTTCTGTGGGAAGATTCTAGAATGTGTCTTGTTTTGCCTTTTTTTCCTTGCATTTTGGAAATTATTATCTCCTGTTAAATATTGTATCACAAAAATTTAGTACGTAGCAATTTTTATTTTAAAAAATGAAAATCTAATCGAATCAAATGAAAAAAAAATTGGTTAGTTCGAATTTTTTGTAAAGAATTTCCAATTTTCTAATTTTTGGCTGGTTTGATAATTTTCCTACTGAAAGGGAACGAAATATATATATATATATATATATATATATATATATATATATTTAACTACTTATTTATTTATGATCAAATTATATATTTCATCCGTCCATCCTACATGTACCACTTAGGTAACATTGTATTAAATATGATAAATATGTTTGGAATTGTAAAACAGATCAACACATCTTGTCTGCAAATATCTAGTATCCAATTAATTGCCATTTTTCACAAAGCATCATGCACTTACAAAAATAAATTTGATTTTTCTGAATAATAATTTCAAACACATTAATTGGAAATAAATATTAAATTTATTTTCAATAGTAGCTAGGTATGTATATGTCTACTAAAAAGTAGGTATACTAATTAGGGACTTCTACTATGGGCTTTGTCACTTTGTGCATACACATTCAAATAACTAAATAAATGAAAATGAAATTGCAATCAGAAGGAAACGAGTTACATATGGTAAAACTTCGAGCTTTAAAGTTTGCTATTTGATGTCAGCAGTATTGGGAACTTCAAAGAAATTATGCACACATTACACTCACAGAAGTGCACATCAATAATAATATCTATATTTTAATTAAAAATAACTAATATCTACGTAACTACAAATAGATACTTCCAACGACATTCATATACAACTAATATGTGTTATTTTAGACAATTTTTACAAAGTATTAGGAAACATTTCAAGATAATTTTTAAATCTCGATATTTTACATTGTGTAAACAAATGACAACAGATCTAGAATATGGAGTAAGACAAATTGTGCGTTGGAAAGTAAGAGGTTTCTTTTAACTAATGGCTACTTAAAAATAAAACGTCTAAAATTTTAATTAATTAAATTTCAGCATGATTCGAGACTGTAGTCTAAAATATTAATTAATTAAATTTCAGCACGATTCGAGACTGTAGTCTAAAATATTAATTAATTAAATTTCAACACGATTCCAGCTCTTAAAAAAAGTTAATTATATGAAAGAAAATATAAGGACAAGTGGACAAAACGTCTCTTTAGAAGCTGCCCCAACTTGCAAACTTGCATTAATATACTTCACAAAAACTATGTGGAGTTTAACGTATCTACCACATATTCATCATCCCAACATGCACGAAGCTTCTTGGATTTCACTATTGGTTATAATTAAAATTTATTTTTAATAAATTATGGTAATTCCAAGACAAATCACGAAAAATCAACAAAGATGAGTTAGAAGCATGAGTTTGTAAGTTTTTGCTTCTCAGCAAATCAATGTATGTTGGACTAATTATTAAAAAATTAAGACATAATATGACCAGCAATGGAAAGTAAAAGAGAATAATGGAGTATATTTTGTCAAAAATTATTAATTAACTTGTAGATTGAATTCACTATAATTCGTAAATATAAGAGCAAATATGATAGAGCAAGAATCTCTCCTTACTATTATAAAAACAATACAATAGGGTTAAAAATTCCTTCTAAACCTATTGAAAAACAGTTGCTTTAAAGGCAAATAAATCAACAATCTATCAACCTATCAGACTCTAAAGACTCAGAATTCAATCTAAGTTTACAAGACTGAATTAAGGTTAAAGAGATTGTTGAACCAAATATAAGTACCCAATCCAACAGTAAGCTTTGCTCTTTAAAGAATGGATTAATGAAGTTGGACGTCCACCTTTTATTTATGGAGATTAATTAAAACCCTTGATCACTTAACACGCTGAGATCTCCTCAATCGACTTCAAATGGTGGAGTTACTTGCCCCTAAAAATCGCGTTCTCAACTATTTTTTTGGGTTAACAATGTCAACACCTTCATCTTTAATATTAGCTCTAAGACTTGGTTTACATATGATTCAACTCCCTATTACTCCTGAAAAATAACACACTCAAAACTAAGATTCCAGCATGATTAAGAGGGTGTTTGGCTGAGCTTATAAGCTCCCAAAAAACAGCTTATAAGCTGTTTTTTAAGTTTTTAAGCTATTTTTGGGGAGCTTATAAGCTCAGCCAAACACCCTCTAATAGTGATTAACGAAGAAGAAGGAAATAAATAATTTAGAGTCACTAACCCTAACAGAGTTTATTTCTTATAAATAATCAACAGAGTTTATTTCTTATAAATAATAAAGGAGGATATCGGATTTTGAATCATATAATAGCTTTTAGGTAAAACATGTTCCCAATATGTATACATAATTTAATTGCATATATTCACATTACACATATTCACTAGCATGAAATTGTCCATGTTGAATTATAGCCCATACTAATTAATATACCTTGAATCATCCCCTAGTCAGTGAACTGGTATGAAACTTTAATTGCATGATTGCCACATACTTAAATAACAGGTGCGATTTTTATTTGTCCCAAAAAAAGAAAATAAGCTCTAAGGATGAGAAACAATTAGAAGGTATAAGCAATAAAGCACCACTCGAGATATACATGTCAAGGTTCATATATTAGTAGCAGCATTTGATTTCATTAGTACATATTATGGGTACAATCATAAAAAATTGTGAATTGACCATATTAATGAAGAAATTGAACACGATTTCAAAACAAACAAGCTCTATGGATCATGTTACCCATAATTTATTTATCCAAAATTAGAGCCACAATGCTAATGTTCAAATTGGGCTAATTATTGGTTAGGAGCTCTTCAACACATTGAGGCCTCTACTTTGAGTTCACCAAATATGAAACTAGAGCCGCTTAATCAACAATTGAACAATACACAATCTTCTCTAGATTATACTAGAGGTTGACACATCCAATGATGTCTTTACTTAACACATCAAATCTACACCTTAGGAGCTAAGGGAAGAGACGCACAAAAGAAAAGAAATGATACTTTATATTAAGCAACTTCAAAATGGGTTTTACAAAAGTTTGTTACAAAACTATAATCTTGTTTATATACTCAGCTGCCGCGCCTCCGATGAGTTAACGTGAGAACCATTTTTATTGTGAGAACATGAGAAATGAATATGCTATGAAAGTTAATGAATACGCTGCGAAAGTTAATGAATAAAAAAGAATTTTCGCCTCTCTTGGGATTCGAACCCGGTGAAAATTCGAATTTTGATTCATTAACTTTAATAGCGTATATATATTCAAACATACAATATATATTGGGTCTGCGAAAATTAGATACGACCTGCACACGGGCACACACACACCACACAATGACAATTTATTACAAACAATCAACAATATAAGAGGTATCTAAACCCTACAAACTAGTTCAGTTGGTTAAGAACTAGTAGATTCGAAAGCAAGCTATATGCTGGTTGGTGCAAATAGACAACTATAACTGGAAAACGATGCAGAAAAAGGCAAAATATAGACAAGTAAATTTCTTGGTTTTATGATGGAAACACAGGATATCATTGTATAGAAAAGACAATAGTACTTCAATTTCATGTCTAGACATCCGCAAACTACTTATAACTAAATCGCAAATTCTAACAATAAATCGAAGCAGTATCAAAGGTCCTCCACACAGTAACAAGAATGGTCTTCCAGAACCAGACAAGTTAAACTTTAATTGCATACTTTCTCAAGGGGAAATACATCTCTTTCTTTTTCTGCTTTTCTGTCTTCAAAGATGCCTACAAAACAGAACATAACAAATGCAACAATGTGTAAGAACACAAAGGAAAGACGAAAAAAAGAACAATAGCAAACACAAGAATTCCAGCAAAATTAGCCAATGCAAACATAAATTCTTTTGACAAAGATAAAACCTTGGCTATAGTGGTTGGTCATCTATGATCTAACTAAAGCTATAAAAGAGATAGCTCATGGAAAACCACAATTAATCATTCTAAGATTTCCTTGCACCTAAGAAATACAATAGACACACAACAAGAAGATTGCATTTTATTCAAACCGTGATATTATAATTGATAATGAATTTCCAGAGGCAGTTGACAGAAAAGTGCAACTGATCATATACAAATAATATAAATACATGATTTCGGAAACAACACTCTCAATAGGGTGTACCACAGACACAAGCATTTGGATAAAATAATTAAAAAGACCCAGAACTGAGCTATTAACTCTTATATGACAAACTTGTAATCAGCATGACTGTGTATACAAGCAATTCAAGCATTACAACTCAGTAGAGTTAAGAGTACATCAAACTGAAACCATATTAGGTAATCTAGCTGTTTAAAAAAAGATTGCAGGGGTCAAAGTCAAGTTTTCGATGATTACAAAACATATACATCCCAAAACTACAACCACGTCAGTAAAACGATACTCTGAAGTAAACCTAGATCCAATCCTTGCATTTTCAACATCCAAATTTTGAGAATAAGACAGCTTAGAGTTCACAAAATCCAAGTAAACTTGCTCGAGTTCATATATATAATGCAAAAGACGGTTTAACAGACACAAAATAAACCTACAATCAGACTATTTATTTAGCAAAATCTTCACAGAATTCTAAAAGCAAGGGTTGAGAAAAGGGTATGCCTGGTGTTTCGTTAAACGGCGGCGGATGGCGCGAGTCTTCTTAGGGCGGAGATCGAGTGGCAAATACTTCTTGTTCTTGTAAGCTTCTCTGAGAGCGGTTTTCTGCTTCTGCGAAATGACGGTGAGTACCTGGGCAATCGACAGCCTCACAACGTTGATCTTCGACAGCTTGTTGGGGGCACCGCCGGTCACCTTCGCCACTCGCAGCAGCGCAAGCTCCGCCTTCAAATCCTTCAGCTGCGCCAGGAGATCCACCTTGCTCTTCTGCCTCAACTCGTGCACCTTAATCCTCGCTGCATTGAACCAAACAGAAAAGGAAAATGAATCATTTCACAAAAAAATAGTAGAAAATCATGACTAGTTGTCGAAAGTGACAATTTGTCTTACCCATTTCGCGTTCGTCTCTCGAGGTATTGGGGTTTAGGGGTTGAGAGTGGGCGACGGGGCAAGGAGAAAGCTGCCAAACAGTAAAGCCCTGATATATCATTATTTATGTATGATTTGGGGCTTAGGGTTATTTTGAAATTGAGCCAATTGGGCTTGCAAATTAATAAGATCAATTGACATTTGGGCTAAATACTAAAAATTAGATTCTTATGACAATCAAGGCCCCACTATAGATTCATGACAAAAAAAAGCCCAGATTTGAAATTCTGTTTTGTAGATTTAAGCGAATTGATTTTAGGAAAATGAGATATTCACACTTTTCTTTATAAAAGATATATATTATATCATAAATTTTAAATTAATAAGTTATAAAGAATTTCAACACACAAAAACTTAGGTAGGATCCTACCTAAGGTTGGGTAATCTCGCAAGTCAACACGATCCACGCCCGACCGACTTGATCCGGCCTATAAATGTATAAATATATTAGTTTCTGTGAATAACTATATCACTTGTTTTGGATAAATGACATCAAATAAATGCATCATTTACTCAAAATAAATATGTCTAGTATCACTTGTTGTAAATAAATGATCACTTGTTGTGTATAAATAGACCATTATATCACTTGTTGTGAGTAATGTATTAGTTACTCTTAATAAATGTATCACTTGTTCTGAATAAAACATATCGTTTATGAATTAGTTTACCAGCATTAACATCGACTCAACCCGATCCGCCCTATAAACACGTCATTATATTATTGTGAATAAATATACCATTTGTTATCAATCGCTCTAAAGAAATATATCATTTGTTTTGAATAAATATCTCATTTACTGTGAATAAACGGTATCACTTGCTATGAATAAATTTATCAGTTACTGGATCACTTATTCTAAATAAATATATCATTACAAATTATAAATACCAACAGTAACAGGTCAGGGTTTAGAGCAGGTCCACCCGACTCAAACCCGGGAGAGGACTTGTCCTTAGATAAGGATGGTCCCATGAGAGTGCGTCTTTTTCAAATAATTCATCTACTAATCAAATTATCAAATTTGAACAAACTAGACCATTTAACCATATATAATATAGAATATTTTTGATTTTGACATATTAGTACTCAATGAGTTTTTCATTTTTCAAATCTATAATGGGTTGGATTATCTAGTATCCAGAAATTAGTCTTAGTAGAGGTCAACCACAAAAATCGATGTAGAAAAAGATATATAGAGATAGATTCAGACAAAAAAGAGTGAATTTCTAAAATTATTTCGAAAAGGTATTATGTGCGTAAATGTCATAATTATTTACTTGAAAATTATTATTTGTATAGCTGATGTTTTCTTTCTCAGAGGGAAATCAAAATTCATAGCAGTGATAAATCTAGTTATATGAGTGTGCGAGATTTATGTAAAGCAATAAAGAACACCAGCGCTTTTACGTGGTTCGATCGTTAATGAGATCTACGTCCACGGATAAGAGTTTCTCAATACTTTCACTATAATTCGAGTGTCGGAGTATAGTTACAAGCTCTTAGTGTTCGATAAGTTGTCAACCCTTCATCGCCAATTTTCCTTCTATCTATACAACCCCGAGCCCGCAATCAAGGCGTGCTCAACCTCTCCATTGATCGTGACGTGACTCTTCCTCCGCATGCCTCCATTGGCCGGAGGAGGACACTCGCTTACGCGCCACGTGTGGAGGTGGCGCCCGACTTTGGTTCCGGGCGGTCCTCCATCGCCGAGGGTGACGCCTTACTTTGCTCTGGCGTGTCCTCCATCGCCGAGGTGGCGGTTCGGTGCTGTGGTTTGGGAGTTCGATTAGGGCTCGCTTGGCTCAACCGCGGCCCGCTATCAACGTTAGGCCCACTGTTTGGGCATAGTGGGCCTAATCGGTTGGGCCATATCCCATCATAGCCCCTCCCGAATAGCCGGGGACGCCGATGCCGAGGTGGAGTGAAAGCGCTTGCCGAAAGCGAAAGCGCTCTACCGTTGTTTTTTTGAAGGTGTTGTCTTTTGATTGAGGGTTTATTTGGCGATCCGTGCCGAATCGAGTTGTGTGGTCCGTTGTCCGCCGCTTGGAAAAGATGTGGTACCGGAAGTCAAAGTCCGACCGATATCGACCTCCGCGAGGTTACGCCAAGGTCCGATCCGAGTGGTGTTGCTCCCGTGGTGGGCGCCGATGTCCGACCGAGACCGCCTTTCGTGGATGTCGAGGCGCCTCGGGCGGCACCAACTGGGGCCGGTTTGCCGAGATCCGATCTCGATGTAGAATTTCCGTGGGGCGGCCTGCTGATAGACGCCGAGATCCGATCTGGATCCCTTGTTATTTGTGGGAAGGACGAGGCGCGACCGAGGCGCCGCTTATCCGGAGGACGCCGGTCCGTATGATGATTGCTAGGTCGATCGGCGGTCCATCTTACGCTAGCGCACGCCATACGCTGTCAGCGGTAGTTGGGCACTCGAACCGTGTGCGCTGGACTCCACATCCAATCACGTAGGTACTTGTCGGTTGAACGGCAATTTTTAGCGCTTTGTCCTATAACAGCCCAAACGAGGCAACTGCTCACTTTCCTCTTCGACGCTGATTGAGAGAGAAAATTCGAGAAATTTTCGACTTGATCCCGATCTCACCGAAGAGCCATATACTCGTGAAAAGTAAGTATGTTTTCTTCATCTTCTTCTCGCCCGAAAGTTCCATTTCGCCGGGTTCGCCGTGAGTTCCCGACGAAAAGACTATATGTGCTATAATGGCCCGGTAGGTCCATAGGGTCGAGTTCTGGGTTCCGCCGGTATCCCTGGTATGGGATGGACCGAGGGTGGGCGTGGCGGTCGGGCTCGACATCGGAGGAACTTTTGAAGTCGTGAGGGAATACCGATCCCGAGGATGCGTGGTGGTGCTCGCCGCAATGGATGATAGGGCGATGGCTCTCCGGACGGGTTTATTACCGCTTATGTAGATAGTTTGAGGCGGGTCTTGGTATCCTCCGCCCCGCTTATCTTAGCCTTCAAGAGTATTTCCGATCCCCATTTGTCAATTGACCTCGAATTCCATTAGGTCGCTAGGTGGGCTAGGCTCTCTTGTTATGGCATTGCCGAGGAGTTTTCCTTCGAGGTACCGATGCGTTTTTAGTGTCAAGACCATAGGAGGGTGTACTATTTGTCACCCCGCTGAATTTTAAAGTAGCAGCCCTCCAAAGTGTCCCATCAAGCGAATAGGTATTTCTTTCTGTAATGAGGGCAACCGAGGTATGAGTGGGGCATCGATGCGGTGGCGGACCAAAATCAAGCCCTCGGGCCATATGGAGGTGTTGTGCAGCGGTGAGATTTTATCCATAAGTTACACCGAGGACGACCAAGAAGGCCGTCTTGAGTGTTTACGGCCCAAGCGTCGGATCGGGTCCGGACGGGTGAGGGCCTCCCATCTTCTTAGTCCTTATACGTCCGATTTTGCCGTGCTAATGTGTCTTTCTTCCGTGATGCGTGAAGTTGACCGGGCAAGAGGCGGGCTCACGATCGCCGAGCGCGAGCCGACGAAGAAGTCGGCCGGGCCGGACCTACCAGGGTCCGAAGAAGGTCGACAGATGGGCCAACTAATGAGTGGGCCTCAAAGGGTCCAGCCAAGATCGGAGTCTCGGCCTGTGGCCGCCAGTACGGGTACCGCCTCAAGCTTGGCCACACCCTCCCGAGGTACAAAGGTTCTTTCATATTTAGATTTGTACGCTCTGCGATCGGTTGGGCCACGGGTGCCGACCGACGACCTTCGAGGATCGTCGTCGCATAGTCGGGCTCTCGGTCAGTCGTCCCGAGGCATCGGCCTCCCAGGTTCTCAGAATTGCTATGCCCGGGCGAGGCCGCATCTTGGGTGGAGACTCAGAGCATTCTTTTCCGCCGCTTGGTCGCCTCGATGCTAAGCACTCCCACGGGTGGGAATCTTAACGGTGAGGTGGTAGACCAACATACGGCCTTGGTGGCGATAGCCAATCTCTCCCTGTGATGATGTTGACGGAGAGGGCCCGACCAGAAAAATTTGATGGCCTGGTGATCGACCGGGAGCCCGTCCCATGGTAACCGGAAGGGTAATGACGCCTCGGTTGGACCGCCTCGGGTGAAGCTCCGTTGTTGGGACGGCGCGAAGTACTGAATACCTCCAACCTCGAGCTTATCCAGCAGCCCAAGATGATGCCGACGGAGGCCCCGGCGTCGACATAGACCCGATGGACGTTCTTGTTGCCCACCACACCGTATGGTGATGGCGTCCCGCGCGCATGATTTTGGGTACCGGATCCTTCGAGAACACTATGTCTCGCCGTCCCGAGTCGCTTGTTCTTTGCTCCTCGGCCGGCCTCGAGCCGTTTTAACGACGACCTGCCGCCCGGCGGGCAGTCCGGTTATAACGTAGACTGCTCCATAACATTGGGACCTTCGCCCCGCCGCCTTCGTCGGGTCGCCGCCAAGGTCGGTCCGCAGCTGTTGCCACCGCTATTCTTCCCCGCGCTCGCTTCCCGACCCACCGCCGAGGTATTTCGAGGCTCCACCTTGACGAGCTCGCTTATCCGCGAGCCTGTGTTTCTGCAATCCTCGGTATCATGACCATACCCTGGTGATAGTCACAATACTCCTCCGTGGACCTCTTCTCGATCCTCCTTTCATGGGAGGGCTTGGAAGAGCTCATGTGGAGCTCGAATATTTCCGCCTTGATTTGAGCAGGGAGCGTCTGCCGCTGTGGTTGGGCCGAGGTCCGAGCCCGACTCCAAAGGCCTACTTTGATTCTCGTCAAGGCGCGCGATCGCCGCCCGACTTCGGGTCATCCGATTTTTCTTTCTGACTTCGCCGTCCTAGATTTTCCTCTTCTTCCGATCCGACTGCCTCCTCGACGAAGTTGTCCACCGTGTTCCAAATCTTACCGCCTTTGGTTTCTCCTGTAATTTCTTTGTTCAGCCACGGGTCGGATCCCATTTTGAACGCGTTGATGATGTAGAGGTCGTTGTTGTCGCCAATTTTGAGCGACTTTTGATGAACCTCGAGACGAAGTTCGACATCGCCTCGCCCCGCCTGGCGGATTGTGAGCAGGTCGGAGGAAGGTCACGAGGTGGCATCTTCCGATAGAAGCGCCATTTGAATCGATCCATAAGGTCCCGGAAGCAGTATATCTGCTCAAGGCGAGCGAGGTGAACCAAATGGCTGCGTGCGTTGGAGATCAAGACTCGGGAAGATTTTGCACATATGAAAATCTTCCATTCCTCGATTCGCCATGTTGGTAGTGTAGGCGAAAAGAAAGTCGGAGGGTCTCCTAGGCCATCGTGGCGGCTATATTGGGTGCCCGCATCACGCAAGGTGGTCGTGTCTAGAATCTCCCCGGAGAAAGGGAGATGATTCTCCGCACGGCCGAACCCCGGAGATCGCTGCCATCTCTTTCTCGAGTGGGGGATCGATAGCGACGCCATCGTCCTCCGGGGAGTTCGACCGCCTTTCTTCCTCCCTGCTTTGCCTCGGCCTCCGATCGGCATGACGAGGTGGAGAGCGGCCCGCGAATGGCGGCGGGCGATGGTGGCGGCTCGTCGTGCGTGAGCGGCCCCGCGAATGGGGCGGCGGCTCGCACGTCGGGCGTGATGCGCGTTTCGCCTATCACGCCGAGGTGAGCGCCGGCTGCTTTTGAGGAAGCGGCCTCGGGCGGCCGTGGTGTTCAGTTCGGGGCCCTTGAGGGCCCGCCTTTGTCCTCCGGCCGAGGAAGCTTTGAATCGCCAAGATTGGCGCTGAGGAACTCGATCACACCGGCCGAGGACCTCGTGGGACGAATGAGTTGCTTGTTCGTCCTCGCTGAGGTCGGCATCTTCCCTACGCTGGGGAGGCGGTCCCGAGGGTGTATGGAGACGTTTTCCATGTTGCCTCGTGAGTGCGAGCGCCAGGCGTCTGCGATCTCCTTCCGCGACCGAAAGTGACCACCGGTCGCCCTCAAGACGGTTGTTGCCAGCGGGACGGCGGTTGCGCGTTCTCGCCATTAAGTAGAGGAAACGAAGCTTTCTTGTTCGGGATGTTTCCACGACGGCGCCAATGATAAATCTAGTTATGTGAGTGTCGAGATTTATGTAAAGCAATAAAGAACACAAAGCTTTTACGTGGTTCGATCGTTAATGAGATCTACGTCCACGGAGGAGAGTTTCCTCAATACTTTCACTATAATTCGAGTGTCGGGAGTATAGTTACAAGCTCTTAGTGTTCGATAAGTTGTCAACCCTTCTACTGTCAATTTTCCTTCTATCTATACAACCCCGAGCTCGCAATCGGCGTGCTCAACCTCTCCATTGGTCGTGACGTGACTCTTCCTCCGCATGCCTCCATCGGCGGAGGAGGACACTCGCTTACGTGCGCCACGTGGAGGTGACGCCGACTTTGGTTCTGGGCGTGTCCTCCATCGCCGAGGCGACGCCTTACTTTGCCTCTGGGCGTGTCCTCCATCGCCGAGGGTGGCGGTTCTGGTGCTAGGGTTTGGGAGCCGATTAGGGCTCGCCGCCTCAACCGCTGCGCTACAACGTTAGCCAACTGTCGTTTGGGCATTAGTACTTAATCGGTTGGGCCATATCCCATCATGCAGCAAGTTGAATCAGATTACATTTGCTCTGTGTGTGTGTGTGTGTGTGTGGCGTCAAAGTAATTATATCATAATCAAATACAGTATTAGGATAAAGAAGAAAAGCGAGCGGGCAAAGTTGGGCAAAAGAGAGATCGGAAGCAAAGTTTGAGTTTGAGATAGTAAATGAAAGGAGAGATCGCTAAGCTTTTTCACTAACCACAACCCCACAGCTTTAATCGCGTGATTAAATATATTATTTGATTGAGACACGCAACCATACTTCTCTGCACAAACTCTAATTTAATAGATAAAGCTAAATTAATTATGGATTCCATTAAACAAAATGTCATAGTCTTGAATGTACTTTGTTGCGTAAAACTGAAATAATCAAACTAATCAATTGATTTTTGCATTCGAGACGATAGATTTCAGAGTCGAGTTCCTATTGAAACATTTTTCCTTAATTCCTGATGATGTGTGTATCTTCAGATTTATATATATTTTTATAATTATACATACATGATATTTAAAAACCAATCTATATATCATATAAGAATTAATATGCAAGATAGTCTATGTAGTTTATGAGTTATTGTACACAAGTGTAATTTATCTGATATTGATAAACATCTCAAGTAGCAGCTAGCTAGGATTATTTTCCTCGTAGGAAAAGAACTGATATACATACAATTACTTAATAATATATTCCAACTTTCCAAGTTGTCGTCGGGTACTTAAGGTTGTAATGAAATCATTAAACGGGCGTTTTATACCAAAAGTTCTCGATTAATGGATCTACAGAAAGACCCAAGTAAATGCTAGCTGCAATCATTACACTGATAATTACTCCTCCGTCTCCGCCCAAGACTCCATTTTTTCTAAGATTTTATTTAGAGAAGAGATAAAGTAAAGTGATAAAAATAATGTTCTTGCACAACTTTTGAAGAGATAATTATTTCGGCAACGAAAGTGCCATCTTAATTGACAAAAAAAGGAAATGATATCTTGGATGATTAAAAATGTAAACAATTAAAGTTCTCGTTAAGCAGTAATAGTAAGTAGACCGTGGTCGAATATTATAAGTTTAATCTGTATAGAAAATAATAATATTTCTTCATTGTAGTTTGCTACTTGGTACTGAAAAAAGTCATTATCCAAGTTTATGAAATCAGTTTTGTAAGATACATTTATATATATTCGAAGAAACTATTTACTTTTGAAGTGTGAGAATGAGCAAATCACGGAACCACTGGTCCACTGCCCACAAAACATGACTCTTAATTTTTAAGAGGGGAGGATAATTCCAATTAAACAAGGGAAATTTGACAAACTCTTCATAAATTTCTGGAGGCAAATCACATTCAACTTTTTTCTCTTTCTTTCTGTTTTTCTCTTTCAATAATGTTTTGATTTTTAGGTAACTTTTGGTGATTGCTGTAGCTAATATTCGTATTTTGGACTAAAACGAAGAAAGAGGTGACCTGATATATTATAAATATAGATTGATTTTGAGATGTCATATGCATATATTTGTAGTGAAAATAGACTGATATAGACACATACCGATTAGGTCTATGCATGGTCTTACAATTGATAAGGAAATTTCCATATTAAACTAAAAGAAATATACTGCAAATCAAATAAGACACAGATCTCACTAAACACGCTCTACATAATATTCGATCTTAGAATATTAGTAATAATTTGTTTGTCAGGCCTCATGTTAAATTGCTGATTTTCAGCAAACATCAGGAAATAATTATTTGCATTTCCCCAAATTTTAATAATTTAATTAATTCTCCTCCACTAATTAATAGCATTGGGTACTATATATTAATTATATATAGAGAGATACATTATGAATATGATGCTAACACCATATGAAAAGGCTAAGAAAAAAACAGTGAGGAAAACAGCATGTCAATCACAGATATTTGTAAGCACTGAAATAATCAAATCAAGTTTCATCAGAACGGGGAAGCAACGGTTACTGATCACAAAGAATAAAATAATAATGTTTCGAAATTATAAAACCATGCAAGTATGCATCTCTCTCTCTATATATAAAGTGATGTTTAAATGAGAACTATTTTAAAATGTGAAAGTAAAAATGAAATGAATTTGTTGTGAAAGTTGATGAATCCGTCAGAAAAGTTACTAAATCCACAATATACAAAATTTTCGCATCGGTTCAAAACCCACGAGGGGCGAAAATTTCATTTTTTTGGATTCAGTATCTTTCCGGCATTCATCAACTTCACATTAAATTCATCATTTTTGTTCTCACGTTCACACTTTAAAATGATTTTTCATTTTAACCCACACATATAATGTAAAAATCATTTTTATCATGAAAACGTGAAAACAAAAAATGACAATTCTTTGTAAAAGTTGATGAATCTATAGGAAAAGTTACTGAATCCAAAAAAGTGGAATTTTCGTCCCTCATATAATTCAAACCGGATGAAAATTTCTAAACTTTTGATTCAACAATTTTTCTAAAAAATAAAGCAACTTTGATAACAAATTCATTTTATTCATAATGAAATTTTATAATTCTTAATTCCTATATTAAAATAATTTTTACTTAAGTCTCACTCTCTCTATATAATAATTACTCTTTGATAAAATATCACATTGCGCGGCAGTGTGAGTTACTATTTTTGTTTTACTTGACTAATTCGTGATTATTGTTATGTTAATTTGTCTTAAGCTCTAGGCATCTTTCCGGTTCGTTGTTAAATTGTGACATTAGCTATTTACGATCATATATATTCTCGTCCATATATAGATTTATATATAAGAGTCCAAATATCAAGGGTCCCTTTACTACACCATACACCTAGCTAGCTACTTTAATTTGTGACAATGAAATGTGTCGCGGCATAAGATTAAATGATTGAATTGGCATCTCTAACGATAAAATTCGGCCAATCAAGAATCTACAGTACTCTTAGGAAATTCAAACGTTCTTAGACTAGCTAAAATTTACATGTTACGCAAAAGTTATGAATTTAAAATAATTATATATATTACAAACAAATATATTTTTATCACAATTTTGAAGAATTTCAAATACATGGAAAGATTCTTATATTATATTAAAATATTTAAAACCTAAATATATATGCATTTAGTAATTTACTAAATCATCTATAGAAATTAAAATAAGTAAAAATATTATAAATAAATCAAAATTTGAAAGGTTAGAATTTCTAAAAACTTTGTGATGAAAAAAAATAATATTCAATCATAATATATATATATATATATATATATATATATATATATATATATGTGTGTGTGTGTGTGTGTGTGTGTTCAAATTTTAAATAGCCAGCAAACATCATCTTACTGTTTACTGTAATGAAGATGCTCCTATTTAAGTTTATATGATCATATATACTCCTAAAAAATATAGAAATTTACGATTGGTCAATCTCAAACATATTTTTTACGGTTTTGTCTATTGTCTTAGTTGTCACTTTGATTAACTTGTTGACTTCTTTTGACCTTGACAACACTGGATGATTTTAACTCATTGGACAATTTGCACATAATTTACTTACATATCAATTAGAATGTTCCTATGCTCGCTCGAATTATTTATGAGACCTCAAAATAGTAAATTAATAAGTAGAATGCGAATCTAACCAAGCATATAAACTCATGTGACTCACTATAAAAGGCCCAAACTATTGTCTCTTAAACTCAATAATCAATAATATTGTGTTAGGCACATGTATGCATGAAAAAGGGATTTCGAATCTTACAATCTACTTCCCTCTCAACCATAAAATTTTGCACTACATTAACTAGCTAGCTATGCTGAGAAATTGCATCAGCATCGTTACTACTGCACTAATTTTGTGTTAAACAATGGCATCATAGCAGTATCAGTTTTTTTTATTATTACCCTGATCGAAAGCCGATTTCCATAGGAAAACTAAAAGAAAAGAAAATTAGGTAGGTAACTAATTTCAAGATTATCCACATAATCCAAATATATTTACCTAAGGAACAATAAAGGCTACTTTCGCCTGTCGACGGCTCCTGAGTCAATCTCAACTAGCTCCACATTAATGACTATAGAGCAATCATGAGTCAATAATAAGAGAGAGCACAGCTTCCACAATTTTAATTTTCCCCAGTAGTGCTCCTAATCATCACATATACACTAAAAAAAGAACAAAACTAAAAAGGCAAATTAAATAACCAACTCGTTTCACCCACCCGCCAGACCAAAGAAAATTCGACCACTTTATGTAATGTCTCACATAATTTACTCATCTTTTATTAATTCATTTTACTTTCCAAATTTTTAGTATATATATATATATAGTCTTGCTTTCCCTAACTTTGAAATACCCTCCACTATATATCCATATTGAACGGCCTCATTTTGAAAGATATTTCGACATTACCTCGATATGAAATCCATAGAAGTATTCTGCGCCTCGCCAGCTTCAACAGCAATATGCTCAAGCACGGACCATCGCGCCATAATCCGGCACGGAATGAGGTCGGTGCACCGCCTCGGCGAAACGCCGCGAACCAGACGATCAAACGCCGCTCCTTGCTCGTGGCATCTCCCCTTCGAACCTTCCAAAAGTTCGCCGCTTCCACTAAAGAAGCTGATGTTCTGCGACAGAAGAGCTCCGCCGACGTCCACGATCTAGCCTCCCACCGCCTGCTCAGCAACGAACCTTTCCTAGATTTCATCTCGGACTCTCAAACCGCCATCGTTCCTAGCCAGCCTCTCGCCAGAGATGGCAACTGCGGTAATAAGCGCTTGAATCTGGACGCTTTTCCGGCCATGAGGTCTCTCTCCGTCCACGCTCACGAATCGCCCGTGTTCAAGCCTAATTCCTCCACAGATTCCGCCGCCGCCGGAAAATTGATCGATCATTTGAATGCTCACAGATCTTCCTTCACTCCATCAAATCGCCATCAGGTTTGATCATATCCTTTTCCGCATTTGTTTTTGATGAAGTTGTTTGTGACTCTTGCTGAGGTTTACGCGCAGGTTGTTGAGTTGAGGGTTTCGATTCATTGCAAGGGCTGTGAAGGAAAAGTCAGAAAGCACATTTCCAGAATGGAAGGTAATTGAGCAAGATTTTACGTAATTTTCGATTTAATCTTTTTGATTAATATGATGTTATAATTATTTTGTGTGTGTGTGTATATGAGCAGGAGTGACATCATTTAGCATAGATTTGGAGACGAAAAAAGTGACGGTAATTGGGAGGGTGACGCCTCAAGGTGTGCTGAGTAGCATTTCCAAGGTGAAGAATGCCCAATTTTGGCCATCTCCGGCGTCTTCGTCATCGTCGTCGTCACCGAGAGTTACTACTCTCATGTCTCCAAGAGTCAGTCTCACAAGATAGATTGTTAAAATAAGTTAATCTGTGCTTGAGTTTATGTTCTGGACTAGTACTATCATATTTTATTTCGCTATAATAAGTCGATTTGTTTTATACTTTTTTCCTCCATCTTTGACTGGATCTACGTGTTAACTTTGGCTTGTTTTGTGCTGTGTACATAGCAAAAAGGTTACTAAATATGAGTGTGTATTTGCATTTCAATCCACACCGTTTCTTCTCAAATTCTTGTCACCTTTCCAACTCGATATATCGAACTATTAACTATGTTATACTATATATGTTGAAATGGTATGTTCATAATCCTTTTTCTTGCATTCATTAATTAGTAATTAGTTTGTTTTAGTGTCCCGTGAACTTGCTATATATTTCTTGGGAACAAACACAGCTGGCTTTTTGTTATGTCCCAATATGCATGATTTGTTTAATTAAATCTTAAAACTTGGTAAGGCCGGACATATATGTTTTTGTGTGTGAGGAAATAATGTTTGTTTATTGGGTTCCAGATGGACAACCTCGTCACGGTTTCTTTTGCATTTTGTGTCAGAATTTGAAGTGATGCTTAAATTAACACAAACACTCCCTTACAATCACTTATACTCGTGCAACTTACGAGAGAGAGATCTAGTAACGAGCTAATTCTTAATTGTGCTGATTGGTAGATTTCGAATCATTTTTTCATATTAGTGATGCTCAGGAAAAAACAAAATGAATTAAGTCATTGCCAGTATATTATCTTTTTTGATCAATTAATACAGAAATTTTAAAGGCCACATCACGGTGACTCGAACCCGACCTTTACTTCAAGATTAACCACTTATCACTCACCAACACACACTCATTGCCAGTATATTATCGCAATCAGATGGTGTTGACACATTAATGATAAATGTTTTCTTGTTTGTGCAGTTTATTTTCGTGTGTGGGTTTGCCAAATATTAATTGCATTAATAAAGTGTTACATATTACACCCTGCAAATAATAGACGTTGATTTCTGTCGTGGATAAATTTGCTATAAAAGTATTATATCGTAAATTCATAATATAATAGAACACAAGGATTTACGTGGTTCGATCTATGAATAAGATCTACGTCCACGGAGAGAGAGAGAGTTCATGTATTGATAATATGAGGACTGATTACAAAAAGTGTAGATCAAGTGATCGATCTGAGAGTAGATGATCTTTCTCTTCTATTCTAGCCTCTATTTATATATCTCCAAGTTGAGTTCGACTCTGACTCTGATACCAAGTTGAGTTTGACTCGATTACGATACCAAGTTGAGTTTGACTCGATACCAAGTCTTCTCTCATAAGGATTCTTTAGATATGCATCCAATCTTCTACGTCTCCAATTGCGATTAGAGTTGTAGTTGGTCGAGAGTCTTCGGGCCGAACTCACATGGGCGAGCTTAATGTCGGGGCCATTTATATTGGACCGATGCACGGCCTAGTAGTTGGGCGTATCTATCATATCCCCCAAAAAAGGCGTAGAAGTGAGATCGTGATGGAGGGGAGCGGTGGTTGACGTCGTCTCGCCGGAATTCGTAGTCTGGCGAGGTGGAGCGTCTGATCTGCAGTAGAATGTCGCTTAACCGCCGCCTAGGCGTTCGCCGTCGTATGTCGCTTGGCCTGCCGCCGGCGCTACGCCGGTCGTATGTCACCGGCTTTGCCTGCAGGCGTCTGCCGAGTCGTGTCTTCTTTGTTTGTATATCTTCTGCCGGCGCTTTGCAAGTCTTGGTGCTCAACTTCACCGACGAGGTGTTATGCCGAGTCGGCTGCGAAAGCGGGGTGGAGGCGACGAATCTTGAGGCCGGCTGCGGAGGCCGAGGCGGCGGCGAAGGCCGGCGGGTCGACCTGCGGGCGCCGAGGCGGGCGCGGTAGGCGAGGGCGGCTGAGGCCGGGCGAGGGCTGCGAGGCGGCCATGTCGGGAGGCCGGGGCGGCGAAGGTCGGCGAGCCTCGAGACAGCCATGTATCGGGAGGCCGGGTGGCGAATCTGAGTCGAGGTGGCGAATCGAGGTCGACCTCGTGATAAGCGAAGGTAGGGGTCCTTTTTGGCAAGTATTGCTAGGGGTGGTCCCTCTTCCCAAGTGAGCAGGTATAGGTTCCTTTTTGGCATTGCTAGGGTAGTCCTCTTCCCGAAATGAGCGGAGTATAGGTTCCTTTTGGCAAGTTTTATCGCTCGGGGTGGTCCTCTTCCCGAAATAAGCGGAGGTATAGGTTCCTTATTTGTAAGTTTTATCGCTAGGGGTGGTCCCTCACGCGTTTGAGTTCGTCCTCGTATTAAGCGAAGGTAGTATGTCCTCCGTCGGGTATTTAGTCCTCATTAGAGGGTATAGTTAGTCCTCCGAAGAGGGTATAGTTCATTCTCCGTAGAGGGTATAGTTCGTCCTCAGAAGAGGTATAATTCATCCTCCAAAGAGGGTATAGTTCGTCCTCCGAAGAGGGTATAGTTCGTCCTCCGAAGAGGGTATTGTTCATCCTCCGAAGAAGGTATAGTTCGTCCTCCGAAGAGGGTATAATTCGTCCTCCGAAGAAGGTATAGTTCGACCTCCGAAGAGGGTATAATTCGTCCTCCGAAGAAGGTATAGTTCGTCCTCCGTAGAGGGTATTGTATATTAGGGGAGATGCAGTATGTATAAGTGACAAATGAAATATGCAAGACTCAACTCCGAAGTACGTAAATAAAAATATTTTATTAATGAAAACGTCGTATGGAAGAAAAGTACCTCAACTCAAGTACGAGGTCGCCTACTTGAAATTGTCGGGTTGTACGGGTTATAATACCGAGCTACTTTGTCTTGAGCTTCTAATATAGAGCGAGGTCTCCCTCTCTTCGATTCTCTGGGATTATCGCCTCGATTCCTCGATCATCCTCGTTGTTACGATTGTTGCCAGAAAAGTGGATCGAAAGCACGTAATTTTTGTTCCCACGATGGCGCGATGATTGATCTTAATTTCGTAAGGGAATTAAATACGCAAGAACACCAAGGATTTACGTGGTTCGATCTATGAATAAGATCTATGTCCACAGAGAGAGAGAGTTCGTGTATTGATAATATGAGGTGATTACAAAAGTGTAGATCAGTGATCGATCGAGTATGATGGAATATTTTCTGTTTCTATGTTTAACTAGTGATGGATGTAGTAGCTATTATCTGAGGGCCAACATACGTCCCTTAATTTGTGCTTCTATACGTACGAACTTCTATTTTTGTATAAAACCTCACAAGTCTTACAAAGTTGAATCTCGAGAAAAATGTGTAAAATCATTTTTTTGCACGCCTAAAAGCATTTATGTCCATTATTTAGCAATAATGATCTCAACCCATTTAAAAAAGAAATAAAAATGAAGTCCGCACAGCTTAAATTTACAAACTAAGGAGAAAATCTATATTTCAAAAAATGATTAGAGCTCTGTATCCAATAAAAGTGAGGGGTACGAGAGCATAATATTCATGAAAAACAAGCCAAATATGTACTCCAAAATGGGTGAAAAAATAGTTTAATGGAAAAATAGTAAGCGACGCATGCGGGTGGCCCTTGGCCGCACCGCACCACCACTGTTAGGTTTTATTTGAAGCAGACATAACATACTTTACGAATAAATTTGTCTACCACGTTTCTGATTATAATGTCTTCAAAATTTTGCTTCCACATTCTAAATTTTGCAATTATTTCTCTCTCAGAATGCATATGTATTATCATTTGACACCATGAAGAAATTCAATTTTGAGTGCCATGCTTGCATATGAAGGACAAATTCATTCCATTATGGATTTTGAAAGAAAACAATGATCGTACTCGTGCATCATACTCGAGAGTCTACGCATTATACAATTATTTTACATTTTGTTATATTGGCTTACTCTGTTATAAGATAGTGATGTATTTATATACTTAGAATTGTTTATAAATGTTTGTTTTGAGATATATTTTGACATTCTAGTGCTAAATTTGAAGGTTTACACATTAAAAAACATACACTACTTATCTAGTATAATTTGAGTTGATCTTTCTAGGAGAGACTGCACATATAGTTGCTAGCTAGTAGCTTGTATGTGTGTGTCTCTTTACTATCACGAAAACAATATATGAAATCAAACTAAATTATTTTCCATTACTTTAAAGGAGAAAAAAAAAGATATTCAAGGGCTTACTCCAATTTTAGTACTTGTATAATATAAGGAATAGAAGATTCTCTATATATACTATATATACTATATATATATATTTCATATTTCATAGTACAGAGTGGTTAGAATATGATATGATTTTTAATAAAAAATAATATAATATGATTTAGACACAAATATATATATTGCCAATTGATCTTTGAGTTTGATGTATCATAATGGTCCTACAAGGCTACAATGGTAGGTATGAAATGAAATTAAAGGTTGACAAACTGCATTAATTCTTTAGTGTCGATTTGTATGCATCTTCAGATATGACAAAATCATTTTTTTATGAATTAAATAGATAAATTTAAAGGTCGCATCATAGTGGACTCGAACCCGAGAATCTTTGGCCTCATGCATTAACCACTCTACCACTAGATCAACATACGCACATCTGAAAATGCATTTTTTTTATCATGGGAACCCGCATCTACATTAAGTCAAGACCCAAACTCCACGCTCCTCGCAATAACCCGCAAACCACACGCGATAAACCACACTTAAAAATCAAAACTCAAATCCATAGAGACGTTTGGTGGAGTTCGAATCTGTGATATCTCGGCCACATGAACTCACCTCAATAGTAACGTGGTTTTCATTGTTTGTTCGTTTCAATTTTTTTCTTATATTTTCTTTCTTTCTTTGATAAAAAGAGTCCGCAATAAACCTTGTGCAACAACAGCTTCAATTTAAAAAGTATACTTGAGATTCAATTTGCAAAGGAGTACGGTTAATTTCATAATTTAAAAGTAAATGGTGTATAAGTTATATATTTTAACTGGTGATTTATTTTTATTTAATTTTATGTGGTTTTTTACTTCTTCTTTTGTTTTCTAGTTGTACATGTAAGCATATTCCGTTTAATTAGGATCCACAATCTGATATGTGTCAAATATGTACCAGTATTAATCATACTTTGTAGTTTTGAACTATTAATTTACAGACTATAGTACATAAATTACATATGTTTTCATGGACACATTATTAAGTAGTCAGCATCACCATTTGTTAAGGATTCCATCATTTGTCTAAGCATCATGAGGGTGAACTCTTTTTTTTCTTTTGGGTGTTGGTGGGGGGTAAAACCCAGAAAACATTTTAGAGTTGCCCTAAATTGTAAATAATATGATCTTTAATTAAACATTTACGATTTAATGATCATGTCCGATTCATAATACAACATGAATTTCAATATTTTACTTAACTTTTTGACCTAAACGTGTACTGGTGGGACCTATCAATGTTTTTCTGTTTCTTCCACTTCCTTTTTACCTTTTGGAAAATGGATGCATCTCGATCATCCCAACCAACTCTTTCCAATCCCTCTTTTCTTCATTTCATTTCAATTTCACCAAATCATCAATTAAGTTTTGTAATTTTCACTTTCTCTAGTAAAAAAAATTACATCTAACCTTTATTAGCTTAATGTACACCATAAATATGTTTACTGTCTACATCGTGAGTTATACATAATATTATTGCGCAAGAAAAAGTAAAGTACGTCTTTCGCAAATTAATCGAATAAACCAAGCATTAGTAAAAGCTGTAATAAGGTCTGAAGAGAAAAAAGGGAAACTCGAATTCTTTGCTTTAGTTTATGTATAAAGCAGTCCAAAACCGTCTTTATTGAATAAATTAATTGTGTATATTTAATTATATCCGAGCAGCTTTATTTTTTCTTTGACCAAATCCTGGGGACGGCTGATCAACAATATAACAAACTAATTACAGATACAAAGTATAAATTTGGCGCGCTGATCAAGGAGATTGTATATTGCTCAAAAGTCAAAAATATTATTAATATTATTATTTGGAAAATATAGCTAAAAGTTACTCCCTCCGTCCACTATAAACGTGCATCGATTTTGGTGGCACGGATTTTAAGAAAACTGTAATTGGTGTAAAGTAAATGTGTATAAAAATGTGTCATTAGGATAATAAATGAATATATTAATGGATTGTGAGTGTAAAAAGGTGGGCCATGAGTGTTTTTTTATAAATAAGTGGATAAGTTGAGGGTAAAAATGTAAAGCTGGTGTTTCTAAAAAAGGAAAGTGCATATTTTTGGTGGACGGACCAAAACGAATTAAATGCACGTTTATAGTGGACGAAGAGAGTATAATCTTTGGACAAAACATTCTTTTACATGGGGCGGCGCACTATGAAAGGTCTCTCATGATTTTTTTTTCTCAATTTTGATGATAGGGAATTAATCGTAACCCTCGAATTCAAAATAATTAATGGTTTAGATTCAAAATCCATCTAAACGAGTAAAGATAAATATTTTAAGAGGAGCATTGACCTACCGTACCTGCTAGGCTGCTAATGCAAATATAACCGTCATATATACTGTAACATGTTAATTGTATGATAACAAAATTAGTGAATTATAAATAAAAAAACATTAACACTTGATTCACTATCACATTACCCATTTCTAAATAATTTGATTTATATTTAATGTGATTTTGTGGATTTGATGTATTGATGGCTCGGTTTCAAACTTTAACCCGCGACTATCCAGAATATATTTTTAATTCATCTTTTTTAAATTAAATTTACAACTTCATACTTCGAATAGTTCGATGAGTGGAACTTTAAGTTTATTTGGGCTCCTTAAGCCCATAGTTCAGTGAATGGGCATACCCAATAATAAGTCCACATAGTAACCGCAGGTGGGGTAATACCCAATTTTTTATTTGATTTCTTTTGTATTTTCTTTCTTTTAAAAAAATGGTAGTAAAAATTTTAAAAAATGATGTTAGTATTACATTTAAAAAAATAATATTCAATTTATAATATGAATAAAAATTCTACATTGATTAACCGTTAACTCTCCAGTCAAACCTTTTTGTATTTCAAAACCTATCTGTGCATCACAGATTCCATTGATAAGTTTGAATTTTAATATCGCTTGGAGATCGAATTTCTAATTGATGACACGTTAGCGCATTCGTTTTCTTGCTCACCCGAGATTCCCTCACTCGACAACAGCTGGTTAGAATTAAGTTTATTTTCACTTGTAAACTTTATGCGGCATTCCAAATTTTGATGATAATTGATGTTTGGCAAGACATGTAATGATGAAACATGATCGTTGTGCATTGATCCATGTAGAATATATTTTGTTCAAATTTTATTATTTACTGGAAATTGACACTAGACACCCTCTATTATTATAAGGTAGCATTTACTTTTCATTATTAGTATTTTGAAAGATTGAGTATTTAATATATTAAATTTAAGATAATTTTTATTAATCATTCATTTGTTTAATACAAAAGATTAATGATTAAAGTTGGGATTAAAACACTCCCTTAGTTTGGAGGATTATTTCAATTCCACATATATTGGTTGTATTAAAATCACTGGAGAATAATTCAAATGATTAAAATAATCTCGTGCTTTGACATATCCTCGAATGTTAATTCTTAAAAGTAAACGCTTGATTAAGTTGAATTAATTTTATCTATCCAACACAATAATATAGAGTAAACACCCCTAAGGGAGTGTTTACTTTTCATTATTAGCATTTTGAATGGTTGAGTATTTGATGGATTAAATGTGTGATATGATAACTTTTATCTATCAATCATTTGTTTACTACAAATGATTAGTGGAGGATTAAAATTAAGATAAATAATACTCCTTTTATTTGGAGGATTATTCAAATCCTATATATATTGGTTGAATTAAAATTAATAAAGAATAATTCAAATAATTAAAATAATCTCAGACTTTGAGATATCTTTAAATATTAATCTTAAAAATAAATACTTGATTATATTGAATTAATTTTATCTATCCGAACACCCATAAGTCTCTAAGTATGTCCTTGATTTGCGTGTGTGAAAGATCATCATTCCCCATTCAATACAATAGTGCATGGTAATGTTTTTCCATTAACGGAAACATTTATACAGATTTTTATGTGAACTTTATTTTTGGACAGAATGTAAAGCGAAAATGGAAATTCACTAGCATGAGTTGATGTAATATATATCACTAAATCGGTATCTTTAGGAGTGGAATAAGGATGATTTTTATTTAATTGTTCCTCTATATATGAATTGGATCAAAGACAAATCGATCATAAAGTATAAAATAAGAACTATTTTCAACCATTGATTCGTGAAAATCTACGGTAAATTTATCACTTTATATCCAAACAAATGGGTTCGGACTAGAGCCAGCAAAATGAGCCCGGCCCGAAAAGTCTGCCCGGGGTACCCGGGTTTGGGCCGGTTTGGGCTTCAAAATTAAAGGTCCGAAAAATCGGCCTAAAAGCCCGCCTGAAAAAACCCGGCCCACTGGCTTTGGGCCAAAAAGCCGGGTTTTGGGCTAAAAAGTCCATCGATTTTTATTATATATATATATATATATTTATAATATTATTTTATATACATATAGATATTTTTTTAATAATATTAATTATATTTTATATAATTATTTATTTTTATAGTAACAATTTTCTTACTAATTCACATACCGATCGGAAAAATAAATTCGAAAAAATAATAACATCATAAATCATTCAAAATAATTCCTAGGAGAAATGATCTCCAAAAATATATACATTGATGATTAATGATCTTATAGTATGTAAAATCTATTTTGAATCATTGATCTTAAATATATACAGCATAATTAATTTATTTTATTTTATTATTTTATTAGTATAAGTCGGATTGACGTTTAATAATATCATTTATCTTTGATTTGTAATTACTAATTTTTTCTCCTTAAATTAAAGAATTAAATCATACTGCATTACAATATCATCGCATGAATACATAAATAGGTCAAGATATACAAGAAGCATTATCATAAGAATAAGTAAGCTCAAAATATTTTCATCACTGATTCATTATTTAAGTTAAGGAGTTATGAGATCTTAATTAAATAATTATTTTTTTAATTTAAAATATTAATTTTATATATTAAAAAAATTAAAAAATTATATAAAAAAGCCCGCCCGCCCGAAAGCCCGTTCGGGATTGGTTTGGGCTTCATATTTTTAGGCCCGAAAATTTTTGGGCTCGACCCGAAAAATTTAAAAGCCCGACGAGCCCGAGGTCGGCCCGCCACCTACTTTGCCACCTCTAGTTCGGACCCCGTTAGGGGTGACTTTTTTTATTTTTTATTTTTTAATTCAGACATTTTCATAACGAATTCAGACGTTATCACAATGAATTCAAACGATTTTATGAATTCATAGTTTATAATTTAAAGAAGGTTTTCATAATACCCCTACCTCTCTATATATACATATATATCATACATATGTGGTACATACCGGCACGTGTTTATATGCGGACAACATAAAAATATTGACTAAACACCAGATAATTATGTAAGTATAAAATATCCACATGATTAGAAAAGAGTTAATATATATATATAGTGGATCAATGAATATATCTTTTTATCGAACTGCGAACCATGATGATAAGACGTTGAAGATGATGACAAAACGGTATAAAATTATGTGATAACGAAAACTTTCTAAAATTATTTTGTTGTGCAACAATTTTAGAAAGTTTTCGTTATGCACAACTTTATACCGCTTTTGTGCATTATCTTCAACGCCTTATGCATGGTTCTCAAGTTCTCAAAAGATGAGTTCTCATCGATCCAACCCCTATATATATATATATATATATATATATATATATAGAGTGAGGTTCAAATAAGAATCAATTTTAACGTGAGAACTAAGAACTACGAAAATTCTTTACGAACAAAATGAATATGCTATGAAAGTTAATGAATACGCTGCGAAAGTTAATGAATCCAAAAATTCAGAATTTTCACCAGAGTTCGAATCCCATGAGAGGCGAAATTCTATTTTTTATTATTCATTAACTTTCGTGATCGTATTCATTTACTTTCATAGCATATTCATTTATCATGTTCTTACAATAAAATGGTTCTCACGTTAATCCTTCCCTATATATATATATATATATATATATATATATATATATAGTTTGTTCAAATGAGAACAATTTTATCCTAAAACTAAGAACCAAATAAATTGTTATGAAAGTTGATGAATCTATTAAGAAAGTTACCAATTCAAAATTCATAATTTTTTCACCCGGTTCGAATCCCATGAGGCTTAAAATTCTATTTTTGGATTCAAGAACTTTCCCAATGGATTCATCAACTTTCACTATGAATTCATTATTTTTGGTTCTCACGCTCTCAATAAAATGGTTCTTACATTAACCATCCCCTATATATATATATATATATATATATATATATATATATATATATATATATATATATAGGGAGTGGATCAATGAGAACCACATCTTTTGGCGAATCTGCGAATCATATACATAAGACGTTGAAGATGATGCATAAACGATATAAAGTTAGTATAACTAAAACTTTCTAAAATTATTTTGTTGTTCAACAATTTTAGAAAGTTTTCGTTATGCACAACTTTGTACTGCTTTGTGCATTATATTCAACGCCTTATGCATGGTTCTCAAGTTCTCAAAAAGATGAGTTCTCACCGATCCAACCCCTATATATATATATATATATATGGAGTTGGTCAAATGAGAACCACATCTTTTTTGCGAACCATGCATAAGACGTTGAAGATGATGCACAAAACGTTATAAAATTGTGCATAACGAAAACTTTCTAAAATTATTTTGTTGTGCAACAATTTTAAAAAGTTTTCGTTATGCACAACTTTATACTGTTTTGTGCATCATCTTCAACGTCTTATGCATGGTTCTCATGTTTCAAAAAAGATGAGTTCTCACTGGATCCAACCCCTATATATATATATGATTGGGTTTAGTGCAAACCTTATCTAGAATACAAACTAAGAACAATTCCTTGTCGTCAATAATATCAAATTGGACGGCCCAGATCATAACTTAATGCAATCACAAGGATCACCATTATCAATTAATTTAATACGTTTTTTTCATATGCAAAAATCTGGTGGACTTTAGTATAGTTTGCATCCGAACGCAGCAAAATTAGGAGAAATTGTTGTTGTCTTTTCATTTTGGTATCCGTAGCCAATAAATTAGCATTAATTGTTGTGATCTTCTATAAACTTACACTTTTACCCTGCATAGCAAAAAAACGTATTAAATTAATTGATAATAGTGATCCTTGTGATTGCATTAAGTTATAATCCATGCCGTCCAATTTGGTATTATCGACGACTAAGGAATTGTTCTTAGTTTGTGTTCTAGATAAGGTTTGCATTTTCTTTTACACGTTTCTTCATTCCCTACATTTTAATCTAGGTTCAATTTTACTTCTTTTTGTGGTTGATTGGTTGTGCAACATTTTGGATATATTTGTTGTGTATTTCAATCGTCCAAAATAGGAGAATGGAGTCTTTGGGTTTGTTATTTATCTTTTTGATTTTTAGGCATATAATTTTTTCATACTTTGTGCTTCTACATATTTTGTTGCTTGCAGTTAATACAATCTTGTTTTCTTTTTATTTTGCAAAAAAAATAATTCAATGTACATCCCGAATTCTCAGTTGAGAACGCCAATCTTTGTTACCCAATATGTGAGGGACATATGAAGCCATATGTTTGGTCAAAGTTTCAAGTTAGTTGAGAATGAATTTAATTTCTACGAGAAATATGCGCATACTTGCGGATTTGAGGTTCATAAGAGCACACTCAAAAAACATAAAGATGGTAGCACTTATATAAACTGACTTTTTCTTTTATATTCTGAATTGATTACTGCTCACTTTGAAAACCTTAGATACATTTTTTTTGTTTCTATTAGTACAATCTAGTGTTATATATAAAATATTATTTGTGGGAATTTATATTCTGAATTTATTATTTCTCTTTTAGTACATATTCGTTCTTTTTATATATTTTTTCTAAACATTTTTTTGTTAGTTTTGTGGTATTAAGGATTTTTAAGATTTAAATGGTTGCTGTTTTTTATATTTATATTTTACTAGTAATTGTGTTATCTTGTAGCATGGTTTTGCTTTATCGTTTTAGTTCCATCAGTTGGTTTATAATGAAAATATACTTTTTTACAAAGAACTAATGCACTTTAATTACAAAGTTAACGTACTTTACGTATAAAGCTAATGCACTGTTGATTTTTGTTAAATATTTCGTTAAATTTTAGTAATTATATAGATTTTGTAGTGTAATAACTTTATGTGTAGAGTGCATTAACTTTATACGTAAAGTACATTAACATTATACATGGAGTGCAATGGTTCTTATATTCTTACGAAAAAATATATTTGTATTTGATTTCTTCCCCTAGTTCCATAGTAACTTGAATATACTATACGAGTTTTGATTATATGATTATTGGTAAGAGTTATGCAATGTAAGAATTTATTAAATTTTATGTTATTTTTGTTGGATTAATATCAAATTATGTAATACCATTACACAGTCATTAATTAAATACATCTAAATTTTCCTTAATAAAATGTATCTTAATTAGATTATCTCGATTTATATTTTACCCATATTATTAATGTTCATGTTTGTTCTTATTTTATTATTTAGTAGATTTTTATTTATGATAATACTTTTGAAATTGAATTCACTTAAATTTATAGTAGTTACTCTATAAATAATATTGTGGGGATCATGAAATCTTATTATTTTAAAGAGGCATTAATAAATCGATAAATTTATGGTTTTTAACTAAAATAAGTATTATATATTCAACCAATTTTTTAGTCACATAACAATTCCAAAAACTTTGAATTTAATTACATATAAAGATGCATGAGCATCAAATACTAGAAACTTGAATTTAGCTATTAAATGTATTTAATCTAGCTATGTACATTCAATATTTCAAATTGATGAAAGAACTACTATATAAAAAAAGCAATAAGAATTTAAACTCATACAGACCAAATGCACATTATATGCGTTAGGGGTGTGCATGGATCGAACCGATCGGTTTCGGTCGGTTCGGTTCGGTTTTTAAGGAAGTCGGTTTTTGGTCGATTCAAAATTTTAATTAAAATCGATTTTTGGTTCGGTTTTCGGTTTTACGTTTTAGGTTCGGTCGGTAACCGAACCGAAACTATTATTTTTATATATTTATATATTTTATATAATAATTAATTAATATTTTAATTAAATAATTAGGATAAAAATATGTTTATTTAAAATATATATATATATAATTTATATTTTGATCGGTTTTTCGGTCCGACCGAAACCGATCGGTTTTTTCAGTTCGGTTTTCGATCGGTCCAAAATTATAAATCGGTTCGGTTCGGTTCAAAAAAATTTGTTCGGTTCGGTTTTCAATTTTGAAATTTTCGGTCGGTTGGTCGAACCAACCGACCGATACACACCCCTAATATTCGTGCATGCATGAACCATGCAAAATTTTGTTGTTTTTATTATTATCTCTTCTTGCCATTTCTTCATCTTCTAACTATATTACCTTTTCCAGATCTATCAGTATCTCTTCTTGCCATTTCTTCGTCTTCTAACTATTTTCACGATTTCAGAAAATTTGGATGCATAGATAAAGAACACAACTTCTATTTTCCTTAGATTCTTATGAAAATATTGTTGGCGCAGTTAGAACAACGCTATAAACTTGTAATTGATTTTTTGGTGGACTTTAGTTGTTTGCATCTGAATGCAACAAAATTAGGAGAAATTATTGTTGTCTTTTGATCTTGGTATCCACACCCAATAAATTAGCATTAATAGTTGTGATCTTCTATAAACTTACACTTTTACCATGCATAGCAAAAAAAAACGTATTAAATTAATTGATAATGGTGATCCTTGTGATTGCATTAAGTTATGATCTGGACCGTGCTATTTGATATTATCGACGACAATGAATTGTTCTTAGTTTGTATTCTCGATAAGGTTTGCACTATAACCCAACTCTCTCCCTCTCTCTTCCTCTATATATATATATATGCGAATTGTGATGGAAAATCTGATTTTAACCATCTCCCGATGATCTATATTGGATGTTTAATTCACCATACATTGATTATATATCTAGCATACACCTATATAATTGATTGCAACGCGTTGGTGTTTTCTCGTGTTTACCTGCGAATTTGTCAGGCAAGAATTGGATCAAGACTCGTGCTTTGATCTTCTGGACTGTATCCCGATTGCCTAAACTCCAATGTCGAGTGAGGGCAATCTATGGAGAGTACTGCAAAATTCGTCTTTCTTTCTCCTTCACAATTTTCGAGAATTTCGAGAATACTGAATCATTACTTTTGATTTTCTATAACCTTATATTTATAATGCAACCCTAGATCTTATATAGATAGGATCTCTGCATATCTAATAAATATAATAATATCTCTTCAGATAGAGTGGATCAGAACAGAGTCCCAGAGGGACTCTTTAAGGAGGTGGACGATTTCTAGCATCTCCAGGCCTGGATGGGCCAGCCCAAAGATCAAATGCAAGGAATAAAGATGTGCCTCAAATAAATTAATTATCTTATGTTCAGCCCAGAACATAAATTAATTAATAAACATTTATTCATGGCACTAGAGAATAAATGCTGACTTACCCCTTTATTTTCGAAGTTGAGTCGGGCTCGCACTTAGACTTCACGAATCCCCGTATTTAAGATATCATACGTGCATTAATTATTTACAGCTTTCTGACTGCTTAAAATAATTAATCTCTTTAATTCCTTAAGTAGTACCACTCAACCTTATTATTGTAATTGAGATAACTCAACCTGCAGGGTTTAGTACAATAAACCTTTTGAGCTCCTTAAGGGGACGTCATCATCCTAAACGGATACGGTGACTCGATACAGGCAACTAGCATGATATACAAGCACTGCCACCACCCAAGATGCGGAGAATATTGAGTTATCTCATGTAACCCTCACCCATAACAAGTCAAAGTGATGGTCAGCAACTCATACTCATCTAATACCTTATCGAGGTTTAGATCAACATAAAGTCACCGAGATCTAGGTTCTTCACGAAGGTCAGATAGAAGAATTCATCTCACTGTGATCCATCAATACGTCAGAGACATACCAGTATAGACAAGCAACTAAGTCAAGTCACTTCTTATCTATAAAGCAGCCTATACCGATAACTCGTCCTCAAGTTGTCTCAGCTGTGATTCGTTTTATATCTCATTAAGCTAGACCAATCATACAGACTTACACACTGTATGATCTAACTTATATATGAGATAAAGGGACAAACATATCAATCAAGTAAACAATTCAGATAAGAGATTGTAATAGTGGTAACAGGAATCATTGTATACAAGCTCAACCAAAACTACTTCCAGTATACAAATCCAACAAATTGAATATCAAATATAATATAACTTACAATTAGGAACAACGCAGGTCCAACAAACATGTTTGTCTTTTTCTTTGCCGAGATATCCTTGTTTCCAACAAGGCTATACATGACATACCCAGCACAATTTAGGGGTGAGTATTCGGATTTCGGTTCGAATTTTTGTCTAATCCGATCCGATCCGAAATCTGAATATTGAGAGAGAAAAAATTCAATCCGAACCGAATATCCAAAAATTCGAAATCCAAAAATTCAAATTTTTTATAAAAAAAAAAAATCCGAATCGAACCGAAAAATCCAAAAAACCGAAACCAATTTTTGTTAATTCTTATATACATTTATATTAAATTTTAAAATATTTAAATAAAATATTTTTTTATATATAAATTATATATAATTCGGGTTTTTGGATTTTTTTTGGATTTAAAAAATCCAATCATCCGATCTAAAAATCCAAAATTTTAAAAAAAATCAATCCGATCAGATCCGAAAATCTGAAAAATCCGAATTGAATTTGAAATTCCGATTTGATTCGGATCAGATATTCGGTTTTCGGATTTTTTTGCTCATCCCTAGCACAATTCCATTCTTGAATCATGTTCAAGTCGAACAAACACTTCATTATCTTTGGAGTAATGTATCCATTCCTAGTACTTTCAATTAGTGTTGACGCAACCATAATTAAACAAATGTCGTTTGAACCATGTCCTGCCGTCAGTGCATGCAAGCATAACTGTTTTTATGTTATGCACCTTTATCTTATGCTTTACATTGTTTGGGAAAAAAGATCTCAATTCCTTCATTAAGTCAGCTGTTTCACGTGTATTCTTTTGCAAGATCTTACGTTCCCCTCTTGGAAACCAGAACACGATACACATCATCCTCTGTTACCTTCAAAATTATTCTCTTCAGTAACACTAGCTCAACTCCCCTAGTGTCGAAGTTATCGACTACCCAATACCCAAGTTTACCTGGTATTTCATCGATTTTGAGGTTTAGCAGTTGACCGAACCCGATACTTCTGACTGCTTTCTTCTGGCTTTCATTCATTTCATTGATTGCTTGAAACAAGCATGTTGGAGTGCTCCTCGTGTAGAATGTAGGGTATGAGGTATTTGGTACGAGATCATTAATCTTGTAATTCATTTTCTTTGCTTCTCTCTTGGATATGACTACAACACTCTTCTTGCAATCCAATTTAAATTTCTTCATGTACTCAAACTTTTTTTACTCAACATCATTATCTGATTCCGCTTCCTTTCTATTGGTGTTTCTATTTGTCGATGCAACAAATTTCTCTTGTTCGCGTGATCTAATAATTGGATTTGATAAATAAATGTGTTATATACATTAAGACATATAAATTCAGTCATAGTTTCAATCATATTTTCATTTACAAATAATCAAAGGATAAAACACAATAAATGTTATTAATAAAATGAATATCAACACACATTCACGTGCATTTAATGGTGCACATTCTTTGCCTTTATCCTTTGCATATACGTTGACGTCATGAAGTTTCTTTGTTCGTGCTGAAACACACAGAAAAATTTAAGTTTATCAATTATTCATTTTTTTCATTACAAAATATGATTATTACCTTCTGCACTCTCAATGCGTCTTCAAACAACAATTGGCGAAACATTCTCTGTGCAATTCAGATGAACAAATTAGTAATAGTAAAATTAGTTAATACCAAGTAAAAGTCTGATTTTCAAATTAATTAGTTTATGGAACTGATTTTGAGGAAAAACACCTTTATTACCTCGGTCTTTTGATCAGTGACGGAGCCAGAAAATTTTGTCTGGGGGCCCAATTAATTATAATTTTTCAAGATAATAAAATAAAATTATAAAATAATAATAATTTAAATAATATAATGAATTTATTATAATCCTTTTAGAAATTTGATTGGTAATATTAATTCACATGTAAAACTTTATTATTTGCATATATCTTTTATTTTATCAATATAAAATAAATTATAGAAAAGAAAAGAAATAGCACTTTATCAACATAAAACAAATTATAGGAAAAAGATAAAGAAAAGAAAAAGAAAAAAATGGAAATAAAAAATAAGTATAGAAAAAGAAAAATGTACCTAATCGCACATGGAATTAAACAAGACAAATCTGCAAGTGATAATTTGTGTAACCACCAATTCCTATGGTTTCCTTGATGAACCACCAACCTCGGATCATCCACCCGCCCAACCCATTAATTTTCCCTTCTTCTTTATTTTTCAACATTGTTAGTATAACCCTTTGGAGTAACATTTTGGACTATGTAATGAATATTCCAAGAGCTAGTGGTTGAGATATGATATAGAAAACAAGGGTAAATAAAGTGGTGAATCGGAAAAGGTTCAACTATTTTCCCAAAAGCATAAAAAGAGTCTTCAATTTCGCCCCAAACCTACCAAGCATATTTAAGAATTACATGAGCCTTTGAATGTCGTTGATGGGTGACAATATTGGTCCCCAGTCAGTACGTACGGATACAAGATGTGCCGCATCAGAGTTGTTGATGGGTGACAATATTGGTCCCCATGTCACAAGATGTGCCGTATCAGAGTTGCCGTCTAACCAGCAATAAATTGACTGCGACATCTCTCCAATACCGTCTACAAAGTTTGTTTTATTTTCGTGGCTTATCGTGTTTAGTAAAAGTTTTGGGATTTGTTGGGTTTTTTGATTCAAGTGTTCACCGAATCGACTAATACCCGAAAATTGGTTTTTTTGTTTTTCTAATTTTGTAAATACAATCTATAAAATTAAAATTAAACCATTTTATGCTATTCTCTCGGCTCTCCCTCCCTATTCCCTCCTCTTATCTCTTCGTCGTCTCTATGACTCTCCCAACCCTTGACGACCCTCGTCAGCAAGCCGCCCTGGGCAACCATCTTGAAGTTGAGGTTGTTAGTGTAAATCTGTAAATCTTAGGACCTCCTGCGACATATGTTTCGCGTATAGAGAGGGGAATATGGCGCGCGGCTGGTGTTATGGTGTTTGGATTGGTCCCATAATCATATTTTTCCTATTGTTAATCAAGATTTGTATATTAGACTGATTCATTACATGAGTACTTTTACAATTGGCTTTTAGTTTGCTTTTTAGGTTTTTGTTTTCGGAGATTTTAGTGAGACTTGTTGGAAATCACGCATATATATATATGTTTATTATATATGCGATCGTCGCTTGAAGTTCTTTGACCAAGATTTTGAGTGACGTAACGCTTAATTTTGTGAAATTAAACGGCATAGGATCGATCTACGCTCCAGTAGATGATCGTGGTGTATTCACATTCTCAAACCGATTTTCGGTGAGTGAGAAATAATGGATCAAAGTTTGTCACTTAAACATGGAGTTATGTGATTAAGGGATAAGCATGGATTAATTAATCCTTATCCCACATTGATTAATGTACCTTCATTAATTGTCTATATAGGTTCATTGAACACTTAGTATAATTATGTGCACAAGTGATGGGTTTGGAAAGCCACGCGCCACAAGACACGCCGCCGCCGCCGCCGCCCGCCGCCCGGCGCGTGCCGGCCCGGCCCGGCCCGGCCCGGTTCGTGGTCCGTGGTCCGTGGATCTTGGATCTTGGATCTTGCAATTGGCAATTGGTCTTTGGGTGGTCTTTGGGCCGTTCTTTGGGCTGTTAGGTAGGGCTTGCTTCGCGCGGCCGGTTCCGCGGCCCATCGTCGCTATATTTTGGATCAACGTTTGATCGAGCCCAAAGATGGAGTTGGTCCGGGCCAAATCCGTGTAGCCCAACCGTTGGGCTCGCTGTGCGATGGAGTCGGTCCGAGGCCAACTCGCGCGCCCAATCCGTTGGGCCCGCTGTGCACTCAAGAGACGCCCGGATATCGCCCAATGAACGCACGCGTTGTCCGATTCGTCGTAACCGCCGGTAACGCTCCGACATGATGGCTCAAGGAAACGTGCCCACGTTGTCTCCGTAAACCGCTGCGCACTCAATAGGGACTTAACTCGTAACACCCGACATCAATGCGGTGTTGACTCCAGCATGCTCCCCATGAGGGGGACGACGCCTATAAATAGGACATGTCTCCCCAGCATAAGCCACCTACTGCCTAAAGCATTCCAGCATCTTCCAAGAGCATTTTTTCTGCATACATTGTTCGTGTCCAAGCTCTGTCCTCGCCTCGTTCTAGTTCGCCGGAGCTCGTCGGTCTGCGGTGCTGCCACCTACGAGACGCTGCCGTTTCATCTTTGGGGACGATACGCCATAACCGAGAGCACTACCGGGGCATATTTCGTCTTGCGGAAAGAGGCCTCCTCGACTCGGCATTTAGAATACGGTTTTCAATTTTCTACCGTATTTTTATTGTTTTAATTCATTGTTAGTTTTGATCATCTCCTACATTTCTGTTTCACGTTGTAATACGTCCGGCAAGTTGTACTGTTCGTACGTTTTTGCAACAATCGCAAGACGAAATATCACTTGCCAAGGAGTTCAGACTATTAATTAACTTAAAACTTTCGAAACTTAAACCTTTGCTTGAGATGCCACCGCCTCGCCACCGACCGCTCGCTTGCGCTCGCCGCCGCCTCCGCTCGCCGCCGTCAAGCATCGCCAATTCCGCACTATGACTTCGATCATGTTTGGTTCGATGCCTTCGGTCAACCATTGGACCCTTCGGTCGATCGTTGGTTCCACTTTTAGTGGTTCAACGCTTGGTTCCACTTTAGTGGTTCCATCGCTCGACGATCGCACTCTTCATGGGTCGACCGTTGGATCCATGGGATCTAACACCGGTGGTTCTCATTCGAGTTCCATGTTCCAAAGACACTTGAAGTGGTGTTGGTGGATCCGGTTGGGATCGATCTCGCGCGCTGCTCATACCGCAAGGATGATGCCGTCCGCCGAGAAGCCGCCAAGTTTGGAGGATCCGACTTCAAGAGATGGCAAAGAAAAGATGCCGTTTACCACAACATTGGGCTTCGCCAATTTTTGGTGGAAGATGAGCCCGCCGCTTGGGGATGAAGTGACGGACTTTCACGTCCGAGCAAAGATATGATAATTAAGCGACCGGAGACTATCTTTGTAAAACTTTATACTGGTAGTTTAGAAGATAGTTTGTATAGTGTATATGTTTGTTGTAACGATATCCAAATGTATGTGGGATGTGCTAGAAAAGAAGCACCGTAGTGATGATGCAGTACAAAGAAGTTTATTGTAGCCAAATATTTGGACTACAAGATGGTCGATTCTCGACCGATCATGGACCAAGTGCAAGAGTTTCAACTCATTGTACACGAGGTTCAAGTCGAGGGCACACCGCTTCTGACGGCTTTGTCGCCGCTACATGATTGAGAAGCTACCCTCGTGGAGAGACTTCAAGGTCTACCTTAAGCACAAGCGAAAGGATATGACACTGAAGACTTGATCGTCAAACCGCGATCGAGTCCGACGTGAAGAAACAAGATTTAAAAGCGAAAGGCTTGATCGATGCTAAAGCCAACTCTGTTGGAGGCGGTCCTCCAACAAACGTGTTCGTCCCAATGTCAAAGACAAAGGCAAAGGAAGGTGGTTGCCCGTAAATTGACGGGATCATATAATTGTGGCAAGCATGGCCACACGGTAAGGACCGCCGAAGTCAAAGAAGAAGGCTAAACAAGTTACCAATGTTGTCGAGAAGGACTTCACAAATGGTACAAGGATGACTTGGCCGCCGTGGTGACCGAAGAAGTCAACCACGCCGAGAATCAAGGTGGACGGTTCATCGACATCGGCGCAATCACAAGCGCGCGTCTGCGCCGAAAAGATGCGCTTTCTCCACCTACAAGCCTGCTGAGGGAGGAAGCTCAACATGGGGAACCAAGCTCGTCCGAGGTTGCCGGAGTTGGTGATGTGGTGCTCAAGATGTCGTCCGACATTGAGATCACGTTGAAGGATGTCTTTGCATGTCCCGGACATCCGCAAGAATTTGGTGTCGGGCTCATTCTAGTTAACAAGGGTTTAGACTAGTTTTGAGTCGGACAAGTTTGTCTCGACTAAGTTTGGGAAGTTCCTTGGTAGGGGTTATCTTACGGGGTCTTTTCAAATTGAATGTAATGGTCAGTCTTGCCGTGTACCCAAGATTGCTATTAATGAAAATGCATCTACTTCTCTTACTGATCGAGTGCTCGATTTATGGCATTGTAGATTAGGACATGTTAATCTAAATACAATAAAAGATTAGTAAATTTAGATTTACTAAAGTTAAATGAAGTTAATACACAAACGAAATGTGAGGTTTGTGTGGAAGCCAAAATGGCTAAGTTACCGCTTCATTCGGTAGAGAACGAAGCACTAAGCCTCTAGAACTTATTCACACCGATGTGTGTGATTTAAAGTTTGTACAAACTAGAGGTGGTAAAAAGTATTTCATCACGCTTATTGATGATCGCATAAGATATTGTTATCTTTACCTTCTAAGAAGTAAAGACGGGCTATCAAGCTTTTAAAACTTCAATAACGGCCGAGAATCAACTAATTTGTCGAATTAAGATCGCTCAAGTGATAGAGGGAGAATATGTAGCTCCGCTTGAGGCATTATGCAATGAAAGTGGTATAATACATCAAACGACGCCCTTATTCACCTCGCCTAATGGCGTTCTTGAACGAAAATCGAACACTTAAGGAGATGATGAATGCTTTGTTGATTAGTCTGTGGTTGCCCTGCATTTGTGGGGTCTGTTTGACACCAACTACATACCGAACAAAATTCCACCAAGAGTAAGGATGTCACTCCTACGAGTTGTGGAAAGGAAGAAAGCCATCGACAAATATCTCAAAGTGTGGGGTGTTTGGCGAAAGTTGAGGTGCCTCTTCCTAAACAAGTTACAATTGGACCTAAAACGATCGATTGTATCTTTATTGGTATGCACCGAACAAAGAAAGACTTATCGTTTTCGATCCACAGTCAAAGGTACGGATATGACCGTGGGGACGACGATCAATCAAGGAATGCTATATTCTTTGAAAGTGTTTATCCTCAGAAAGACAAGGATAAAGTGAAGCCACTCTAGCAATAGAGCCGATGGTGAAGCTTCGAGTTCTAAACCTTGGAGGAAGAACCGATATCGCATAAGCAATCGAGGTCCGATCCGGAGGATCGGAACCAAGACGAGGCGAGAGAGTCGAACGCCAAAGGATTTTGGTCCCGACTATATTGCGCTCATGTTGGACGAAGAACCAACGTCGATCAAAGTAGCCTATGCTCGGCCAGACGGGATGCTCGCGAGAGGTCGCTCAGTGAGATTGATTCTATTCGCAAAACCACACCGGTGCCGGTTGATTTGCCGAAGGTTGTAAACCCTCAGGATGCAAATGGATCCTTAAAAGAAAGTACAAGGCGATGGATCAATTGAAAAGTATAAGGCCCGCTTTGGTTGTCAAAGGGTTTAAACAAAGAGGGGTATGATTTCTTCGATACCTATTCACCTGTGACGAGGATTACGTCTATTCGGGTGCTTCTCGCAATTGCTGCTTTGCGTAATCTTGAGATTCATTAAATGGACGTTAAGACTGCGTTTTTGAACGGTGACCTCGAGGATGAGGTATATATAGCAACCCGAAGGGTTTGTAGTACCGGTCAAGAGGCAAGGTATGCAAACTCGTGAAGTCTCTATATGGTTTGAAACAAGCGCCGTTGAATGGCACTCAAATTTGACAATATAATGTTGGCAAATGGTTTCAAGATCAACGATTGTGATAAATGTGTCTACGTTAAGAACACTGATAATGGTTATGTTATAGTGTGTCTGTATGTAGATGACATGTTGATCATGGGTAGCAATACTCAAGTCATTAATGACACAAAGCGCATGTTAAAAAGAAATTTTGACATGAAAGACATGGGATTAGCTGATGTGATTCTTGGAATCAAGATTCTAAGAAGATCAGACGGAATTATCTTGACACAATCTCACTACGTCGAGAAAGTGCTTAAGAAATTCAACGCGCTTTGACAGCTTTACCGCTAAGACCCCATGGAGCTCAATGTTCACTGAGTAAGAACAGGTGAACCTGTTGGACAAGAAGACTATGCTAAGGTCATCGGGTGTTTGATGTATCTTACAAATTGCACCCGACCCGACATAGCTTGCGCTGTGAACAAATTGAGTCGTTACACGAGCAATCCAAGCAAGGAGCATTGGAAGGCTCTAGTGAGAGTTTTGAGGTACTTGAAGTATACTCAAAATCATGGGCTGCATTTCACGAGATATCCCCCAGTACTTGAAGGGTACTGTGATGCCAATCGATATCCGACACGAAAGATTCACTTTCTACAAGTGGTGCGTGTTCACGATCGTGAGGTGCTATTTCTTGAGATCCATGAAACAGACGTGTATAGCACGATCCACCATGGAATCGTAATTCATAGCTTTAGATAAAGTCGGTGAGGAAGTCGAGTGGCTCGTAATTTTTGGAAGATATTCCATGTTGGTCAAACCCGTGCCACCGGTGATGATTCACCGTGATAGCCAAGCGGATATTGGAAGAGCGAAAAGTGGTTTGATAATGGTAAGTCTCGACATATACGTCGGCGACATAATACCGTGAGACATTTGATCTCAGTGGGGTTATATCAATCGACTATGTCAAGTCAATAGATAATCCGCGATCCGCTAACCAAAGGTTGAACCGGATCAAATGATCAAGTTGCTAGAGGAATGAGATTAAAATCCACATCTTAAGAACAATCATAGTGGTAACCCAACCATGATGACCGGAGATTCCAAGAACTCGTTTGATGGGAGAACTAAGCTATAGGAGTTCATGTATAAACACTCAAGTTAGTCTGTTCCCTATAAGGCAAACGAGTGGTGAAAAAACTTGCATAGTGGTGAGGTTGAGTCGTTGACTCTTAATGATTCCTAAGATACCTCGAGGAGGTTGAGTATAGCAAGATACTCGGTAAAGAATCACCTATATAAGTGCGAAGTGAGGCCGCTTCAAACAAAACACTTATGAATCTAAAGTGGATGTCCATGGCCAAAATGGAATCAAACGTGAGAACGGATGAGGTTGAGGTGTTAAAGTGTTAATACCAATGTCTCAGTGCACGTTATGGGGGAATAGTTCAAGGCATCGTGTCCACTAATCCGCCTGTGTACTCGATGGTACTAACTATGGAAGGTTCAAGGCTATAAACCACATGTCCAAATATTTTAACATCTCTTGAGGACTGAGCTGTGTCTGCATACATGCATATGGCTATTTCCACTCATGTGGGGGATTGTTGGAAATCACGCATATATATATATATATGTTTATTATATATGTGGTCAAGTTGCCAGGAAGCTACTTTGACCAAGATTTTGAGTGACGTAACGTTTAATTTTGTGAAATTAAACGGCATAGGATCGATCTACGCCCGAGTAGATGATCGTGGTGTATTCACATTCTCAAACCGATTTTCGGTGAGTGAAAATAATGGATCAAAGTTTGTCACTTAAACACGGAGTTATGTGATTAAGGGATAAGCATGGATTAGTTAACCTTATCCCACATTGATTAATGTACCTTCATTAATTGTCTATATAAGTGGTTCATTGAACACTTAGTATAATTATGTGCACAAGTGATGGGTCGAAAGCCCACGCTGCCGCCGCCGCCGCCGCCTGCCTGCCGGCCGGCGCCCGACGCCTGCTCACCTGGCCCGGCTCCGTTCCGGTTCCGGTTCTGTCCGTGTCCAAGCTCGCCCTCGCCTCGCTCCAGTCACGGAGCTCATCGGTTCATGGTGCCGCCACCTACGAGACGCCGCTTCATCTTTGGGGACGATACGCCATAACCGAGAGCACTAAGGGCATATTTCGCTCTTGGAAAGAGGCCTCCTCGACTCGGCATTTAGAATACGGTTTTCAATTTTCTACCGTATTTTTATTGTTTTAATTCATTGTTAGTCTTGATCATCTCCTACATTTCTGTTTCACGTTGTAATGCGCCCGGCAAGTTGTACTGTTCGTACGTTTTTGCAACAAGACTCGCCTCCAGTAAAAGTTTCTACTGTTTTCTTGTATTACATAGCACAAGATGTTGACACGTGTTCAAATTATATAAAAGGAAAGAAAAATTAATAATCTAAATGAGCCTGAGCTAATCAGTTATAATGGAGTTTATGAACTTCATTTTAACAACCATCTATCCTTATATTCGAGTGTTTTTCTGCTGTTCACTTTTGGTGGTTGGAATGTCCTCAACCATATAAGTAACTTTTTTGGATCATCTATCCTTCTTTATTACTATATATAGTATTGACAGGGATGCAATGAGAATTTTATGTTCAATTTCACCATGTCTTTATTGGAAGCTTTTGAAAATGATATTCATGAATATTAACCTCGTTTTATCGAAAGTGTTTGATGAAAATCGATTTAACTCTTGAAAGTGAGTTCGAACGCATTTCCATCGATCTTTTCACTATTATTTAAACAATCACGATTGTGTACTATCCCTTAAATTGTATTCTATATTAATAGTCTTTAAACTTTAATATTACTCGGTAATCTCTCTTTTCTGTAAGGGCTTTGAGTACTCATAGTCATAGTACTCGTGTTTACTTATTTTACTTTGACTTTTCAAAATAAAATAGAAAACAATCATCTATCTAAATTTTCGAGCGTCATTTATTATATACAAATAAACCAATATAAACAATAGGACAGCAATAATAACACCATCGAAATTAATTTATTTAGCAGTCTTACCTTCCCAATCAACGCAGTCTTATATTCATCCATGTAACCCATACACAATTATCACAAATAACGCATCACAGCGCGCGCACACCCCAAGCAGTAAACCTAAATTGAATGAGCCACCACGGCGGCGGCGGTCACTGGCCGGAAACGACAACCGGATCGATCCGCGGCACCACGCGGCAGATCAAATCGTCCGCTCGCGGTGCCGTGAGCCCCGGCCGCTCCGTCATGTTGACGGTGCCGGAGCCGTCGGGCAGCTTCCACTCGAAGCACTGGATCATAGATCCAATTATGATGATCACCTCCTGAATGCCGAGCAGCATCCCCGGGCAGCCCCGCCTGCCCGTGCCGAATGGCAGTAGCTCGAAATGCTGCCCTTTGATATCGATCGCGGCGTTCGCCTTCTCCAGAAACCGCTCCGGCCGGAACGACGCCGGGGAATCCCAGATTTTTGGGTTCCTACCCATGGACCAGAGGTTGACGAACAGCAGCGTGTTCGCCGGAATTTTGTAGCCGTCAATGACGCAGTCGGAGATCGATTTCCTTGCCAGCATCGGGATCGGCGGATGTAGCCGGAATGTTTCCTTGATCACGGCCTGCAGGTACGGCAGGTTTGGGCCGTCGGATTCCTGCAGAACTCTCTCGAATCCGACGACTTTGGCGATCTCGTCTTGAGCCTTTTTCAGCACGCTAGGGTTGTTTATCAGTTCCGAGATTGCCCATTCGGAGACGATCGCGGTCGTGTCGGTTCCGGCGGTAAAGAAATCCTGATATTAATACATGCCGTTAAATATTTTTGCAATATCATTAATTAAATATATACTGCGCTGCTAAGAGGAAATAATCAAATAAAGACCATTCTTATTCTATTAATTGTCAATCAATAATTATTATAATAAGTAAAGAATTATCATTGTAATATAAAAAACGTGATTATGATTAAGCATTATTATATCATGAAAAAAGATACTTTTATGCAAAAAGCATTAGATTCTCCATTACTAAAGATCTATAGATCAGATATATAATATGTAGATAAGTGAAAAACTTAATTCATAATAGATAATTTGGTCTATGGTAGTAGTTTGGACACGAAGAAGAAGTGATGGATTTACAATTAAACCTGCCAACGGTCCAGCGCCGTTTATTAATTATCTCATTCCATTATATATAGTACTCACCCATCAAATTCGTTCCTTACTTTTGATGACATAAATTTTAATTAATTTTAAAGAGTATAAAATAAATGGATATAAAAAGATAGATCATGAGAATAATAAATAAATATATTAATGGATAATAGGTGTAAAAAATGAACTATGAATTGTTTTTTTATAAATAAGAGGATAAGTTCAGGATAAAATATGAAGTTAATGTTTCCAAAAAATGAAAATGAATATTTTTTATGAACAAACCAAAATAAAATTAAATAAAAGTATTTGATAGACAGAAGTAGTAATATATATGGGTAGTCTTCAATGTGGCCTCCTCTATATTAAATGAAATCATGCATTCAAGACCCTATAATATTATTATAAAAATAAATTAATACGCTTTCGGTACAAGAACCGAATAAAATGTTAGACATCTGCAAATTAAGAAACATAAAATATCTCATAATATTTTCAAAGGACTTAGTGAATTTACTTATAAAAGGCTAGGTGGCAACTATATTATCGTACATCAACAATCAATCAGTTTGTATCCATACATCCTATATATTATATTTATATTTCTTTTATTTTCATAGTTGTTTGCAGGTATTTGGAAAATTAACATAACACGTTAAAATATCATAAATCTTAAAATTCACTAAATAAGGATGACACAAAATAACTCATTCCTTAAAAATTGGTTTTACTTTTACCTCAAAAAAAAAAAGTATTAAGTTCTTTAATATACGTCAAAGATTGAAGTGAAATTAATTTTTAGGCAAAGATATGGCTGAGTAAATTCTTAGTTGCATTGAATATTCACGAGGATTGACATCAAGACACGTAACCCGAATGCGTCAATATTCTAGAAGGTAATAAACACATATCAATTCGAGTTTAATGGCCAACTGGCAAACTTTTGAGGCGGGACTAGCCTGCACTAAACCTAACTTATTTTTATTAAATCACATTTTTTATTATATTTATTGAATACTTATTTTTGACGTTGCTTTTTTGCTACATGTTATTATAATCAAAGATAACATAATATTTTAACACTAATACAATAAACAAGTGTTAAATAAAATTGTATACACTAATACAATAAACAAGTGTTAAATAAAATTATATAGATTCGAACTCCACTAACGTTTATTTTTTACGTTGCTTTCCAAAAATAGTAATTATGAGTTCTCCGTGAATTCAAAAAACTAAACAATAGTTCTAGTAATTTATGTCTCATGTATAATAGGGTGATAAAGTTTTAATTTGGAACGGTGTCTCATATTATACTTTAATGTTATTATCTTAACATGCTAAATACATCATTACTCCTTACTAAATCAGCGGAGGATACTAATTAAATTACACACATAACCGAAAACACTGTCACACTCGCACCCAACTTTCCCGAACTTGCTCTTTATTGATATATATGACCAAGCTGTAAAGCACTCTAGCGCACAATTGGATGAAGTAATTCTTGATTTTTGCGCCGGAAATTTTATTGTTACTGCTCACCATTTTTTAATTTTATTTAACACCCTATATTTTGAAAAATTCTATATAATAATTTTTTTCAAACAGTTAAATTAAAAAATATTATCATATAAGATATGTGTCAAATGAAAATTCTCCTATATTATAAAGATATATTATAAAGATAGTGATGGCGATATCTTAAATCTGGTGAGACAACAAAATTCGTTATGCACTGCAAAGATTATTGCATAAAATTGGGAAAGGAGGGATTATTTCTAGCAGAATCGTCACTAAAGGAAAAGGAATTACCAGAATTAAAGCTTTGAGATGTTCCCTTGTGAATTTGACCTCCGACTTCCCACTCTCCATTATATCCAAAAACATGTCGAGGAAATCCTTGGCCTCGCCGCCGGCGCCGCCGCTGCGGCGCTGCTTCTCCCTGGCGGTGATGATATTCTCCAGCAAGGCGTCGTACCTCCTCTGTATATCCTCGGATCTCTTCCTTATCCCTTGGAAATCGAAGTTCTTGCAGAACCAGATGATGTCGGTCACGTCAAACTCCCCGAAGATCTGCGTCACCTCGCGAATCACCGTCCTTGCCGCCTCCGCCTCCCCCTCCGTCCCCGAGCACCTTATGCTCAGCATCATGTGCGATATCACGTTGCTCGTCAGCTTCACCAGCTCCTCCGTCAGGTTGAAGCTCTCCCCCGATTTTCCTGATGATGTTGAGAATGAGATCTATGTCAGAAATGCTTATTAATCTTAAATTAAAGTTTATTGAATATAATTAGAATTTAATAGGTTGCAGCTCTCGCCCAATTTTCCTGATGCTGAAATCTAAGTAAGAAATGGAAAAATTTGTACGTCTGAACGTAGGGTGCATATATCCTATAATTATACCAATTAAGTTTATTAATCTTAAAATAAAGTTTATTAATCATAATTAGGATTTAATTAGAGCATATGCAGCGTGAGTGCCGCAAACGACGTACCCTTGTGCAGAAGAATTTGGAGGAATGTGTTGACCTCAAGGGTGCGGATAGGCTGGAAGTGGAGGAGGTTGCGGGCGCCGAGGAGCTCGTAGGTGCAAAGCTTCTTGATGAATTTCCAGTAGGGGCCATAGGGTGAGAAGGCGAAGGAGGAGTCGTAGGTGACGATGTCGATGGCGGTGGAGTGCTTGCGCGACGAGAACACCAGTTCGTGCGTCTTCAGGCAATCCCTCGCCAGCTCCGGCGACGACGCCACCACGCAGTTGATGGACCCAAGCCGGAGCTGCATGAGCGCCCCGTAACGCTGCGACAGCTCGTGGAACGTCTGGTGGAGCCGCGGCCCGAGGAGGTGGAGGTGCCCTATGACGGGGAGTGGGAACGGCCCCGGAGGGAACCGCGGCCGCTGCAGCTTTCTCGCCAGAATAATGCGGGTGAGCACGGCGGAGAGGAGGAAGAGGGCGGCGTACACGGCGAATTCTGCCACTTGCTCCATTTTGACTGGGGATGTCGTCGCAAGTCGCAACTATATTTTCTGTACTTTTTGGTTTCCCTTTTATATAGCGAGATGTTTTTCAAGTGTTTGGTGTACCATGTTACAACGCTTCCTCACTCGATCGACTTGTTAGGTTGAAGTTAAGGTTGTCATTCTTTTTGACGACGAGCCGCTATTCGGCGTATTAAATCATTATTGTCGTTGTACGATGAGCTGGACATGTAATTTAAGTATCACTCGAATTTTAATTTTAGACCTTGATCACAAAAAAAAATCTAGATGGAGAAATGACGCCGTTTCTTACTACTCAACATTCTGATATCGAGAAAAAAATTGAGACTATAAATTAATATATTTCTTAAAGTTTAATATATTTTTTTAAAAAAAGATAAAAATTAAAAAGTGTTCAAAATTGAAGTCATAAACTATAGTTAATCTTTTTTTATATGATGAGGAAAAATCAATTCGTCACAGGAAGTATGCATTTTGATAAATCTCGCTTATTTCCAATAACATGTAAATTACGTAGGAGAGGTAAACAATAGTAAATTAATAATGAATCTTAGGTTTAATTGGTCATGACTGCATAGATTGTTCTTTTAATGGTCATTCTCTATTATTTTTTTATTTTTTATAGAGTTACATACTCACACACACAATAATATTTTTAAGTGATTCTAACTTCTTATCTATTATTTGGAGAAAAAGCATCTATTATCTTTGAAAATAGGATAGTGTCTCAAATTATATGTCATATTTGTTGAGTGAGCTATTTAACGTGGCTTCATCTTATATATTCTCTCACGTTCAAATTTTTGAGATATCTACTGCAAATTAACTCAATAGGCTTCTAACTTCTAAGTCCTAACCACACCATCAAAAACTTATACGATATTACCAAATTCCGTCATTTATCTACAACACATATAAATTATATTAGGAGGGCGAGCTTATGATAATCAAATTTATAATTATTTATTTAATTAGGAGAGTAAAATTCTGATAATTTAGTCTATTAATAAACTAAGTATAATATAATTATGTTTCTTGTTATATATTCCACCTTATAAAGAATGGTCTATTCCACCTTATAAAGAATGGTCCCACAAATCTGTATAACAACTCGCTGGAATTTGTGCTCTTGGCCCCCTCTTCGCCGTCGCCGCTGTTGAAGATGAAGAGAAGACAGTGATGACGACGAAGAGAAAAGGTAGGATAGGGGGTGGCCCCGGAAGACAGAGCAGGTAGATGAAACAATTAGTTACTTTATTAGTGTCATTTAGTTGACAAATGAAAATGAATATTGGTATTTAAAATGATAGATTTTTATAGTATAATTATGGAATAACGTCGTCTTAATTGGTGACATATAAGATGCTAGAATTGAAATAATGAAAAAAGTTTATAATTCTTTTCTTTATTTTAATTTAATGGTTTAAATCGTTATTTCTATCTAACATGGGGAAAGAAAAAGAAAGGGACGGTACAACAACAAAACGATGTTTTTCAATTAAGAAATACAAGATAAATTTCAATTGAAGTGATTTTAGTTTACTAACACGTCTATAAATAAATGAAATTAGTTAAATAATTCGAAGTGGCCATTCATAATTTTGCGGTCACACACACATTCTAATATAGCAATTAACATTTAATACTTTCTCCCTCTATTAAAAATTTATATTTAATTTTTTTTATTCGTCCACCAATAACTTTTATTTTCATTTTTTTGAAATATCAAATATCCTTAATCTATTCATTTATTTACAAAAAAATCACATATAACCTACATTTTACTCTCACTACTTATTAATATAATAATTTATTCTCTATTAAATATACACACATCACAATTTATTAGAATATGTGCCACCTAAAGCAATGTAAGTTTTTGATGGATGAAAGAAGTATAAGAAATACTCCATCCATCTTTGATGTATGTTCTTTTGTTTTGGCAACACAAGTTTCAATAAATATAACGAGTGTAAAATAAGTGGATAAGAAGATCCATATTAAGATATAGTATGTGAGTGAAAAAGATGATTATAAGTGATTTTTTGGTAGAACGAGCCCAATCGAAGATGGGTATAAATAATTGAATTGATTTTGGGTAAAAGTTATGAGATTCATGTGAGAGTTATGTCTACAAAAAAATAAATAAATATTTTTACGAACGAATTAAACGAAATAAAGTGAATTTTTTGAAGGAGAGATGAAATACATAATTATCACTGGATATAATGGACATGCGAAATAAAGTTTACAGGTAGGGTGGTATGGTGTGTCATCTTGTGTGCTATTTAGGTCTTCGTATTAATTCCAATATGTTGGTCCCGAAAAATTATTGACTCGTGTTTTTCCCTATTATGTTCAATTGTTTTCCATTACCGCCGCTTTTTTTAAGTCCCAAATGATTTTATAAAACAAAATACTGTAGGTAGAAAGGTTGGATCCGAATCATCCACGTGTTCATCACGAGCACCTGTCATTTTGCCGACACTGATAGGAACAAAATGGTTTGTTACTTAAGGTAGAATTAGTTAGGGACGCTCGTATGGTTTTGGTTAATCTAATCGAATTTTTAATTAGTGAATCGGATTTCTCAGAAAAAACGAAATCAAAATTGAAACGTTTTAAATTTTTGATTAACCGAAAACCAAACGATTTTGACCGTTCTGCTTTCGATTAATATAAAAACCAAATTAAAATTAATTAATAATTAAATAAATAAAATAATATTTAAAATTAAAAAATAGTAATCAAAAAACTCAAAATTATTATAACAAATAAAATATTTAACAAAATAATTAAAACAATTAAAACCATAATAAAGTACTAATTAAAAACTGATTTTCAGAAATTTTAATTAATTAATAATAATTAAAATAATAAAAAATGATTTTCGGTTCCGAACCGTCAGGTTATTGGTCAACAAATAATCAATTTTTTTTCAACTCTAGAACCAAAACTGAACCAATAATCGAATTTGTCGATTTTTAATTAACCGAAATATGTTGGTTTCAATTCGGTTCCGATCGAAAATCGAAAACTATTTGGATCCCCTATCATTATTTTTAGTTTGTTTGGTTTCTCTAGTACTTTTTCATCGTTATAAAAAAGAAAGAGAAAATAACTATTATGTACCAAAACGTCTCACTGGAATGCAACTTGAACACTGTTTTTAATTTTCAATTGCTCATCAAATAGTTTAATTTTGTAATAATTATTAGGATAGATTCTACTTATTAAATTAAGGTGCATAATTGTTTCTAGTTTAAAATTTTCAATCAATTACGCGCTGACAATCCATTGTAAAGATGTTGTAGATGTAGAAGAAAAGGAGTTAAAATAGCTTAAATATGTCCGATCTTAATATTATTGTAGACTATTTGTGTAAAAGATTATCATTTAGAAACATTCACCAACCTCAATTCTCAGATCCAATTAAACAAAAATGACATTTTTTTATTGAAAATTAAGCACTACCATTTATGAATGATGAGATAGACGTGTCGCACAATAAATTGTACTGACACCGACGATTTATTAACAGAGGTGGAGCTACGTTGGACCATGGGCTTTACGGCGTTTTTCATAGTATACATGTATTTTTTAATATTTTAATAATTAAAATTATTAAGAAGAAGAATTATATTGTTATGTTAATGGGAGGAGAGTGAATTCTATAACAAAATAGATAGGGAATCTAAGTGATAATCCTCAACTAAATAGTCATTTTCTTCTTTTTCTTAGAATTTAGAAACTTAAATTTCTAATATATTACTTTTTACAACTTTTTTTTAATTTATATACTTTTTTATCATCCTAGGCTAGAATTTAGACTTTGGTTTCAATGTGGTTTGTGATAGGTACGAAAAATAAGATTTGAGTTTTATAAGATAATATATGTTATATTAACCGTTATAATTTACTTATTATGTTGAATTATTTATTTTAACTTTTGAGCTATTATTGAGTATTTGTTTAATTATTTACAAGTAAATTGCATTACTTTTTTTATCTGAATTTTAAGGCATATAGGGAAAAAAATTAGGTATGACCAATTGGTCTTATATATATACAAAATTTATTAGGATCTTGAGTGTTGATTATAAAATATTCATATTAGTTTTTTATAGTTGCTAGCTTGAACTATACATAATTCATTATTGAATTTTGTTTTAGTATTTCTTTTACGTCGAAAGTATCTCATGTTATAATAATTTCATCAATTTTGAGAGGTGAACACATTTTTAATTTTTTAATGCTGCCATATAATTCAAATGATAATATGTTGTTTTGAGATTGTTAGTAGTTTTTAATTTTATTTTCATTCTTAAAATTATGATTAGTTGGACCTTTTAACAAATGTTCTTGGCTCTATCACTATTCACTGCCGACTAAAAATGCCTCTGGCTATAATAAGCGGAATTGTGAAATTCAATTTCATCCGTAATCTAACATTTGAAATGAGTATTAGCATGATGGTTATTAATTATTTTTAAATTTTATTAGCAAATAATATTGAGTCGGAGTACATTGTTAAGTCTGCAAATTAGATCAATTATGTTTAAAAGTTGTAGTTAGTGTAAAAAAATTAACTCTTGTTTTTTATAGGTTAATCAATATTATTCATCTTTTGAAAATCTTAAATTTGTTTTTGCATTATCATGAGATGTCACCTGGCGCTACGCTTGGCGCGTAGTTTCACGGCGTCGCGGTAGCCCCCGAACCGTTGGATCGTGCGGTGGGTGTTGTGGACCTTTAATATCCGTTGGATCTTGCAGATTGGATTATCTTTCTCCAGCCAGCTAGATTTGAAAATTATTTCTACTATGCGGCTTGAGTCGTCTGGAGTCTGGACCCAGCTCAGACACTGCAACAGTATAGGATCAATGAATTATTAAGTTTACGGACGGTGGCAGAAATATAGTATTGGGCGAATTAATAAAACAAAAATTATCAACTGTAAAGTATGCTAATAAAAAAGATAGAAAAAAAATTCTCAATTATGAGCTATCCCAGGTACGTTACATAATAATGAAGGTTAGAGCATTCGATGACATTACATTTTTGAAATAAATTCGTTCTATAGTATCTTGAAAGAAACAATATAGGCTGTTAATCGGGATTAAATTACAAGAACATCTCACATGCTAAATATTTGATCTTGAATTTGATATCCAATAAAAGTCATTGTTGACATAAAAAAAGAAATGGGATTCCTATAACCAAGTTTGGTTTGAAATTAATGAAGTGATAGGTTATACCAACTGCTAGTTTTATCATATTTTTTGTAACAGTTGTGGGATTAAAGTCACAAATCACAAAAATGTCTCCAACTAATGTTTTCATTCCAAAATTTAATCCTCAAATTGGAGTGTCTCATCTTACGGAATTCGACTACGAGATGAATCACATTGCCAATTTTTATGTGGATTTTTATTTATACCTATTCACCAAAACAATGTCCTTTTGATGCCTAGTTCTTAAAAAAATAATATCTTAATTCTTAAACCTCTCTCTCTCCCAAACGAAATATCTTCATCTGACTCCACATGTTGAACTTCTCACTCTTCATGCCATCTCTCTCCTCGTCACAAAGAACTCTCTCTCCAGCTTCGAAACCTCGCTCCCCATCTCCGTCTCCTCACTCCCCTAGAATAATAAAAGTTATAAAACCCGCATTCCTCAACTTCAACTGCGACTAGAACAGCAACGCACGCTTCAGCAACCTCTCGTTCATCGGCGATGTGCTCCACCGCTTCCCTAGGCAGCTTACGGCAGCCCAAGACCTTCCCGCACAAATCCTCCTTCTCCGCACTACAACAAAAATAGCTTAAAAAGACAACTTTCAGTGTCCTAATAAGTTACCGGTTCCGTTAAATGCCTATGCTTCTCCAAGAACACGTCTACCGTTCTACTATACGCCACTGAATGGATGATGGCTTTCGTCATAGATTTTTGGAGGAGAAGGGGACCGGAAATTAAGAGTAATGGGGGTTGAAGATTAGGGAGGATTCCTACATTTGATTGAGTGAGAGAGATTTAAATTTTCTTTTTTTCCTTTTATTTGATAGTCACTCAGACCCCAACATATTTAATAAAAATTGTTAGAATGTTTTTTTGAATGGAATAAGAATTTCACATAAATATAGTTTAAAATTAATTAGTGATAGACCATGATTAATTAAATCAATCAATTAAGACCAACAGACCAAATTGATTTCCAATTAATAAAATAAGGACTTTTCTAATATATCCATCCATATAGTGTAAACAAGAAGACAAATATCAATCATCGATAAGTCACTATGGTCGCTTCAGATTCAATGCACAAATTATGATGCAGATGCACAAATACACAATTATATATAGAGATGTGCATATATATATATATATATGTATGTATTGGTTTTCGTATAAAATCATATGAATACTCCTTATAGTGTAAATATAAAGACAAGTATCAGCCTTTGATAAATCAATATGGACGCTTCAGATTCAATTCACAAATTACGATGCAAATACATAATTATATACAGAAATATGAATATAACTAATTCAGACGCACACTTAAAAATAACTATTAGATTTTCAAATCTAATGGACATAATTTGTTAACACTCATATAGAACTAATCATATGCATAGATCTATGTGTATCCAACGATTTAGATTTAATATTATTTTATGAGTTTTTTATACATATTTTATTAATAAGGTTATTAATAAATTTTGCTATTTAGTTGTAACCAGTTTGTTCCTTAAATTAAGGAATTTTTATAATTATTTATGGTATGTGATTAGTTGTAAAGATTTATTATTTTCATTTAATTTAAATTTTATTGTCTATACGAAATCATATTATAGATTTTCATTTATTGAAATATTAATCTTGCATCTTTTAGAATAAATTTATAATAAATTTTCATTTTTCATTTAATTCGGCTTGTGGATTTATTATAGAATCGTATGCGCAATTGAAATGTTTTTATGCGCGAGGTCGACCTGCATATTTTTAAAATATGTTTATGCAATTAACATCAAGATTTACACACACACACACACACACACACACGACCACTACCATATCTATATTGTATTGTAACTCCTAATATAGTAAACATTGTTTTATGCATTACTCTATGATTGTTGTGCATTATTCATGAATATGCTAACGGATATTGTTCATCCACATAATGGATGATATACGAGTCTGTCTTATGTTCTATGTATAACTACTATCTAATTAAGCATATTAGTCTAATAACAGAAATAACCATAGTTGTATATCATTATTATTTTTTTCACCTACAAATTGTGCGATTTACGGAGCGAAATTCTTATTTATGCTTTATTTTTAAGTAAAGAATTTTTACTTTAATTATTATTTAAACAAGGATTCTCAATTTTGTTAGTTTAATTCTTAGTTTCTGTTTTATTTCGCATTACTACTTATAATCCTATGTACGATCATTATATCCTAATCACAATTACTATTTTTCAGAAAGAAAATCAAATTGCAAAGAGAGAATGTGAATTGCATAGAGGTGAAAATTAGGGTTGGACGAATCTTTATTTGGATCTTAATGCCCCTAATACATATAAAACCATAAAAATAAGACTTCTCCGTCCCATTATTGTTGTCATATCCCGTCTTTCTTAATAAGATTAGAATGACTTTCGAACTTAGAATTTAAAATGATTCGTGCCCAATGAAAGAATTTTTTTTTTTTAAAATTCCAACAAAAAGAATTTATTTCACTAATTATTATCAAGTGATTACGAGAATTATTATATATTATATAATAATTGAATATGATTTATATATATATATATATACTTATAAATCATTATATCAAAAATGATATACTAATGTTTAATTATTAATTCATATTCTTAAGGATCGAACTTGAGCCCGTGAATAATTTATTTAATGGGTTTTAGTTTACAAAGCCCAAGAGTAAAGCCCAAGCACAAACCAAACCCTACTATATAAGCTTCTTCTTCCCATTTTAAAACCCTAGCCTCCTAAAAAATTTCACCACCCTTCTTGCAAAAGGAAACCACAAAGGTAGATTTTAATCCTCTATTAATTTTAGTATGTTTATATGCATATATGTATATGTGTTATGTGTTTATGTGTGTGCGTGAGTTTGTGATTTGGGTGTGTGATGTGGTATTAATGAGAGAGACGGACGAGAGATGATGGAGAGGATCGACGGCGGCGGGTTGGTCTTGGTCACCGGCGCTCGCCGAGAAGAGAGGGCGGCGGCGGCGGTTTCGCCGTGGTGGGTGCGCTGCGCCAGCGTGAGTGTGTGTGATGTTGCCGTGGTGTGTGTCTGCGTGTGCGTGAGTGTGTGCGAAAGGTGAGAGAGATGAACACGAAGGTGGTGCGACGACGGCGTCGCCGGACGGTGGCGGTGGCGGTGGTGTGCGTGCGTGCGTGCGTGTGTGCGATGGGTTGCCGCTGCGTGTGTTCGTGTGTGTGCGGCCAAAGCGCAAAGCGTGCGTGGAGTGTGTGTGCGTCGCGAGAGAGAGAACGCAGCGGCAGAAATGAGAATGAGAAATGAGAGGCGACGCCGACCGGCGACGCGCGGCCTCGGTGTGTGTGTGTGCGTGCGTTGTGAGTGAGGAGAGAGAGAGACGAGAAGATGAGAGAGAGAGAAAGAAAAAAATAATGAAATGAGGTCGCGGAATTTTGGTCGGCGACGGCGGCTTGGGAAAGCGGAATCAATCATGGAGGAGATAGGTTTAGGGTTTTGTCATGAGTTGGGCCATGTTTTATCTTAATATGTGTTGGGCTCTTTTATTAAATGGCTTTGGGCTATTTTTATTTATTCATCAATAAATTAATGTAGAGATGGGTGACTTAATTAATTCATAATGTCATGGGCTTTTAATTAAATGCTGATGGACTATGGATTTATTTTAATTCGCCGTAATTTAAATTGTGAGTTGGGCCCAAGTGAATTTAATTGTAGTTGGACCTTAATTAATTTAAATCTTTGGGCTCAATTAATTAAATAATAGTTGGGCTTAGATTTAATTAATGATTGAGCTTTAATTTGATTAATTAGTTAATTTGCTTTAATTAATTAAACTTAGATTTTAATTAATTAAATAAATAAGGTTTAACTTAAGACTTAATTAATTAAATTATATTAAGTCTTATTAATTAAATAATTAACTTAAACTTAATCATAAGTTTAAATTATTTAATTATGGTAAGTTAATTAATTAATTAATTAATTACTATTAAGTTAATTAATTAATTGATTAAGTTAAGGTTAAGTTCAAGTTTAAATTATCTTTAATTTATGATTATGACTTACTTAATTAATGTAATTAATTTCTTTTAATGAAATTAATTAAGTTATGATGATTAAATAAATTAAATTATGTTAAACAAGTGCATAATTTGATAATTATATTAAGCGAGAGTCCTTAATATATATATATATATATATGATTTTAGTATGCAATTTAATTGCATTATACTTTTGTAAAAGTATTTAACAAATGAAGATTATGAAATTTAATTCGTTTTTAAACGAAAAGTCGAGCAAGGGTATTGTTGGTGCCTTAGCCGATATAAATTAGTTTTCAAATTTAATTATATTTTGAAAACCCGGGCTTAACGAATCATAAGCTAGTATCCTCATTTACTTGAACTTAAGGCTAGCTTTTCGAGACCTATTAAGATTAGTGCTTCTTGTAGGTTTTATCAATCAAGGGGATTAGCGCTTTTTCCGAGACGCTGCACTATAGTGATTCTTCGTGCTTTGTCCTATCGAGGCGGGCTTACTTTACAAAAGTATAATTGAGTTATATGCTCGATATTTCATGAAATGCAAACCGCTTATCCAATAAAATGTTTTTGTGCGCTACTACTGCTTAAGGCTCGTAAATGTATCGATCGAGATTCTCTTTAAACCTAACACGTTAATTGAGAATTGTGTACACCGTTAGTTGTTTCGTGGGTTGATCTCCATCGGGCACCAACCAAGTAATGAGGCGTTATAAGGGTGCTTGTCGGATGTGTTCCGAGTACGCCATGTTATTATGGTGCTTGTCCGGATACGCCCGGCACATCATGGATTGTCCGGTTACGCCCCGATGACAATAATGGGAGAATGTGATCCGACGGTGGCTAGAGGTCCGGATCAAAGCGAGTAATGTAAGAGTCGTGACAACGGGCCCAAATGAATGAAATATTTTGCATGCTTAGAAGTGGTTTCTCTTTTAAAACCTTCTAAGTCATGTTATCATGATTGGATAAACCGCTTACGGATTTATGAAATGTTTATGAAAATGCATGCCCACCGAGTACATTAGTACTTAGCCCAAATATTTTCCAAATGTTTTCGTGTTGATCAATGGCTACCGACGGGCGTAGCCGAGATTTGAGTTCACTCCGTATTTTGACGGATTATTTCCGCATTTAGACTTCCACCGATGAATTAACTCTAATTACATTTTCCTTCTTGTCTATGACTCAATTATATCTTTGATTGAGCTTAGACTCTAAATCATTGATGTTAGTATTTTGATGTGTATCGCTATCGAAGCACGAAACTAAACTTGTGATCCCGAGGATAAATATTGTTTTGATTGGATTACATCCTTCGATGTCTTCCATTTTCATTTAGGAAGCTATTCCCAAATTCTATGGTTTATTGCCTCGATCATTCGAGTCAACTCATTTACTTTATATTTTCCATTATTTTTATTCGTCATACCGATTTACGAGCCCGCTTATATTCAAGAAAACAAAGCGTGACAGAGTGGTATCGAGCATAAGTTTTCTTCGTGTCTCGATCGCCAAAACCTTTTCATGTCGAGTCTATAATAGTATCCATAGACTTCTGAAATCTCACGACTCTCACCACCGCCACGCCTAACCGATCAACAAAGGTATGATTTAAATGTTTCAAAGTTTTGACTATGAAATCATGTATGCCATTGATGAAAGTTGTCATGTGAATTATCAAGTTATTTTCATATGTTGTTTTGTGAATTGTTTAAATTGTTTTCACAATATCATTGTGAGTCATCAGACTCGATAAGCTAAGTTCATTGTCGTGTTAGGGACAACCCAACCCTTAACGGCAAATGAAATTGATTGTCGAATTAGATTTTCAAATCTTTTCGATCATGCATGAGACTCGTTATCTAAGTTCATTGTCGTGTTAGGGACAACCCAACCCTTAACGACACAAAAGAAATTGATTTTCAATTAGATGTTCAAATCTTTTCGATCATATGTGAGATCGTTGAACCTACTAATTGCTCTCACAATATCATTGAAGTCATCAGACTCAGATAGCTAAGTTCATTGTCGTGTTAGGGACAACCCAACCCTTAACGAACCAAAGGAAATTGATTAATTAGATTTTCAAATCTTTTCGATCATGTATAGCATCGTTGAACCTACATGATAATAGCTTCCACAAAACGAAAATGATTGATGACGATATTTTGGATTCATATCCTCAAATGATCGAAATAAGGTATGGGTTCTATCACAAACCGTGTGTACCCAAGGACTGCTTTGAAATGTAAGTCATGATAGCTTCGCTATAACAACGTAGAAAGAACTAGTTCACCGCTTCACATAGAAGCGTTTGAACATAGAAGTCACATGAAAAGGATTGAGGATTCACTTGAGTTACACCATTATGGTTATGATTAGTTCTCATGTAGGTGTTAACTTATCAAGAATGAAAGACGTACCGATAGAGAATGTTAGGGGACGAGGACGAGGACGATGACGATGACGTGGTCGTGAACAAGGAAGAGGTTTTGTCCATCAAGAACATAACTCACGAGTTACACCGGACCGCATGAATGAAGGAAGGTTCCGCAAATAGAAACCTCCGTTTTTCAATGGACCGGGTGATCCGATGGATGCTGAGAAATGGATACGAGTTGTGGAACGAATTTTTAACTATATTTGATTTGAAGACAAAAAAAAAAAAAAAAGTGAAGTGCGTCACCTACTAGTTGGTGAAAGAAGCTGACTTCTGGTGGGAGTCAGTGAAACGCACCATGACTGAGGAAGAACTCGAGAACCTCACATGGGAAGAATTCATGGTCGAATTGTATGAGAAATATATACCGTAATGTTACTGTCGTTAGAAATGTAACGAGTTCGGGATCCGGCGAGAACTCACATGCTTCTTATAAGGCATTAGACTTAACTCCTGAACCATCGAGGGAAGCTTTAATGATTAGCACACCTGATGGAAAAGGAATGTCTGCTGAATACATTGTCTCGAACTTAGAATTGAACATAGGTGCCGAAAACTTAGGGCGCATTTATATGTCATCTCTATAATAGAATTTGACATCATCATAGGAATGGATTGGCCCACCAAAGTCAATGCCACAATTTTGTATAACGAGAAAGATCTCCTTCCGCACTTGGAAAGGAGGGACGAATTTTCATGGGATAAGAATGGGAAAAGGAGTATCGTTGATATCCGCCATGAAAGCCACCAAGATTATGAAGAAAGGAGGTTGCTATGCAATTCTCGTCAGCTTGACAACAAAACCAGAGGTGGAGAAAACAATTGGAGAAGTTCCAGTGGTTCGAGAGTACGAAGATGTTTTTCCAGAAGAATTGCCGGGTATGCCACCAGATCGACAATTAGAATTCACAATCGACTTAGAACCCGGAGCAGCTCCAGTATCGAAAGCACCGTATAGGATGGCCCCACCCGAATTACAAGAATTAAAGATTCAGTTGCAGGAGCTGTTGGACCTAGGTTTCATACAACCTAGTGTATCGCCATGGGGAGCACCAGTCCTGTTCGTCAAGAAGAAAGACGGAACATTAAGGATGTGTATCGATTACAGAGAATTGAACAAGCTCACTATTAAGAATAGATACCTCTCCCGTGATAGACGACTTGTTCGACCAACCGAAAGGAGTGGAGTATTTTCCAAGATAGACCTAAGGTCCGGATACCATCACCAAAATGAGAAGGATGATATTCCTAAAAAAGATTTAGGACATTACGAGTTCACAGAATGCCGTTGGGTTGACAAATGCCCCAAATTGCTTTTATGGATCCGATGAATAGAGTATTCCACCAAGATCTCGATAGTTTCGCCTTAGTGTTTATCGATGATATTCTCATCTACTCTAAGATCGAGGAACAACACGAAGAGCATTTACGTGTTGTACTCGAGAATTTGTAAACGAGAAATTATACGCCAAATTCAGCAAGTGTGAGTTTTGGTTAAGGAAGTAATGTTCCTGACATATCGTGTCACCGATGGAATCAAAGTAGATCCCGCTAAAGTAGAAGCCGTCAAAGAATGGAGGACACCATCAAACGCCAATAAGATCGATGTTTTCTCGGTTTGGCAAGATACTACGCATTCATCAAGGATTTTCAAAATTGGCTAGACCAATGACACGCCTTCTAAGAAAACGGACAAAGTATATTTGGACCAAGACTATGAAAAGAGTTTTCAAGAACTTAAGACAAAGCTAACCACCGCTCTAGTGTTAGCAATCCCGATGAGAATGAATGATTCGTTATTTATACGGATGCATCAAAGTTGGGACCGTGTTGTGTACTAATGCAAACCGAAGGTGATAGCATACGATCTCGTCAATTGAAGCCCCATGCGTTGAATTATCCGACTCATGACTTAGAGTTAGCCGCAATGACATTATTTGAGGATCCGAGACACCACCTTTATGGAGTTAAGTGTGAAATCTTCACGCATCATAGAAGTTTAAAGTACTTTTTCGAGCGTAAGGATCTCAATATGAGATTTCAAATTTTATTTATTACCCAAGTTCGCTATTGAGTTTAACTCTATGATCTAGTTTTAACTGGAAATCACTGAGTTTTCTCTTTTCGTGAAAGAAGTTTACAAACGTAAAATTTCATAAAAGAGTCATTTTGTAACCAAGCCTTCATGTGACTGAGAAGGATTTGTGACGGGTCTGGCCAGCCCATATGACCAAAGACATCTCAGTAGTCGTCATTCTGATCTTCGGATCCTATATTCCAATTATTCAATTCAAGGAACATATTGGTTCAAACTCTCACAAGTTCGATCACCTCGAATTTCAAACCCTTACCCTCAGAAGTCGCTTTGACACGCTTTCTTCAATCCTCGAAACTAATAAGTACGATGTAGGTCGACTTACCTTGTCACCTAAGTTTTCGTAATTGTAAGTGATAGACATCAAGTTATGACGAGAAGTTCTCGATGAGACGAGATATATTTTTTCCCTATGAAACACCTAAGTACGATGACCCTTGATGGGCTTTGCGGATACTGATGACAGTAAAGTTATACCCCCATGTGAGTGTTATGATAAGAAAGTTATGAACGAAATACTCTTTAGCATTGAGTGCAAGAGTAGAAGTAAAGGAATATATATGATATTCTTGGGAAATAATCTCATATTAATATTTTCTAAAGAGAGAGATTTCAACTTATCTTCAAGATAGTTGATTGTCCTTAAGACCTCGTTAGTAGGTTGGACATGTTTAAAGTTGGTGATGCACGAGACTCTTTTCAATGGACATATAAGGAATGATAGCATCTTTGTTAACAAATCTCTCGCTTTATACCTCAACCCTTAGAATTATGCTTGAGCATAATTGATTTCGAATATACGAGACCTTGTATGGTCGAAAATGTCGATCACCTCTTTATTGGGATGAAGTGGGAGAAAGGAAGCTGTTAGGTCCCGACCTAGTACAGCAGATGGTCGAGAAAGTCAATCACATTAAGCAAAGAATCAAAGAAGCTCAGGACAGACAAAAGTCTTACGCCGACAAACGCCGATCCGACTTAGAATTCTATTTCGGGGATCGAGTTTTTCTTAAGGTTTCTCCTTCAAAGGGAGTTATACGTTTTGGCAAGATATGAAAGTTACGATCCCGCTATATAGGACTTTTCAAGATCCTAGATAGGATAGGCCTTGTAGCCTATAGGTTGGCTTTGCCACCAAGCATTTGAGACGTGCACAATGTGTTTCATGTCTCGCAATTAAGAAAAATACGTGTTTGATCCGAAACATGTAATTAAGCACGATGAAGTAGTCCTAGCCAGGACTTAAGTTATGAAGAAATACCTGTCCGAAATTTTGGATAAAAAAGTTCAAGTTTTACGGAACAAACAAATTGTTCTCGTCAAAGTAAAGTAGAATCATCACGGTACGGAGGAGGCTACATGGGAACTTAAAGACAAAATGAAAACTAAGTATCCCGATTTAGATTACCAAGGAATGGAATTTCGAGGACGAAATTTTTATAAGGATGGAGGGATGTCATATCCCGTCTTTCTTAATAAGATTAGAATGACTTTCGAACTTAGAATTTAAAATGATTCGTGCCCAATGAAAGAATTTTTTTTTAAAATTCCAACAAAAAGAATTTATTTCACTAATTATTATCAAGTGATTACGAGAATTATTATATATTATATAATAATTGAATATGATTTATATATATATATACTTATAAATCATTATATCAAAAATGATATACTAATGTTTAATTATTAATTCATATTCTTAAGGATCGAACTTGAGCCGTGAATAATTTATTTAATGGGTTTTAGTTTACAAAGCCCAAGAGTAAAGCCCAAGCACAAACCAAACCCTACTATATAAGCTTCTTCTTCCCATTTTAAAACCCTAGCCTCCTAAAAATTTCACCACCCTTCTGCAAAAGGAAACCACAAAGGTAGATTTTAATCTCTATTAATTTTAGTATGTTTATATGCATATATGTATATGTGTTATGTGTTTATGTGTGTGCGTGAGTTTGTGATTTGGGTGTGTGATGTGGTATTAATGAGAGAGACGACGAGATGATGGAGAGGATCGACGGCGGCGGCGGTGGGTCTTGGTCACCGCTGCGCTCGCCGAGAAGAGAGGGCTGGCGGCGGCGGTTTCGCCGTGGTGTGGGTGCGTCGCGTGAGTGTGTGTGTGATGTTGCTGTGGTGTGTGTGCTGCGTGTGTGCGTGAGTGTGTGCGACAGTGAGAGAGATGAACACGAAGGTGGTGCGACGACGGCCGCGGACGTGTGGCGGTGGCGGTGGTGTGTGCGCGCGTGCGTGCGATGATGGGTTGCTGCGTGTGTTCGTGTGTGTGCCGCAAAAGCGTGCGTGCGCCGTGGAGTGTGTGTGTGCGTCGCCGGAGAGAGAGAGAACGCAGCGGCAGCAGCTGCCGAGAATGAGAGGGTGAGGCGACGCCGACCGGCGACGTGCGTCTCAGTGTGTGTGTGTGTGTGCGTTGTGAGTGAGGGCGAGAGAGAGAGGGACGTGAGAAGATGAGAGAGAGGAGAGAAAGAAAAAAAAATAATGAAAATGAGGTCGCCGGAATTTTGGCCGGCGACGGCGGCTTGCCGGAAAGCGGCGCCGGAATCATGGGGGAGGGGGAGATAGGTTTAGGGTTTTGTCATGAGTTGGGCCATGTTTTATCTTAATATGTGTTGGGCTCTTTTATTAAATGGCTTTGGGCTATTTTTATTTATTCTGTCAATAAATTAATGTAGAGATGGGTGACTTAATTAATTCATAATGTCAATGGGCTTTTTAATTAAATGTCGATGGACTATGGATTTATTTTTAATTCTACGGGCCGTAATTTAAATTGTGAGTTGGGCTCAGTGAATTTAATTGTAGTTGGACCTTAATTAATTTAAATCTTTGGGCTCAATTAATTAAATAATAGTTGGGCTTAGATTTAATTAATGATTGAGCTTTAATTTGATTAATTAGTTAACTTGCTTTAATTAATTAAATCCTTAGATTTTAATTAATTAAATAAATAAGGTTTAACTTAAGACTTAATTAATTAAATTATATTAAGTCTTATTAATTAAATAATTAACTTAAACTTAATCATAAGTTTAAATTATTTAATTATGGTAAGTTAATTAATTAATTAATTAATTACTATTAAGTTAATTAATTAATTGATTAAGTTAAGGTTAAGTTCAAGTTTAAATTATCTTTAATTTATGATTATGACTTACTTAATTAATGTAATTAATTTCTTTTAATGAAATTAATTAAGTTATGATGATTAAATAAATTAAATTATGTTAAACAAGTGCATAATTTGATAATTATATTATGTGTTATATTAAGCGAGTCCTTAATATATATATATATATATATATGATTTTAGTATGCAATTTAATTGCATTATACTTTTGTAAAAGTATTTAACAAATGAAGATTATGAAATTTAATTGCTTTTAAACGAAAAGTCGAGCAAGGGTATTGTTGGTGCCTTAGCCGATATAAATTAGTTTTCAAATTTAATTATATTTTGAAAACCCGGCTTAACGAATCATAAGCTAGTATCCTCATTTACTGAACTTAAGGCTAGCTTTTCGAGACCTATTAAGATTAGTGCTTCAGTAGGTTTTATCAATCAAGGGATTAGCGCCGCTTTCCGAGACGCTGCATTATAGTGATTCTTCGTGCTTTGTCCTATCGATGTGGGCTTACTTTACAAAAGTATAATTGAGTTATATGCTCGATATTTCATGAAATGCAAACTGCTTATCCAATAAAATGTTTTTGTGCGCCTACTGCTTAAGGCTCGTAAATGTATCGATCGAGATTCTCTTTAAACCTAACACGTTAATTGAGAATTGTGTACACCGTTAGTTGTTTCGGTGGGTTGATCTCCATCGGGCACTAACCAAGTAATGAGGCGTTATAAGGGTGCTTGTCCGGATGTGTTCCGAGTACGCTATGTTATTATGGTGCTTGTCCGATACGCCCGGCACATCATGGATTGTCCGGTTACGCCCCGATGACAATAATGGGAGAATGTGATCCGACGGTGGCTAGAGGTCCGGATCAAAGCGAGTAATGTAAGAGTCGTGACAATGGGCCCAAATGAATGAAATATTTTTGCATGCTTAGAAGTGGTTTCTCTTTAAAACCTTCTAAGTCATGTTATCATGATTGGATAAACTGCTTTTACGGATTTATGAAATGTTTATGAAAATGCATGCCCACTGAGTACATTAGTACTTAGCCCAAATATTTTCCAAATGTTTTCAGGTTGATCAATGGGCGCTGACGGGGCAGAGCTGAGATTTGAGTTCACTCCGTATTTTGACGGATTATTTCCGCATTTAGACTTCCGCTGATGAATTAACTCTAATTACATTTTCCTTCTTGTCTATGACTTGAATTATATCTTTTGATTGAGCTTAGACTCTAAATCATTGATGTTAGTATTTTTGATGTGTACTGGCTATCAGAAGCACGAAACTAAACTTGTGATCCTGAGGATAAATATTGTTTTGATTGGATTACATCCTTCGATGTCTTCCATTTTCATTTAGGAAGCTATTCCCAAATTCTAAGGGTTTATTGCCTCGATCATTCGAGTCAACTCATTTACTTTATATTTTCCATTATTTTTATTCGTCGCGCCTCGATTTACGAGCTTCCGTTTATATTCAAGAAAACGGGGTGTGACAATTGTTGGCTCGTTTTCCTTCTTGGGATGTCCAATTAAATTGGCTCGTTTCCCAAAAAAAAAGAACAATTTTACACTAAAAAGTACATCGAATTTCGTATCACACATTACTTTACACACAAAACACAACTATCCTTAATCTAAGTGTAAAAAAAGAAAGAGACCATGAATATTGGGACGGAGGGAGTATAAAAGATAGTCAAACTCATTTTAAAGCATGACTTAAGTATGATCCAATAAATTAGATGAAATTATGGATAGGGATAATTTCTTATTTCTTATCTTAGATGAAGTAGACGATAAAATTGATGAATAAAATCAATAAAGTTGTGCACAAAACATTCTAAAATTGTTGCACAACAAAATAATTTTAGAAAGTTTTAGATTATGCACAACTTTATACCGCTTTTATGCATCATCTTCAACGCCTTATACATGGTTCGCAGAGTTCGCAAAAAGATGTGGTTCTCATTTGATCCATCCCCCATATATATATATATATATATATATATATATATATATATATATATATATATATACCATGCATAAACGTTGAAGATGATGCATAAAACGGTATAAAGTTGTGCATAACGAAAACTTTCTAAAATTATTTTGTTGTGCAACAATTTTATAATGTTTTGTTGTGCACAAATAGATTTTATTCATCAACTTTATACGTATGTGCATAGTTCTCAAGTTCTAAAAAGATGAGTTCTCACCGATCCAACCTCATATGTATATATATCCGAAATTAAATCTCAACCATTGATCCATCGAATCAAAGACCCGTTTATTCTCATTTCCTACCAAATTATCATTTCCTACTTGATCCATCTCATATATATATATATATATATATATATATATATATATATATATATGGATTAACATAAAACCATACTTAGATTAAAAACTAATAACCTTTACTAATCATTGATTTAGTATTAATCAACGGTTGAAAGGAAATTGAAAGATTTGATTTGACCGATAGAAATTGGCGGCTCATATCCATTTTACATGATTAAGGGGTAAAAATGTCGAACTATTTTTACATTGATAGTAAATCCCGAATAACAAGGAAGGTGAATAACTCTTCCTCATCTTTCCCTCACCCACGGCTCATTAGGGTAATTGAATGTTTACTAAAAATCTGAAAATATGATTTTGTTTCATTGAGAACTAGAAATCTAAGGGCTAAATTGTTTCACTGTGAAATCGAAGTACAAACTGCACCCAGAAGTTTATATTTCGAAGAACAAACTATAGCAAAATCTGAAGATCGAGAATGACGTCAAAGGTGACGATAAGATCTGTTCGGCTAGACGTAGGTATCAAGCGGTGTTGATGTAGTTTATGTGGAAAAATTATAGATCTTTTGTTGGTTTATGAGTTAATTTTAGGAAGCTTATAATTTTAACTTAAAATTATAGATGTAGTTGGCATGTATCGGGTAGTGCAAAAAACCAAACTTTCTGTTTAAATGTTAGATGCATAATATTGATAATGTGATGTTTTGATGAATCAGTTTATGGACTATGTTGAATCACTTTATTTATATTAATGATTTTATATCTTCTGAATCGCAAATAGTAATAGTGTGAATCGATTTGCATATATTGATCAATAAGGTTTTGTAATTTGTAGCTGATGCTGTTGAATTCAATGATGTAATCTAAAGCTAAATGTACAAAGTTTGTGAAAAAAGAGAAAAATTTTGATAAACTATTTTGGTTCGCTACTAGATATGTTCTAAATCGCTAACTATGTATCGATGAATTACTATCTCTGAATTGATGAATCAAAGTTCATCGATGATGGAATCTTTATAATATAATTGTATCAATGAAGCTCATGTATAATTATGACTATGTATTGATGAATTGCTACCTTTGTCTGGATGAATAATTCGTGAACCATGATTTGAATTCATATAACATATTTGTATAAATTACTGCTTATGTTAAACATTATTCTATATTGTTAATAATAAGATTGAATTGAAATGAATCTTATTTGATATAAAATGCACTGTAATAGAAAAAATTAATTAAAAACTTGTACATTTTTTTTTAATAAATATTAATTTACTCTGCCTCGCAGTTCTGAATTTTTGAACATATTGTTTGAATCTATTAATTGATATTGCGATGAAATAACTTAAAGGATAAAAAAATACAAATTGTTTTCTACAATCTCCATGTCTTAATTTCTAACTTGTACAAACTATGCAACAATAAGGACAATAAAAAATTGAAGATACGTCAATAATCAATTGAATCCTAATGAATTGTTGTATTATAAACCAAAAAAATAAATGATATATAACTATAATTATTGATAATGATTAGCGTATTTTTTGGATCAAGGTCAGTTACCAAAAAAGATAAAATTACATTGATAACCTCACCATTAAAGTAAATAAATATAAAGCAGAAAAATCTTATCCACATATCTTCACAAATTAAGGCATAAGATTGATTATTAGTTTTTAGGATAAACATATTTCTCATTTGAACTTAACTATATATATATATATATATAATGGTTAACTGAGAACTATTTTTATCTTGAGAATATGAGAACCAAAAAATGATGAATTTACAGTGAAAGTTGATGAATTCGATGTGAAAGTTACTGAATCTAAAAAAATAAGATTTTAACTCGGATGGAAAATATTGAATTTTTAGATTAAGTAACTTTCCCAACGGATGATCAACTTTTATAGCTAATTCATTTTATTTATAGTGAAATTTTATGATTCTTATTTTTCACGTTAAAAATAATTCTTATTTAAACCTAACTCTCTTTCGGTCACTCTCTCTTATACTTTCACAGTTTCCAACAAAACCTATCAACATAAGGATTATCCATGGAACCCAAAGGTGCGTTCCGGTCACTCTTTGGGGAGATTCACTATATACAACTAGAACAATCAAGTTTGGACTCAGCAAGGGCCCACTAGTAGCGATGTTAAATTGATGGGTCGGCCCGGCCCCAGTCCACAAGGCCTAATCGTAAATATATTATATCCCCACCAAAAAGTTGGGCCGTTTGGGCTGTCCTTCGAGTTACATAGGAAATAGTCTTCTCAGTATGGGCTTGGGCCTGTCAAGAGACATTATTTCTGTGCAGGCAAACTTACTTTGATAATCCAACTCGTCAAAAATTATAGCCCTACCCACTCCCATTGGGCTCTTGCCCAGCCACCCATTTGACACCTTCGCCTCTAACATTTGGAACTCAACCACAACTTTCTTCACTTCTCGTTTAATAAGAGTTTTTAATTGCACTTTAAACTTTATGTATTTGTGATTAAGTTAATCTAGTACATATGTAATATATTTACGTTTTTTTGTCTTTGTTTTGTACATATCAACAACAATAACTTGTACCTCTAAGTAGTGTTCATCCATTTTATAAGTATGAAAATACGAGTGTGAATTCCAATTTCCCATTCCACAACTTAATTTTTCTTTTATATATTTTTTAAAGAATTAAACTAATGATTGTAATCCGTCTAAAAAATATAATGATAGTAACGATAATAATGAGTGTCATTAGACATGATTAGCTAAATCAAACTTAGTTTTGGACTGAAATTGTAACGACCCGGCTTCCGGATTGACGATTGACCCCACAGACCAACACGAGCCTTTTTCAGTGTGCTTTGTCCTCACTCACACACTCCCTGAGAAAACTTCTCATGGGTCACCAATCTCACAATTGCTCCAAACCAAGCACGCTTAACTTTAGAGTTTTTATGATATGGACTTCCGAAAAGAAGATGCATCTTATTGGTATGAGTATCACATATCAAATCCTTTAAGCTCTCCTCAAATATGCAGTCTCATACCTACATATTCTCGAAATCCCTCTCATTCTGGTACCTTTCGCTTCATTCATGTACCCCTCCGCTTTGAAGCCTTAATCGGAGCCGCTCCTTGTCCATGCCTCTGCACCGACGATCACTCCGTACTTCTGTCCCGGCGTCACATAAATTAACTTGCAAACAAACACGTACGCGCTCAACTGAAATGTATATCCAATCAAACAAATGCAAAGTGAATAATAGAGTTGAAACTAATATAATGCAAAATTCTCCTCGGATCTCACGTTTTTCAGGATCTATTTATACACTAAAATTGTGGATTTCCCCCAACCAACAAGAAAGAAATCAAGAAAAAAGAGCAGAAAAATATGTGAGGTGGAACAGATACATCATTTTATAGGAAAAAAAAGGGATAGATATAATAAAAGTGCAATTCGAAAAATGAGTTAACCATTTCGGTAACAGAATAGATATAACAAGTACTGCAAGAAAATTAAAATTTATTAAGAATCCCAACATAACTAGACTAACAAATGCCCCAAAGAAAATTATCAACAAAGGGAAAAAAAACAATGCAAAATCCCCGCAAATCGAAATGCTAGTTGCTTATTACCAAGACGAAACTGAGCGAAGCAGAAATAGAAAAATGGTGGATCAATTTGGTGGCGGAAAGAAGATCTCCTCAGCCTTTCTCTTGGAGCTAAACTTCTGCTCCACATCCGCGGGAACGTTGAATGACGCCCTCAGCCCCTCTGGCGACAACGCCTTCCACACCGAAGTCCTTCCAGCCAGATGTGTGAAGATAGGACTGCAAACGAACCAAGCGAAGAAAATCACATTAAGATTAAAATTCAAGAGGATGATTATTAAAAATAAATATAATATGATTAGAGGTGGCCGGCTGGGTGCAACTGGATGCACGGTGAACCCTTGTCTAATTAGGGAAAAGTGAATTCTAATTGAATGCATGCGCACAAATTTTTGTCATAAATAAAACTGTTACTAACTTTGGAGTGGTGATGATAGAGAACCAGTCCATGCCATCGGCGTCCGAGATCTTGGACACGACGAAAAACCTAGGAACGATGAAAAGGTTCCCGGCCTTGATCGTCGTCTCCAGCACGCGCTTGCCGTCGACCCCGACAACCTGGACCCTGCCGCTACCTCTCACGATGTACGTGACCTGCAAGGCCGAGTCGCAGGAGAACCCGGGGGAGCACATGGCTCCCCCGTTGAGCCTCACGAGGTCAGCCCCGAGGCCGACCTCTCCCACAAGTGGCAGGTTCTTGGTGTTGAGCACGACGACCTTGCCGCCGCCCTTGATGTCGACGTCGAGTGGGGCCTCCTCACAGTTGAGGGCCATACCGCTGTAGTGCTCCTTTTTGGGCTCGGGCATCTTGGCGTCGGCGGGGAGCTTGACGATGCCATTGGCGGACTGGCTGCCGACGAGGGTCTTGACGGTTGCCTCGTCAAGATCCCACGCGCGGCTCACGAACTCAGTGGTGAAGCCGGTGAAGATGCCGTTGGGGCCGGTGAGGAAGAGGTCGGTGAAGCTGCCGGCCTTGTGGGCGGTCTTGGTGTCGCCGAGGAAGAGGATGCCCAGCTCCGTATCCTCCTTGTTGTACCACCACGTCGTCACGCCGAAGGGGAGGGCGATCGCGTCACCCTTCTTGATAGCCAGCACCTTCTCCTCCTTCTCCGGCAGAATTATTCCGGCCACTCCGCTGCCTGCGGCGTTTTACATAATAGCATAGAATAAATAGTTAAGCACTATCTAGTGAAAGCATGCACAGTCACATTCAGAGTGGATTCAGATACACGGTACATGTGTCCTAAGTGATTAAATTGGTGCATATATACCTTGAAGAACGTAGGCGACCTTGGCGGAGTCGGAGTAGCGGGGCATGGCGAAGCCGTTCTTCTCGAGGGAGAGCTTGGCGGCGCCGATATTGCCCTCTTTGAGCATGGGGAGCTCGTTGGGGCACCACGCGTGGTACGAGCCGCCGTCGCCGCCGTAGGTCTTCTTGGCCAACTTGGGTGTCAAATCAATCTCCATTGTGTGTTGAATCTGTGATGGAAAGCTATAAAGAAATAGTAATGATTTAGTGAGTTTGATGAATATGTGGGATATATATGGGGGGAATTTAGCGCAAAGAGGTAGAGTCCGTGTCAAATGACCGGTGTTAATGCATAACCATAAAAATATGATTGGTGCAACTTTGTAAGCATACGTTTAGATTTAATGAGCGCGGGCGTTATATAGCCATCCAAGTTAAGGAATGTCAAATTATAGCCACAAACATAAAAATATCAAATTATAGCCAAGTCGTTGGCCTATTTCCACATATTTAATTGTGGAGTAAGCAAACCATCTTTTGTTTTCTTAATTAATTCTATTTATTGAGTCCTTTAGCAGATGTAATTGTGGTTAATTAGGATTATGGATCATGTTGCTTATCGATTTTAGATTTTAGTTAAATTATATAACTCAATGAGGATCGTAATGATAAAATTATGAGTTCAAAGAATTAACGGATAAAATTAATTATAGATCATGTATGATTGTCTGAATCCTATATATCTTTCCCGATTTCTTAACCTTTTTAACTCTCGTGGATTATATTGTTTCTCAATTTGAAAGTGAAACTTAAACGTTACTATGCTAAGATCTGAGTTATCGGGTTTTCTTTGGTATCATAATAATAATAATAATAATAATAATAATAATAATAATAATAATAATAATAATAATAATAATAATAATAATAATAATAATAATAATAATAAAAAATTATCTTTTAGATACTGATTTTTTCTCGAAAAAAAAAAGATATCGTATGAATTTGCTGTTATATATGGCATATAAATTAGACGGTGTTGATGATTTCGAATCATATTGTTTAACTTACTTATCCGGCTATGCCTGAGTTACTTAATTTTACAGGATAGCTCTTATGTTGCGTTATTTTATTTTACCCACATCTAATGCAACTCTTCTTGTTTCTTTCATAAAATTGCCACTTCAAAAAAAGAGATTCATAAAATTGTAAAACACAAGTTTACGCCAAGTTAAACATCCATGATCGTATTTACTTTTTAGAAGGAGTTTGGTTTGAGTGATTATGGATGATTGATAAAATAATCAATCTTAATTAAGCGTTTGGTTTATATGATATGACCCATGATAGATTAATCGACCCGTATTTTTATCATCCATTTGGATGATTATTAATCGCCCCAAACTTGAGAGGATTATATAATCATCTTCAATTCAAAGTAAAAATTACAAAAATATCCTTATCAAAATTGTTTTTGGCTGAACCGGGAGGGCTGACGTTGTCGGCGGCGGCAGCAGTGGTGTATATAAACAGCGACAGTTGGGTGGTGGAGCCGCAGCTGCCGACATTTGGCCGAGAGAGGACATAGAAGGGTTGGCGATGACACTGTTGTTAAAACAATGGCGGCGACGCTAGCTGAGAAAGAGGGCGATGGTGGTGCCGATGTGTTGTTGTTGTTGCTCTCGTTGTCAAGGAGACGGTAACAATGCGAGCATGTCATTCGCCAAAATAGAGATGGTCGGTGGTGCCGCGGTGGTGGCTGTCAGTGGTAGCCATCAGTGGAAAAGGAGAAGACTGAGCAGTAGCCACGACGACGACTCATTAGCGAGCAACCGTTGGATCTGAAGAGGCGACGAGCTTTACCGGTTCCAAAAAGGCAACGACGGGTCTAGTTTGTAGAAATAGAAGGAGAGTGTTATGGTTCTGGCGAAGTTGAAGGCTTGGAGAAGGAGGTGCGATGTAGGCGAGAGGATATCCGGCTAGGGCTCGAGTTGGGATTTTGGGCATAGTTGGATGTCGCGAAAAGTCGCTCCCCGAGAATAACGTTTTGTGTTGTTTTAAGTTTTGTTTTACTTTCGAGTTTGTTTTGGGTGGGACCCGTTGTTGGGGAAAACACCTTTATCGCCTCTTGTTTCCCAAGTTGTGAGATCATAAAAATATATCTCAATTTCTTCCTCAAATTTCTCTCTCCTCTCTACACTCTCTCTCGCGAACCATCGCATCAATTATACTATTACAATATTACATTTCTCCATCAATCTACTACTGGGTCCATTACAATTGGTATCAGAGCAAGGACTTGCTCTCTGGAAAGCAAACTCTGGACAGCATGGCGGAGGTCACCCGATTCAAGGATCTACAGGAAGCACAAAAGAAGTTGGATCAAATTTTGAATACAGAAACTATGAAAAGAGCTGCTGCTGAGGAAAGAATACATGAGCAGATTCTGGGAAATAGACCAGAAAGTGGAGCAAAAGATGTAAGGTATTGATAAGAAATGTGAACATTTAACTAATGTTCTAGTTGAAATACAGCTACAACTGCTGAATCTACACAATAGGCGGACGCCCTCGGACGAGGAGTCACTCCTAGGTGACCCACCTAAGACCGAAGGTTATCACTATAAACAATCTTCTTCTTCCAAGTTTAAGATTGATTACCCCATACAGGAATGGGTAACCCCTTCCATAAGGTTGATTTTCCTAGATTCAATGGTTCTAACCCTCGAGCATGGATTATCAAGTGTAATAGCTATTTCAAACTCACCCCCTTAATCAGTGATGAACACAAGGTGCAAATGGCTATACACAATTTTGAGGGCAAGGCTTTACAGTGGTTCCAGAATTTTGGTTGTGAAAACATAGTGGATGTGAGCTGGAATCAATTTTTGCAGGTTGGTGGTGCCAGGTTTGAGGATATAAATGAGGGAAAAATTATCATGGAATTCAAAAATCTTAAGCAAACAGGTCCTTACGAGTTGTATGTGGAGAGGTTTGAGGAGCTAAGGGCATGCTTGCTGATAAGCAGCCATATTCAGTATTCTGAAGAGTATTTCATAGCTAATTTCATCAGTGGGTTATCAGAAGAAATGCAGAACTTCATGCTTCTATTTAAGCCAAAAACTCTACATGAGGCAGTAGAGATGGGGCAAAGGCAGATCTATACCTTGGAAGCCATTGCCAAGAGAATTAAACCTGTACCCCAAGGACTTTTTCCAGTCAAGGATCAGGTTATAAGAGGCCCGAGGGGAATGTGCTGCACAAACCCCCAAATCAAGGCAGTACAAAAATCCCTATCAAATTGCTAACTAAAGCTGAGATGGCTGCTAGGAGGGATAAGGGGTTGTGTTACAATTGTGATGAACCTTTTGTTTATGGTCATAAGTGTAAACATATGGTTTTTATATGACCATGACTGAGGAACAAGAGATGAAGGGGAATATTCGGATGTAGAAGTGGCTGAACAGGAACCCGAGCCTATGGAAGAAATTCAAATGTCCATTAACTCATTAATGGGAGAGTCTGGTCTCACCACTAAGAGGGTCATTGGAGTGGTGGCAGATCATAAGTTGAGAATCTTGGTGGATACAGGTAGCAACCTGAGCTTCCTAAAAGAGGGACAGCCAAGAAGTTAGGTAGTAGGGTGGAAAAAGAGAAACCTATTCTGGTTAAGGTAGCTAATGGCCAGAAGCTTGTAAGCACCCATAGGGCCACTGATTTCAGCTGGGTGGTACAGGGTCATAAGTTCACCTACTCACCTCGGATTTTGGCTAATGAGGGATATGATCTAATACTAGGAGGGGATTGGTTCAAACATTGTACTCCCATTGAATTTGACTACAAAAAAATGACATTTACAGTGAGTTTAGGAAGGCAGAGGGTGAAGTTACAGGCTTTGACTGGTACAACCGAATGTCAAATGATCACAACTACCAGCTTATATTGCCTCATGCACAAGAATGTGAGTGAAGTGGAAGAACTTTACCTCATAAGCCATTCCACTTCAGATTTCAGTGAGGAACCAGCACTCACGAAGCTCTTAGATGGGTTCAAGGATGTGTTTGAGGAACCCCAAGGCCTTCCACCTGCAAGGGGAGTTGAGCATCACATTAGGTTAAAACCTAACAGTATGCCTAAACAACAACACCCCTATAGGACATCTCACAGTCATAAAGATCATATTGAGAAGATCATAAATGAGTTGCTAAAAGAAGGAATCATTCAGCACAGCCGGAGCCCTTTTGCCGCGCCAGTGATTCTAGTTAAAAAAAAAGACAACACGTGGAGGATGTGTGTGGATTACAGGTACTTAAACTCCCTTACTGTGAAGCATGACTACCCAACCCCCCTCATTGATGAACTACTTGATGAGTTGTTTGGAGCGCAATATTTCTCTAAACTGGATTTAAGGTCCAGGTATTTTCAGATTTTGGTGACCCCTTCAGACAGGCACCTCACTGCCTTTACCACTCATCAAGGCCACTATGAATTTTTGGTTATGCCATTTGGGCTTTGTAATGCTCCCGCGACATTCCAATCCCTCATGAATAGGGTGTTCCAGGAACACCTAAGGAAATTTGTTTTGGTTTTCTTTGATGACATCTTAGTTTATAGCAAAACTAAAGAGGATCATCTCATACACTTGAGGCAGGTGCTGGAACTGTTGAGGAAACATACCCTCTATGCTAAACGTAGTAAATACCATTTTGGACAGCAGAGGATCGAATACCTGGGTCATATTATCACTCCTTTGGGAGTTGCAACTGATCCAGAGAAGGTTTCTAGTATGACTCAATGGCTAATACCTAAGACAATTAAACAACTCCGAGGTTTTTTAGGTCTTACTGGCTACTACAGGAAGTTTATCAAAGTGCAGGCAGCTCACCCGACCACTAACTCAGCTGCTCAAGAAGGATAATTTCAAGTGGGATCCAGAAGCTGAAGAAGCTTTCCACAAGCTTAAAGAGGCGATGTCTACTGCACCAGTTTTAGCTCTACCCGATTTCACCCAACCTTTTGTTCTAGAAACTGATGCTAGTGGTTATGGAGTGGGTGCAGTGCTAATGCAAAATCAGAGACCTATTTCCTACATGAGCAAAACCCTCTGTCCTAAGAATCAGGCCCTATCTATCTACGAGAAGGAATTCCTGGTTGTTGTCATGGCTTGCCAAAAATGGAAGACTTATTTGCAAGGGCATAAATTCATAATTAAGACAGATCAACAAGCACTGAGGCACCTATTGGACCAGGAAAATACAATCTTGTGCAGCAAAGATGGTTGACCAAGTTGTTGGGACTTACCTATGAAATTCAGTTCAAAAGGGGAGTTGAAAATAAAGTGGCTAACGCACTATCTCGGTGTGAACCTACCGAGGAACACTGTGCCGCTATCACTACTACTACACCAAGATGGATACAGGAAGTTATCCTAAGTTACAAAACGGATCCACATCTATCCCAAGTGCTAGCAGCTAAGGCTGTTGACAAAGGAGCCTATGAGGAGTATCAACAAGTTGCTGATCTCCTCCGATACAAGAACAGATTGGTAATTGGACAAAACTCTACATTGAAGTCTACCCTTCTTTCTGAGGTGCACCAGTCACCATATTGAGGACACTCCGGGGTCCAGGGTACTTATATGCGACTAAAAAGTCTGTTCTGCTGGCCAAAAATAAAAACTGATGTCCTCCACATGGTGAGAGAATGTGATGTCTGTCAGCGTAACAAGCCAGATGGGGGCACCTACCCGGGGTTACTACAACCACTCCCTGTACCCCAGGGTGCGTGGACACATATTTCCATGGATTTTGTGGAGGGGCTCCCTAAGTCAGCAGGTAAGGATGTCATTTTGGTAGTGGTGGACATGTTTACCAAATATGGGCATTTTTTGGGCCTTTCAAACCCCTTTACTGCCCAGTCGGTGGCTAAACTATTCCTCGACTCCATCTACAAGCTACATGGGCCTCCAGTGAGTATAGTCTCTGATAGGGACAAGGTCTTCATCAGTACTTTCTGGAAAGAGCTGTTCAAACTGATGGGTACTACCTTGGATATGTCGTCGGCCTACCATCCACAATCTGATGGACAGACCGAGAGACTTAATCAATGCCTGGAAAACTACCTAAGGTGTATGGTGAGCGCTACACCAAAACATTGGCTGAGGTGGCTCCCTCTAGCTGAATATTGGTACAACACCAATTACCATACTAGCCTAAAGTGTACTCCTTTTTAGGCGTTGTATGGTTTTCCACCCAGGCATCTCGGATTGGGCTCCTACCTTAACACGACTAACACGGAAGCTAAGGATATCATAACTGAAAGGAAGGAGCTCACCCAACTGCTCAGGGAAAATCTCTTACAGGCCCAGAGTAGGATGAAGTTCTTCGCTGACCGGAAGCGACATGACAGGAATTTCTTAGTCGGGGACAAGGTTTATCTCAAGCTACAACCTTTCCGGCAAAATTCCGTGTCCCTTCGGAGGAGTTTAAAGCTATCGTCTAGGTACTACGGCCCTTACACTATCTTGGAAAAGGTCGGATCTGTAGCCTATAAACTCGATCTACCTACGATTTCCCGGATTCATCCGGTGTTCCACGTTTCTTTGCTGAAGAAGTGTATAAGCAAAAAAATCTCACCTTCCAGTGAGCTCCCTGAAACTGATGCTGAAGGACAATACAAGATTGCACCCTTTCGTCCCGGACTCCTTACCCGCCGCGCGAAGTGGTTCCGCAAATTCTGGTGCAGTGGCTTAACTGCGGTAGGGATTCCGCTACCTGGGAGGACGTGCAGTGTGTTCGCCGAAAGTTTCCGACTTTTGATCCTTGAGGACAAGGATCTTCGTCGGCGAGGGGTATTGTTATGGTTCCGGCGAAGTTGAAGGCTTGGAGAAGGAGGTGCGATGTAGGCAGAGGATATCTGGGCTAGGGCTCTGAGTTGGGGATTTTTGGGCATAGTTGGATGCCGCGAAAAGTCGTTCCCCGAGAATAACGTTTTTGTGTTGTTTTAAGTTTTGTTTTTACTTTCAGAGTTTGTTTTGGGTGGGACCCAGTTGTTGGGGAAAACACCTTTATCAGTCTCTTGTTTCCCAAGTTGTGAGATCATAAAAAAATATATCTCAATTTCTTCCTCAAATTTCTCTCTTCCTCTCTACACTCTCTCTCTCGCGAACTACTGCATCAATTATACTATTACAATATTACATTTCTCCATCAATCTACTACTGGGTCCATTACAGAGAGAGATGCGACTGAGAATGGAGAACAATAGGGAGTTGAACGTTTGAGAAGGGGAAGGAGGTGTGTGAGGCGATGTCCGTCGGAGCAGTGACGACGGAGCTGATGCGAGGTGGTGGGGCAACGTTGGTTGAGTTTGAGGGAGTGGGGCGGTACTGAGAAAGAAATGGTGAAGGGTTTTAATGAGAGTTAGAGAGCGAGGGAAGAAGCGTGTATTAGAGGGGAGCTTTGGGTCCAAATTTGAGGTCTGAAATTAATTTTTCTCTGGGCCTGGAAGTAATTATTCTTTTAGGCTAATTTCATTAACTATTGCTGCAGTTTTTTTTAATTAAATCGAGCATTAGTTTGATTAATTAAATTGTAGGATTTAATTTGGTACAATAAATCAAATTACGCTAGCCAAGATTTTAATTAGAGTATTACAAATTGAAGGAAAGTGAACAAAAGGACAATTTCGGTAATATACTATACTTTAATACAAAATAAGTTCACAATTTTGAGCCTAAATATCCGATTGGCCAATCACAGCTAATATATTGATCCGTTTTGATGATTTTATAAAATTGAGTAAAACTGAGCGTTTACTTTTCATAATTAGTATTGTGAAATATTGAGTATTTGTTAGACTACATGGATGATAAAATAATTTTTATTCATCAATTATTTGTTTACTATAAGGGATTAGTGAAAAATTAAATTTGAAATAAATAACTCACTCTTTGTTTGGATGATTTATCCAATCTCACATATATTGGTTGGATTAAAATCAATTGAGAGCAACCCAAAAGTTTAAAATAATATCGGGTTTTGGGATATTCTCAAGTTTTAATCCTTAAAATTAGAGGTGACAAAACGGGTTAGGCTCGACCCTATTTTGGGTGGGGTTGGACTGAATAAAAATAGACCCTATGAAATTTTGGGTCGAGACGCTCCGTCCATAACTAGCCAAAGTCCAACGAGCCTAGACCAATTTGGAATATGTATACTATAAAACGTGTTCCGGGCTTGGTTGAGTCTCGATATTTTTGGTTCGTTAGATTTTTGGCCTGATCGGGCCCGACTTTTTGGAAAAGTTCAGTGGGCTCAGGCCGGGCAGACCCAATCCATCCATTTGTCATCTCTACTTAAAAATAAACGTTGGATTAGGTAGAATTAATTTTATTTATCTAACCTAATCATGTAAAGTAAACAACCCTCGATAATCTATGACTAAGCCTAAGAATTAAACGGAGGGAAACCTATCCCCAATTTCAGTTCTTTCCTAATCCCTAAATTTAAAGCCGTATAAGTTTATGGCACCAAAAATGACAACACATAAAGGACGACCAAAACCATAGTCTTTCACTCTTAGATACCTATCTGCGTACGAAATTTCTATCACCTATTTCGCCTTACATATTTCATTCACCTTTATCAATACACGTAGTATATACATTGAATATCATACCATTATTATATAAAAACACGTCACGAAAGACAAGATCAATCATGAAGTTTGCATTACTAAAACGGAATTCCAACCATCCTCTAAAAGCGTCCAAAACTGCAGTTTGTCACTACTGATGTATTCATGTGGCTCCAAATCTCCGTACGTTTTCGCAGCGGATAACAATTCAAAAAAAAAACCAGAGGCCGTCTAATTTCCTATAGAAAATGGATCACAGTTACTAGTCCAAATTCGATTCTCAAAATATAATTTATTTATAAAAAAAAACGAAACCGAAGCACCAACATGGATTGCATTGCCCTTCAACAATCATCGTTTCCTCACATCTTGATCAGCTTAAAATCCTCGCACTCAACTCACCTTGCACCAATCCCACCTCACAAAACCGCGGCGTCGAGAAAAACTCGACAGTGTAAGCTCGCAGCATGCTGCGCCATTGGATCATCACAGAGCTTCTCCAAGGAAAACTTGAACGGCTCCTTAATTGATCAATCAAATGATGAATCTTCCCATGTACCCTTCACGACTTTGGAAGCAGAAATAACTCAGGAAACCATTGATTTCTTCGTCAGTGATGCCGACGGCGACCCTGACCGTCCCTCCCCAGGCTACTCACCCATCGAGCAAGCACTCGCTGCATTACGCCAACAAAAAGTTTGAATTCTTGATTTTGCGATTCATCTTTTGAAACAGGTTGATGGCTGAGCTCGTGCTGATTATTTTCTGTGGGAATTTTGTTTTAAGTTTGTGCTTGTTGTAGATGACTATGATGGTGATGGTGCTGGTGATGTTGAAGGAAACCTTGTGATGGCGGCGTGTCATGTGAGCTCTGAGGCGGTCGTGTTCATGGTTAGGCACGGATCAGGTATAATATCAGTCGGCATGAAGGAAGAGGATCTTCAGAGGCTAGACCTCCCTTTGATGTCGCCTCAAAACGAACATAATTCGTCTGCTCCTTCCTTCACTGTCACTGTGGTACACTTTATGAGTTATTGTCTTCTCATTGCCTTCTGCCTCGCCTTGCTTATGCTGTTGAAACATATTTGTAACTTTTGTTCACTTCTGATATTATTAGGACGACTTTGATTGTATTGAGTTGTTTTAGGATGCGAGAGTTGGGACATCTACTGGTGTGTCAGCTTCAGACAGGGCGAAAACAGTGCTTACTCTCTCATCTCCTCACTCAAGGCCGGAGGATTTCAGAAGGCCCGGGCATGTGTTCCCACTCAAGTACAGGAACGGGGGCGTTCTACGTAGAGTTGGCCACACTGAGGCTTCTGTGGATTTGGTGACACTGGCTGGTTTGCAGCCGGTCTCGGTTCTCTCAACCGTGGTCGATGCAGAAGATGGTTCCATGGCCTCCATTGCCACTTTGAGAAAGTTAGCCTTGGATTATAGCATTCCAATTGTTTCAATCACTGATCTCATAAGGTATGTATGCTCTCAATATCCGATTCAATAAAATTTGGTTAATTGATTTTCCAAAGCATAATGCAGCTTGTGATTTGGATTTCAGATATAGGAGAAAGAGGGAAAAGCTGGTTGAAAGGGCTGCAGTTTCGCGTCTGCCAACTAAATGGGGTTTGTTTATGGTGCACTGTTATCGTTCAAAGCTGGATGGGATGGAGCATATCGCGCTTGTAAAGGTGAAAAAGAATTGAATCTCAAGAAAGGGAGTTCTTTTAATGAAAAACGTTTGAAGTTTTAGGGTTGTGTTGATTCAGGGAGAGACAGGGAATGGTCAAGATGTGCTTGTGAGAGTTCACTCGGAGTGTTTGACAGGCGACATTTTTGGATCAAGGCGATGCGACTGTGGCAATCAGTTGGATTTGGCAATGCAGTTGATAGAGCAAGCCGGTAGAGGCGTTGTGGTGTATCTCCGGGGGCATGAGGGGCGTGGGATTGGGCTTGGCCACAAGCTGCAGGCCTACAATTTGCAGGATCAAGGCCATGACACCGTTGAGGCGAATCTCGAGCTTGGTTTTGCAGCTGATGCGCGTGAATACGGGATTGGCGCGCAGGTCTATTTGAGTTCTAAACTTATATAACTTTAGGTCTTCTGGTTTAGGTCTTATGTGAGAACAAAGTGCATTTGGTCACTTTTCTTGATAGGAAAAGTCTCACATTGTGCAAAAAATGAAAGTATTTTTTGTGTGATTGATCAGATTCTACGAGACGTTGGAGTTCATACTATGCGCCTGATGACGAACAATCCTGCCAAATTTATGGGTCTCAAGGGTTACGGGCTAGCAGTTGTGGGGCGCGTTCCTGTGCTGGCCCCCATCACAGAGGACAACAGGCGGTATTTGGAGACGAAACGCGTGAAGATGGGCCATGTTTATGGATCTGATCTGCAAGGGCCATTGTCTGAGTTCATCCAATCTAGTGATAACCAAGAATCAGCAGAGGAAAAGAGCAAAAACTGAAGATATTGTTTTAGTATTACAAAGGGATATACAGTTTCAAGTCCCTTTACATGTTTGAACTACAATTCCAATTCCACATGTATTCATTCTTCAAAATGCACATTCTTTCTTACATTGAATTAAATGTGAAACATTATTATATTGAAAATTTCATTGCAATGTGAAGAAAGCACTGCAAATTATTCAAATTTGACTAGACTTTTTAACTCACTGAGCATTCTAAAGATAGAGAAGTCAAAAAAATATGCAAAGAAAATCTTGTGCAGGCGCGCTATACTACAAAAAACACAAACAAGAATCGACCCTTTGTAGGTCCGAGGAGGATGGCCTTACTCTCACTGATAACTGCTATCAGCTTATCACCTAGACTCGATTGTTACTTGTCGTTCTTGGTCATGCTGTGATGTATGTCGATGAAAGTCCTCCCTACTCAGTGTCTCGAGATAGAAGTTGATGTTGATTGATGAGTCATGAGGCGTATTGACATAAGATCTGCAGAGAGGGCAGCTGGAATGAGTCTGAAACCAGGTATCAATACACGAAACATGAAACACATGAGAGCAAATAGGGAGATGCTTCACCCACTCCCCTTGCTCAAATTCACCCAAACAAACTGCACACTCCGAATTTGTAGCATTGGGTTCTCCATCTTTGGATTTGTTGATCTGGGTGATGGGGAGCGAGTGCATGATGTAGGAGTCCAGCCCCCTGCTCTGCAACTGGGAGGAGAAATCCTCAAGATGCTGATTGAGGCGCCTCCGTTGCTCTGGATTTCGTGATAGGCCTATCACCCGGAATGTGTTGCAGTTCCTTTCGAGTATCTTGTAGTAGCTGAAAAGAAGGAAGATGCTGCAGACGAGGCCGACCATGCCGATAACCCGAGGATCCCACTTTGAAGAATCCACACCCGGAGATGCTGTCGGGGATTCAGACATTCTATCCAATCCAACTATAAGACTAGGTTGGAACGGGAAACTTCTCTTTCAGATAATCACTAAACTCTATTCTTTGGGAGTGTCAAAGTTGAGATGAAATTATCGATAGTGGTGATGATAACGAAGTACTTTAGACTAAACAATTTCTAAATGGTAATACCAAGAAAATGCCTTAGATAACCAATTCATTTAACTTAAAGAATGCCAGTAAATTGGACAATATAGAAAAAAAACAGTGAACACAAATTTATATACATAACAGACAGAGCAATCTCAAACTGCACACTGAAACTGAAACAAAGTTGCATTGGTAAGAATCCAAAGAATCAGTCTACCAAATACCTAACAATCAAATTCAATGATTTTCCACCATTTACAAAGCTCCCCATCTTCTATTTTATAAAAATTGGACGAGCTAATATTACACCTCTTAATATCAACTGAACCTCTGTCTCTTCGCCAAAGGGGCATAACTATTACCGTGCATCGCTGGAGAACCAGAAAACATCAACATAGGCGATGATAACTGAGCAATAGGCTTATGGTCGGCTTCGCCGCTATTGATCGAGAAAGAAGGTATCTGAATATGCTGTAACTGCGGCGGGTTCCGCCACGTGGGAAGCGGGCCGGCGATGAGAAGCGTCTGGAGAAGCGGGCGGGCCCGCAAAACAGCCTGCAAGAACTTCCCTTTTTGAGGCAGAATTGTGCCCTTGGAGAGATTGTCTATGATCAACGACGCCTGATCAACGTCAGGGGAGGAGACGGCGTCGAGGAGCGAAGTTTCCGACAAGCTGTTGGGCTGGGTGATGCTTGAATTGCCTTTGGTCGGTTTGAGGAGGGGGCTGTCGGAATAGAAAAGGGGGAGGGAGGGAAGGGTTTCGGTGGCCGTGGTTTTGTTAAGAAGCTTCTGGAATTGAGTTCTGGCTTCGTCTCTCTCTTCGATTGCGTATTTGAGGAGATGGATTAGCTGCTTTATGTAGTCTTTGTTCCTCCTCATTTCTTCCACTGCTTCAGATTTCAGCTTCTCCAGTTCGAGAGTTGTGCACATCAACTTCTCACCCAGTTGCTCCATGTCATGATTCTGAGTAAACAGAGAGATCAATATGAGAGAGAGAGAAGGAGAGAGGAAACACAGAATTCACTGGGAACATTAGTAGTCCAAGAAATTTATTCTTCCTTTTACCATAACTTTGCATTAGATATGGAATTTCTGCATATTAATTCTGATTCAAGATTAGGGAGATTTAATATCATTACAAACACATGTATACCTATAATAAGTAATCATTAGCAGAGAAGTTTATAAACAAGAACGAAGATTAAAATGTCATTTTACGAAGCCTGCAAAAAATAGGATCAAATTAGCAGAACGGTTTGATTAAAAAATTAAGAAGTTATGCACCTCTTCGTAACTCCAAAATGAAGCCATCTCCACCATTATGAAACTGAGAAATGAATATATTTTCTTGAAATGCGTTACGAAGATTCAGTGGGGAAAGGGGTTTTGAGAAATAGGAGTTAAGAGGCTATATAGAGAGGAAAGATCAATAAAAAGACAAGATATTAGCAAGCTTATTGGATTCATATTTTTTAAGGATGAATTTTTTATAATGGAACGGTTGGAACCTATAAAACCCGCTTAAAAAATGTGACCCCATTTGCTGGTCTCCTATCTATTAGAATTTTATTATTCTATTATTTATTGGTTTATTTAGAAATTACAGTATTTGGGGAAATTGTCTTCTCTTACCATACATTAAATGAAAATTCTAAAGTAGAAAATATATTTATGTTTTGCATACTCTCCTTCTGTCGCAGTCAATTGATTTTCCTTAATTATTCTCTTAATAATGGAGTTCCCTTTTTAGTAAAAGAAGTAGCTGATGATCACGCGGTTTTGGTTAAAGAAGGTAATTATTTTCAAAATCTCTCTTTTGTACCTCTCTCTTGTGAAGGTAAAGTCGCCCAATATTCATCACCGAATAGATTATTAAATGTTACTCCATCTATCCCATTTAAAATGTCTCACTTTTTTTTTAGTTGTCCCATTAAAAATGTCTCATTCCATTTTAGGAAATAATTATCCCTTCAAAAAGTATGGATCCTATCTACTTTTTAACACTTTAACTACTTTATATCTTTCTTCTAAATACTCGTGTCCAAAAGAAATGAGACATTTTAGGTGGGACGGATTACAGCACACCACATGCACACATCGCCACTATTTTTCGTTAAATTGCGGTCGCTACATGATTCGTCATTTTTGTAAAATTGTGTAACAATATAAAATCCAATATTACGTTTTCGCTAATAGCATAATTGTGCATTTTATATTGTTACACGACTTCGAGACCATTATATTTTTCGTGAAATTGCGTAACATTATAAAATACATTGTTGCATAATTTTACGACCGTTACATGATTCATGAAATTGTGTAATAGAGTATCTCCTCTGTTCTTTTTAAATATCATCTATCGTCAAATCATACAACAAGAAAATAAATAAATTTATATTTATAACCTCATTAATTATTATGATAAATGCTTTCATACAACTAATTATCAAATTTTAAGAGTATTAAATAAAGATAAATATGATATATATACTAATTTTACTCTCAAATTACGAACTAAAACACAAAACAAGAAAAAAAATGTTAATAGGATATTAAAAAGAACGGATGATGTATTTTACAACATTACATGATTTAGAATATTATGGTAAAAAATAGCTAACATCTCACGTGCTTTTATAACAGTTAATATTTTTTCTTTTTATTATATCGAATATACTATATTTAAAGTTTCTTCCTACTAATATTGGGACAACTTATGTATTATTGTTAAGAAAATTACCTTTTCTTTAGATATCTCAATTCCATATGTTTCACGCGATGGTGTCGTCTCGAAGGAAAATTAATGGCATTAATAAGCTCCAAAGGGATGATGGTAGCTGGGTTAGCGAGGCTGAAGATATTCGGGAGGTAGCATCTGATTATTTCAAGGATTTGTTCAAGGCACCTAGCACAAGCCTGGTACATGACGCGAGTAGGTGCCGGTTGCATCCTTTCATTTCGGATAAGTCTAATAGTGAGTTGGTGAAGCCGCTTCAGCCTGAGGAGGTCAAGAAAGCTATTTTTCAGATGCACCCGGACAAGTCACCGGGCCCGGATGGTTTTAACCCTCTCTTCTATCAGAAATTCTGGTCCCATATGCATAAGGATATTTTCTCGCAATGCTGCAAATGGCTTGACGAGGAGAGGCTACCGGAGGATCTGAATCAAACGATGATCGTCCTTATTCCCAAAGTGGAGAACCCTACCTGCATGAAGGAGCTTAGACCTATATCCCTCTGCAATGTGTTATATAAGATCTTGTCGAAGGTTCTTTGTAACAGACTGAAAAGTATCCTTCCGGCTTTAGTGGGTTCTGCTCAGTCTGCCTTTGTTGAAGGAAGAGCGATTCAAGATAATATCATTATTGCTTTTGAAGCAATTCATTCCATGAAAAGGAAGACAAGGGGTAAAGTAGGGGATATCGCGCTGAAAATCGACATTAGCAAGGCATACGATAGAGTGAATTGGGAGTATCTCGACTTTATCTTGGAGCGGCTGGGGTTTGGGACGAAGTGGAGAAGTTGGATGAATATGTGTGTAAAGTCGGTTAAATACAATATCCTTGTAAATGGCGAGTTAAGTGGTACTATTCTCCCCAAACGTGGGCTTAGACAAGGGGATCCTTTATCACCTTACCTTTTCATCCTTTGCGCAGAAGGACTATCTTCTAGTCTGAACTTTGAGGTAGCTAGAGGTAGTTTGCACGGCATTCGCATGGGCCGGACGGGACCTCCAATTTCTCACCTTATGTTCGCCGATGACTGGATGTTCTTCTGCAAAGCTACTACGGAGGAATGCTCTAAGTTAAAGAATATTCTGGACAATTGTGAGGAAGCTTCGGGGCAGGCCATTAACTACCAAAAGTCGAGAATCTTCTTCAGCAGAAACGTGGGGGACCACGATAAGGACCAGCTATCGAGGGTGCTAGGAGTGTTTCATCCGCTTAACACGGGGCGATATCTTGGATCACCCTCCCTAATCGAAAGGAAAAAGAAAGAGATCTTTGGGTATCTTAAAGAGAGACTTTGGAAGCGTATCCAAGGTTGGCAGGACAAGAAGCTTTCGAGAGCTAGGAAAGAAGTCCTTCTTAAAGGAGTCGCGCAGGCCATTCCCGCTTACTGCATGACCACGTTCCTCCTCCCTTCAGGTACGGTAAAGGAATTGGAAAGAATGATGAACAGTTTCTGGTGGAGGGGAAAGTCTGATACGACCAGGGGCATTTGCTGGATGAAATGGGAAAGGCTGTGTGTGGAGAAGGACAAGGGGGGCTTGAATTTTCGAAGTCTTCAGTTGTTTAATATAGCTATGCTCGGGAAGATTGGCTGGGGGATTTTGATGGAGCCGGAGGCGCTCATTAGCAGGGTTTTGAAAGCTAAATACTTCCCGATGAGTAACTTCTTATCAGCTAAGGTAGGGGGATGTCCGAGTTTCGTGTGGAGAAGCATATGTGCAGCGCAAGACCTCATTAGAAGAGGTGTGCGTTGGAGAGTTGGAAATGGCGAAAACATTAGGGTGTTCGGGGACCCTTGGTTGGGTAGAGATGACAGCTTTTTTCCGTCTACTAACGTCGATGATTCATTAGTTAACTTGAAGGTCAGGGATCTTATGCTCCCGGGAGGTATCGGTTGGGATCGTGATCGCATTCAGGGCATTTTTAATGCTAGAGATGTTATGGAGATTAGCAACATCCCTCTAGTGCCTAGTTCCTCGGATGACAAGCTCATTTGGCATTTTTCGAAAAATGGGATTTATTCAGTGAAGTCTGCGTACAAGCTCGCGTGCTCGCTCACCTTAAACAATACGTGGGCAATGGAAGGAAGATGGGGACTCATATGGAAGCTTGATGTTCCTCATAAAGTCAGGGTTTTTCTGTGGCGAGCGGCCCGTAATAACCTTCCCACGAAAGCTAAGCTGTGGACTAGGGGAGTGGAGGTGGACGGGGAATGCTGTATTTGCCGAAGAGATGTCGAAACGGTATGGCATACCCTATTTTCGTGTCAGTTTGCGTCCAATTGCTGGAAATGGGCAGGAATGGATAGGTTTATCGGTAAGATCCTGGGGGAGACTAACGTTTTTGAGGAAGCCCTCTTCACCATTCTTAGTAGAGGAGAGGGAGATTGCCCGGCTAAGATTAGTATGATTATGTGGCAAATATGGAAGGATAGGAACAAGGCATGTTGGGATCAGATTTTTCCGACCCCGGAAAGATCATGCTTTCTCGCCGAGGAGTTCCGAGCTAGCTGGAAGGCGTCTAAAGAGGTCAAGCACCTGAGAGGGATGAGTAATACGCAGAGGAGTTGTCATGGATGGCATGACATGGAAGAAGGGTGGTTCAAATGCAATGTGGATGCTGCTTTTTCTGAAGAAAATCACTCGATCGGCGTTGGTATTTGTATCCATGATTTCAAAGGAAATTTTGTTTCGGCTAAGGGTCTTAAGAAGTTCGGGTTGTTTAAAGTGGAGGAAGGAGAGATTATGGGGATTAGAGAGGCTCTTTCTTGGATCAAAAGTCTTCACATTGGCTCGTGCGTTATTGAGTCGGATTGCAAAATTGCATGCGACGCCATTAAGTCGTCTGCAAATGACCTTTCGGAGATGGGTACGCTAGCGGCTATCTGCAGGCTGGAGTTGGATAGGGAGGAGAATATTCACGTCATGCATATTTCTAGAGGAGTTAATCTTATAGCTCATTGTTTAGCGAAAGCAACTTTAAATTTTGATACACCGTATATTTGGAATGAACCCCCAACCTTTGTGGAGGGTCTTCTACATTATCCATGTTTGTGTTCTTAATAAAGTTTTGTTCCTTGTTTTCAAAAAAAAATCGTACTGAATAGAAAGGGACACTTTTTATTTATAGTAATTGTAAATCAAGTTACATTTATTGGTTAGTACTGACATTTCGGTATTTTCTTTTTAGAATTGCTTTTTTTTTTTGGCTAAGCTATGGTGAGACACTGAGGCTATTTTATTGGACCGTCCCCATATAAATGATACTGATCCGTTTCATTGTCGATTTTCTTTTGAATTATCCTGTTATTATTGATTCATTTTAAAAAAGAAAATAATTTTATATTATTAAATGTCTCAAATTTTATATCATATACTCCTCCATCCACCAAAACGCATCGTCGTTTTTGGTGGCACGAATTTAATAGAAACCGAATGAGTGTAAAGTAAAGTGTATAAAAGTGTGTCGTTGGGATAATAAATGAATATATTAATGGAATGTGAGTGTAAAATGTGGTAGTGAGTGTTTTTGTAAATAAGTGGATAAGTTGAGGTAAAATGTAAAGTTGGTGTTTCAAAAAGGAAAGTCACATTTTTTTGGACGAATGAAAAGGAATTAAGTCTTGGCGTTTTGCTGGACGGAGGAGATAATATATCAAAGATAACTCTTTTCAATTTATGTGTAAAACAAAATGAGTCAACAATAGAGAGAGAGAGAGGGAGTAGTATTTATAAAGCACCGTCTAATTTAGTTCTCGAACACTGTTCGATTTTGCCGAGATTCTTAGATTTTGGTGCTTTCCGCCGACTAAATGTTTTTTTCCACAAATAAATTCAAAATTAGTGAATGCTCAGATTTTCCTGAGATATCAAAGTTGATGATTCGTCGAGAAGTCTCGATTTTTAAGGTTTCGGAGGGAATTTAAATTAAATAAGAATCATGCACTTCGCTAAGAATTTTATACTACTATTATTTATGTTGGTAACATATAATTGAGAACATCCTCGTATAATTATAGAATTGAAAATGCATCCCATCAAACGCCTCTACGGGTTTGAGCGCATCACACCCTTGGTTTCCAAGTGTGCCATCTGTCCCTTTGTGATTTGCGGCGCTATCAGACAGGGACCGTGGGGTACCCAACAGTTTAAGGTAACGATCATGATTCCCACGATATCAAAAAAAAAAAAGAATTGAAAATGCATAATAAAGAAAATATAAGGTTCGAATAAATATGAATGTCATATTGACTTGAAAGGTTTTGCCTCTTATTCTTTGTACCTAAATTATTATACAACTGGCACATGGGTTCATTTAATCTGTTGATGTAGAGATAATGATTATGGGGTGATCTCTGTGGGCGTCGCGCACGCACAGTGTGATCCCTTATTAGTTTTAAAATTAATTCTAGTTAAAATTAATTAATTTAATAAATTTTAATTATAAATTAATAAATAATAATAATTTTGAATTAATAAATCATAATTAATTATGAATTAATAAATCATAATTTTGAATAATAAACCTTAATTTTGAATTAAAAACTTTAATTATGAATTAATAAATCTTAATTATGAATTAATAAACATAATTATGAATTAATCAATTCTAATTTTGAATCAATAAATTATAATTATTAATTAATAATTTAATTATAAATTAATAAAATCTAATTATCCTTACATACCATAATTAATACTCCATCTGTATCCCAATTTTCTTCCTAGTTTTTTCTTTTTTGGGACGTCCCCCAATTTCATTCTTATCTATTTATGGAAACTATCTTTCTAATTTTACCCTCAAGAATATTTTTTATTTATATTTTTTTACCACCTATGGCCCACCATTATTTCTCTTTTTTATCATCAACAACTATTTATTTATATATTTTACTAACTATAATCCACCATTAACTAATTTAATATTATATTAATATGTAACTCTTATTCTATTCATAATATATTTAATATTTTTTATTAAAATTCGCTTCCAAAATTCCTTCAATTTTGGGGACGGAATGAGTATATAATTATTTTAATAAAAATAAGCTCAATAAAAATAAGAGTGAGCTTGTGGCGTGGTGAGTGGAACTCACCCAAATTTTGTCATCATTATGATGTTTTGGAATCAAATAAAAGCTGCATTGAAACTTTCTTTAGCTTGCAATCATCACTATTACTATTAAAAGCTGCATTGAAACTTTTTCTAGCTTGCAATCATCATTGTTAATATTTAAATAATTTCTTACATCAACAGAATTGAGTTTTCACAAACGATCATTTTTTCCTTCCACAACGATAAGCATTCTTATCACAATGTGGAAATGACATTACGATATTGTACTTATTAATTCAAAATAAACCAAAATAAGATGAAAAGAAAATTCAAAGTCTTACAAAACGAAACGAACGTGGATAGACCGGATAAAAGGGAACAATTTTTTTCATTATCCCGACTGATAAATCTAGTGTGCGATTTATGAAAACAATAGAAAGAACACGAGAGACTTTACGTGGTTCGATCAAGAATAAGATCTACGTCCCACGGAGGAGATGATCCTCGAAATGTTTACTATAATCGGATTACTGACAAGTATTTCCAAGAGCTCTAGTATTCAAGAATTTGCTAACCCTTTTACCTTCAATCTAACTCCTATTTATACATAAACGTAAACCTTATCTTGAATCCTTGATTGGCGGGACCATGATCTCCACCATAATTGCCCATGATTTCCACCGTTATTACCCATGATTTCTACCGTTACCTCATTATCGTGTCCTCGACTCCGCCTTTAATTGTGGTTTGGGACCGTCATTCAGCGAACCGAGTAGGCAACATTAGGTTAGGCCCACTCGTTTGGGCTCGCTATTGGGCCCGAGAGGTTGGGCCATATCCTATCATAGCCCACGAAAAGTCGAGGAAAAGCCTTGCCGAGGTGAAGCGGAGAATGTGCTTTCTTGAGGCGGGATGTATTTGGTCAAGGTTTCGCTTGAAGGTTCTTGTCTCTCGTTGTAGCGGTTTTTTTTTTTTTTTTTTTTTTGAAGGGCGCCGAGGTCCGATCCGAAATACTCTGGCGATCCGAGGGTGGATATGGGCGAACCCGATGTCCAAGCTCAAAATTATTACGTGATCGACCGGCGGACGCCGAGGTCCGGCGTCGAGGACGCTGTGCCTGACCAAATACTACCGTATGAGGATATGGGCGAGTCCGATGTCCGAGCTCGATGTAATCATTATGTGATCGATCGCGGTCTGCTTTTCCATAGAGTACATCATACGCGCCAGCGGTAGTTGGGCACTTCGAAAGCGTGCATGGCGTTGGTCCACACATCCAATCGTAGATAGCACGTGTGATAAACGAACGGCAGATTTTAGGCGCCATTTATCCTATAAATAGGTCCAAAAGAGGCAACTGCTCACTTTCTCCTTCGACGCTTGAATCCGAGAGCATAACCTTAGAAATTCCCAATTCCTCTTTCACACTTTGTTGAAGAAATCGGAAATCCCGCCCGGAAAAAGTAAGTATGTATTCTTCACCTTCATTCCTCTTCTCGCCTCGATAACTCGGTTCGGCTTCGGTTCCGCCGCCCGTATTCCAACGTAAGGGATTACATATGCCATAACCGCCAGGTAAATCTATAGGACTTAGTTCTGGGTTTCACCGGTGTCTTCGGTATGGGATGGCATCGGGATTGATGCGGCGAGATCGACTTTGACGACAGAGGAGCTCTTGGTGGTTATGAGAAATACCACATCCCGGAGGATGCATGGTGGTGCCTTCCAAAACTAATGATAGGGCGATGGCCCTCAGGAGGTTTATTACCATTTTGTAGATAGTTTAATAGCCGGGCTTAGATTTCCTTTTGCCCTATTTTCCTTAGTTTACAAGAGTACTTTCGAATCCCCATATGCCAACCGACCTCCAATTCTATTAGGTCGGCGGTTGGGCTAGGGCTGGCTTTATACTGAGATAGGCGAGGAGTTTTTTTCAAGTCTTGATCGTTTTTAGCATCAAGTCTATAGGAGGAGTGTATTATCTTTCACCGCCCTGAAGTTTAAAATAGCTTCCCATCGAAGGTATCCCACCGCGAATAGATACTTCTTTCTGCTGGTGAGGGTATCCGAGGTATGAGTGGAGACCTCGGAGCAATAAAGGCGGAAAATTAATCCCCAGGCCCTATGGAGAAGTCGTTGAACGATATGGGTGAGATCCTATCGATCAATTATACCAAGATGACCGAATGATCTTTGGTTTTGAGTGTCATAGGTCGACGCCCAGACTGTGGTCCGATTTGGGTGAGGGCAACCTTCTTATTTTTATTTACTCCGTCTGATTTCGTTGTGCTAACGAAATTCTCATTCTGTTTGCAGTGAAGATTGACCCCACCAGAGAAATCAATATGGCGAGCTCGCCTCGCCCTGCACCATCTGACCGAAGGGAGCCCGCGAGGAAGAAGGCGAGGCGAAATGAGTCCACCCAACAGCCCGTGGTGGTGGACGCCCTGAAGGACTTAATGACTGGTCCTCAGACAACCTCGGGCCCGACGCTGGAGATCGAGGTCCATGGCCAGCCTCTGCCCGAGGTGCCGGCTTCCAGCACGCCTTTATCCTTCCCAAAGGTATAAGTCGCTACTTTTCTCCTTGTAAGTTTGTTATTACGTGTTGCTAATTGTTCCATATTCAGGATGCGGCCTCAATGGCAGGTGAGATGCACCGCATGGCCGGGCTTGTTGTTGAGGGCGCCTCGCAATACGAGGCCATGGAGAAGATCGGCGCCGCGGACAAGCCGAGGGCACCTTGAATCCGCTGTTGGATCTTTGCCGGGCGGACGCCGAACTTGCAAAGGCGAAAGCCGGGAAGAGCCAGTGGCAAGATGGCCGCCGAGCGCCCTCAAGAAGGGACCGGGCTTGCGGTGGCCCGTGCCGAGCGGAGAGCGCCAAGAGGAGGCTGCCGAGGTCGAGAGGAGGCTGGCAGCAGACAGCGCCTTTCGTCAAGCGGGCGAGGACCTATCTTGAGGGCCTTCGCCAACAGCTTATCAGTCGGAGAGTTTTCCTCCTTCATCTCCGACCGGCACGGTGTGATGAGGCCAGCGGTGATATGTGCCCACCTAGAGAAGTTGGCGGCCGAGAGACCTGATTTTGACAAGGCCCAACACGGTTGGGTTGAGGTCGAACCTCGGGAGGTATGCATGAATTATGCTCGCATAATCGCTGGGGCGACCTCTTTTCCCGTGGTGGATGCCTTGGCATCTTCTGCCTCACTCCTGACGGCGGAGGCCGTAACTCAGTGCAAAGAAGATGAAGACGTGGAGCTTCGAGCATTCCTTGCTGAGTTGAGGGCCGAAACCGAGGCGGCAGGTCCGAGCTCGGACATCCATTCCGGAGATCGGCAACCTTCCGGAGATCGGCAACCAGCGGAGGAGCAGCAGCGCGGAGGCGGTGAGGTCGGAGTTCGACAATGAGCTGAGGTCGGTGGACCCAATGTAATAGGATGATTTGCCGGGGTCAATAGGACCCTGTGTTTGTACAAACTTCCATTTTGAATAATAGACATATCTTGTTAAAATGCCTGTGTGTTGTCTTATTTCTAGCATTCTTCATCTCAATACTTGGACTCGATCATGAGTTACTAACAAAGTGAAAAGAAGTCCGAGGTGCTCTAGCCGAGAAGGATGAAAAAGTGACACCTTTGGAGGAGTCGGTCTGCCGAGTTGACTCAAGTTCGCCAAGATGGATGTCACCGGCATCTTCACCGAATCGAAACAAAAGTTGCATGAGGTCGATCAAAGGGTCCGCCTCCTTCGAGAATGAGGCTTTAAAGTTAAGGATTACACAACTCGAAGCCTGGGGTGATTTATTGTAGATGTGATCGAAGGACGGTGATGCGATGCGAGGCGGCTGAATGACGACGAGAGAGGCGGCTCGGATCTCAAGAGCATGCAGTATGAGAAGGTAATCCGCGGATGGTGGGACTACTATATCTGGCCGACGATCGAGTTCGAGCTTGTTGGCGGAGGCATGGTATTGATGGATGAGGAGGGTCCAAATAGCGAAGTTTAAAGACCGCCGACTACGTCACGAAATACATGCGATGTATGAGATCGTTCACAAACGACGATGCCCCAGCCCGCACAAGCGCGTCTACGGACGCCACGATCCCATAATTGAAGAGCACAAGAGGAGGCGGCTACGCCGATCACGCCGGTGCTCGTCTAATGGGTCCACCCGACATAGGAGCTTTTAGAGGATGGCTCGGCGGTTCGGAGGAGGCGTCGGCGGGCAGCGGTCGGCGATGGAAGGGTAAGAGTTCGGGGCGAGGCATTGTCTTGGTCCGACGTCGCTCTCGGGGTCGAGGTGTGGCCCCTGCATGTTCGCATTCCCGGGCCGAATCCGCCCGCGTCGGGTCGATCGCTCTGGAGCAGGCCGGTAGTCCGTCCTCATGGATTGGGTGGAAGGCATCGAGTTCATTCCGGGTATTCATCACCGACACAGGGATTTCGTTCAAAACTATCTCGCGGTGAATCTCGGCGGAGCCCTAAGTCCGAATGATTGTATATAGTGCGAGTTTGTATGTAGGTATAAATGTATTTAGACTCGTTGAAGTGTCGTTTTCCTCTGAGAGGTATAAACATAGCTTAGGACTTCGTTTGGTCGTAAATGTATTTATCTTGTATCTGCATAATTTGGTGAGATCCAATCTGGATGTCTTTTACATATAGACTTTTCAATTTAATGAGTAATCTGCATGTGTGCATGTAGACTTTCAAATTAATGAGTTGTCTGTATGCGTTGCACTGAGACGTTCAATTTCATGAGTAATCTACGAGTGCGGCGAGCGCTTAGTGAGTACCCTACTTGGTGGGTTATTCATCTTCGTGAGGGCGTCCCCTCGTGAAGGTTTAAATGCGGTATATCGAATAGATGTTCGCGATATCAATAAAATGGAATGCTCATATACAAAATAAACATTTTATTCAACAAGTGTATAACATCGCACTTGACAAAACAAGTAAGGAGACTAACATAAGGCGATCAGAATCGAAGCTATGTAAAGTACCTCCTTAAATGAGAAATATGCGAGTTAGGGAATGTGCGCACGGATAGGTGAGATAGTTTGTAGCCCCTTGCCGAGGTCTTCGTGAACGCGGTATGGTCCTTCCCATGTCGGATCCAACTTGTTAAGGCGTTCACTCTGCGGCTTCATTATTTCGTGGACGAGGTCGCCACTTGCGGTCGGAGGCTTTGACCCTTTTGTTGTAATACTGCATGCGACTGCCCTTGTACTTAGCTTCATTTATGAAGGCGAGTTGTGGCTTCTCCTCGAGGGCATCAAGATTAGCCCGCAGTCTTCCTCGTTCGGCACGGTCGAAGTGAAGAGTGCGGGTCTTGGCACCGATCTCGGCCGGTATGACGGCCTCGATGCCGTAGACCAGGTGAAGGGGTTTCCCGTCGACGTCCGAGGTGTGGTCTGTGGGACCGGAGGACTTGAGGAGATTTTCAGCCCGACGCTTTAGCTCGGTCCGGCCTCTTCTTCAATCCTTGTACGATCGTGCGATTCGTCACCCTGGTCGACCATTCGCCATGGGTGTGCGACCGAGGTGAAGCGCTGATCGATCTGAAGCTCTTCGCACCACCTTGAAGTTTTGTCGACGAATTGGGTGCCGTTGTCGAGACCGGGATGTGTGGTATGCCGCGGCGGACTATATTCTTCCACGAAAGTCGAATCCTTTTGCTCGTGAGGTTCGACGGTGGCTCGACCGACCCATTTGTGAAGTAGTCTATGGCAACGACTAAATATCGGCGACACGGTGCTCGGTCGAACGGACCAACGATGTCGATCCCCATCGCATGAAAGGCCATGGGCTTTGCGCAGATCGCTCGGATCGGTGCGGGGTAGCTGACCGTGGAATGGTCGCGCACGGACACTTTTAACGAGTTCGGTGAATCTCGAATAAGGGTGGGCGATAATATCCCGACCTCAACGTCTTCTTTGAAAGAGCCCGGTGTCGATGTGGCTTCCAAGATCCTCTCGTGAATCTCATTAAGCACGTACTCGAACCTTCCGGCCCGAGCACCTCGGGAGGGTTGAAGGTAAGACTTCCTGAGAGAGCCCTCATACACAAGATACTTTTGGGATTTCACCATCATCTTTTGGCCTCTAGCCGATCCCGAGGTAGTGTGCCAACTTCCGTGTATGCTTTTAGGGGCGTCGTCCGCTTTGGTTCACCTCCGAGATAATCGATGTGGGCGCCTCAATGCTTCGGAATGAACTTCCTCTACCGCGGTTTGTCGATGACGAAGCCAATTTACTAAGGATGTCACCGGCTGTTTTCCTCTCGTGGGATTTGATTATCTTGAAGTATCTAAATGAGGCCAAGATCTCTTTTGCTTCTCAAGTCTGTTTCATTCGATCCTCCTTGGCCTCGATGTGCCTAAGACACAGTTTACCACGACACAGGAATCTCAAATATCTGGACTTTGTCCACTTTCAATTCCTTTGCTAAGCGGAGTCCCGAGATCGGTGCTTCATACTCCACTTCGTTGTTGGTGGTCGGAAAAGTAAATCGGAGCGTATGTCACCTCTTGCTTATCTGGGCGAGGAGAAGGATACCCGCCCGCTACCCGTCTTGCATGAAGCTCCGCCCACATACATCCGCCAACATCCGGTGGGTGATGCAAGGACAGTTCCTCTGCCAAGTGAGGTGGGAGTGACCTCATTGTAGAGTCGACCTCGGTGAATTTGACCTCCACCAGAAATCTGCAAGGGCTTGCCCTTTTATGGCCGACAGGGGAGTATGAGATGTCGTGCTCGCCAAGCTCCAAGGCCCACTTAGCTATTCGCCCGGATGACTCCGGTTTGATAAGACTTGTCTTAGAGGTAAGTCTGTTAGTACACAGACGGAATGAGCTTGAAAGTAAGGCGGAGACGTCGCTTGCATTCACCATGGCCGAGCTACCTTCTCGAGGTTGGTGTACCTCGCTTCGGTCCTTTGAGAGCCGGCTAATGAAGTAGATGGGGAGTTGCCGTCCCGTCTCATCTCGTACCGATCGGCACTAATTACCTTGTCAGGGTGGCGGTATAACGATAGAGTTTCACCTTGCTGGGCGGATAGTGTCGGCGGTCGTGAGATATTCCTTCACCGTGTCGAAGACGACTGGTGTTCTTCCCGCCAGTGAAACTGAGCTCTCCTCAGATCTTGAAGAAGGAAGTCGCTTCTCGGCTCGAGATAGGAATCGGTGAGGCGGCCGTGCATCCGGTGAGTTTGTGTATTTCACGGATGGTTTTGGGATCCGCATGTCGAAGCACCGTTTTCACCTTGGTAGGATTGGCTTTCGGGCCTTCTTGAAAACCCAAGATCCCGTAAATTTACCGTCTTCACCACGAATGTGCACTGGGATTGAGCTTGAGGTTGGCCGACCGAGGAGTGAAGAATAATTTCAAGGTCGATGGCGCAGCTTCTCGCCTTTTTGCTTTTGACTACTATATCGCCGACATAGACCTCAACAATTTCTCCTATGTGATCCTTGAAGATCGCGTCCACCATTCTTTGGTAGGTAGCTCAGCGTTTTTGAATCGAAAGGCATCTTCCGGTGGCAAAGACACCGTCGAAATGAACGCTGTTTTGGGGCGTCTTCCGCTCATCAAGACTTGGTGGTATCCTTGTATAAATCCGAGGCCGAAGATCTCATGCCCCACCAATGCTTCTACCTTCTTGTCGATGTCGGGAGGGTATGATCCTTTGGGCGGTGTTTATTGAGGTCGGTATAGTCGACACATGCGCCGTCCCTCCCGGCTTTCGAACTACAACGGATTAGCCATCCAAGTTGGGTATTTAACCTCGTCGAGTTTTAGCCTCACAGGTTGGGTTACCTCGTCTCTTATGACTGCCATTCGCTGGCGAAACTTCTCTTCTCACGAACTGGTTTAGTAGCCGGATCGATGTTGAGACGATGAGTTATGAGCTCGGCGAGACCCCAACATATCCAATGGAGACCATGCAAATACATCTCTATATTCCCTTAGAAGTCGCATGACTGTTGGCGAATATTGGTGAACCTTGGTACCAACCTTGACAACTTTGGAAGGGTCGTCGTCATAGTGAAGATTCTCGGTCGGATCATCCAGGGTGGCAACTTGGAGGTTCTGTAATTGCTAGGCACGAGGTAAGGCCGCATCTTGGTTGAGACTCGTAGGCATTCTTTAGGCCGCCGTTTGGTCACCCCGAATGCTTAACACTCCACGGGGTGGGTATCTTAATGGTGAGGTGGTACACGGAGCAGACGGCTCTGGTTGCATCTGACAATCTCTTCCTGGATAATGTTGTATGGAGGGAGCTCGGACCGGAAAAATTGAATGGCCTTGGTAACCACCGGGGCGCGCCTACGGAACCGGAAGGTAATGACACCTTCGGGTTGAACCGCCTCTTGAGTAAAGCTCCATGGCCCGAAGGTGCGGTGTACACTGAATTCCTCCGACATCAAGTTTATCCAGCAACTCGGAATATGATGCTAACGAGGCTCCGATGTCAATGTAGACCCGATGTACATTCTTGTTACCCACCACGGCTTGTATTGTAATGGCATCCCGGTGAGGCATGATCTTGGACTTGGGTCGTCTTTGGAGAACACGATGTTCTCTCCATCCCGAGTCGCTTGTTTTTCGGCTCCTCGGGGTCGGCCTTGAGCTTCATTTCTAGCGGCGACCTCGTCGTACTAACCGGCGATCCGGTTATAGCATAGACCTGCTCCATTGCATTGGGACCTTCGTCCTCGCCATCTTCGGTCGGTGGCGTTGAGGTCGGTCCGCATTATTACCACCTCCATTTTTCCTCTCGCTTTTATTTCCCGACCACAGTCGGCCGATGTATTCTTGGCTTCCTTCCTTGACGAGCTCGTCAACTGTGAGCTCAGGACTTGCAATCTTCCGTATCGTGACCGTACCCACGGTGGTAGTCACAATACTTTCCGTTGACTTTTTTGGATCCTCCTTTCATAGGAGGAGGTTTTGAAAGAGCTCGATGTGAAGCTCAAATATTTCCGCCCGGATTTGAATAGAGCGCTCATTATTACCGGGGTTTGGCCGAGGTCCCAAATTGATTCTCATCGCCCTTTTATTCTTTCGAGCGCACTTCTGTTCGGACCTCGGCCCCGATCCTCCGCTTCCTTCTCTCGATCCACCGCTCATCCTGATCTCTCTCTTCCGTCCGACTCATCCCTTTGACAAAGTTGTCAACCAAAGTCCAAAGACGACTAGCCGTCTTCGTCATTGTGGTGATCTCTTTATTGAGCTCGGTCGGATCCCATTCTTGAATCGTTGATGATGTAGAGATCGTTACTCTCATCTATTTTAAAGGATTCCATGATGAATCACGAGACGAAATTCGACATTGTTTAGTCCGCCCTTGGCGGATTGTAGCGATCGGATGAAGGTTGTTGGGCGGCATCTTTTGGTAAAAGCGCCATTTGAACCGATCCATGAGGTCTTTGAAGCAATGGATGCTTGTTCGGCGGCGAGGTGAACCAACGTCGGCGTTGGAGATCGACACTCGGGAAAGACCTTACACATATGGAAATCTTCCATCCCTTGATTCGCTATGTTGGTGGTATAGGCAAATAGGAAGTCGGAAGGATCTCCAAGCCATCGTGTGCGGCAATATTCGAGCCCCATCGATCGTGGCAAGGTGTATCCGAATCTCCCTTGAAAATGAGAGATAATTCGTCCGTGTCGGTCGAATCCGGGAGTCGTTACCATCCTCTCCGGGAGTGGGAGATCGATAACGGCGTCTGTCGTCTCTTCGAGGGAGTTCGACTGTCTTTCCTCCTTCTTTCCCATCCATTCACATGGGTATCACGTCGGGTGGAGAACGGCTCCGCGGAGGTGCGAGGCGAATGAACCCTAGTATCGGGCGATCATTATCTTGCGGTGAGCGTTGATTATTTCGGAGAGTGGCGACCTCGATTGCTGTAATCACCACCGGGCACTCTTGAGGGCCCGCCCGCTTGTCCTCCGATTGAGGAAACTCGGAATTGATTAAGGTTGGCGTTGAGGAACTGGACACCGCCGACCGAGGACCTCGTGGGAGCGGTGAACCTCCTGCTCACCGCATCTTGGTCGGCATCTTCCTCTTCGTTGGGACGGCGATCCCGAGGTGTATGGAAGCATTCTCCATGTAACCCTCGTGTGTGACCGCTGGTGGCGTCCGCAATCCCTTTCCCGGCGTTGCGTGACCACTGATCGTCCTCCCGCGGTTGTTACCGACATCGCCGGCGATTAGCGTTTGCACGTGTCCTTGCCATTAGATTGTAGAAAACACGACTTTTGTTCAAAATGTTCCCACGACGGCGCCAATGATAAATCTAGTTTGCGAGATTTATGAAAACGATAAAGAACACGAGAGACTTTTACGTGGTTCGATCAAGAATAAGATCTACGTCCACGGAGGAGATGATCCTCGAAATGTTTACTATAATCGGATTACGACAAGTATTTCCAAGAGCTCTAGTATTGATAATTTGCTAACCCTTTTACCTTCAATCTAACTCCTATTTATACATAAACGTAAACCTTATCTTGAATCCTTGATTGGGGACCATGATCTCCACCATAATTGCCCATGATTTCCACCGTATTACCCATGATTTCTACCGTTACCTCATTATCGCGTCCTTGACTCCGCCTTTAATTAGCGTTTGGGGACCATCATTCAGCGTAACCGAGTAGGCAACATTAGGTTAAGCCCACTCGTTTGGGCTCGCTATTGGGCCTGAGAGGTTGGGCCATATCCTATCACCGACAACTCTCATCGCATTCCTTGTACTCGCACTATTTTATTATAGTCTATATATTTGATTTGATATAAAATATTAATTATAGTTTGTAAGACCAATTAAATATACAAGTAGATCCCAATTAGTACATATTTTTTACTTTTATCATGAGCTATTGATTTGGCCTAATTAATATCCGAATTATAAAATATTATGTTAATCAATCCTCATAAAAATATTTGATACATGAAAGATGAAAAGATCATCATGAATTTAAGGTGACAATACATGTGTAGAAATATTTCTTCAAAATACTACATAAACTCAATCTTATTTGTTTCTCTAATTTTCAATCTCAAAATAAATAAAAAATAATTCATAAAAATCACATATTTTTACATCAAGCCAAGTCATATTTACAAAGATCTTATTTAGCTTTTAGGTACTGAAAAATCTGTCTAATGACAGATTCACATAATTCGTGTAATTTGGATATTAATTAATTAATATACATATTTTAGAAATGATAGTTTAAAATATATTTGAGCAGCTTTTACTAAACATATTTAGTTTACCCATAAATAATAATTCACATAACTCGATTACGAGAGAAAACAACATGCAATAGTACCTTTTCACGTTAGCCCACTGAATTATGAAGTATCATTAGTGGGATTGTAAATCACAAATAGGGACGTCAATTTATCCAAATTAAAATTAATAAATAAGTATGGATTTTGATTTTAAAATCGACCTATTTGATATCGGACTCTGACCATCAACTATAGGTCTGAACTCTGAAGCAGTCCGAGTTTGGAAACGGAACCATTGCTTTAGAATTTAATGGATTATGAGTGATTTCGGATCGAAATGGGTAAAACCGATTTATTGACAAGCATACTTAAGTTTAGGTTTGTCAATAGACATGTTTTACTCAGACCAGAACCAATAAATAAAAATCGATTTCGGATCTAGAATTAGAATCGGACCGGACCATCAAACTATGAGTCCGAGCCTGAAAGGAATTTGGAGCTGAAACTGTTGTTTTAAATTTTAATAGACTATGAGCAATTATGGATCGATACCTATCGATATTCCTAATCACAAATATTGAACTGGAACATGGTATTAGATTTTGTAAAGTCTATTATGCCATCAATTTTCAGGTAGAATAATAGTTGCAATCACAGGAATATTGGCCATACAACTTCCTTAGAGCCAAAAATCAATAGTAATTTTATAAGCATGCGCTGTAATATATGGGGCCACATAGAGCGGCATATAACTCAATATATTTTCAGATGAGGCAAAACCCAGTAATCATAAACTAGCTAGTTTGCGTCTCCTGATGTGCAATGTATCTAGCAGTTTTTGCTCGTTAAACATATTTATTTATTTAATATATATACTGTAGCAGACGCATGCACACGCACACAGCACAGTGTACGTGTTATTCCCTATATTCCCAAAACAACTGTTATTAAATGCATTGTCTAACAGTTAAAACCGATCATAAAATTGGCTATATACGCGTATTATTTAAGCCTAAATAACAAGCGTAAAGATGAAAACATATGTATGTATATAAGTATTATTTTAGCAACTCGATTGCTAAAATTCAAAAACATATAAAATATCTCAAATTATAATAAACGCGTACGTAAAGGTGAAGACATATGTATGATACCACAAATTAGAGCATAAACCTAACAAAAACATACGAAAATTGATTATCCATCGATTAGAACAGATTCTCTAAACTACGATAAATTAATTGCATATTAGTGTAAACTAATCGATAATACGTGATTACTCGACCTCCATAATTTTATCTCCAGAAAATTGAGAAGAATCGGCTGAAAAGGAGAAAAGGATGTATATATATATATATATATAAGAGTTTTTACTGCGTAAGAAATTTGAAAAATAAAAGAAGTGAGTTGAAAATTAAAAATAAAAGTAGATTCGTTTATATCATATACCAAATGAAATTACTATTATGCTCTTATTACAGTGTATTTAAATGGGTTAAAATCAATGGCGGAGCCACACTGGGGCCTGGGGGCTCAAGGGCCCCCCAATTTTTTTTGAAAAACTATTTATATATTTGATATGTAAAATATTTTAAGAAATCGTATGTAGTCTGATGGTTAATTCCTTCTCTATGTTATTGGAGGTCCTGAGTTCGAGACCTCTTGGCTTCTTTTCTCTCTTCCATTCCTTCTTTTTTTCTCTTCAGCGTTTCTTTTCTTTTTTCTCTTTCTCTCTTCCTTTTTTTCCTCCCTTTCTTTTCTCTTTTTATTTCCTTCTTTTTTTCTTTCTTTCCTTCCTTTTTTTCTCTTCAGCGTTTCTTTTCTCTTTTTTTTTTCTCTCCTCCCTTTCTTTCTTTTCTTCTTTTTTTTCCTCTTCTATTTCTTTCTTTTTGTGCCTTTTTTTTTCTCTCTCCATTCTATTTTTTCTCTTTATTTTGGGATCTTTTTTCATTTTTTTGTTTCTTATATAATTTATTTTATATTGATAAAATAAAATATGTATATAAATAATAACACTATATATGTGAATTAACTCTTAGCTAAACATGTGTGCTCTCTCTATAGATATTTAACATTTAATAGCTAAATCTATTGTAGTCTAATAGGTTATGATTTTCATCTCTCATTTAGGAGATCTTGGTTCAATACCTCTTAGCTACATATTTTCTTTTTATTTTCCTATACTTATTTTCCTTTATATTTCTTTCATTTTTCATTATAATAAACTCATTATATTATTTAAATTATTATTATTTTAAAACTTTATTTTAAAATTTTATTTTATTATCTTTTAAAATTATTATTAATTGGGCCCCCCAATAAATATTTTCTGGCTCCGCCACTGGTTAAAATCAAGGACAAATCTATACCATATGACTATTAATGACTAATGAGATTGAATATTACATATTATATATATATATATATAATATTATCATGCCAACGTGGTAACCGTACAAATTAATGTTTCCGTTGTGAAAGTTGATGCATCTACCAAAAAAAGTTATTGTACCCAAAAAAAAAGCCCTTCATGAAATTCGAACTCGGGTGATGCATTTACTGAAGATCTTCGTGATCAAATGGTGTGTGTATATATATATATATATATATATAGAGTTAGGTTCAAATGAGAACCACTTTTATCCTAAAAATTAAGAACCAAATAAATTCACAATGAAAGTTGATGAATCCATTGAGAAAATTACTGAATTTAAAAATTCAAAATTTTTCACCTGGGTTCGAATCCCATGAGGCGAAAATTCCATTTTTGGATTCAAGTAACATATATATATATATATATATATATATATATATATATAGTTTAGTTCAAATAAGAACCATTCTTATCCTAAAACTAAGAACCAAATGAATTAGTTATGAAAGTTGATGAATCCGTTGAGAAAGTTAATGAATTCAAAATTGAAATTTTTCACTTGGTTCGAATCCCATGAGGGCAAAAATTCTATTTTTGGATTCGATAATTTTCCAATGGATTCATCAACTTTCACCGTGAATTCATCAATTTTTGGTTCTCACGCTCTCACAATAAAATGGTTCTCACGTTAACCCTCCCCTATATATATATAAGATAATTATGAATAATTTTATTTAAAAATTGTTAAAATTATGAAAACAATATCTGTTTTTATTATATATAAATATATTATTCTATTTATAATTTTTATGTATGTTGCATATGACTTAGTTCTGAAAAAAAAAGGAAATAAAGTTAGATGTAAACGGGGTTAATTCACATGCTACGCACTCACGGCCTGCAGATATATTTTGGTACCAATCTCGCATAGGTACGCAATAATACAATAAATTAGGATATCATAATGTACATATTTCATATAGTAATATGTAGTAGATAATTCGATAAAAAAAATCAATTTGCAATAGCTTAAGGCCTTGCCCCACTGTAAGAGGTTTAAATTAACTTAATTTTAATAGTTAAACTGATATTCTGTTGAGGTACTAAAGTAACGGTTGGGAAAAGCTTTTTACTAACGAGTAACGATTTTACCTGTCGACACAATCCCAGTTTGAAGTTTTATACCATTATGAAATTGTATTTCCTTAATCTTCGAAAATATTTTTCAGAGACTTACTAATCCCTCGTCTTTATTCGTGGGTTCAGTTTGATGACCCAATAATTAAGTCAGAATATCGGGTTGTTATAATATGTATCAAATGTCAATACTATATTTTGGGCCATAATATCGAGAGTTTTCATTAATTACAAGCTTGTATAAAATGATTATGGCGCTCCCTGGTGATACTTTTGGTGATAAATTACTATTTTTATGTCATTATTCTTGAACAACATTTTATACTAATAAAAAGATAATCCGCACAATTTTTGTAGAACTAGAATATTAATATTACTATTGATCATTCCAAATATACTGACTCTTAATTAATTGAACTAAGTCGATTGAATAACTATTATTATTAATAATACCAATGCTTTAGGTAATTCAGTAATAATATTTTTTTGGTAAAAGTGATTGCTTCAAACAACGAACGAATTTTAATCCTATCTCAACGCAGATGATGAAACGTTGCATGAATGTCTTTTTATGATCCATGTTTAATCCTTTTCAAATTTTCATTGTAATAAGCTTGTTTTGCTTCACGACATAGAAAACATACTCCATCCATCCCTCAATTTTCTTCATAATATTTTTTTGGTATGTTTCCCAAACTTCTTTCTATTCCATTTATGAAAACTATCTTAAAAATATTATATACTTATTACCCTTATCAATACCCTTTGTTTACATCTTTTTACCACTAAGTCTTATCATTAACAATACTACTTATTTAAACCGTTTATCACTCATAGTCCAACATTAATTAATTTAACACTATATTAATATGAGACTCTTATTTCACTCACGTACACTTAATATTTTTTATTAAAACTCATACTGGAGATTCTCAGAAAAAAATTGGAACCGGAGGGAGTAATAAAAAAAAGTACTTATAGTAAAATATTCAAAAACTTACATCGTTACATGCATGCACTACTCCTAAAAAGAGCTAGGGAAAATTAGCATAAGCACATTCAAATCTTATACAGGATTGGGTTATGAACCTTATTAATTAATACAAGAGGCGTGTAGTTAAATCTATCCTAATATTTACTCATCTACATATTTCTATATACTTCACATAATCCACAAGTAAAATTAGTCTAGTGTAGTTTGGCCGACAAAGGAGCAGAAGGAATGTTGTCGTTTAGCGCGGCGGCACGTGGTGAGTACGTAGGGGTGCATGTGGAAGCCGCTCGTAGGTATGGTCATAAATGAGTCAATCTATTTGTGAGTTATTCGAGTTCGACTTAATAAAAGTTCGTTCGAGTTTGTTTAGTGAAACTCGTTAGTTAAATAAACCAAGCTTGAATATGATAGTATTAGGTTTGTTAACTGATTTATTTTGAAATATAAAATTATTAACTAGATATAATTAGTAATTATTGTGTTAAATATCTAATTATTCTTATTTGTTTTAAAAATCAAAAATATATTGTGTTATCGTGGATAAAATAATTTATTTTTAAAATAAAATAATCATATTTTAAATATATATCTAAATTTAGAAAGTTTATTTGAGTTCGATTAAAGCTCGAATAAGCTCGATATATTCGATAAATAAAACTTGAGAATCGGCTCAATACTAAACAAATCAAACTTGAACACGATAATGTTCGACTCGATTCGATTCGATTATACCCGTATTCATGTGACACTTGAGCGTGTCCGGTGGCACATGCGCATCTGCCCATTTAACTTTCTCTTATCTTGCACATGCGGCAAACTTCACGCCACCATCCTAATATCTCCATCTCATCTCATGTATTCTTGCATCACATTAATTATAGTTTGTATTGGAATTTCTATGTGTTAAAAATGAAAGTAACTTGTTTTATATTGATTTTGTGATCAAAGTGAGAAGCTTCTTAATGCTATTTAAAAAGTATAAAGTTTTTTGTTATAAGTGCACCAATTACTATATTGTAGTCTTATGATTCATATAATTTAAATTACTTTATTAGTTTTTTCTTGTGAGAATCTTGATAAAATGGTAAGAGTTTGTCAAATGCTTGTAATAATGTAGAGGGGTCGAGAGAGAATGTATACTATGTAATTATAGAAATTTATCATATAATGAATTTTCTTCTGTGGGCTATGGTTTTTCTTCTATTTTGGAGTTTTCCACGTTAAATTCTTATGTTAAGATTGTTGTTTTTCTCTCATATTTTTTGTTTATTTCCTAAGTATGAATGGAGACCTGATGTCCCACCAGTTTGAAATTTTTATTGAGCTTATATATAAATGTTTTATATTCTCAATACTCATGTGTGACATCACACACTGTGTTGTGTGAGCCTTAACCAACAAAAGATAATAAATTTTAAAACATACATATATAAAAAGTAGAACTTTGGGTGGATGGAAATTTGGAATCCGAACCAAATCGATAGAACAAGATTGGGTTTCGGGAAATACTCACCGAACTGAAATTAATAGAGCTTTAAAATATGAAATTAATCAGAATGATATGATTTGGTCCTTTTTTTTTGGCTAAACCCTGAATGTGCGCTTTTAATGATGGCTTCAGTTTATTGATTTGTCTTCGTTGGATTTGTAGTCAATTTTTAAAAAATTGAACCTAGAATTTCAAATTCAAACTAAGGGTTTTTAATTTGAGATTGTTTCCTACTTAAGTTTTCAAAAATTGAAAATGGGTCTTACAGTTCTCCAAAAATCATAATATATTCTTATAAATTAATGCCTTCTTGAAACTGAATCTATAATCACTTGTGCCTCTTATATGTCAGCAGTACATGGAAAATGAATTTTGCCACACCTGATCTTGTTTACCAGAAAAAGTTGACAATATCCAAGTTGCAAAAATTGAAAGATGGTGTTTCCATTGGCGAGAATTAAAAGTCATGCATATTAATGTTAGTAATATTTGCACAGTCAATACTTATTTCAAATTTGTTTTAAATTTTTTCAAGTATATATAATGCTTAATTTTGAATCTAAGTATATATAAATCATAATGCTTAATCGTATAACTTGATTCATGATATATAAGAAATAGCATCATCGCAAACGACAAGTTTACATTGTGAATAGAAATATAATAGTATAAGTTAATTTATTGATCAAGTGATAGAGTAGTTAATGCATAAGACCAAAAGTCTCAAATTCGAGTCCATGGTGATACGATCTTTAATTTTTTTGCTAATTAACAAAAAACAGAGTAAAAATATAAGTTTTAAGAACCTGAAAGTTGGCTGAAAAATAAAGTGTGAAAAAGAAAGTTCGTCACTTGACAATAAATTTGGCTGCAGTAATTAAGTAGCTCCATATTTCATATTCATTAATTTAGTGGAGATAATTTGGTAAAGGAGTCGAAGTGGATAGTGTAATTTACCAAATGATTTGTCAATAAACTTTCATACCCTCCAAAAATATTTGGCTATAAAATCGCCAAACTTTCATGTTCAACTGAAAGCTCCAACTTTGAAATGAGTTTGATTTAATAGTTAAGAATAGTCATCAGTGCTTTGGGATGAATTAATATGCTTCCACATGAGGTATTTTTCGTTGAAATTAATTGAATTGATAGGTCGTCGTGGCATTCGAAACACTGTTGGTGTCCAATTTGGTAAATGGAAGACTGGTCAAATATAGCGAGTGTCTTGTGTATGGTGCTCTCTCTGTCACCTCAGATTCCAGTTCTAAATAGTATAATTATAAATATAGATATAAAGTCTTGTCAATAACTCGTTAAATTGTTTTATATAAGTTTTTGTGTGTATATAGATATAAAGTCTTGTTAGGTTATTTGATGGGCATGATCCATTAAAGTACTCATATCTGAATTCAGATACTAATGAATTTATTAATATTGATAGATATGATGAATATTGCTTAATGAACTTTCATATGTCGTATGATCTGATACAAATTTATTTGCTTGTATATTGATAGGATATGGCCCAACCTCTCGGCTATAACAATAGCGAGCCATCAAACGAAATTGAATTGAACCTAATTTATATATAAAATTTTACTTGCATATACCGAATGTCATCCCCAAACCCTAATTAAAGGCGGAGTCAAGGACACGATAATGAGGTAACGGTAGAAATCATGGCGAAGAGTATGGTGAAGATCATGGTCACCCTAGATAGGAAGATCATGAGCCCGCCAATCAAGGGATTCATGATAAGGTTTACGTTTATGTATAAATAGGAGTTAGATTGAAGGTAAAGGGTTAGCAAATTAGCAATACTAGAGCTTTGTTCAATACTAGAGCTTGAGATACTCATTGTAATCCGATTATAGTAAACATCTTGAGGATCATCTCCTCCGTGGACGTAGATCTTATTCTTGATCGAACCACGTAAAAGTCTCTCGTGTTTTTCATCGCTTTCATAAATCTCGCACACTAGATTTATCATATATTTATATGTACGTGTATATTCATCATATATGCGTATGCATATTTTATTTCTGATGGTTCTGGATTCATAACATTTTCTCTATTACAAAGAGAGATTTTATACGTCCCTTAGGGGACAGTCCAATGGTTAAGGTAGGTTCCTGTGGTCGAGAGATCACAGGTTCGAACCCCATCAAACGCCTATATGGGTTTGAGCCTGTCACACCTAGTTTTCCAAATGTGGTTTACTTGTCCTATGTGGTTTGCAGGCTATTGCACAGAAACGTGAGGTTTATTCAGTGCGCACCTAAAGTAGCGATTGCGAGTTCTCCGTGATAAAAAAAAGAAGAAGAGATTTTATACGGCCCACCTTAACCACTTTGTATCAACTCAAGGAAAGCCGGTCGGTGTGTGTGTGTTGGCTAGTGGTAGAATGGTTAACTTGAAGGTCTCGGGTTCGAGGATTAAGTGACCAAAAAAAAAAAAAGGAAAGCCGGTCGGCTGAAGGACCACTTGGACCTTTCTAATAATGTATTATTATTATTATTACATTCTCCAAAAAGAACAGTATTATTCATGAATAATGATGAAGAGGAAAAGATATGCACATTTTTAGAAAGAATTAAAAAATCACAAAGATTCACAAACATTAACAACACACTGATCCTTTGTCCCTAAAATGGTGTTCCGCTATCTATCTTATGATAAACATAATTAAAAGGTATTTAAAGAAAATAAATTCAAAATTATAATATTTTAAATATAACTTAAAGAATGAAACGCGATTTTAGGACTGAAAACACATATAGCTAGAAAATTAAAAATATTGAAGGCAAAAATTTGGGTGGCAAACAGAAAGAGAGATTTCAGACCAAAAGCTAATGCATAATCTTCAAATGAGTCGCTCAAATGTCAATTCTGGACCTTTTTTGAGTATTTCACATAATCATTGGAAACGCAAACAATTACTTACTCACCATGGTGTGAAAGTGAAATTTGAAAGGTGATTCATAATAGTTTTGCGCGCACATACATACCTACCTTTTCCTAGTCAATGATGCTAAGTAATTTTATTACCAAAAAAATTACTCCATGACTATGATAAATGTATCATAATTATCTTATTCGGCATCCATGAAAAATATATCATTTTTTTAAGACGTTATTCCTTATTAATCAATCTAAAACCACTCATTATTTATCAAAAAATTATTACTACTGCTCACAACATAACACATGATAGAATCATTTCTTCACTCAAACAACATTCACCAATAATTTTATTAAATTTCGTATTATCTACAAATGATACATTTATTGTGGACGAGAGGAGTATGTGTTATTTATGTGTATGAATCGAGTAAATTCTATTTTATGTGTAGTAGAAAACTTCACAAGTACAACAATCTTGATTTTAAAATGTGGGTGGAATTTAAACTCATAACTCATGACATTAGTCATGATTTTAAGAGGTGGATTCATGTGAGAAGGTCTGCATATGTGGATAGTGACATAATATTTCAGTGTAAATAATAATTTCTAGTCACATGATAAAACATAAATTATATGTATTTGTCAATAAATAATATTTTTCTTCAGTATAATGAAAATTTTCTATAAAATAATTGATACTTTTGGATGTCTGGATGCACATTCTGATATGAGTTTTTGTGATACTTTAAATATTAAAATATACATATTGCACATTTGAGGAAAAAAATGCATATTGCATTAAAAAAGTGTAACATTAACTATACTATAAGTGACATTTTAGGGCTCATTCAGTCATTTGTCTTAGGATTCATATATGATCGCATTGGTTCTCAACTTCTAAGGTGATGGCTGGTATGTAGGAATGAAATTGGATAGGAATGGAATGAACTTTGGAATGGAATGATGATAGGAATGGAATGAAATTAAATATGTGATTCTTATACTGGTATATACAAGGAATGAACGAATATGAATGAAATAAAATAAATAAAATAATTATGATTTTATAATTTATGTTATTATTATCGTAATAAGTAATAACAATAATAATAATAATTAGTATTAATATTTAGGAATATTATTAATACTAATAATAATATCAATAATAATAATTAATTATTATTACTAATTAATAATAATTATTATTAGTTAGGAATATTATTACTATTATTATTAATAATAATATTATTCTAATATAATTACTTAGGAATATTATTTTAATATTATTACTTAGGAATATTATTATTATTATTATTATTATTATTTTAATATAATTATTTATTGTATTAATTATTATTTATTATGTTAATATTATTAATTACTATAATTTTTATCACTATTATTATATTATAATTATTTATTATTAATAACTACTATTTATTTATTATCATAATTAATTAATTAATAATAATATTTTAAAATAATCTTTATTGGTATTAATTATTATTTTTATGTCAATATTATTATTAATTTCTAATAGTATTTATTATTATTATTATTATTATTTATTGTATTTATTGTTATTTATTATGTTAATATTATTAATAACTATATTTTTATCACTATTATTATATTAAATTATTTATTATTAATAACTACTATTTATTTATTATCATAAATATTATTATTATTATTAATTTTACTAGATAAAAAATAAATAAAAATAATTTTTCAGAATAAATAAATAAATTTGGCTAATCTCATATTCATGGTAATAGCTAATACCATGGGGGAGGGGAGAAATGGCTAATCCCATGTTCATGGTAATAAGCATTCCTTCGGGAATGATGATTCCTGACGTAAAAATCTTACCAGCCATCGGAATGGGAATGGACGCAGGAATCACCATTTCATTCCTGCATACCAACCATCCCCTAAGCGTGTTAGGCCCAATAAAATATTAGTTTTATATACTTCAACACGCTATGTTGTTTAGCTCAAATGCTAGGAATTGGAATCTTAGACTTATAGTTAGACTTTTGAATATAATAATAGTATATATATAGAGAGAGGAGATAAAATAAGATCATGAACTATTATTTTATATTAAAATAAATAAATCTTTATATATATATATATATATATATATATAGTGAGTTGTTATCGTGTGGATATTCCTTATAGTGTAAATATGAGGACAAATATCAACCATCAATTCACAAATTATGACGTAGATACATAAATGCACAATTATATGCTGAAATGTACATATAACTATTCAGATGCATACTTAAAAATAACAATCTAATGGACATGATTTGTTCTTATTTATGTATATTAATAATTATACGTACATGAACTAATTCCTATATATATTACATTGCTAAATTATCCTTTAAATTAAAATGAATAAGGATATTATATATATATATATATATATATATATATATATATATATATATATATATATATATCAAAATTTGTAAAAAGTATACACATATAATAGTAATAGATTCTACACAAACAGATTTAAGGAGCTAGGAACACGAAGAATTTGGATTGATACGGTAAGGATTTAACTTGTTAATTATAGTCTTCTATTTATCTAAAGAATTTGTTCTAAAAAAATATCTAAAGAATTTATCATTTCTTAGTTTGAAGCAAATTATAAAACTGTCATAGGAATTAATTCTAATCACCACGCTAGCTGTATGGTTATTTCAGCGAAGAAAGTCTGGGGTGTATTATTAAAGTGATGATGTTTAACCTAAACGGCTATGATCATATGCCAAGTGAAATCTTATTTTGCTCCAACATCAAAATAAACAATCCTATAAACAGAGCTGGAAGCATTGAAATTTATGACTTGTTTTATTCACCCACAAAATTATTCTACAAATATTCTCGAATTTTTTAATTGATAGATCTTCACGGTCATATATTATGTTTTGGCATAATTCAGCAACTTATGGAAACTATGTTTTGCAATTCAAATTGATGGAGAAGCCTTTTCTTTTGGGGGATAAAAAATAATTTAATTTATTGATGATCGAATGATATTTTTAAGTTTGTCGAATGAAAAGAATATGGAATTGGAAAGGTAGAACTCGAAACATACATATATTAACTATCAATAGACAACAAGAAAGATGATTACTATCAATTCATGATATGAATGACTGAAATTATCAATTCAAGGTCTAGACTCTAGAGGGTGTTTGATTTAGCTTATAAGCTTCTTAAAATAATGTATAAGTTGTTTAGCAACAATCAATTACAAAAATAGCCCCACTATGATATGTTATTTCTTACATATACTCTTCCAATTTCATATTTATTAAATTTCTATTTCTAATTCACAATTATCTCTCTAACTTATAAGTTCAATTATTCAAACACTTTAACTAACTTATAAATTCTTGAAACATTACATCTTATATAAACTGTTGGAGCTTATAAACTCTTCTAAATAAGCTTAGTCAAACACCCTCTAGCTCCAGCCTTTCTCCAATTGAGAGTTTTCATCTTTCGTGTCCTCGAATATAGCTAACATGTATTCGATTCTAAATCGATAAAATTCCAATAACTGTTTACAAGTAATTAGCGCAACGTAAGTTTTACTTTTTGATCTTGCCGGTAATCATATTAACATATTATCCTTGGTTTGTGGGGTTCTAATGTCACAAAACGTTTTGAACATACACTGATCGAAATCATTAAAATTTATCTAATCATTTTGTAGATCGAAGTATTCCATTTGGTGAATTCGTGAGTGACTACATTAAAGTTCGAAAATATATTGGTCTGCTAGTCATAATCATATAATTAATATGATTAGTGGGCCGAAAACTTACAAACTGATGATGATGATGATGCATAATTATGAGAGTTATAATGATATAACTTGCAATATAATTCCAGGAAAATTCGATTGTGGGATTTAATTTGATGTTGTTATTCGATGTTTACGGGTCATCATAGGCAACACATATATTCATCTACAAATATATTACAAATGTGAATTAATTTGTGATGAAATAGTCGACATTATGAAGGTAAACAAAAAAAAACAAAAACAAAAACCTAAACCCAAAGAATCAAATTCTAATTTGTGAAGGGAAACAAATAACAAAAACTTAAACCCAAAGAATCATATTCGTTAGTACACTATGGGGTGTTTGGCTAAGCTTATTTTAGATAGCTTATAAGTTCCAAGAGCTTATAAGAGGTAATGTCTCAAGTGCTTATAAGTTATTAAAGTGTTTGGATAATTGATCTTATAAGCTAGAGAGAGAATCGTGAGTTAGAGAGATAAAATTGACGAAATGTGAAGTTGATAGTGTATATGTAGCAAATAACGAACTATAATAAGGTTATTTTGGTAAATTCATGTTTGCTTATAAATTTATGAAAAAAATAAGTTAGGGTTGACCAACTTATTTTTAGGGAACTTATAAGCTCAAGCTGTTGGAGCTTATTTTCACAACTTATAATCTGTTTTGGAGCTTATTTTGCCAAACACTTTGCAACAGCTTATAAGCTCATAAACAGTTTATAAGCTGTTTTAAAGAGCTTATAAACTCAGCCAAACATCCTCTATGTCTAGTATGAGTGCTCACAATTTAAAAAGTAAAGACTTGTTTCCTAACACCAAACCTCTGTAAATTTTAATTATTGTGCGGCTACTATTGTAGAATCAGATAATTTTGTACTGATAGACGAAGCATGGATAACTGTTGTAAAGTTTCATTATGCGGCCACACATTACTTTGTGTGGCGCCATACATTTCTGAAAGAGATTATATATATTTTCCATAAAATAATAATTTGTTCACAAATTTTTTTAATTCACAAAAGTATGGCTAAATTGATATCTTTTAAAAAGAATTTGTTAAAATAAGTTTTGGCTTTTTGGTTATTATGCCCACAGGGAAGCTAATCGAATACCAAAATTACTGTTATTTCACAAGATATAATGGTTTGAAGTCTAATTTCTCATCATGACTTCTAGATATTGTACATTCTGATTTAAAACAATAAATTATATCTGTAATACCCGCTTTTCTCGATAGAATTTTCGAAATTTTGAACTTAGACTTCGTTAAGTCGATTCGTGCTCAAAGATGAAAGAATTTTTTTAAATTCCAACAAAAGAATTTATTTCATTAAATATTCAAATGATTTCGAGAATGATTATATATAATAAGATAATCGAATATGATTTATATATATATATATATATATATATATATATATATATATATATTTTATAAATCATTATATTAATAATTTTATGCTAATGTTTAATTATTAATTCGTAATCTTTAAGATCGGAATTTGAACCCGTAAGAATAATTTGTTTAATGGGTTTAATTGAAAAAGCCCAAAAGGAGAAGCCCATGGGCAACCCAAACCCTACACTATATAAACTTCACCTCTTCCAAATTTTGAACCCTAGCCTCCATTTTTACAAATTCACAATCCTCTCATTTTCCTGCAGCCCCCAACAAGAGAACACAAAGGTTTAAACTTGAATCTAGCATTCTTTGAATATGTATATGTACGCTTGTGTGTGTATCATCGTGTATATGTAATGTGTGTGTTGTTGTTTACGTTTGTTGTGGCGATGAGAGAGGAGAGACGACGACAAGGCGTGATGGCTCCGCCACCGCGTTTGGCCGAGAAGAGAGGAGGGCGGCGGCGAGGTGAGGAGAGAGGTCAAAGGTCGTGTGTGTGTGTCGCGTCGTCGTGTGTGTGTTGTCATGTGTATGCGTGTGAGTGTACAATGAGAAGGAAGAGGCGACGGTGGTCGGTCGGCGAAGGTCGCCGAATGCGGCGTCCGCGCAGCGCTGCTGCTGTCGTGAGTGTGTGTAGCGTTATCGCGTGTGTGTATGTGCATCACGTGTGCGTGTGCGTGTGTGGCGGCAGAGAAGCGAGAGAGGCTATGGCGGTCACGGCGGCAAGAACGCCGACCGCGACTTGATCGGCCGGAGATGGCAATGTGGTGTGTCGCGGGTGTGTGCGTCGCGCGTGCGTGAGTGATCGAGAGAGAGACATGAGAAGAGAAATAAACAAAAAAAAAAGAGGAAAAATGAGGTCGTCGAATTTCCGCGTGACATATGGCACCGGAAAGCGGCCGGAAAGTGGAAAGAAATTAGGTTTAGGGTTTGAGAATTTAATGGTGGGTTTTGTTTATTCTAATTCATGATTTGGGCTGTTTTCTTTTTAAAATAATTGCTAATGGGCCATATAAATTAAATGGGCTGATTTATAATTCAAAATGTGTTGGGCTCTTCATTTTAAATGATTGGGCGAGAATAATTTTGTGAGTTGGGTTGGGCTGATCCTATTTTATTTAATGTATTGGGTTTGTTCTTTTATTTAAATCTAATGGGTTGAAGTGTTTTAATTCGGACCGAATATAATAAGGTTATGGGCTTGCCGTTTTGGGCCGAGAAGTAAAAGAAAATGGGCTTGACTTTGGGCTGAGAAATTAAATTTAAGTTGGGCCCTTGTTTTAAATTGAATGGGCTGATTCTTTTATTTAATGTCATTAGAATAATATGAAAGATGGGTGACCTTATTTAAATATTGGGTTGATCTCTAGTGAATTAAATAAAATGTGGGCTTAGATTTAAATAATAATTGGACTTTGATTTAATTATTGTTTGAGCTTTAGTTTAATTAATGACTTGACTTACTTTAATTAATTAAATCTTTGGACTTAATTAATTAAATAAATAAGGTTTAACTTGAGACTTTATTAATTAAATTATATTAAGTCTAATTAAATAAATAATTAACTTAGACTTAAGTATAAGTTTAAATTATTTAATTATGGTATGCTAATTAATTAATTAATTAATTACTATTAAGTTTAATTAATTAATTGATTAAGTTAAGGTTAAGTCCAAGTTTAAGTTACTTTAATTTATGATCATGACCTATTAAATTAATGTAATTAATTTCTTTTAATAAAATTAATTAAGTTAGAACATTTAATAAATTAAATTATGTTAGACAAGTGCATAATTTGATAATTTATATTATGTGTTATATTAAGTGAGAGTCCTTAATATATATATATATGATTTTAATATGCAGTTTAATTGCATTATACTTTTGTAAAAAGTATTTAACAAAAGAAGATTATGAAATTAAATTGTTTTTAAACGAAAAGTCGAGCAAGGGTATTGTTGGTGCCTTAGCCGATATAAATTAGTTTTCAAATTTAATTATATTTTGAAAACTCGGGCTTAACGAATCATAAGCTAATATCCTACTCTACTTGAGCTTAAGGCTAGCTTTTCGAGACCTATTAAGATTAGTGCTTCTTGTAGGTTTTGTCGATCAAGGGGATTAGCGTTGCTTTCCCGAGAAGCGTACCATAGTGATTTCCTCAGGCTTTGTCCTATCGAGGTGAGCTTTTCTTTTCTTATCCTCAAGGATAAAATGCTTTATTTATGATGCTTTCTTCGAAATGAAAAGTATTTATTTATGATGTTTTCTCTTTTGAGAAATGATGTTATGAAATTACCTGTCCAAAATGTTTATGTTTTTATGTATGTATCCTATCAATGTGTTGGTTCGCCGACAATGAATGATAATGAGGTTGTTGGGTCGCTCCCAATTCATGGAAAATCGAATTCGGATCATGTGCTTTATAGCCTGGATTAACGTGTACACTCAAGTTGACTGTGTGCTGTAAGTACAATTCACGGTCGGTCACAGCGACGTAGAGGGAGGCCTCCTTCTACGGCGTTCAAGAATCAGGATGATGTTATATGAGGAATGAAAGGATATGGATCATACATACAAAGAAAATGTCTGGCCAGACGATTTATGAAAATGCAAGAAAATATTTAGTAAGCACGAGTATTTCAAATAAAACCTCGTGGAGTTATCAAGGGCGATGTAATTCAATGAAAATATTTTCGCATGAGTCCACCGAGTGTATTCTTGTACTCACCGCATGTTTGTTTTAAATGTGCAGTTGAAATGGTGATGCGATGGAGCAGTGTTGAGCAATAGAATTCTTTTGTCGCTGAAAGTTAGTACCTTGAGTGCACATCGTCATATGTGTATTCACATGTTTTCCGCTGCAAGAATACTAAGTCATTTATATATTATGTTTGTCAAATCCTAATCTCTTGGAAATTCTAAGAAGTATTCCTTATATGTGTCTCACAATTTGATGTTCCATGTCCTTGTTACGTTTCTTAATTCCCGTTCCGAGTAATAGTCCCTGCTAATCCGTCCTTTGGAAAAGCGGGCCGTTACAATATCTTTCCCTAAAAAAATTTGAATGGGCTTTTTGACTAGTTTGATTCTATTTACAACTTTTTGCTCTCATCGCCCCCCAAATTAATATATATATAATTTAATTTTTGCTTTTATAATCACCCACTTAAAAAAACCTGTCAACATACAAAAAGGTGCATGTATACGTGGGCGCAGTGGCGGAGCCACAGCTTGTGATGGAGGGGCAATAACCCCACCTCAAAATTTGCTATTAATACCTTAGTATTAGAAAATATTATAATTTTATCAAAAGTTGTCTCACCAATTTTTTTTTAAAAATAGGGGCAAAATAAATTTTACTTTTGTTTCTTCAATACATATGTAATTGTGAAAGAGAATAAACTTAAAAGAGAGAATTAGAAATATGAAAGAGAGAATAAGACAAAATAAATTAAATTCTTTACTTTTTCTCAAACTAATCAGTAGTGTGTTCTTCAATTGAGATAATGACTTTAGATAACCAACTCCAGAATTATTTCAGGATGTGCATTCTTGTGAAGACTTTATCAATTTGAAAGGGATGAGAAGTCTTGCAAGAGAACTGGTGACGACAAAACGAGATATTGTATATCCGTTGATGTATAAGCTTATTAAGCTTGCACTTGTTTTACCTGTGGAAACTGCAACAGTGGAAAGAGCTTTTTTCGCCATGAATATTGTGAAAAATCGGCTTCGAAATAGGATGAGAGATCGTTGGGTGAATGATTGTTTGGTTACTTACATCGAGAATGAAATTTTTGATACAATGGATAATGAGTTGATATTACAATGCTTTCAGAATATGTGTAATCGTATGGAATTATCAGTAAAATATTTTATGATATAACTATTGCTCAATATATTTTGAGTTCTAAATATTTTGCCCCTATGTTCGGGGCTCGCTCCGCATCGCGCATGGGCGTAGGTTATCGAGTTCATTATTGATGTGGTAATGACACGTGTACATAAGTGTCAACACTTGTGTCATCATATTTGACTTTTATTTAAGTAACTATTATTACATTTTAATATTTTTAACCTTATAAACTTAATAAGATTTTCTTAACAATAATAAAACAATTTATCTTCTATTATATCTTTCAATCATCGTCTCCCATTTTCTTTCCAGAGTTCCATTTTCGTTTGCCATTGAAAAATAAGTTTTTTGATATATCCTAAACTCGTATTTATGAAAATTCTGATTTAATTACTTTCAGTTGCTAATTAGTTCACAAGAGGAACACATTTGGTCTATATTGTATAAGAAAATCTAATAATAATGATTGTTGTTAGGAGGAATTGTTGGCCAATATTTTAAAGAATATCAGTATGGTGAGTGCATATATAGAGATGATGATGCACAGATTTTACGAAAAAAAATAGCTGACATCTTTAGAAGCAGAGAACCATGATAGAAAGATGTAATTAGAAGATATATTCTTTTATAATTGTTAAAAAAATCTTATTAAATTAATAAGGATAAAAGTAATTTCTAAATATTAGGATGTAATTAGAGATGTCAATGAGTGAGTTTTACCCGAATCGATCCAGAACCGTTCAAAACCCATTAAATTTTAAAGCAGCGGTTCTGGTTCTGGTTCCGGTTCCAGACCCGCTTTAGACCCGGACCGTTTAGAACCATAGTTTAATGGTCCGATCCGGTCCGGATCTGGTTCTGGTTACAGAACCAGAATCAATACTTATTTTTTAGTTCTGATCCGAGTAAAACCCGTCTATTGACAATCCTAAGTTTAAATAGGTTTGTCAATGAGCTAGTTTTATCCATATCGATTCGAAATCACTCATAACCCATTAAATTATAAAGCAACGATTTCGATTCTAGTTCTGATTCTTGTTCGGTTCGGTCCGTTTCGGTTCCGCACCGCCGATCCTCGACCGCTAAGACCCATAGTTGATGGTCCGGTCCGGTCCGGATCCAAGATCTAATGGTTTTGTTCCAACAACCGTAACCATTATTTATTTATTGGTTACGGTCCCAGAAAACCCATCCATTGACATCCCTAGATGTAATCATAGTAACTTAAATACATGTTAACTATGATGGCTCAAGAATTGACTCGTATGTCCATATGGCATTGTCATTTCAGCTGTGAGCACGTTAACTCGTGCTAGCGATGGGTAGGGCTGTGGGGGGAGCGTTTTGGGGGCAAAAGTATCTAGTAAAATAATAATTATATTTTATTTAATTTGGGGTTATAAGAAAGAAAAATTGAAGCAGTGACTAAATTTCCACTTTCGGCTATTACGCTGAGAAAAGAAGAAATGGTGTTCAATGAACTCTAACCCAACCGAAAATTGGGCCTATATAAATTTGAAACGGCTATAGACCTAATTTATGACTTTGCCACGATTTATTTGGGTCAAGATAGTCAAGAAAGAGATACGGCAAAACTGAAAGTTGAAAATCGCGAATATATATATATTTATTATATATATGGTCAAGTTATCAGGAAGCTACTTTGATCAAGATTTTGAGTGACGAACATTTAATTTTGTGAAATTAAATGGCATAGGATCGATCTACGCTTTGAGTAGATGATCGTGGTGTATTCACATTCTCAAACCGATTACCGAGTGAGAAATAGTGGATCAAAATTGGTCACTTAAATATGGAGTTTTGTGCTTAAGGGATAAGTATGGATTAATTAATCCTTATCCCACATTGATTAATGTACCTTCATTAATTGTCTATATAAGTGGTTCATTGAACACTTAGTATAATTATGTGCACAAGTGATGGTGGAAAGCCCACGCGCACACGCCGAGCGCCGCCGCCGCCAAGACGCCCGCGCCGGCCCGTGCCCGGCGCCATCGCCCGCGCCGCGTCCGTGCCGCCCCGCCCGGGTCCGGGTCCGTGGTCCGTGGATCGTGGATCGTGGATCTTGGTCTTTGGGTGGTCTTTGGGCGTTCTTTGGGCTGTTCGTGGGCTTGCGCGTGGGCCGGTTCCGGTCCATTGCCCGTATATTTTGGATCAACGCTTGATCGAGCCCAAAGATGGAGTTGGTCCGAGGCCAACTCGTGCGCCCAATCCGCTGGGCATGCTGTGCACTTCAAGAGACGCCCGGATACGTCCAACGAACCTCGACGCACGCGTTGTCCGATTCGTCCGTGAACCGCTTGTAACGCCCGACATGATGGCTCGCAGAAACGTGCCCACGTTGTCTCCGTAAACCGCCAGCACTCAATAGGGGACATAACTCCGTAACACCCGACATCAATGCGGTGTTGACTCAAAGATGCTTCCCACGAGGGACGACGCCTATAAATAGGACATGTCTCCCAAAGATTAGCCACCCATCGCAAAGCATTCTAGCATACCTAAGAGCACTCTCTACATTCACATTTTGTGTCCAAGCTCGCCTCGCTCGCTTCCGTCGCCGGAGCTCGTTGGTTTGCGGTCGCCACCCACGAGACGCTGCTTTATCTTTGGGGACGATACGCCGTAACCGAGAGCACTACCGGGCGTATCTCGTCTTGTGGAAAGAGGCCTCGACTCGGCATCTAGAATACGGTTTTAGTTTCAATTGTATTTCAATTCGCTTTTAAGTTCATTGTTGTTTGATCTCCTACTTCACATTTCATTAAGTTGTAACACGCCCGTAAGTCCGTACTATTTTGTACACGTTTTCCAACAATCGCAAGACGAGATAACACTCGCCAAGGAGTCCGGACATTAAAATTGACTTAAAACTTTCAAACTAATACCTTTGCTTGGAGATGTCGACCGCACCGCCACCGACTGCTGCCGCCGCCGCCGCCGCCGCCCGCCGCCGCCGCCGCCACCGCACAATGGCTTCGTTATGTTTGGTTCGATGCCTTGAGGTCAACCATGGGATCCTTTGGGTCGATCGTTGGTTCCACTTTTAGTGGTTCAACAATTGGTTCCACTTTTAGTGGTTCCTTTGGTTCGACGATCGCACTTTTCGATGGGTCGATTGTTGGATCCATGGGATCTAACACCGGTGGTTCTCATTCAAGTTCCATGTTCCAAGACACTTCAGTGGTGTTGGTGGATCCGTTGGGATCGATCTCGGCGCTGCTCATACCGCGAGGACGATGATCGCCGAGAAGCCGCCAAAGTTTGGAGGACCGACTTCAAGAGATGGCAGAAAAGATGTTGTTCTACCACGACGTTGACTTCGCCAACTTTTGATGGAAGATGAGCCCGCCGCATCGGGTCAAGTGACGGACTTTCACGTCCGAGCAAAGATATGACAACCGCGATCGCGACTATCTTTGTAAAATTTTATACTTGGTAGTCTAGAAGATAGCTTGTATAGTGTTTATGTCGTTGTAACTACATCCAAATGTATGTGGATGCGCTAGAAAAGAAGTACCGTAGTGATGATGCAGTATTAGAAGTTCATTGTAGCCAAATATTTGGACTACAAGATGATCGATTCCCGACCGATCACGGACCAAGTGCAAGAGTTTCAACTCATTGTACACGAGGTTCAAGCCGAAGGGCACATCGCTTCGACGACTTTGTCGTCGCTACGCTGATTGAGAAGCTACCCCTGGCGAGAGACTTCAAGGTCTACCTTAAGCACAAGCGAAAGGATATGACACTGAAGACTTGATCGTCAAACCGCGATCGAGTCCGACGTGAAGAAACAAGATTTAAAAGCGAAAGGCTCGATCGATGCTAAAGCCAACCTGTTGGAGAGAGGCGGTCCCTCCAACAAACGTGTTCGTCCCAATGTCAAAGACAAAGGCAAAGGGAAGGTGGTTGCCCGTAAATTTGACGGGGAGTGTTACAATTGTGGCAAGCATGGCCACACGAGTAAGGACTGTCGTAAGCCAAAGAAGAAGAAGGCTAAACAAGTTACCAATGTTGTCGAGAAGGACTTGACAAATGGGACAAGGATGACTTGGCTGCTTTGGTGACCGAAGAAGTCACCACGCCGAGAATCAAGGTGGATGGTTCATCGACATCGGTGCAATCTACAAGCACGTCTGCTACGAAAGATGCTTTTCTCCACCTACAAGCCCGTTGAGGAGGAAGCTCAACATGGGAAACCAAGTCATCCGAGGTTGCCGGAGTTGGTGATGTGGTGCTCAAGATGTCGCTCGGCATTGAGATAACGTTGAAGGACGTGTCGCATGTCCCGGACATCCGCAAGAATTTGGTGTCGCTCTATTCTAATTAACAGGGGTTTAGACTAGTTTTTGAGTCGGACATGTTTGTCTTGACTAAGTTTGGGAAGTTCCTTGGTAGGGGTTATCTTACCGGGGTCTTTTCAAATTGAATGTAATGGCCGTATGTGTACCCAAGATTGCTATTAATGAAAATGCATCTACTTCCTCTTACTGACCGAGTGTTCGATTTATGGCATTGTAGATTAGGACATGTTAATCTAAATGCAATAAAAGATTAGTAAATTTAGATTTACTAAAGTTAAATGAAGTTAATACACAAACGAAATGTGAGGTTTGTGTGGAAGCCAAAATGGCTAAGTTACCGCTTCATTCGGTGAGAACAGAGCACTAAGCCTCTAGAACTTATTTACACCGATATGTGTGATTTAAAGTTTGTACAAACTAGAGGTGGTAAAAGTACTTCATCACGCTTATTGATGACTGTATAAGATATTGTTATCTTTACCTTCTAAGAAGTAAAGAAGAGGCTATTGAAGCTTTTAAAACTTCAAGAACGAAGTCGAGAATCAACTAAACCGTCAATTAAGACTGTTCGGTGATAGAGGGAGAATATGTAGTCCGCTTGAGGCATTATGCAATGAAAGTGGTATAATACATCAAACGACAGCTCCTTATTCACCTCGCCTAATGGCGCTATTGAACGAAAATCAAACACTTAAGGAAATGATGAATGCTTTGTTGATTAGTTCAGGTTGCCCCAAAACTTGTGGGGAAGCTGTTTTGACACCCAACTACATACCGAACAAAATTCCCAAGAGTAAGGATGTCACTCTCACGAGTTGTGGAAAGGAAGAAAGCCATCGTGCAAATATCTCAAAGTGTGGGGTGTTTGGCGAAGGTTGAGGTGTCTCTTCCAAACAAGTTACAATTGGACCTAAAACAATGATTGTATCTTTATTGGGTATGCACCAACAGCAGTCACTTATCGTTTCGATCCACGTGTCGAGGTACCGGATATGACCGTGGGGACGACGATTGAATCAAGGAATGCTATATTCTTTGAAAGTGTTTATCCTGTAAAGACAAGGATAAAGTGAAGCCGCCTCAGCAATAGAGTCGATGGTGAAGCTTCGAGTTCTAAACCTTTGGAGGAAGAACCGATATCGCATAAGTGATCGAGGTCCGATCCGGAGGGTCGAACCGAGACGAGGCGAGAGAGTCGAACGCCAAATGATTTTGGTCCCGACTATATTGCGCTCATGTTGGACGAAGAACCAACGCCGATCAAAATAGCCTATGCTCGGCCAAACGGGATGCTCTGGCGAGAGGCTGTTCAAAGTGAGATTGATTCTATTATAAGGCCCGTTTGGTTGTCAAAGGGTTTAAACAAAGAGAGGGGTACGATTTCTTCGATACCTATTCACCGTGACGAGGATTACGTCTATTCGGTGCTTCGCAATTCTCGCTTGCGCAATCTTGAGATTCATCAAATGGATGTTAAGACTGCGTTTTGAACGGTGACCTCGAGGATGAGATATATATAGAGCAACACGAAGGGTTTGTAGTACCGCCAAGAGGCAAGGTATGCAAACTCGTGAAGTCTCTATATGGTTTGAAACAAGCGCCGTTGTAATGGCACTGAAATTTGACAATATAATGTTGGCAAATGGTTTCAAGATCAACGAGTGTGACAAATGTGTCTACGTTAAGAACACCGATAATGGTTATGTTATAGTGTGTCGTATGTAGATGACATGTTGATCATGGGTAGCAATACTCAAGTCATTAATGACACAAAGCGCATGTTAAAAGAAATTTTGACATGAAAGACATGGGATTAGTCGATGTGATTCTTGGAATCAAGATTCTAAGAAGATCGACGGAATTATCTTGACACAATCTCACCACGTCGAGAAAGTGCTAAGGAAATTCAACACGCTTTGACAGCTTTACTGCTAAGACCCCATTGGAGCTCAATGTTCACTTAAGTAAGAACAGGGTGAACCTGTTGGACAATAAGACTATGCTAAGGTCATCGGTGTTTGATGTATCTTACAAATTGCACCCGACCGACATAGCTTCGCCTGTGAATAAATTGAATCGTTACACGAGCAATCCAAGCAAGGAGCATTGAAGGCTCTAGTGAGAGTTTTGAGGTACTCAAGTATACTCAAAATCATGGGCTGCACTTCACGAGATATCCCCGTGCACTTGAAGGGTACCGTGATGCCAATCGATATCGACACGAAAGATTCACTTTCACAGTGGGTACGTGTTCACGATTGGGAGAGGTGTTGTTTCGAGATCCACGAAACAGACGTGTATAGCCCGATCCACCATGGAATCGAATTCATAGCTTTGGATAAAGTCGGTGAGGAAGCCGAGTGGCTCGTAATTTTTGGAAGATATTCCATGTTGGTCAAACCTCGTGCCACCGTGATGATTCACCGTGATAACCAAGCGGCTATTAGAAGAGCGAAAAGTGGTTTGTATAATGGTAAGTCTCGACATATCGTCGGTGACATAATACCGTGAGGCATTTGATCTCAGTGGGGTTATATCAATTGACTATGTCAAGTCAATAGATAATCCGATGATCCGTTAACCAAAGGGTCGAACCGGATCAAATGATCAAGTTGTTAGAGGAATGGGATTAAAATCCACATCTTAAGAACAATCATAGTGGTAACCCAACCATGATGACTGGAGATCCCAAGAACTTGGTTCAATGGGAGAACTAAGCTATAGGAGTTCGTGTGTAAACACTCAAGTTAGTCTGTTCCCTAGAAAGCAAACGAGTGTTGAAAAAACTTGCCTAGTGGTGAGGTTGAGTCGTTGACTCTTAATGTTTCCTAAGATACCTCGAGGGGGTTGAGTATGGAAAGATACTCGGTAAAGAATCACCTATGTAAGTGCGAAGTGGGGCCGCTTCAAATAAAACACTTATGAATCCAAAGTGGATGTCCATGGCCAAAATAGAATCAAACGTGAGAACGGATGAGGTTGAGGTGTTAAAGTGTTAATACCATTGTCTCAATGCACGTTGTGGGGGAATAGTTCAAGGCATCGTGTCCACTAATCCGCCTGTGTACTCGATGGTACTAACTATGAAAGGTTCAAGGCCATAAACCACCTGTCCAAATATTTTAATATCTCTTGAGGACTGAGCTGTGTCTGCATACATGCATATGGCTATTTCCACTCATGTGGGGGATTGTTGAAAATCGCGAATATATATATATTTATTATATATATGGTCAAGTTTCCAGGAAGCTACTTTGACCAAGATTTTGAGTGACGTAACGTTTAATTTTGTGAAATTAAATGGCATAGGATCGATCTACATTTTGAGTAGATGATCGTGGTGTATTCACATTCTCAAATCCGATTTCCGGTGAGTGTGAAATAGTGAATCAAAATTGGTCACTTAAACATGGAGTTTTGTGCTTAAGGGATAAGTATGGATTAATTAATCCTTATCCCACATTGATTAATGTACCTTTATTAATTGTCTATATAAGTGGTTCATTGAACACTTAGTATAATTATGTGCACAAGTGATGGGTCGAAAGCCCACGCCAAGACACGCCGCCGCCGCCGCCCACCGCCGCCACGCCAGCGCCCGCGCCTGCTCGCCCGCCCGGCCCGCCCGGTTTCGATTTCGGTTCCGGTTCGGGTCCGTGGATCTTGGATCTGGATCTTGGTATTTGGATGGTCTTTGGGCCTGTTCGTGGGCTTGCTTTGTGGGCTCGGTTCCCGCCCATCGCCCGTATATTTTGGATCAACGCTTGATTGAGCCCAAAGATGGAGTTGTCCGAGGCCCAACTCGTGTCCCAACCGCTGGGCTGCTGTGCACTTGAAGAGACGTCCGGATACGTCCAATGAACCCGGACGCACGCGTTGTCCGGTTCGTCGTAACCGCCGATGGCGCCCGACATGATGGCTCTGCGAGAAACGTGCCCACGTTGTCTCCGAAACCACCGCGCACTCAATAGGGGACATAACTCCGTAACACCGACATCAATGCGGTGTTGACTCCAAAGATACTCCCATGAGGGACGACGCCTATAAATAGGACATGTCTCTCCAAAGATTAGCCACCTCTCGCAAAAGCATTCTAGCATACCTAAGAGCACTCTCTGCATTCACATTTTGTGTCCAAGCTCGCCCTCGCTCCGTCCGGTTCGCCAGAGCTCGTTGGTTTGCGGTGCTGCCACCCACGAGACACTGCCGTTTTATCTTTGGGGACGATACGCCAGAACCGAGAGCACTATCGGGGCGTATCTCGTCTTGCGGAAAGTCTACCAAAGTTGGCATGCAGGAATACTGTCGTATTAGTCATAGTGGATTGATTAACCAAGTCCACGTGTGTTTTTTATCGATGCCATTGACTTTTGGATTTGAGAACTTGCATAATCAAATATTAAGGATTCACGTTGGGTTTTTGAAAAGTTTAAGAGAAATTAAGAATACTCAATTAATTTTCGCAGAACGTTTCACCCTAGACTGACGGATAGTCGAAATAGCAATACAAATGTTAGGAGATGTTTTACGAGCTTTTAGTTGCAAACAAGGTACATTTGGAGGATTTTTTTTTCCTATTACTCGTAGAGGTTGTCTATAACGACTACTATTAGGTAACAATTGAAATGGCCTCATATGGCCAGAAATGAATATCATTGTTTCAATGAGGTAAAGATGGAAAGAACGGATGATGAGATTTGAGATGGTCCCAAAAGATAATGAGAAAATTTAATAGATTGAGAAAAGTTTTACAGGCCCAAAATAGACAGAAGTGTTATACAAACAATCGTCGATCAAATTTAAATTGATTGTTTGGGAATTGAGTTTGCCTTGAGAATTCTCCTTTTTAAAAGAATCATTAGATTCAACATGAAGGATTATTGATGACGTTGTTTTATAGGACCATACAAGATCCTAAAAAGAATAGACACGGTTGCTTAAAGGTTGGCATCGTCATAGAACTATTGGAATGCCCATGACGTTTGTCACCTGTCACGACTTAGAAAGTATGTGTTTTATTTAAATTATGTTATCATAAGAATGATATGATACTTAGTTAAGATAGAAGCTAAGGGGAAAACATGATCTATTTTAGATCGGAAAGCTCAATGACTAAGAAATAAAATCATATCAATAGTAAAACATTAAGAGATGACATCATGAACAAGAAGAAGTGATGTGGGAACATGAGGATAATAGTAAGAAGAGTTATCTACAACTCTTCTAGTGGTATACAAATTTCGGGACGAAATTTATTCTAAGGGGATAGACTGTAATACCATGCTCTTCCTTGATAAAAAATTTACAAGGAATTTTTGGACTTAGGAAATTCTTTTTAGTCCATTGTCGCCCAAAATAAGTATAATTTATGAACGTGTTTTAATTTCCAACAAAAAAAATTCTTTTGGTAAAAATTTGTATAAAAATCAAGGAGTTTAATTTGTTTACATGTGAATTTTCATTCTGCATGAATTATTAAGTGATAGCCTAATGAGAAATTTCAGTTTTTTGGGTTGCCTTTTTAAGTGACTAGCAATATATAAAGATAAAAGTGATGTTTGGCCCAATACAAATGGGCCGAGTTTTCTTATTTAATAGAAGGAGCCCAACTCTTGTTTCAATTATAGATATTTTGGTAGTTAATAGAGGCGGCTGATTAATTAGCTTAATTATACTTGAGATTATATGGTCTTCCATTCATCCACGTATCCAGTTTCTCCTTAGTTATAAAACAAAATCTAAAATCAAAATAACGTTGGAGAATCTTTTGCAAATTGGCTTAGGATGGTATATTTCCAATATTTATAACTTGACAAATAATTATGATATACTACAGGCATAATAATTATGATAAAGGAAAAAAAACAATAAGCGGAAAGAAATGTAGCAAGAGCCAGTTATAAATTTATATTTAATACGAGTGATGGGTATGTCGCGAGGAGGACATCTTATTTTTTAAATAAACCATCACTACTTAGCCTCTCTGCTCTCTTAGTCTTAACCGCCCAAAATATATAATTAAGAGATAAGATAAAGAATTATAGAAAACTAATCATATAAACCAAGTCCACTATTCACCTACTAGATATATTAGTCCCAAAACAACTCATTAAGAGGCTCCTTTTAGCTTTTTTATTATTAAATAATAGTTAATCATGCACTGAAAAGCATCTTCGCCTAATCAAGAGGGCAAAAAATAATTTTAAAAATGCGTTGATGTTTGTTGTTTATCTCACGTGAGTGGCCAAAACATTTGTTAAAAGGAAGAATATGGGCTTTTTCTTTCTTATCTTTGGTTTCAAAATAATGTTAAGAAGAAAAATAAGGTTGTGGCTAAAATAATAATTTGCTTATATATTTTTTCTTTCGGAATTAATTAATCATGTAAAATGACAAACCAAAACCGACCCAAGTCTTGGTGTCACCCTCGGCTTTGTTTGTGGGCAGTGCTATGAGGATTCTTGATGTAAGTTTTGGCATTTGATTTCTCATTATTATTGCATTTTTTTCTTTTTAAAAAAAAATATGACCTCCATCACCAAAAGCTCTATTGTGGAGAAGTTGTTTTGCTAGATGCTAAATGATCGAATGACTTTAAGATTAATTAATCGATCAAAAAAAGTAATAATTTAGTTTATATTATATTATTTATTTATTTATCCTATCACTTAAAATAGACTTTCTTCAGAAAAATAGCGTATTAGTTATAAGGTGACAGCGATGGATAATAAGAGGAATTTTAAATTATTCGCTACCTAGGGGTGAGCATTCGTGCGGTTCGGTCCAAAACCGAACCGAACCCGAAAAACCGAAAAACCGAATTTTTTAAAAAACCCAAACCGAACCGAACCGAATTACTGTACAAAACCGAACCGAAACCGAACCGAAATATTCGGTTTGGTTATGTTCGATTCGGTTTAACTTAATTAAAATTAATATAAATATTATAATATATATAATATAATATATAATTATATATATATAAATATATATAATATTAACCAATTTAAATATTAATAATATAAATAACACATATATATATATATATATATAAAAATAAAATAAAATATAATAATAATAATTAATTAGGCGGTTCGGTTTAAAACCAATTTTTAACTAAATCAACCCGAACCGAATTAATTCGGTTTTAAATTTGAAACCGAACCAACCGAATTATTGTTAAATCGAACCAAACCGCCCATTTCGGTTCGGTTCGATTCGATCTTGATTCGGTTTTCGATTCTTTGGTTTCTTTCACCCTATCGCTACCCATTAGTCCAGATAGTTGGTTTAAATATTAACTCATATTTTTGGAGATATACAATATGTAATTCCCTTGAACAATCATTTGTGGACCCTTTTACACCTCATGGTCGGCTATAAATATATAAGAGTTATTGGGCCAGTTTCATGGATGAACGCGTGTAGCTGATGTGTATAACGGAACCTTTATTTTTTTAGTGATTGCAGCATTTTATCCTATTAGCATGTCACACATTTGTATACGCGAATTTATATGTGATATAATAAGTAAATAATATAATTGTGTCAAATTGAATTAGATTTTCCACTTAACATCATTGTTCGGTTCGACTACAGTTTCCAAAATAGAATTTAACTTGATTCGATTAAATTAAAATATCAATTCAATTTCAGTAAAAAATAAAAAATAAATAAGAAAAAGTTTTTAGACATTGTGATGCGCAACCGAGATGGTAGACTAGAGAAGAACTGGCTGATTTTATTTTTTCTCCAAGTTGCAACACAATCATCGGCACATGTTATCCCGTGTATGCAAAATTAAATAAAAAGTCCACAAAAAAGTAAACAATATATTGTTGGCAAAGGATGTACTGACTAAAAATACTTCTGGTAGATCTAAAAAACTCAAGATAACTCGATACAATTGCTCAAAAAAATAAAAAAATAAAGAAGAAGATATCTCGATACAAATTTAAGATAAAGTAGTGCACCAAAAAAAAATGATAGCAAAATCCAAAATACTTATTTATGCTTAGACTGGCAAAGCTTAATCATGTCCATATTATAGTCTATATTCACTGTTTCTATTTCATTATTTTTTTTCTTTAGAGCGGTAAAAGGAGAAAGTAGGGATTAAAATATAGCCTCATTTTTTATACAAACGACTCTCATTATTTAGATATCTCTAAAAGGAATATTTCCGATTTTTACAAAAAACTTACCCCTTTCGCCCACCATATTTGTTCTTTGATTTTGGTTGCAGGATTTTAAATTTTAAGATATTATAATGAATGTAAAATGAGTAGAGATAATAAATCAACAGGTAATGAGATTAAAAATAGGCTATAAAAATAATAAATGAATATATTAATAAATAGTGGAATAAAAATATAGGTCATAAGTGATTTTTTTATAAATAAGTAAATAGATTTATGGTGAAAATTATAGAGTTAATATTTTTACAAAAGAAAATAAATATTTTTTATGAATAGACCAAAATGAAATTAAATGAACATATTTGATTGATGAGAAAGTATAATATTAGTAGCATACAGTAATATACAACTCCCCCCAAAAAAAAGACGATAAGATAAATTTAATTAAAGAAAACCACACATTCACTCGTGAGTATCACTAAACTCCACCACAATGCCACGTGGCACAACCGCAAGAAATTGGAGGCGCCAATTCAGACAGTGACACCTTTCACCGAACGAATCCCCTTCCCTTGTATCACTCCACTAAGATAAATAGAGCTCCTCTCGACCAATAGATGCATACAACATTCGCAAAAAACAACACTTGTGCTCTTCAAACCACACCAACAGAGACAATGCCGCTCGCAAAAATCACGCTCGGATCTCCGGCCGAGGCCTCCCAGCCCGACGCCATCAAGGCCGCCATCGCTGAGTTCATCTCCATGCTCATCTTCGTCTTCGCCGGCCAAGGCTCCGGCATGGCTTTTGGTAAGCTAAATCGTCACACGCGTTTGACGATCACTACGTAATAATTAAAGACATCATCTCATGTGTGAACATCCTCACATGAAGATGTTTTGGACACATCTAATTTTAATTAGAACCTATTAATTTTTATTACGATTGGTCCTCACTCGTTCTTCGTGAGAATGTTCTAGATAAGACCACTTTATAATTGATGATTAATCAACAACGATCAGAAAATTCTCACGGGAGACCCCCTCATAATCAACAACCCTCGAAAATTACTATAGTCTGATTTTGCTTTTCTTCTCTCAACAGCCAAGCTCACGGATGGCGGAGCGGCCACGCCGGCAGGCCTGATCGCGGCGTCGATAGCGCATGCCTTCGCCCTGTTCGTGGCAGTCTCTGTCGGCGCCAACATATCCGGCGGCCACGTCAACCCCGCCGTCACCTTCGGCGCCTTCATCGGCGGCCACATCTCCCTCTTCAGAGGCATCCTCTACTGGATAGCCCAACTGCTCGGATCCGTCGTCGCATGCTTGCTCCTCAACTTCGCTACCGGAGGATTGGTGCGCAAATTAATGCAGTCTTCATTTTACAAAATCGTTGAAATTAATCTATATTTTCTGTGATGGATTAACCATATCGTGAAACTGAATGCAGGAGACGTCAGCGTTCGCGCTTTCAGCCGGCGTGTCCGAGTGGAACGCGTTGATATTCGAGATCGTGATGACCTTCGGGCTGGTGTACACGGTGTACGCGACGGCGGTGGACCCCAAGAAGGGCGACATCGGCACCATCGCCCCGATCGCCATTGGTCTGATTGTGGGTGCTAACATCTTGGCTGGCGGAGCTTTCGATGGGGCGTCGATGAACCCGGCCGTGTCGTTCGGGCCAGCGGTGGTGAGCTGGACGTGGAGCAGCCACTGGGTGTACTGGCTCGGCCCATTGGTCGGCGCCGGCATCGCGGCTCTTGTGTATGAGCTCCTCTTCATTAACCAGAGCGGCCATGACCAGCTTCCAACCGCAGATTACTAACTAATTTCTTCTCTCTCTCTTTTTCGGGTCCAAAAGATGGTGTGCAGTTTGTGTTGTTTCAATTTTCACCACCTCTGTTGTATTAATATGATGTATGCTACCGGTTGTCTTGTTTCTATGGAATCAATTGTGGAGTCCTTTTTCTTTATTGTCAGTTTCTCAATGTTGCAACTCTTTTATTTTATCTATATATCATGCCATTTATTATTGAAACATATATGTATCAAGTATAGACCTTCTATCTCGTTCACTCTCTTACTACGTAAAACTCAATATGAACCAATGATTATTAGATAATCTACGATTGCCGTTAATATATGCATATTTGTAATACATAAAATATATCGTCACAAAGATGCATTATTATACATATAAAATTACATTATCTTTGGATGATAACCATGGATGATATGAATATAAGGGTCAGATTAAGTTTTATAGACTAGGAAGCAGGGCCGGAGCGATCAATTATGTATTAATCAATATTCGATTGATTGGTCTGAGGTTATCGACAAAAAAGATTTGTCTAAGCCACTTTGTTCAGACCGGGTTTATTGCTATCGATGCGATGATCCCTATAGGACGTGGTCAGCGAGAATTAATTATTGGAGACAGACAGACCAGCAGTAGTCACAGATACGATTCTCAATCAACAAGGCCAAAATGTAATATGTGTTATTTAGGTTGTATTTTATATTTACTCCCACATTTTTATACATAAATGTAATTTTGTCCATTCAGATTTAAAATTCCTAGCTACGCCCCTTCGAGGAAGGGAAAGTTTTTATTTGACCATATATGTGTCTGTATACTTATACGTATGGTGCATCTTGCTAAGTTGGATGATGAATATGTTTCTTGGATTAGGTATTCACACCACTCTTTAAGGCATTTGTGGTTTTTGCAAGGATCGATGGGCCACAACTGAGCACTCCCTCATCTTTTGCCCTCGTAGCAAAGCTTGATGGAAGAAGAGCCATTTCTGGAATCTCCATCGACAGGCTAAAACGATGAGTCTGGTGGACATTGTTGTGGTTATCAGAAACGAAATGAAGATTGACGATTATGAGCTTTCGTGCGTTATGTTATGGCAAGTTTGGAGAGCTTTATGTAAGGCTTCTCATGATACTGATATGAAATTCGATGAGGTTTCGGAAACCATCTGCACAGCTTTTAATTGAGAACTACAAATGTGCTCGGTCTTTGTTTACTGTGGCCAACCAACTGGGTTTGATGTGTGGCGACAGGAAGTGGATGAAACCAAAAAGAGGAAGCTACTGAGTGGATGTGGACGCCCTCTTCAACCCCAGGAGGAAAGGCTTTGGAGTTGGCATCATTTTCCGGGACTATGATGGTAGAATTATCCTGGCGAAATCACAACAGACGAACCCATCCTCGATCGTCATGTTCACTGAAGTTAAGGCTGTTATTGCTGGTATTCTTTGCTACGTTGAAAATAATTTTTTCCCTTTCCAAGTGTTTACAGACTCTATCTTGGTTGCACGACTCATGGCGAAACCGGAAGAGGAAAAGGACTTGCTGCCTGAAGAGATTGCTGAGATTCTCCAATATGCTCGCATGTCTTGATAGGAGTGGCTCATACGTATAGAACGGCTAACAAGGCCGCTCATGCTCTTGCTCAATTTGCTTTGAACTGTAATCGTCCTATTTGTTGGAACGACAACTTCCCTAGTTGGCTTGTTGAGCTGGTTAGAGAAGACTTGATGGATTAATATAATTATCTTGTTTTTCAAAAAAAAAATAGGGACGAATGAGTTTGTGAATTAAATGATTAGTAAAGTAGGAGAAATCCTTATTAGCCAAACTATATGCTCTGATATGCTTAGTTGAATTGTTGCAGTTTGTTTTTCTTGGACTTTATATATGGTTATAATAAAGGGAAGTAGGAGACTCAAAATTAAATGATTAGTCAAGCAGAGCAATTTTTTATTTAAGTTATCTGGCCAAATTGGATGGTAATGGCAAATTATGAAAGTGATAGATACCCTACATGGTCCATGGATTAAGAAGAACATATTCAAATGGTTTATATATTAGTCTCGCAAAAGTGTGATGAGCGTTGAGTTTGCATTGTTCGTTTGATATTCAAACTGGTTCACTCTGTTTAAATGCCGATAGGCAAGAGTCATCACTTTTGCTGGTAAATTAGAGCACAGCTCAAAGAAACGGTAACTGATCGAACATATTTTGCATACATATTTTGGATGTTTAGTGGCATGTTTTGGATCTAAATAGAGATTTTATGGTGCATAAATGTGATGATTTCTGTTTTTATGATATGTCACATGATAGTAAACAATATGAGAGTTTTTGGCATTATTTTGGATAAATTTTGAAGCATGAAAGCTACAGTCTGAAAGTCACGCAATATGCCCATACCGTATTGTTTCGCTGAGACTGAACGATGTTGACGTGAATTAAGTGACGTTTTGGAGGCTACATGATTCCTCACGAAATTTAATTATATAATAGGCCTATATATAGCCTCAAATATTGAAGTGAACCTCTTTAGTTATTATTTTGAATTATTTAATGATTTTCTTATTATATTAGAATATAGTTTCCTTTTAAATAGGAGATCAGAGTTTAAATAGGATGGATAATCCTATTAGCCGCAACTTAAGATTCCAGATGAGAATTCAGATTTCAGTTCAAAGTTTTATTTCTTTTTTACTTTTATTTTTCTTCTAGCTTGAATTCATTTATGAGTTCTAGCTAATTTCTTTTATTCAGACGAATATTAAGGAAGCTCTAGCACGACAAGTTAATCTAATCGGTTTTATCTTTTAATTTTATGTACGCATCTGTTATTCTCTGTGCTTATTATCGTTAATTGTTTCGTCTCGCTAGGTAGTTACAAATATTTAGTAGTTCGTAATTAATTATTAGCCAATTGAATCAGCCACCCATAATTGTGGTTGAGATTTGATTAGTGTAAAGTGATTCATCAGAGTCAAGAGTTTAACAATCTTAATTCGATAATCTTATGTTAGAGTTTATTGGTATTGAATCAGTTTCTCTAGTTCTTAAAAATATCGACTCATTCGATCTAAAGAGCGTCTCTTACAGTTGTCAGTCGATTAGAAAAGTAGTTAGTGAAACGTCTTCCTAATTATCGATAAAATAAGGAGAAAAAAAATTACGTTAGAAGCGTCTTCGGTGATCATAACCAGTTTATTTGTATGAATTAAAGTTATATTTGCATCGAGAATCAGATTTGTCTAAGCTATAGTGGAATTAATTGAAACTGAAATACCTTTCGTCATATTTGTCAGTATCAAATTCTGGATACTTTGCATACTTTTTATTTTTGAGTTTTTATAGTTGTAGTCACTTCCAAAACTTATTTACAGATGAAAATTGGAGAAATTCTCATCAATTCATTGAGAGACGATCATGCTTATTGCTATCTGTGTAGTATGAGCATATTGACCGAGTATTAAATTTATTTTTGGTGAAAAACGACCCACCACTAACCTACATTTCAGGCAGCAGAATGACGATCTATTATCAGCTTCGCTTCTTCTTTTCTTGTTTTCCAAGTTTCGAACGACGTTGCTTGAATAAGTGAAGGTAGAGTTTCAACCATAAAAACGGATAGCAGAAAAGCAAAACCTGCACAGAGATTAAATTATGAATTTAAACGTGCTGTTATATTTTAGTTGCTTTTCTTCTTTTCTCAAAAGGCATATTAGCTCTGCAAAATTATAGATAAAGTTGAATATTCTCAAGTGGAGATGTATTGGCCATCAAAATAGGATATTGTATCATACACTTTAAGTCTTAATTATTAATGTACGAGACAATTGCTTCTCAGCCTTCTAGAATATATCAAATAAAAGAAAAGTTAATGAAATCCCAGATCCAAATGAACCTAAACCATTAGATTTTCTATTGTTTAGTGGTTAATTAGCTATGTATGAAGTTATCATCTTTTGAGGAAGTGAGACATACCACGATGAAGTAGTAGTAGCTGAATGGAAGGCTATCTGAGTAGAGGTTTTCCTTCTTTATGAAGGGAAGCGCTTGGTACATAAGCCACACTACATCAAGCACGGGCGTTGAGTTTAGTCCCGATAAGCAAAATCGCAAAGTAGATACACAAACGGAGCCTTTAGAAAGAGAACTAGGAAGCTGTTTGGCTAAACTTATTTTAAAGAGCTTATAAGATTGATGAATCTAGTGTATATTAATATACGAGATTTGTGTAAAGCAGTAAAGAACATCAAGGCTTTTACGTGGTTCGATCGAGAGTAAGATCTACGTCCACGGAGGAGTGATTCCTCAATACTTTCACTATGTAGGATTACAATGAAATGTATTGAAAAGCTCTCTAGTATTCTAATAGTTCTAACCCTTTACCGTCGATCTAACCCCTATTTATACATATCCGAGGACCCTAAAGACGTGCCCCATCCCCGATTGGGGGTCCGATCCTCCCATGTAGGGACTCTTCCTCTCGCATGTAGGGATCCCTCGCCCATGTGGGTGTGGAGGCCGATTAGGTTTGGAGGTGGTTAGATTTAGAGGATGGGCCTCGCTCAACCGCATGGGTTGTCCATAACGCCGCCCACTGTTTGGGCTCGCCGGTGGGACCGAGCGGTTGGGCCATATCCCATCAAAGATGTTTCAAGAGCTTATAAGCTAGAGAAATAATCATGAGTTAATCAGATAAAATCATAATTAGAGAAAGAAGATTGACGAGAGGTGAAGTCGATAGTGTATATGTAGAAAATAACGAACCATAGTAAGGTTATTTTGGTAAATTCACTATTATTTATAAGCTTATGAAAAATAAGTTATGGTCAAGTTACTTATTTTTAAGGGAGCTTATAAGCTGTTAGAGCTTATTTTCACAGCTTATAAGTTGTTTATGAGTTTATTCTGCCAAACACTTTGAATGAGCTTATAAGCTCCTAAATAACTTATAAGTTGTTTGAAGAGCTTATAAGCTTAGCCAAACACCCTCTAAGTAGTTGAAAGTGCTTACTTTCACCAGGAAAAACTCCAATAGGATACAAGACAATGAATGCATTGTACCTAAGAAAGCAAAGATTATTTCTATAATCAGATAATGGGGAGAGTATCTTTCCGTAATCATTGTGTATTCAAGTGAGCATTGCAAAAAATAAATTAGAAAATTTACCTGATTAAAGCGATCCATTTTGGTGAACTGCCAACGCAGTAGAGCGCATAATGTGAGTACCTGATCACCTACATCAAGAGACGTGGTATAAAATGTCTTATGCAGCATAAATGATCGTCAAGAAAGATAATGGAAGAGATGAGGCTAACTCAAAACAATGATTTGGACTGTTATCCAGTACTAGATTTAATTTATCGAAAACATCGAAATTATAGTTTCAAACTTCTAGACCCGGGCTCGTGAGATGCAAACAGTTGAGTTTGTGAGGTCAGCCAAGTAGAAGCAAAACTAAATAACAAGTTTTATCAATTCTAGTGGAATCTTCTCTTCAATCAGGATGGTTCAGCAAAGAATTGCATCTAGCTTTTGATATAATAAACAAAGTTGTATGATAGAAACACTGGAATGAGTAAACAAGGTTGAAGTCGATTAATGCTTAATACTCACACTTCCATGATTAACTTCAAGGTAGAATATAACATTAGCTTGTATTTCTGGGAAAGGGAAACCAATTCCATATTTTAAGTCTACAAAAAAATCACCACATGCAGCTGGGAGAAGATATTTGTTATTATTTGGTGCGTGAATGAAAAAGCCGAGAAATTGTTCTAACTTTATCAAACCAGACATAAAACCTTTTTCACTTGCTCATCAAGAATCTTGACAAAGGCCAAACTCGGACTCTTCTTGCTTGCAGTATATTAGTGCATTAACAAAATCCTTAAAAATGCAATCAATTGTTTCATAGAAAACAAGAAGATGAACTACCAACATATAAAAGGGCTATCGATCTCTTGATTACATGTCACCTTTTAGTTCATTTTCACTACATAAACAGGCCAAAAACATCATGAGGAACCAATAGAACTCCCAACTCACCTCAGATACACTCCAAGCAACAAACGTTATGAAGACCGATGGTAGTTCCTGTACCTACAATAAAATAAAATAAAATTCCTGCCATTTTCACCCCTAAATAAAAAAATCTTAAGCACCCTTTACTGCATATGCTCAAATATTTTCTTATAATTCGACATTTTTGAATTTTATGTGACTTTTAATGCACAAACGACATTACGAAATCAAGAGCACAGACCTCAGGAATTGCATGAACAATAGCGAGTAAAAAGTGAGTCCTTCCTCCCCATTGCATCAGAGGAAGCAGCACACCACTCGGCACAATTCCTTCAAATTCAAAACCCCAAAACAGAGAAACTTCTGTTAAATATTCAAATTCAAAACACCAATATCATCAATCTGAAACTCACCAGCAGCCCCATGAATAACTTCCAAGAATGCAAGACATTGCAAAATGCCTTCACACCAAAAATCAAGAACCAAAACAGAAACAAATAGATAATTACTACAAACTGCAAATAAGACATCCAAGTAGGCATATACATATCTATTGGTTCCTGGGCACTTACATATTAGTTCACCGGCGCTAGAGAAGGCGCTGTTGGTTGACTTGGAGGAAAAGAAGTTGCTCAAAATTCTGAACTGAGACAAGGCCCTGTGAGTTGACAAAGAAGGGTCAGTGTCGAGGAGGAAAGAGAAAGTAGAGATAGAAAATCATACCATCCGGATGCCTGCACGAGATTGTAGAAGAAGAGATACGAGCTCCGTAGCTGTGACATTTCCAATGATCACAGAAGTGTGTGCGGGGGTTTGGTCAGTTTGAAACTATAATTTCGATGTTTTCGATAAATTAATCTACTACTGGATAATATCGTGGTTGAATCTTTAACACGAATCCATACATAAGTTTTGTTTGTTATGTCTATTTCTAAAATGGTTTTAGTGAATAAGATTGAGTTTAAGTGGTAAAATCGAGGTATTAAAAAAATTAAAGTTAAAAGAGTTTTGGCTTTAAGTTCATTTAAGTGTAGATTGTAATTTCATTTTCTTTTTGGAGTTTGAGCTAATTTGTAACTATTTAAGATTTTAATTTTAAAATTTATAATGTGCACATTATTTTCTTGTTCTTAACCAGTTGACGAAGACATAATTTTTTTTTCTTATATGACTATTTTACAAGTATATGTTGAAAAAATTTGAGTGATTGCACCAAAATCACATTTTACATTAAATTGTAAATTTGATTCTATCCTTTTATTTTTATGCAAATTAATCGTGTCAGCTTTCTATGACAATCGAATCCTTATATTTTTAATATTTTTAATGTTTGCATGTTAAAATTCGATTTTCACAACAGAATTAAGCATGTTTAATTTGCATCCATATATATATATATAAAGGTTGGTTATGTGGATAATTACTTTTTAGATAAGAGCTAAGAATCAATAACAATCATTAGATTGAATAAGATCGAACGGCTTATTAATTATTTAATGATAAAAATAGTCAAATTCCTAATTTTTTGTTATTTTGATCTTTCACATTCTATTATTCGTTGTTCGTATAATTCATATTGTTGTTCATGTAATCACAATTCTTGTGCATGCTATCACATTCCAATCATTATTATGTTCATGTAATTCATGTTGTTGTGCATGAAATCATAATGATTGTGTATATGTGAACAATTATCGTAAATGAATATATAAAATCTCTTGGTTACAAGACAAAACGGTCATCATTAAAATCAGAAGATAATAAACGATTTATAATTAATCTTGTCCGTTAGATTATAAAAAAAAGGATGTGACCACATTAGTTATTAATTTTTTGAAAATTAGAGTTTTCATTTGATTCACTCCATATATATATATACACCCTATTATATATGTGTGGTGTATATATATAACTCGATTTACTATAAAATGCTAAAATTGTCTCGTAATAACACTTAATTTAAGAGATGCGGATTTTTATACATTATCTTTTAAGGAAAGAGGAAGAGTCAGGAATTGTCTCTCTCGGGATATTTAAGTAATTGTCGCCTCATCAGAATCGAAGAGTCCATGTTTAGTTTGTACCGAATGAACTTATTAAAAGCGCAATCGAATAAAAATATAGATTTCCTTTTATAAAAAGAAAAATTATACTATTATAAAATAAATTGTTATTCTTCATCAAGAAGACTCATCTCACCAATCAAGTCGTCAAATGAACACTTAATTAAATCACTTTGTATACTTATTAGGTGTAAGTGTAACTAATCGAATCGGATACCTATTCGAAGTTATCGGTATTCTGGCCTCAATTTAAGATAAAACATGATATCAGACCACAATCAAAATTAGCAAATTGGATACCTAATATCCGATTCGGGATAGTACCTATTATTTACATAGTTTTTCTTTCAATATTCAAATTTTAGGTGTTGGCCTTTTGGATGTGACGCCAAACTCATTATTCAAATCTAGTGATATGTAGTTCGGTCCTGCTTAGGTGCAATTTTTACCCGATTGCCCATTATTTATAATGCTACATGGCTACCTATCATAGCCCTTAAAATAGTATGTTTGTTTCTCTATAAAACTACAATAGGTACTATTTATGAGAATCAGAAAAAGGTGAATTAGGATCTAGAACTAGAATGGTGATGTTGTTGATTTTGTTTCCACTAGATTTGAAACGACAACACTTTGCACTTTTGACAAATATATTTTTATTACTCCCTTCGTCCCAGTCCAATTGGCACACCACTTTATGCACAAATATTAAGAAAAGTAGATTAAGGGATTTAATGGTGTTGGTCCCACAAGATTTAGTCCTAATAAAGCCTAGAAGAGAGAAATAGGTGGAGATAGAGAGGCCTAGGAGAGAGAAATAGGTAAGAGTGATTAAGGGGCCTAAACCTAGTCATTTTTGGCATGTGCCAATTGGGCTGGGACAGCCCAATTTGGCAAGTGTGCCAATTAGGCTGGGACAGAGGGAGTATATATTATCGATTGCTTTAGAGGTCCAAATATAATTTTCATGTTATTTTTAATATTCTAGTGAAAATTGCACAACAACATCCTACGAGCCATACCATTGTTCAATCATTGTAATTTGAATTTAATAATATAATTGTTAGTTTCTCTAAAATTTAGATATTTAATTGTAATTATTGGTAGTTTCTAGTTTTTTATTTATTAAAATTGAATAATTAGGGTTTTAAATTTTATTGTTCTCATAGTGACACAATATTGATTGAAGTAATAAATTATAAGTGATTTATGATTTTCCACTAAATAATTATCACAAAGGCTCCTGTGTATATGCCTGCATGGTATGAATGTCCAAATTTGTCAATTATTTTAAAAAAATAATAAAAATCATCGAATCGAAAATGTCATTTACATCAAGAAAAATATCATTCAGATTTGCAGAAAAATGTCAATGTCCGTATGTGCAGACGTCTGCACATGAGACCATCTCAATAATTATTAACATATACAAATTATTTGAAAATCGTCTTTATTTTTTATATGTTGTCTTTCGACGAGAGTTTATATTTGAAAATGTTGTATTTTCTCTCTGAATTTCTCGAGGAAAAAAGTAAAATCAACGTTTATAAAGGGTCATTAGATGACAATTGACAAACCATTATAAAGGGTATTCTGGTAATCGAACCCCATTTATAAGCCCAAACCCTAATCCCTAAACTTCTCTACTGCTCTCTCAACAGAAGAAAAGAAGCTTGCCCATTGCAGCGGCGGCCCCTTCTCCCCTTTCTCCTCCAGGTTCTCTTTCTTCATCTATGTCGCTAATGTCTATCACTCGATCTTATTTGTGTTGGTAAATGGAATTATACTTCGTTAGATGTTCGATCTTTTGTTTTCAATTTTGTATGCTCTCTCTCTCTCTCTCTGCGTAATGGGATGGACTGCTTGTCATCGTAATTGAACAATTGCGCGCTATTTGGGGATTGGAGTCGAGTGAGAAAAAATGTATCAAAATTTTGGTTTCTTCTTGATGTTTTGCAAGAGGCTTAACTCGTTGCTTCGAATCTCGTGTGTTAAATCTGACTTGACTCGTATTTGATTTTGCTTCAAATCATCATGTGCTAAATCTCAGATTTAAAGAGCGGGGGCTAGTTTATAAAACATGACCGTATTCGAATAGAGCCTATGATTCAATATATTAATAGTTAGAGATGCATAGACACTGATATGTGGAGCCTGAATCTGTAGTTTGTTGAAAATATCTAATCGGCAAGGTTTTGCATATGTTTGTTTTTATGTTAGTGGCATTGTTTTTATGTTATTGGCATTTGCATTTTGAAAGGGACATGTTTTCGATTTTCCCTTTAGGCATTTAAATTTTTCTATGGATTTGAATTTTGCATTTTTCATATGATTCTGGGACGATGTTATTTATTGCAAATATGTCATTTAAATTCTTGTTGGATGTGTCACTATGCCATACTGTGCCTTCATAGTATTCTGTTAACTGCAACCTCTAGCTGAACGATGCATTATCTGCTTAATCTTCTTAAGCATCTTGTACAGTATGGTTATATTGAGGAGCCATAGAAATTCATGCATGATGTGCTGTCTATGCACAACTATGCAGTATTATTAACTTATAGCTGGAGCAATGGATTGAACGTAGTCATCATAAGCATCTTGTACTTATATTTGGCAATCTTAGAATTTATTTTATGCCTACTTATTTTTGCTATTGTCTCCAATCAGGTAAGGCAGCTTCACAAGATGGTGAGAGTCAGCGTCCTGAATGACGCTCTGAAGAGCATGTACAATGCCGAAAAAAGGGGGAAACGCCAAGTCATGATTAGGCCTTCATCAAAGGTCATCGTCAAGTTTCTTTTGGTCATGCAGAAGCATGGTATAACCATTTTTGCAGCATGGGTCTTTATTTTGAATTATCTCCAATTTGCATAAAATTGACCCTTTGGTGCATGACTTTTCAGGATACATTGGAGAGTTTGAGTTTGTTGATGACCACAGGTCTGGAAAGATTGTGGTTGAATTGAACGGAAGGCTGAACAAGTGTGGTGTTATTAGCCCTCGGTTTGATGTTGGTGTGAAGGAAATTGAGCCTTGGACTGCTAGACTCCTTCCATCAAGACAGGTAGCAAAATGGTTACAAGTCAATTTCATTTGATTCGTGTGAAGATGTTCAAATTGTTCTTGATTATAATTGTGGACTATTAAATTAGTTAACATTAAGCACAGATTAAGATTAGATATATCGTTGCACATTGGTGCTGTCTAGTTGTCTAAAATTGATGTCAAGTGAAAGTGGTTGACAGATTAAGATTAGATATATCGTTGCACATTGGTGCTGTCTAGTTGTCTAAAATTGATGTCAAGTGAAAGTGGTTGGATTAGTAATGAAAGTTTTTTTCCTGATTAGTAAAGGTGGTGTTTTACTTTTAACATTATTCATTACTTTGTTTGCAGTTTGGTTATATTGTGTTGACTACATCTGCTGGTATCATGGATCACGAAGAAGCTCGGAGGAAAAATGTTGGAGGTAAAGTACTGGGGTTCTTCTATTAAGCAGATTACGAGATGTCTGTAGCTGCCATACCGTCACGCGCCTGGCCCTTTTTCATCTCTATGGGTAGTGAATTTAATGTTGATGTTTCAACAGCTTAGGTGCAGCTTTACTTTTGGCTTCATGAACTGAGACATTTTGGTGATCATTTTATACTTCTGATTTGAGTTGAATGTTGAAATTACCCAGTATTGTGAGTTAATTTCTCGTTTATAAAACCACTCGTGTAATTTGCGCTTCAGTGCTGTTCTTTCTTTGCTGCGCACACCCCTGAATGGCCACTTTTAATATCCGTAGATTTTGCCAAATGTTTTTTGGTTGCTTAAATTATAGTTACAGATTCTTTTTTTTGGTTGCTTAGTTTATAGTTACAGATTCTTTGCAGATCATTAAACCTTAGATAAATTGTACTATATGGCAAATTGTATGTGCTTCTTAGACTCTTAGTAGTACCTTCCCTTTTAGGTTGTATAGATGTGTGTCAATTGATGAGTTTTACCTGGACCGACTTAGAACCGTTAATAGTCCATTAGCAGCAGTTCCGATTCCAGACCCACTCAGACATGAGTTTTCCAGATCCTATCTAATTGTTTTGAGTGCAATCAGGTTTTTTGTTTTGTTTACTATGGGCGTGTTTAATGTGTTTTAGATATTTTATTGTTAATTAATTGTCATATTTTATTGTTAATTAATTTATCATTTTTTATTAAGCTATGAAAAATCATATAAATTGATAGTCATTTTAGCATTTGGATAATTACTCGGTCCATACGTTTAGTTTGATGGTTTGAATCTGGTAGTTAATGGGTCAATTTCAGAATCACAACCGATATTTATTTGGTGATTTTAATCCGAGTAAAATTTGTCAATCGACAAGCCTAGTTGTATATACATCTTGGGTGCATCAATATTCTAGTATTGCACCTGTTCAATCGCCTCACACGCCAAAAATATAATCGTAAAAGATGGTGAAATGACCCCTTTTGGTTAAAGAAGGTTCAAGAAATGACTGTGCTTGTCTATTCATATTTCATAATATTTGATATCCTCAAATTTAATTTGTGTCACGTGATTGAATGACCATTTCTGCATATGATATTTGAAATCTTTTTGGTCATTTGTAATATATAATTTTATGCGTGGGTATTAAAAATATAGATTGCATATTGGTGTCATATACCTAGGACTTGTGAGGAACTTGTCATTAAACAGATTCTAAGAGCTGTGTATGATATATTTCCAACTAATATTTAAAGTGTTTTTATGAAATTGGTGTGAAAAAAGGAGTAAAATCACACGAATATGCGTAATATGTAATGGATAATGAAGATGAAAGCGTGAATAAAATATAAAATGTGTTTAGCTATGTAACATTAATCAGCAATATGCGTAAACAACCTGATCTCATATGTAACATTAATTAGCAACCCATTATTATGCGACTCCATCGTTCTTAATTATATTCCAGTGCATCGGCCAAATTATCTTAGCCTTACATTTGTGTACCCGAGTGTCATCACTACAATACAAATATTCATGTAAGTTTTGATAACCAAATACCTCCCTCATTTGGGTCTCCCTTAATCTCACCTGTGGAGGTTTATCTAGTCCCATATATTATATAATTTAATAATGAATTCTATTAGAGGCCACGAAGTTTAAAGTGATGAGGAAAGATGTTGTGATGACTACTCGGTTACACGAAAGATTAAAAAATGTAGTAGAAAGTGTGTAACCATCAATAGCGCTATGGTTGGATTGCACCTCAATATTATTATTAAAATTCGACTCTATGATAGTGATGCGCTCTATCCATGGCTCACACAACAGCCGTCTACCTTGACTTTCTGCTTTCAGAGATTCTATCCATCTCCTTAAAATATTCTCAACATATATTTCAAATTTTTCTGATAACCTTGAATCTTAAAATATCAATCTTTCGCCGTGTAAGAAAAGGATCTTCAAAAGCATCAATCATACCATCCAACTTATGTGGTTCTTGATTAATACCCATTCAATAAAATAACAAGACAAGGAGCATAAAAACATTTCTTGATGCACTAAATTATATATGTTACATCAACATAGTAGCTATAGATTGGTACAAAGGGTGCTTATTAGCAGCTTGCTCGCTCACTCACTCATTTCTAGTATTATAAATAGTCTAATCAAACTACTCCACATATATTTAGATTATCAACATGATAAGGACATACACAACTGCTGGAACCCTAAACCTATACAAAAAGTTAGCACCTGCCAGCTTATACCTATGAACAAATCCTTAATTAACATTTATACCTCAAAATGAATTGAAAACTTTGTTAGCCAATCATATTATGATTGTAAAAAGGGAAAGAATCGTAGTGGTGAGTCATGAGCATCTTGGTCTCTTCTTCATCAACGGACCACAGAGAATCATTTGTGGGGAAATCCCACACCACAGGAGATGTGATTGGTTGGGACACTGTGAAATTGCTGCTCTCTTCAGACAACTCTATGTCCTTCCATATCTCATCCATCGAGTAGACTTCCTCCGCAGCCGTCTTGCTTTTGTTGTCTCCCGCGGCAGCCGCAGTAGCAACGAAGTCCATCCCGCCGGTGTCGTAGAAGCTCGGCCCTTTAGCGGCGGTGGTGGAGGAGGAGGAGGATTGAGGAATGGCGGACTTCTTCTTCTGATCCTGAGCCTTCTTCCGCATGTGGGTCCTCCAGTAATTCTTGATCTCGTTGTCTGTACGCCCGGGTATTTTCCTGGCGATTCTCGACCATCTACAGTCACATCATATTATTCAGTCACAGATGGATTTAGTTACGGTATGAGATATATAATGGGGAAAAGGAAGTGACCTGTTTCCCCATTTGGAGTGGAGTTGGAGGACGAGGCGTTCCTCGTGGGGGGTCATTTTGCCCCTCTTGAGGCCGGGGTGGAGGTAGTTGACCCAGCGGAGGCGGCAGCTCTTACCGGTTCTTTTCAGACCTGAAAAGAGATTAAAAATGGAAAAAAAAGGGGGTTTAAGCGATAGGGCGATGGAAGAGGGGATTCCATGCCCAAAACAAGCCTACCTATTTCGCGTCTCCCGCCACCTTCAAACCTGAAACTTTAGCTATGAAATCCCAGCGGCGGTCTCCGAACAAGTTCACGTAGAAAACCAACTGGACGTCCTCCTCTTCCGTCCACGGCCCCTTCCTCATCGCCGCCTCTTCTTTATCCATTATCATCGCTTCCTTCTTTTCTTTTCTTGTTTGTTTGTGACTCACTGACACGGCGACTATGGCGTGTGTGGTGCTGCTATATATATATATATATATATGTAGATGTAGTGGGAATATTATAATATATGTATATGGGGAGTGATAGGAGAGGATGGCTATTTGAGTGTTGATGGAAGGCATTATAAAGGTGGTGGGTTTTTGCTTTGGTTTGCTTTAGATAAGTGGTTGATATGTTGACGTAACTTTCATAAGTGGCCGTCCATTTGCATTTGCAATTCCACCTGCGCTCATTCTCTTCCTCTCCTTGCCTTCCAATTCTACTGTTCCACGTAATTTTCTGCATATATTATACGTGCATTTCAACGGGGCAGTGAGGATCCCATGTATTGTTTCTACTTCTGATTTATTTTAAAGGACACAGGAATTATGCGAATTTTAGATAGTGATGAATAGATTTCAGATAATGATCTCAATTGATGGAGTTCTTTTTTCTCTTTCTGGAGATATATGATTCAAAACTAATATATTATAAAGAACTTTTTATATAATTATCCCAGTAATCATACCAGTATAAACTAGACGATATATCCAAATAAAATGGAACTATAATTATGTGGGAATTAAATCAGAAACCTCTTCACTAAGGAGTCTTTTAATGCCTTATGCACTTGAGCACTACATCATCGGCTTAATTGATGGAGTAGAGAATTATAATTATGTTCAACTAGGCGTGTGTAAATTAATTCGAATTTAGTAGATTTCTTTCAATTTAGTATAAAAGGGAAATTTTGTATGTATATAGTATAATTTATATGTATATATGACACAATATCTCATGTGATGGTGATTTGGACAGTAGTGTAGTTTACTCGGCAACAGTGGAAAATATTTATAAAATAGTGTATGTGAGAAATATGAAGGCATATGCGTCGTTGGTGTTGGACACAAAGCTGGGACTGGGGTTACCATATAAATATAGCAAAGGGTTTCTGTGGCCTTTGTTGGTTTATTTGCCTGCTAAAACGATCTAATTAATTTCTGTAAATTATTTTGAAAATATACTTATATGTGACCCTTCTCTTCTGCAAAGGCCATATCTTACAAACGTAACCTATCAGTATTGTCTCCTCTCTAATATATAAATTACCCAATATCGGATGCTTAACCCTTTTTTAATCCTTTTTGAGCTAATACAACGTTAAACACTCGCTTAGACGTCACTGAATTATAAACACAAGTATAATATTGTGTTTACAAGTATATCAACAACAACAATAAATTAACTTGATGCAAATTCTAATTAGAGAGCTTGATCTAGTCAGCTTAAAAGGATCGATCACTTCGTACTATATTGCTTTTTTGGTTAAATTCTTGTCACTTAATAATTTTTACCATAATACTCTTCTCTCACACTTTCAAAAATATCCCATTTTTTTTGGATTATCATATATGCTCCAATTTCTATGAACAGGAACCATGAGAAAAAACATCTTCTTACTTTTTTTTATATACTTAAATTAGGGTGCATGATTGATAAAATACAAGATTGAATATTTTTATTTTCATTATTAGAATTTCTCTAATCTTATCCATTTTAATGGGACATGAGTCAAGCCAAACTAGTTCAAATGATAGAAATTATCAAGATCCTTATGATATCCCAAGATTCTAATCCCTATAATATGTTTATCTATCTAGACTAATTCTAAAAAATAAACGCCCTCTAAAGGTATAATGATAATCTAATTAGCAAAGTTATATATATTACACATATATTTAATGGTAACGTAGTGGAAAGAATAACAGCTTCCAATATTGACTTTTAAAGGTGTTATTATATTTTTTTAAAACAACTTTTGTATATTATCTCAATGATCACTAATATATTTCCAAATTGTCAATAATAAGTATTAATATTAAAATATACTACTATCTTTACTACTATTAATAATATCATACTATTAAATCCACCAACTACCAATATAGCACGATAATGTAATTAACTTTTATTTGAGCTTAATTAGTAATATTAGATTAACTTATTTATTCATACTACCCCAAGGATAAGTTATAATAGGATCCTAACCCTGTATATATAGTTAATTGAATAGACAGAAAACGTGGTATTAGTGAACAGCCGCCATTAGGCAACTGCGAAACTTTGCAACGCAATAATAAACAAGGAGCAAAAGTAGAACAGAATGGCAGCCACTCATTGCTTATATTTTATTTTTAGAAATTTAAAAAGGTTGAGCAAATCCATAATCGAATCTTATTTTTAGAAATACTAGATTATGTATAGGTTTGGTTGCAATTGGTAGGAATCTGCAACTTTTTAATGGGAAGTACAATTCACTAATAGAAACATTATGGAATATTACTTTTTTGGCAAAGTACCATTAAAAGTGAAGCATGAATATGTACAATACATATAAATACTATATTGTATTAAAACCTTTTTTTTATCACAAAATTTATGTAAAGTTGTTTAAGAAAATGCACATAATCACTATAAGCTTTAATTGTAGCTTAGCATATATGGAGTTTAGATGAATAATCGAAATTCAACTCGTAATGATTATAAAATACACCCACTAACTAAAATATTACATTTTACCTTCTTCATCGTTGCAAGGGCGGGAGCCCCGCCGGCAATATTTTTATAAGAGGATTCATTTATTGTTAATTAACGATTCTAACCATCATGAATCAAGCACAAACAGAAGAAGAAAGAAAGAAAGAACAAAACCAATTTTCAATTTTCATGCAAAAGACATGAATCAAACATACTTTTCTTCCAACTTCTGCGTATTGAACCGATTAGTTTTGCCAAAACTTATTAGGGATTTATGGTATTAGTGTTGTAAGTAAAAGAGCAAAAGATTAAGAGACCCAATAGCAGAAAAAAAATGCAATATTTAAATATCTGAAAAGACAATAATTTATATATTTTTAATAATTTTGTTGTATGCAACTGTAGAAAACGGAACCTTTTGCGTCGACCATTCATCAAATCAGTCGTCGAACCCATCTTATCTCTATCCAGTACACACACACACACACACATAATTAGAAGAAGTGAAAGAGAAGGGAGGGTCTGGATCTGGAATATACAATTGAATATGATATATATCACTATCCTACAATATGACAAACAGATAATATTAGATGGAATATTGCATCATACAATTCGTTTCTGGTGTGACTTAACCTCATTAGGTTTTTATAAGTATGTATCAATCAACGCCACGCGCTCTTAATTCATTGATTCTCATTGTATTCTCACAATGCTTAACTAACATATTTTCATTATAATCTATATATCTATAGTCTAAGGGGACGGTTGGTATACAGAAATGGAATGAGAATGGAATGGTGATTCCTGCGTCCATTCCCATTCCGATGGCTGGTAAGATTTTTACGTCAGGAATCACCATTCCCGAATGAATGTTTATTACCATGAACATGGGATTAGTCATTCCTCCCCTCCCCCATAGTATTAGCTATTACCATGAATATGGGATTAACCAAATTTATTTATTTATTCTGAAAAATTATTTTTATTTATTTTTTATCTAGTAAAATTAATAATAATAAAATAATAATAATAATAATAATAATAATTATGATAATAAATAAATAGTAGTTATTAATAATAAATAATTTAATATAATAATAGTGATAAAAATATAGTTATTAATAATATTAACATAATAAATAACAATAAATACAAATAAATAATTATATTAAAATAATAATATTATTGATAATAATAATAATAAATACTATTAGAAATTAATAATAATATTGCCATAAAATAATAATTAATACCAATAAAGATTATATTAAAATATTATTATTAATTAATTAATTATGATAATAAATAAATAGTAGTTATTAATAATAAATAATTATGATATAATAATAGTGATAAAAATTATAGTAATTAATAATATTAACATAATAAATAATAATTAATACAATAAATAATAATAATAATAATAATAATAATAATAATAATAATAATAATAATAATAATAATAATCATAATAATAATGATAATAATAATAATAATAATAATAATAATAAATACTAGTAACAATAATATTAATAATATTCCTAAGTAATAATATTAATATAATATTCCTAAGTAATTATATTAGAATAATATTATTATTAATAATTAATTAATAATAATAGTAATAATATTCCTAACTAATAATTATTATGTTAATTAGTAATAATAATTAATTATTATTATTCATATTATTATTATTATTATTATTATTATTATTATTAATTAGTATTAATAATATTCCTAAATATTAATACTAATTATTATTATTATTATTATTATTATTATTATTATTATTATTATTATTATTATTATTATTATTATTATTATTATTACGATAATAATAACATAAATTATAAAATCATAATTATTTTATTTGTTTTATTTCATTCATATTCGTTCATTCCTTGTACATACCAGCCATAGGAATCACATATTTCATTCCATTCCATTCCATTCCTATCATCATTCCATCCCATCCAATTTCATTCTTGCGTACCAGCCGTCACCTTATTGTTTCATTAATTATCCCTTTTACATACTTATAAATCCAAGAACAATAGAGAAATATTATAATTTGTTAAAATTACGTACATTTGAATTATTATTAGTTATTTTAGTATAGTCGGACCAGCTAGATTCTTAATATACATATTAAATACGTACGTGCAATGTACGACCGGTAAGAATAAAACAAAAGTGATTAAAAGAGATTCAACTATGTCCGATAATAGCTTCACCCTTTTACTGTTGATTGCTATTAGATATGCCACACGAACCACGTCCATTTAGATCGTTGTGTAATGTTCACATCTTGATTTATTTATTTATTTTGGAAAATGGGTTGGATATATGAAATATAATATTAAATATGGAAAAAAATAAAAGAAATAAAAGAATATGTTGGGGGGTGGCTCCCCTTGTTTAGGGGCTCTTGTGGTAGGGGTGGGCGTATAAAAGATGTGCCTAAGTGACGTGTAATGCACCATCTCTTGCCCCATTCCCACTTATGTATATTCCATTTTCATTAATGTATTTCTTGTGTATAAATGTAGATATTAAATTGTGATACATGCATGGTGTTGTAACTTTAATTTATTGATCAGTTCAAATATCACTTCATAGATTGATCACTAGGAAAGTAATTACTTAAGAAATTGCCCAATCATGTGCTATAAAATAAAACGTTAATTAGAAAGAAAAAAAACGCTATGATTTCACCTTGATCAGAACTATTAATTTATATTACATTGACTTAACATTAATTTTCGTAATTTATATATGAGAAAATTTTGTGACAAACTTTCAGCATGTATAATCCAACCATAGTTTGGTAAAAGTATTAATGCTAAAAAAATGTCAAAAAGCAAAGACTCTCGATTAAACGTAACAGCATAAGTGTATTTTTTTATTTTATATTTTTGAGTTCATGTGGAACCCACATCCATTACTTTCGGTGCATTTTACGTTACGTTTTTTGTGCAATGACCTACAAACAATATAAGATGAGTAATTCACACTTGAAAAATCAAATATGACGGACCCAGACCATTGAGGGATTACTCAGCCTCGTTCCTGATATTTTATAGGCCCTAGGCAAAATAAATAATATAGGCTCCCATTTTTTAAAAATTCATATAAAACCCTCAGTCATAATCTTCTGTGCGTACTAGGTAAAACTTATATTTCTTTACAATAACTTGCAAACGACACAGGACGACTAAACAACACTTGAAAAATCGGATGTGACTGGCTTGAACCTATAGAGGCGATAGTGATGTTTGAACTTGTGATCTTTGGCCGCATGAACTCACTTAACTATTAGACCGTCCAAATGGGTCCCTTTTATTATACTTATAAAATAAATTAAATTTGTAAATTTACATAAAATTCAAGTGAGATACAAATAGAAATAGATAATAAAAAATTATTAAAAACATATACAACTTACTTACCATCCTTATATTTCTATATCTCAAATCATATCTACAATACGATATCATAAAAAATAATTTATTCGAGTGTTTAAATATGCAAAACCATTAATAATCACATCAACATCAATATTTTCTAATATATTTTGGGACAAAATGGAAACATATATCTATAAGTAAAATATAATACTTTGGACTTTAAAATAAAATAAAATGTTTAAATGGTATAATATTTTGAATCCAAATAAATCTATATATCTATAATTAAAATTAATTTTTTGAAATAATTTGGGCCCCCTGAGATGGTGGGCCCTGGGCGATCGCCCAGGGTGGCCTACCCTCAGGGGCGGCCCTGCATTACTAGAGTTCAAATCTGTGACTTTATGGTCACTTTACCGCCGGACCATCTCAAAAAGAATTATGTTTGTTTCTTGATTATAAGGGTGTTTGGCTGAGCTTATAAGCTCTCCAAAACAGCTTATGAACTATTTTCACTTATAAGCTCAGCCAAACACCTTCTATATATGTTGTGTTGACACCATAAACATATTCATCGGGTGACTGCAAAATTGACTATTTTTCAAAGCTGAAACAGATAATGATATGCGTAGATGTGCTATAGTGGCTGCAATTACGCGTCCGAGCAAGTAATGGGATAATGTTTTTATAGGATAAGGTAAATAGCGGAAGAATGTCCACTGCAACATTCTTTCTTTTCCCTATTTTGGAAAATGTCCTCTCAATTCTGTCTAGAGCATGTTTTTTTTTAAGAAAAATAAAATAAAATTAACTGACCTCGCTGAACTCTGTCCCATATCGATTATCTAGCCTATGCTACGAACGTAAAAAAATCCTTAGCAGGAGCTGCGCTATTTAATTTCGAATTCAAAATTTTGAGAAGGCAAGTTTGATGAAGATTTTTACATACAGATTCACATAAAATATTAATAACTTTGACATTTTTCTGAGTAAAAAACTGTTTGGTAGAGGTCCCCCCAAATAAATAAATAAAAAATCCTCTTCGATCCGCCACTGATTACGCACCCAAATTGTACTTAACTTTTAATTTAATATCAAAGTTTCTATTCGAAAAGATTGGGTTATAGCCCGTGAAGTTAGGGGTAAAATGATCGTATTACTTTATATGTTAATAAAAATTGTAAATCATGTTGGTCGTATTGGTGAAAATAATTTTGTATAGCGAATTATATAGTGGAGCAAAAACTTGATGACACTTGTCGGGATGGAGTCAAATAAACGGGTTTAGATCGGCCGAATGGGGTCGGCCCAATGGAGAAAATTTAGCCATATTTTTTTAAACCAAAACGATACATATGCATCACACATCATACAACAAAATTACAGTAAATTGATTCTAAGAATCTAGTGATAGCTTTATTGTGCGATATGATGTCATAATGTGAGCAAAGTCTAATTACGTGACTACCCTTCTACATTTACTATATCAAATGGACTAAATCATTTTGGATTATACACTTGTATTTTAAGTAGCTACTTCAATATCTAATGAGCTTTGATTTGGAAGGATGGTTTACTCAAGAGAAAAACTGCAATCAATGTTAAGTTTGTGTATTTGAAAATAAATAAATTGAAAGTTCATATCTAAAATCAAAAACAAGCAAAAATTAGTGTATTTTAAATAGATGGGATCCTCTGTGTCCCATAATTGATCGTATCTCACTGTTAATTTATTATTTTATAATTATTTAATATAAAATAAATAATATTATATAATATATCATAATTAATATTCATCACTAAAAATAAAATTGAATTTTAAAATGTTATACACCCTAATTTTTGATTGATCAATCCTAAATAATCAGTTATTAACTCAAAAATTGGAAAATAAAATATAAAAAATAATTATAAATTCTAATTGGATTAAGTAACCCTAGCTAATTATCCTGAAATGACACTAAAGTCAATTAACCTAATAACTTACATAGAAAGTTATTAGTTACATTCAATCTCATTGCCCAATCCAAATTAATACAATTATCCTGAAATGACACTAAAATCAATTAACCTAATAACTTACATAGAAAGTTATTAGTTACATTCATTCTCATTGCCCAATCCAAATTAATACAAGGGAAAATTTGAAACATTATTTTCCAAAGAATAATTGTATCAAATAATCCATTTAGAGACATATAAATAGTCAATCTCTTTGTTAGACAAGATTTTCATTATGTAGATAATGGTTTTTATTTTACGATGTTTTTGAGATACGTGTGTTTGAAGTGTGTCAAAACATTGTGTCTAATGTATATGACACTTTCCTTATTAAAAAGACTCTTGTAAAAGATGTACTCGTATAAAGAAAGAAGATCTACGGTGTGTGTGTGTTGGCCTAGTGGTAGAGTGGTTAATGTCCGAGGTCAAAGATCTCGGGTTCGAGTCCATGATGACACGGTCTTTAAATTTCTGCATTAATTAAATTGACCAAAAAAGAAAGTATATAATACTAGAACAAATATTGGAATATGTACCAAGAGACATTCCACTAATAGCACGTTGGGGGAGACACATAGCAGGAACAAATACTCGCGACATTATACTGTGCTAGATCAATTCAGTGCAAACTCTCCCACATTTGTGAATGAAAGTAGGTTTTCTTAAATAGTTTTCAAGCTCAAGATCTTCTCTTGTATCCCAAGAAATATAATTTTCTTGTAGAAATATATTTTTGACTTGTATAAGTACTTTTCTTGTAAATATACTTTCCTTGTTAAGTAAATCTTCATGTTATATATGGTAATTCATATCTCATGAGGTAAATATTATTGAGCTTATATCGTAAAAGAGTTGTACACTCTTGTTTATAGGGATTGGGTAGTGAACGTACTGAGTCCACGTCTAGATTGTATGTGATGCACAAACTTCCAATATTTCACCGTAGGTTAGAGATTTGGGAAGTTTCATAGACAGAATAGGAGGAAGTCTAATTGCGTAAGTAGTTTTGTAACTTATCTCCAAACAATGAGATATTTCCCCTGGATGAGACCCCGTGATTAGGGATGGTAATGGGTCGGATCTAGATCGGATCTGGCTAGGTCAAGATCCAGATTCGATTTTTTTTGTTTTGGTCCGGATCCGGTCCAGATCCATTGGATCCAAAAAAATTAAATCTAGATCCAGATCCATAATATTCATAGGGTCCAGGGTCTAGACCCGGATCCATATATTTTCGCTTCTAAAATAAATTATAATCAACTATAATTCACAAGAATAAAGATAATAATCTAAATGCATAATAATACTATAATAATTATTTATAATTTCTACAATTATCACTATATTGGAAGATGTTAATTACTGATTTACTATAAAGTAGGAAGCAACAAACAACTCGATCGTCGGTGGTGTAAGTAACGCGACCACCGTGAATGACTATAGATACATAATTGAGAGTATTTGAAATGAAATTTGGAACATATTTGTTTTGGAATAATTTGAAAAGAAAATTGAAGAGTTTTAAATTGGGTTTATGTATTTAATTATAATAAAATAATATATATATATATATATATATATATATATATATATATATATATATATAAACTAAATGGATTTTGGAAAGGAAATTGGGAATGACGATGAGGCATTTAATAGAAATTATTTAGGTTAACTAATTTAATTATAATAAAATAAAATAATATATATATATATATATATATATATATATATATATATATATATATATATATATATAATTGGCGGTTCACGGGCCGGATCCGGACCGAATCCGGTCTTAAAACCTAAACCCGGATCTAAACCGAAATATTGATATATGTTCCAGATCCGATCCGCATCCATCGGCCCAGATTTTTGAAGATCCAGATCCTTAAAAATGGATCTGGATCCACGGATCTGGACCGGGTCCTGGATCCGTTGCCATCCCTACCCGTGATTAGCACTTTTTTTTTTATGTGTGTGTGGTTATTTTAAAGTACTATACGTCGATTTCCAAAGCCATTATGTTTTTTTTTTCTTTTTCGAAAGCCATTATGCTGATATGGATATTTTGGCTTGCATACTTATTTTTTCCTACTTCTCTCTGTTATAAAGGCTACTCTAAATATATCAAGTACTTGAAACAAACAACAAATTCGTAAATTTATCAACTAATAACTATCTATATATGCAAATGTATTTTATCTTGTAATAAATCCGGATTTGGATCTTACAGTCGTTGGAGCAACCTAATACACTTGAATTGGAAACCATCTTGCCAATTATATAAGTATCCTATATTTGGAAAGATACAGCACTCATCAGTTAACATAAATTCATGCATCTAATTATGTTGTGCAATATCTACATATATTTGGATCCTTGGTTCTCTAATTTGTTCCGAGCTTATATATTTTTTCATTAATATTAACATTTATGGGACGCTTTCCTTTTAATATTTATACGCCAAACAATGATCGATGTGGTACTCGCACATAAGATAACACGTGCCCATAATTCAGTATCAATATTCCATTATATAAAGAGTAGTTATTGTAAAAACTCTCCTTAACATATAAACTACAAACTTATAAATCATTTGAATTCTCCATGAAAATGTCTGAATTCTCCGTGTAAGTATCTGAATTCAGAAAAATAAAAATTCACCCTCATGGTGTTCGAACTTGGGTGTTTGAGTTCATCAAGTAAATTGATTAATTCACCATAGATCTTCACGAATCAATGACTCAAAATAGTTTATATTTTATACTTTAAGATTGATTTGTATTTGATTCAATTCTTATTATGTGTGTGTGTGTATATATATACTTATCTTCACGATATTTTATGAGGACTATCAAAATAAAAATATGAGGCCCCATATTTTTTATAATTCTCACACATTTTGTTCTCCTAAAATAACAAGATATATATATATATATATATATATATATATATATATATATATATATATAATGTAAATTAAACTTGAGTTTATTTTAAATCCAACTTAAAAATGTTTTAAGCCCAAATGAACTTAAATCAGAACAAAATTAATTTTTGAGCCCAATGAATATATAGATATATATAGGTATAAGAAAATTTGGTTCTTAGATGATGGGCCTCAGGCGATCGCCCTATAGGTTGCCTACCCCGTGAGAATGGAAATAAGTGTAGCTCGATATATATATAGTGGTTATCGCGTGACACTCCTTATTATGTAAACATGAGGACGAATATCAACCCTTGATGAATTAATATGAACGCTTCAGATTCAATGCACAAATTATGACGCAAATATACAAATACACAATTATATACATATAACCAATTCAGATGCACACTTAAAAATAACCATTAAATCTTCAAATCTAATTGACATTATTTGTTCTCATTTATGTATATTAAAATTATATATATATATATATATATATATATATATATATATATAATCACAAAACAATGTCGTTTTACTTTATTTGCTCAGCTATTACACTTATGACCCATTGAACGGTTTTAGCAAAACTCTGACTAGGATTAAAGAAAACTTTGATTTTGTCACAGCACAAAATCGAACAAAATGAAGTCATTTTGTGATTTATTTTTCAATACAGAAATACGCTTAATAAATATTTGATGTCATATAAATTTTTTAAAGATCAAGCTATAAGTGTAAAAACAAAGTGTAGATTGGGTCATGTTTGTAACTTTCCTAAGGTCGGCACATTGATAATTTTTAAATGTCACAACACAAACAAATCAGCCAACTTATTAAACCTAAGATAAACTAAAATATAATATCAAATCATAATTTATATATAAATAAGAACTAAGAACTAATAACCACCGTTAGATTGAATAAGATCGGACGACTTATAATTATTTAATGAAAAAAATAGTTAAATCCCTAAATTTTCACTATTTGAATATTTCATATTCAATTTTTCGTTGTTCGTATGATTCATATGTTGTTCATATAATCGTAGTTCTTGTGCATACTATCACATTCTAATTAATTGTTATGTTCATGTAATTCATGTTGTTATGCATGTAATCAGTGATTGTGTATATGAGAACAATTATACAAATAAATATATGAAATCTCTTAATATAGGGTTAAATGGTTACTATTAAAATATGAGGATAATAAACGATTTATAATTAACATGACCGTTAGATTATAAAAAACTGATGGACCATATTAATTCCGAATTATATATATATATATGTGTGTGTGTGTGTGTGTGGTGGAGCCCATAAAAATCATATTTCCACAAGCAAATTGCTTTCCATGTGGCATAGAAACGGTGTACCACACCACTAATTAAGACGATATAGTAATGAACAACATTTGTGACTAGTGGTGCTTCTTCGGTTATCTGTTAATCCGAAATCGAAAAAATCGGTTATAGATAATTGATAATTGATTTTTCGATTTCGATTCGGTATCAATTATCTCTTTTAAATAAATTTTGGTTATCGGTATAATTAATTAACCGACGGTTATATTCGATTAAAGTAAATTTTATATATATATATATATATATATATATATATATATATATATATATATATATATATATATATATATATATCGGCATATGATCTTTCATTGTAAACCACCACCAAGAGAGTAAAATCCTTTGCATTTTCAAAATCCATGAGTTTCTAAGCTTCTTGTTTTCTTACTCCTATACCGATAAGAAATTGATACCCATCCTCGGAGCTAAATAATATATCCCAACATCATAATAAAAAAAATCCTTCACTCACGAACATATTTTCTGAAACGAGGCTCCGTCCCTGTTTTCTCCATAAAAGATATATATATATATATATATATATATATATATATATATATATAATTATTAAATATCTTTAATTTAATAGTATAATTTTGGTAATATTTGAAATAATTTTGATTATTTTCGATAATATTTATTTTCTAATTTGTTTTTAAAAATATATTATAATTCGATTACCCGCTTATCGAATCAACTAACCGAATCGATTAATCGATCAATGTCAGTTTCGATCAGTAATTTTTATCAATTTTGATTTTGGTTAACCGAAATTTCCGTTTCGATCTGAATCTCACCCCTAGTTATGACATCGGGAAAAATTCAAAAGCAAGTGCGATAAGTAGTAATGTATGTGATACAAGTCTAGATAAGATATTAAATTGTATTCCAATATCTAATCTTTTTTGCCTTCTAAAATTTCTTTTAAATAAGTCAGTGGCAAGAATTTCTTGGCATGAAAAAAGAGGATTGATTTCGTTTTTTGATGAGCACTAACGTTAGTGGTCGTAGTAAATTGTCCTTTTCTATTCCAGAAAACGGCACTAATCAAAGTTGACAAAGGTTTCATCATCCTAAAAAAGATGTCTAACATTTTACTATTTTTTTGTTTATTTAATTAGTCGAATAAGGACAGTTAATCACTACTATATATAGTAATAGGGTTTTAGTGCTAGCTCCGAGAATATTCCTATGGTCCTATCACCTATGGACTAAACATTTAAAACTTTTATTTCCACTATGTTTAATTGATCATAAACATAAATCAAAATTCTAGATATTGCGTTGGAAATATCCTATCAAGGAAGAAATTTCAGGAAAAGTTTTGCACTATGATTTTCAGTTCTCGATAATATATGTAAATAAATTTGAGAGTTGTTTGTGAATAAAATATTCTTCTTTTTCCGCTTGTGGTGGAGGCCCAAGGACTAAAAGGTAATTCATAAATTGCCGACATATAAAACTTCAAGTTGCACTTTCATTTGCAAATATTTTTTAAGCAAATAAATTATTTCCAGAAGTATTTAAATTGTATCAATAAAAGAATAAAGACCTAATTTAGTGGATTTAAATATCAGAGAAAAACATATAATTGGGGTTCCAAAAAAAAGACATATTCTTTAATCTGGAAACAAATCTTAACCTGATATGAATTTCGTTACAATTAAAAAAAATCACCTTGCGAAGAAAATGCAAAATATATGAATCTCGATTCCAAAGAAAAGACATATTTTTTAATCTGGAAACAAATTTTGACCTGATATGAATTTCGTTACAATTAAAAAAAAATCATCTTGCGAAGAAAAGCTTAAGGCAAATATATGAATCTCGAAATTTAATCATTTCTAATTCCATTCGAGTATCCAAGCAGTAGATCTTATTGTGTATAAAGCAACGGTCCCGAAGAAATCCCTATATAATGCTCCCTTTTTGGTTTTTGCAACTAAAAATACGAAGATAATAATAATAATAAGAAGAAGAAGAGATAAAAAGAATTTATCATCTCGTATAAAAATAATAACTTTATAATTCGGAACCGCGAAATGTTGTGCGATTTGTTTCAATAAGCTACAGTTTTGACGAAATGAAATTAAAATTCAAAGCATGCATTGCGAAAGTGAGCAACGTACAAATAATGATTGGGACAGATAAATTAATGTTGGCCACTAACATATCTGGTCGGACTTAATTATTACGATTCCACAACAAATAAGACTAGCATTCCTAATTAGTATCATCAGGATTATGAAAGTGAAGAGTGATTAGTCTTTTCGAATCTAGATAAACTTAGTTGGTCACAAAGGGAGTTCCCTAAGTACAAATTTTATTTTTATATATCATTTGTAGCTATTTTTGTTACAATATATACTCAAGGCTAGTAACTTTTAGGAGTAATTTACTCCAAACTTTAACATTATATATACAAATATGTGTACATAAGGAGGAGATCGAATAAAAAATTCCCCCCTGTATTACCTAAAAATCAATCAAGACCTCGATTGTTATAAAAAAACTTAATATAAAAAATATTAATATATTTGTAAAGTAACACTAATATATTCATAAAGAAGCAACAGTTCATAGTTTCTAAAAAATTAAAAGTTTTTTTTTATTATTATAATTATACCCTGCAATGCATGCGCTTAACTGTCCAAACTTTATGTTTTGCAATTTGCCATATAAAGCCCATGAACAGTTAGTAATGCTCGAGCAAAGTAAGAAAAATGGGCCTAATAATTGAAAAGTTACGAGTATACATTCGACTAAAACATAGATTGGAATACCGTGTACATGATTAATGAGAAAAAAAATTAAATAAATTGAATAATAAAACATAATACATATACATATCATGTGGTGAAGTCTTCGCTTGATAAATCACTGATAGAATGAACATTTGATTAATTAGAGTAGTCCACATAATTTTTAATTAAAATTAAATTTGTCTTGTCAGTTAAATGACATCCATGGACCATAACATTAAAATATAATATAAAACATATTTGCACACCATATAGCGTCATCAAACTCCCATGATTAACGGAAATCTTTTTTATAATTACTATATATTTAATTTCGATCAATTTATAGTCATGTAACAATTTCAAACGGAATCTAATGATTATAAATTTACAAGAGATTGAAATGTACTGTTTGAGGCTTTTGAGCAAATTTGTAATGACATTTTAAGATTTGACAATTTAATATTTGAATTTTCTTAGATAAAATTCTTACATCAAAACTTACAATCTCCTTTATATATATATATATATATATATATATATATATATATATATATATATATATATATATGTGTGTGTGTGTGTGTGTGTGTGAGAGAGAGAGAGAGAGTTTTTGTTTTATTTTCATTATTAATCGTATTTTTCGATAATCGTAGTTCAATAAAGAAAATAATAGTATTTCCTTTTTACGATTTTAAATGTAGTTGAACATACATCGAGCTTAAATAATCTGACTTTATAGCATAAATACTTATTTTTTTCATCAAATTTGCGTCTGGTTTGAAATTTTTAGATTTTATAAAAATGAAGAATATATTTAATATTTTATTATAGACAAACTTTTATAAGTCGATCTGGAGTAGTTTAGTTGGATTCTCCATCATATAGCGATCTACAAATTAAATGACATCTCAACTGCAACTGCTAGAGATGAAAAATGGGCTTTCCTAAACTAAAGCCCATATAGTAAAGGTCGTATGGCAGGCCTCAATAGGCGAAAAAAACTTCATCAATACATTGTTTTTGTTTCTCTTAACATGTGATTGGTACGGTGGAATGGATAGAAATGAAATGATTGTTCCCAAGTTCATTCTCATTCTTATAATTGGTATATCTATTTATTAGGAATCACCATTTTGGATGAAATCTTATTTCAAATTAAATGGAAATAGTCGTTCCATCCGTAACTCATGGGTTTATAGTTCTCATTAAACAAAAACAACTAATTATAATATTTTTATGTACAATTATGAGTAATAATGTTCTTTTATATGTAAAAAAATTGAATAATAATTATTTGATGTGGAAAAATGGGTTTGCCCCGGTTTTAGACCGGTTTGACTCAATAACTATAGATTTGATGAAATTTTGGGCCAGGTCATGCCCGTCCATAACTATCAAAAGCCTATCGAGCCCGGGTTGGCCCGACAAAAAAAAATTGTACTAAAAATGATATTTCGGACTTGGTTGTCCACGGTTCATATGGCCCAATAGATTTTCGGATCGGCCCGACCCGACTCATTTTTTTGGGAAAATCCCGGTGGGCCATGTCAGGCCAGCCTGGTCAACCCATTTTTCCATGTCTTCTTCTTCTTCTTCTTCTTCTTCTTCTTATTATTATTATTATTATTATTATTATTATTATTATTATTATTATTATTATTATTCTAAAAATATTTATTGAAATCAATACATTTATTTTTGTAAAGAAAAATGAAATACCAAAATACTATATATTTAACTATTTGACTAGCAAGAGCAAATAATAACAAATGGTTATCTGTTTCATAATTTAAATCCATATATTATATTTTTAATAAATTTTTAAGATTTTATTAAATATAAAGAAATGTAATTTTATAAAAATATTTAATTCATTTAAAAAATTATAGAAGGTGATATTCCATTTCTATGTTTATTAAACATACCAATTAAAGGAAATGTCATTCCATTTATACCATCATTCTATTCCTAAATTTATTTCATTCATTCATAACAATCACTTAGCAATTTACGAATTACTACTACGAGATCGGCATCGGATTAATGAAAATATGAAATAATATATAGATAGAAAGAATTATGGGATGCAACTATTATAGGAATGAAATGATATTCTTTATGTTTGATAAGTTCAAGAAATGAAAAATGAAGTGAGAGGTCAAATTATTTTATATCTTTTATAATAAATAAGTATTTTTTTTATATGCAATTTTTTTTTTCTAAGTAAATAAAGTATGATGAGTAGTAGATCAATATGATTTAAAAAAATTCTAACATGTCTATTTCCATATATTATTTTTATATACTAGTTTTCGTAAAATATTATAAAAATTAATATTCATTATAATAGTTCATTTAAATAATGTACTGATTAATTAAATTTACGCATCATGATTTTATACCGAAAGTGGGGTTGTGTACTTTCGTAATACTTGAATTTTATATAAACTAACCCCACTAGACAGGATAACCTATCATTTGACAACTTTATCCATTAAATGCCTAGCAATGTTATCTTTTGATAGTTCAAAATATGAAAATCAGCTATTTTCCAAAATAAAAAATATATTGTGACTTTGTGAGGTCCGCATTCCTATGTGGAGATAGGGATGTCAATGGGTGGATTTTACTCGGACCGATCCAGAACTGTTCAAAACCCATTAAATTTTAAAGCAGTGGTTCTGGTTCTGGTTCCGGTTCCGATTCCAGACCCTCTTTAGATCCGGACCGTTTAGATCCATAGTTTGATGGTCCCGTCCGGATGCGGTTCGGTTCTGTAACCGTAATCAATACTTATTTATTGGTTCGATCCAAGTAAACCCGCTCATCGACGAGCCTAAGTTTAAATAGGTTTGTCAATGAGTTAGTTTTATCCATATCGATTCAAAATCACTAATAACACATTAAATTATAAAGTAATGGTTTCAGTTCTAGTTCTGGTTCTTGTCCGGTTCTAGTCTCGATTCGGTTCCGCACTACCGAGATCCTAACGCTTAAGACCCATAGTTGATGGTCCCGTCCGGTCCGGATCCAAAGGTCTAATGGATCGGATCCGTAACCGTAACTGCACTTATTTATCGATTCGATCCTAAAACTCACTCATTAACATCCCTATATGGAGGTGAGCAAAATCTAAAAAAAAACGAATCATATTTCAATTAAAATGAAAATACATATTCAGTTTGTCTGGTATTTAATACTCTATTTGTTCTGTTAATGTTGGCTCATTAGATTAGGAGAATTATGTTTTGTGTGTAAAAATATTGTGTGACACAAAATCCAAGGTACTTTTTAGTATAAATTTCTTTCATTTTTTAGTATGAACCAACAATAATGAACAACTCAAAATAGTATACAAGACAACATTAACGGGATGGAGGGATTAATATTTATGTATATACTAATTCTAAATCAATCCGTGCAAGAGTAATACGGTATTTATCTAGCCGAACAAACCGATTTAGAATTAATATTATATATATAAACATAATTAATAGTCATAAATTTTGTTACTGAACTCAAGATGTAAATAAAAATTCGGAAAACATTTCGATTTGGTCATCGAATCTAGTTCAGTTGCGTTCGATCTGCTTCTCATATAATTCGATTATTTCGATTCTGTATTTTTTCTCGACAAAATCGACTGAATCAATTGGATACTCTCTCAATTCATGTTCTTACCATCTTAATAGAAAAACATCCTTGAAGGGGAGAGAAAAGGATCTGCAAAATTATTTTCCACTCTATAAGTTGGTACTCTTCTTCTTCTTCTTCTTCTTCTTTTTTTTTTTTTGTATATTTATGACCTGGATAAACCCCACGGCCCTATGCATAGCCGCAAACCACATGGTAGTGAAACCACACTTAAAACCAGGTGTGAAGCCAAACTCATAGAGATTTATGGGGTTCAAACCTGTGACCTCTCGATCACAGGAACCCACCTTAACCATTTGGCTGTCCCTAGGGAACAAGTTGGTACTCTTCTCATATTTTGATTTATGTAGTACACTCATTAAATTATGTTACGGCTACAAGAGGTTAAGAATAGGGAAAGTGGGCCCTAACCTGCACTGTCAAATGCGGTACATTTTTTGTTTTCTTTCTATTCTATTTTCTTTCTTTTCGGCTATAGGAATAATTGCAAATTATTATATCTAAATGTATGGTGCATATATTATAATTAAATCATAAATATAATCAATAAAATTTAATTAGATATTGATAAATATTAATTAAGATTTGAGTACTGTATATTTACTGAAGTATAAGTAGTCTGCAAAGATATACACAAACATCTGAGTCTGACACATCTCCAAATTTAATCATTTTTTAGTACTTTTACTTATAATTGCTTGTGATACAATATCCGTTATTCTCGATTTAAATTAAATTGGAAGTCAAAAATAAAAATGAATTCGATTGTGGCCTTTCTTTCAGTAGGTTTCCTTTCCTTTTTTCTAATAGATTACAATTACAGTTTCAGTACCTCAAAAAGGAACCTATCTACATGAATCAAACAATACAAAATTATTGAATATATGGGTAACGTATATTATCCGGAAAAGTAAAAGGTGATCCAAAAATTGTAAATGCAACAAAATGAGAAGGGCAAAGCAATTAACTGCAATTGATACATATGAAATTACTCTTTCTATTATTATATTAAATTGTGAAATTTTAAGTTTATCAGTTTTTTAGTTATTTCATTGCAATTGATCCAATTAAATTACTCTTTATGCTCTTATATTACTACGCCTTAACATCGCTAGATACAATAACAAACTTAGTGGAGCCGGATGGTTCATATAAAATACCAATATGGAAACTTCAAAAATAATTAATCAATATGCATATGTAGGGTAAAATACAACAAATTCTGTTTTTTTTTTTTTTCAAATTCGTTGAACTCTCTCGTGTTTTTAGAAAATGGATAATTACAGTCCGTGTCTTCAATTTTGATGAAATTTTGCGCAAAAGTTAATATCAACTTTGACAAGATTTTGAAAAATATCTATAACTTTAGTTAATATATTATAATATCCCAAACTTTAACAATATTTCAAAAAATCATTCTGATGCAGAGTTTCTGGCGACGGAATGATGAGTCATTTGAGATTTAACGCACACGAGAATCCGGTGAACTGATTCAACATTCCGTCGCTGAAACTCTGAATCTAGATATTTTTTCAAAATCTCATCAAAGTTTGAATCATTTTAATGTATTAATTAAAATTTGTATCATTTTCAAACTCTCGTAAAAAATTGGGGACATTTGAATGTAAAGTTTGGGAATAAAAACTGTTCTTATTCCTTTAAAAATTTGCACAACTTCCATTTTCCCAAATTGAACTTCATTGTGTATTTGTATATTCTTTTTCTTCCTTTGTTGTTTTATTTTCTTCCTCTTTTATGTGGGGTAACTCCTTTTCTGAAAGAAAAAAAAAAGACCCACATACACACAGTAAGATGCATCTGCATTTGTTTGCCTTCTATGATCACAAATAGAATTTTTGGAGAGAGATAAGTTTTGAAAGCTTTGAAACAGTGAAAATTGAAAGTGAAAGAGTTAAAATTTGCTTATAGGCCAATTTGGGCCAGATGTCATTATAGCCAACTAATTCAATGATCGACATGTTCCACCAATCTTTTCTTAAAAATTAAATGTTGGTTTTCTTATTTATAAAACTTATGAATCTTATTTTTTATACTATTTAGTTAGTAGGTTTTTAGGTATTCAGATACACTTAGATCATGTTTATTAGTAACTAGTGTGTAACTCGTCGAGTTTCGACGGGGAACCATCTTATGATTTAATGCATAAGTATGAATGAAAAAGTAAGTTAATATTTTATTTTAAAGTTATAGTATGTCGATAATTCATTGAAAGATGTGCTAATAGATAATACTTATTATAATATAAAAATAGATGAAGGAATGTGTTTCTTCGATTTTTTCCACTTTCTTTATCTTTAAGAAATCAATAAAAGTTAAACTAAATATATGTCGTTCAAAAGTTTAGTAAAATATTTATCTAATATAGAAAGTGAAGACTAATCTAAATAAAAATTTAAAAAATATGAAAAGTAACTTTGCAATTACCTCACAATCAATCGAAAATTTTATCGTACGATAGTTATTGTATTGTGCTTTTTGACCATCCTTGTCACAAATTAAAAATTTGAGTCATCTTTTGCTAGTGATTCGTGAAATTGAATGTATAATTGATCATGACTTAATATAAGTTTTGGTGGGTATAGTCACGTTGAAAAAAGATTGTTCATATTTCTTGTTTATGGTCATAACATAGCAAATCAAATTTATATCAATGCGTCTCAATCTTATATGTAAGTTGTTTTTTCGTCAAGTTTTGACGGAGAACCACCTTACGTTGTAATTCATAAGTATGACTTAAAAAGTAAGTGAATATTTTATTTTAAATCGCTAGTATTTCAACAATTCATTGAAGTGTTAGCAAATGGATAATATTATAATAGAAAATAGGTGAAGGAATGCATTTCTTCGATCTTTCCACTATCTTTACTTTCAATAAATTAACAAAAATTAAACTAAATATATGTTTAAAATATTATTGACAATAATATTTACCTAAATATAGAAAGTGAATGCTAATCTAAAAGAAAAGTAACTTTGTAATTACCTCACAATCAATCAAAAAATTTGTATTATACAACACTACTCATTGTATTGTGCATCTGACCATACTCGTCGCATATTAAAATTTGAGTTATTTTTGCTAGTAACTTGTGAGATTACAATATACACACAGTTCTGGTAGATATAGTCACAATGTAAAAAGACGCCCATATCTCATTTTATGGTCATATCTAGCATCGCAAACCATCTTTACATCAAGACAACGTTTCGGATCTTATAGATAAATTTTATTTCATCTAATTTTGACGGGAATCACTTTACGTTGTAATGTATAAGTGAAAGTTTAAGAAATAACTTAATACTTGGCTAGAGTTTAGCAATCGAATGAGTATGAAGCTAAACAATGATATTAATGTTCAATCACCTAGAAATGTTGATCACAATAAAACACGACGATGAACCGAAATGGTGAGCTTAGGTTGAGCCACCGGCCTCGTGTGTATATAATCGTACTCGCCCTAATCCTATTTAAAAAGGATTTTACTACTCATTAACGTCACAAACTCATATTGTAATAGTTGATAATTACTTGAACCCACTTAAATTGATAAAATATAAGTTTTGACAATAACGTTTGAATCCTTTTAAATAAAAGTTCAAATATTACAAAGTAAACACTGATAGTTTATAGTATAAAAAATAAAAGACTAAATTGGAAAAAAAAATCATGAAGGCATGTTGATTATTGTTCGAACCCATTTATCATTTATATACTTGTATATGTCCTAAATCCAATTAAAATATGATTTACTATTTGTTATTGTCATGAACTATTATAGTAATTCCCGCTAATTATATGTATAGGTTAAATTTATAAAATATCTAAATAATCAAATATCTAAATGTAATTGTTGAACTTTTGATTTATTCTGATTTTGCACACGAATGTGATTCCAGCCAAAATTAAGGCTAATATGGAACACTGGAAAATCTGATTTGATGAAATCGTCCGATAATTAAAACGACAACATTTTTATTAACCAAAATGACATTGTTTTGGGTTAAAATCACAAGCGTTCAACGTTCCATATTATTGTTAGTTTTGATCGAAATCACATTCGTGTGTAAAATCAGAATTTGATGAAAGTTCGATAATTTTTAGGCAAATAAATCAATAGTGATTACATTGAAATCTGGATCCTATAACTAATCCTTATGCAACATGGATTACTATTGCAAAGCCTAAAAAAAGGAGTTGACTAAAATCCAAGCATAGATTCTATCAACCAATAAATTTCAATAAATTAATAATTAATGTATTCCAATTAAAACATCATGTAAAAGTGGAAAACACAATTCTAATTTATTGAATTCAAATATTTGTAGTGATTGATATATATATATATAGAGTTTGGTTCAAATGAGAACCATTCTTATCATAAAAACTAAGAACCAAATGAATTCGTTATGAAAGTTGATGAATCAATTGAAAAACTTAATGAATTCAACAATTCGTAAATTTTCACCAGGTTCAATCCCATGAGGACAAAAATTTTATTTTTTGGATTCAAGAACTTTCCCATGGATTCATCAACTTTCACCGTGAATTCATCATTTTTGGTTCTCACATTCTCACAATAAAAATAGTTCTCACGTTAACCCTCCCATATATATATATATATATATATATATATATATATATATATATATGCATAAATAATATAGAGTGAGACCATAAAACATAGTATATCATTACATAAACATTTCCATATATTTTAAATGCACATTTATATTATAATTGAGAATTGACGCTGACTTTATCCAAGAAACATTTAGCCTTTTCATATATTTGTTTCAATGTTGATTCAAATTCATGTTTTGAATAATTGGTGTGGTCATTGTTAATGATCTTTCATCTCATTGGTCTTTTGAATTTACAAAACATGTTATTTTATTCCATTAACATAAACACTAATTGTGATCCCCACTTTTACATTTAGAACAACCAGAAGAGAGAGATTATACTAATGATTAATAAAGACAAATTTTTGCTTATTAATATAGATATCGCCAAATCTTTCTTATAATAGAATCATTTGACATCGTAAATCATAAATGATAATAAGAAAATATTTGCCAGAATGTGAATATGTAATTGAACACCACTCAAATAGATAATATGTGACATTATATGCACATAGCATTAAAATGATATAAATGAATAATTGTTTAATTATGAACTCATTGCTCACGGAATAGCTCAAGTATGCAATAATATCAATTCCATCTTTTATATATATATATATATATATATATATATATATGCGCATTGAATATTGATTGATGGTAACGGCTAATTATATAAGGAAAATAGTCACTATATATAATGATTAATTTGGTTAATAAAAATTATTTCAGATTCTAAAATCTAGTCAATGTGAATATTAAATGTTAAAAAGAAATTAGAAGATATATGAGAGATTAAATGTTAGAATTTAGATAAAAAGAATAGAAAAATATGGGGATGCCACGTAGGATAGAGAATGGTTGTAGATGAAGAGATCCGTAATGGATTATATAATAGATTATCACAATTTATGAATCGATTGATTAAATTCCGTTGTAGGAACCGCATACTTAGATTTATAAAAACCGAAGGTCCGAAGGCATTTAATATTATGGGTTGATAGAATATATAATTAAATATTTTTTATCTGTATTAACTAGCTCTTTTAACAGGATATGAATTGATCAAGTTATGTCAAATTGAAGTGTTTAAGATTAGATACAGTATCTCAAATTTCAATCCAACTTAGTAAACAATAGATAAATATATACTATTTTAAATCTAGTTATGCTAATCCTAATGGTAAACTCCTATATATATTTTGGTTTATCTTATCTTCCCACGGATTTAAATGTTGAAAATTTATAAAAAATGTAATTAGTACCATAACATGTCCTTTCATTTGGACATTATATATAAAGTCATCTGACTGTAACGTGCATGTAAGTCAATTTTATAGTTTACTTTTGAAATTTGTTGATAATTAGATATGCTTTTATTTTAGTATTATTTACTAAAGCATATAAGTTATTTGACAATTTAAATAAAAACATGCTCATAATACAATAAACTTAATATTACATATTATCATATATTCTCGTGTAAACAATATTAATCACAGGCATTGATAATGCTAAAATTAAAATTTAAAACAATTAGGCCCTTATGCCATCAAATTTAAACCTCATCAAATAAGAGTTGAGGTTCTTCCTCTTATTTTTTAAGAATGTAAGTTGATTTTTATTATAATAAAATAAAATTAAAAAAAGGGTTCCAGATAATCTATAAATTGTTCACAAACCTTTAAATGACAAATTACAACAGTTCTCTACATATTATTGTATTGTCGCTACATTTTTAAACTGGCCATGGTAATTAATAACCATGATTTGGGACAGGGTAATAACCATGATGTGTAACAGAATTTGGACAGAAGATATCAACATCAACCTTGGATAAGGATAACGTGCAAACTGTGGTAAATAAAGGATACTAATTTTTATTTTATTTTTATTTTGTGAATTTAATGCAGCAATTTTTAAAGGTTGCATCACGACGCATACTCGAACTCGTGATATTTGACCTCAGATATTAACCATTCTATCATTATGCCAACACACATAATTGCAAATTGCATATATTGCATATATCCCTTAGATTATAAGGCAGGGATATTTAACATTAAAGTATATATGAGCTAATTAACTCGATATGCAATGCAATAAAGAAATCCAATTACAAACTAACAGTTAGGATCATTACACGAACAAGATATCGACTTCACATAATGAGTCGGGACATAAACAATCAAATATACTATGTGCATGAAGATGAAATAGCGTCGTATAAATTGTCTTTTGAGGGAAGTGTCATATAAATTGTTATCTATCCAATTAACTGGTGTTTATTTTATACACGTTAAATTATATACTTACTGTAACTACTTATAGATGTGGTTTCTTGTACATCCATTCGTATATGACATTTGATACTTTTCTTTTGTATAAATGATACTCTTCTTCAATATAAATGATATTTTTTAAAATTAACTAGTGTTTTTGTTATCTGGTGTTTTTTTTTAAAATTAACTGGTGTCATATAAATTGTTATCTATCCAATTAATTGGTGTTTTTTTATACACGTCAAATTATATACTTACTGTAACTACTTATAGATTTGATCTCTTCTACATCTATCCGTATATGGCCTTTGATATTTTTCTTTTGTATAAATGATACTCTTCTTTAATATAAATGATATTTTTTAAAAGTATAGGGTAAAAATAATTAAATGATACTTTTCTTTAATGGAAATAATATTTTTCTTAATAATAAATAATACTTTTATCCGTCCTCATAGTGTGGACGAATGTACATGAGTTTTTGTCCTATTTATATAATATTAGTGCAACGAATATATATCCACCAATAAATAGGTATGAGTTATTATATTATTGGGCCAAGTTAAATAAAATGAATCTTTAAATTAAGGACTTCTGTTTTGGGCTTTTAGAAATTTGTCCTATTTATATAATATTAGTGCAACGAATATATATCCACCAATAAATAGGTAGTCACAACAATTGTTTTTTTGCCTTCTATAACTTTTTGGTATCTGCATGCCAATATGTATTATTTTTTATGTTAGGGTTTGAACATTAGCCTTATATGTATCTTTTTTTTAGTTGATTGGCGATGTATACATCGAACGCACTTAAATGCAACATATATAAAGTTAAACAATTGAAACAAAACCAAGGTTTTCAATACTTTTTTTTTGTTACTAACATTCTAGCTAGATTATTTATTTTAGCATTCAAATTTTAATTTTTTTTTTTTGCTTACTACATGTGTGCCCTAATTCCATCACTCAGTGGCAACATTCAAGTGATAACACACTTCCTCTTCCAAATTAATACTCCCTCCGTCTATAAAAAGTATCAATAATTTCTATTTTAGATGTTCAATAAAAGTATCTCATTTTTATTTTAATATATCATTCTATTTTATCTCCTTCTATTTTATCCTTAAAATTTCAACTTTATCCACTCAAAAAATATTTACTAATTATTTTCTTAAAATATATATTGATCAAACATATAATACATTTTATCCACGGAGTAAGTAATTTCTATGGGTAATTTATGTGATTTTCAAGAAACAAGATTTTATATTTATAAATCCATAAAGGGGTGATGACTGATGGGACACTGCCAACTTTTACCTAAGACTACGGAGAGATAATAAATATTGTATACCGGTGCTTTCAAATAATAGATGATTTAATGTTTTCAACAGAATCAATTGCAGCACTTGTCTTTTTCTTTTCCTCTCCTTATTAAGCCAAATGTACTGAGTATTTAAAGCTGTGAAATATTACAAAATACTTCAGTTCAGTTTTTCATAGCCATTTAAATTCTCCCGTAAATTTCTTGTTGCAGGATATATGGGCAGAAAGGGCTGCCAAATTATCTAATACCCAAACTATTCGCGTACATCTTAATTAAGATAATTTTACTATTAATAATATTCCTATAATATAAAATTTATTCTTTCATAATCTAACATTCATTATATATTAAGAGACACAACAGTCGGGAAATACCGATCCACTTGACATTTAAATAGCATTCACATGTATTTTAAAAAAATTAATGAGAATGGAATTTCATAAAAAAAAAAACTAAATTAATATCAAAATACGAATTAAATTTATAATAGAATGACTTTTGAATATCATATTTTCCTTCGATTACAGTAAGAAAAAATCGGTATGAAATATATATTGCTAGTTCATATTTTAATATTAAAGCTTTTTTTATAAATTTCATTATGTGGATGTCATTTTGAAAGTAAGTGGACTGATTTCATCAAGCCAACCAAAATTAATGATTTTGCTACTAAAGTTTTAGCAGATGATAAATTATGATATATGTACAAAAGTGAATGTATGGGAAATGATTGATAATATAGAACAATTTAGAATACACAGGCGAATAGTTTCACACAAAATAAATATGAGATGAAATAATTTCTCCAACAGAATCCAGCCAAATATGTACTGAATTCTATAAAACTATACGCTATAGCCGCAGATTGACAAAATATGTATACATGATATATGTTTGTCTCATAGCTTTTGTCTCCAGCATCCACACTTGAACAATCATCCGCCGTTTCACACACGAAACACCGCCAATCATCACCCCTACCTTCCCCTATCTATGCTCCACGCATGAATCTCTCTCTCTTGATTCCTATTAAGTAGTCAACAATTAATTCCTTCGGATATTAATACAATGGAAGCGTCGAATTCCAGAGCAGGAGGAATTTCGTCGAAACAGTTATGGAGAGAGCGAGACGAAATCAGCCCCGACAGAAACGTAGTGTGGTCCGAACCTCAGAATTTCAAACTGAAAAAAGTGCCCGTGTTGTATTACCTGTCGAGGAATGGTCAGCTCGAGCACCCCCATTTCATGGAGGTCCCCCTCTCCTCCCCTCGCGGCCTCTTTCTCAAAGGTATCGATAATTATGGATATAATTTCGCGCAATTCCGCAACCAAATATTTGAATAAAAAGAATTGCTGTTGACTGTCGTTGTGCAGATGTGATCAACCGCTTGAATGCGCTTCGCGGGAAAGGCATGGCCTTCATGTATTCCTGGTCTTGCAAAAGGTAGAATTGATTCATATCTTCTTTCTTTGAGCTACAAAAGTGGTTAGATTCTGATAAATAATTTTCATCAGGAGCTATAAAAATGGTTTCGTGTGGCAAGATTTGTCGGAGGATGATCTCATCTTCCCGGCGCACGGCCACGACTACATTCTCAAAGGATCGGAGAACGCGTTTCTCGACGTCGGATCTCCGCCGCCGGATAACCAGACAGCCCCCGCCGCCCCCGCCCCCGCCGATCGAGACCACCCGCCACACACACGGCGGCGCAACCAGTCTTGCAGCTCCATCGACTTCGAGTACAGCGTCTACAAGCGCGAGTCCTCCAGCAAATCGGCTGCCGCCGACGTCTCAACGCAGACAGACGACAGCCGCCGCCGCCGCGGTGCGCAGCCGCCCGATATAGAGGAGGAGGACAGCGACGTCTGCAAGGAACTCCACCGAGTCGAGATCGAGATCTCGCCTCCACTGTCCGATTCGAGCCCGGAGACTCTGGGCACCTTGATGAAAGCCGACGGGCAGGTGAGGCTACGGCCCGAAACGGCGGTGGCGGGCAGCCATCGCCATCATCACATCCATCGGTGTCGTTCGTCAGTGCTGCTGATGCAGTTGATCTCGTGCGGTTCCATGCCGTTCAAGGACTGTGGGGCCGGGGGCGGGCAGGGGATGATCGGCGGGCAGCAGAAGATGAGGGCGCCACGTGGCGAGAGAACCGCAGAGACCGGCGGGAGGAAAGTGGAGGAGAAGGAGTATTTCAGTGGGAGCCTAGTGGAGACAAAGAAACGGGAAATTCCTGCTCTCAAACGCTCCAATTCTTACAATGCGGACCGGTGAGTTCGTTGTTTTTTCTCGCTGTAAAATTACAAAAGAGAAAATAAAATAAGTACGTAGTAGAATACATTACTAATAATTATAGTACGTGTCTTGAGGTATTTGTTTTCTTACTTGCTATGTTTCTGACCTGTGTGCAGTAATATCACATGATACTTTTTGCTGTTTGATTCTCATAATTTTATTTTTGGCATGGAAGTATTATCTCATTTCCACAGCAGTTTTGTCTTTTTGGCTGTGTGTTTTTCAGTTTATATTTTTGTTTGCATTATGCTTTTTACTTGAGTTGTTTATCTATTGTAGTGATTTCATAATTAGTTTAAATTTTCTAACGTAGTAGCAAGGAAAGCACGTAGATGGTAATTGAAGTCAAATCTAAGGTTAGGAAAGTTTGAAAATTTATCTGATACATGTTTTGTTTTGAATATTGATATGACCGTAAAATATTTCCCCATCTGCTAAAAGGCTAAAAATGCGGATTCGCTCTATCATTGCTGTGTACTGATTTAGAGGGTGTTTGGATGAGGTTATAAAACAAAAAATTTTATAGTTATTTTTAAATTTGAAAACGACTTATAAATTCGTTTTGAAAGCCTTTTATAAACTCAGCCAAACACCCTCTTAATTTGTATTGAAATGGAAAATAAAATACACATTAAAACTATTGACCGTTGTAAATTACTTGATAGTTTGTGAATACTGAATCCGGCATTTATTGCGAGTGTTAATTTTGTGGAGAATCTTATGAAATAGTTGGCATGAACTGTCACGGTTTGAATGTAAATTTCTATATTTTGTAAATTGTGTACAATTGAATTCTCCTGCTACGCTGCAGGAGCCTAAATTTGGAATTTGCAGAGAAAGAGATCGAAAAGCTGAAAGCGAAATGCTTACCAACAAAAACCAAGGCACACTCATCCACCAGAAAACAGGGCAGTATTAGTATACCTAATATTAGGGTAGGTAGTAAAATTTCTTGAACTATTATGGTGGTAATTAATTTGTCATTTTCCACATTCACCAGCAGATTCTAGTTTTGTATTTTACACACTACGTTAGCAATTAATGTAATTATATCGTGGCCGAAACATATAGTGGACGCCATCTTTGATATCTAGAGAGAGAGGGTGAAGAGACTAATCAAAGTTTAATGTTTGTTTGATATTTTTCAGAATTATGATCGTATGGACATCTCAATTAACTTATACTACCACGATTATGTAATAATTTTCGAAATACTGTAATTGCAACAAAGTTTTTTTATGGTTATTGATCGATCCTAAATTCGTAAGGAAATAAACGCACAAAACACCAAAGATTTACGTGGTTCGATCCGTGAATAAGATCTACGCCCACGGGCAAGAGAGAGAGTATATGTATTGAGAGTATAAGAGTGATTACAAAAGAGTGAATGAATTACGTCTAATCTAGCCTCTATTTATACACAATGTATTGACCTAGATCTCGAATCCAAGTCTTCTCTAACTAGGATTCGAGATCCTATCCTCTCGAATTAGGATTCTTTTAGATATGGTGAGCTTTCTGCTCCCACCGCTTCAGAGTCTTCATGGGCGAACTTGTCCGAGCCGAGCTTGATGTCGTTTACTTGTATTGGGCCTGATGCTTGGGCCTGGTAGTTGGGCCGTATCCTATCACAACCCCCCCCAAAAAGACGCAGAAAACGAGGTCATGCTGGATTGGGGGTTGTTGTGACGAAGCGGGGTTTGGACGATCTTACACATTCTTTCCAATGTCTGACTTTGTGTGTGTCGATGTTTTTGACGTCATGTATCGAATGCTATGCGCGCAAATGTGTCTGCCGAGATCTTCCGGCTGGCTTCACCTAAGGAGCGTTCGGCCGCGTCTTCGACGGGCTTCATTTGGCGGCATTAGGCGAGGTCTTCGATTGGCTTCACCGACGAGGCGTTAGGCGATGTCTTCGATCGACTTCTCCCGACGGGCGTAGGCCGAGGTCTTCGATTGGCTTCACCGACGGGCGTTGGTCGAGGTCTTTGACCGCTTCACCGACGAGGCGCCAGCCGAGGTCTTCCGACCGGCTTCACCGACGGCGTTAGGCCGAGGTCTTCGATCGCTTCACCCGACGGGCGCCAGGCCGAGGTCTTCGACCGCTTCACCCGACGGGCATTGGCCGAGGTCTTCGACCGCTTCACCGACGGGCGTTAGGCGAGGTCTTCGATGGCTTCACCTGACGAGGCGTTAGGCCGAGGTCTTCTCGACCGCTTCACCGACGGGCGTTAGGCCGATGTCTTCGATCGACTTCTCCGACGGGCGTAGCGTCGAGGTCTTCGATCGCTTCACCGACGGGCGTTAGGCCGAGGTCTTCTGACTGGCTTCACCTGACGAGGCGTTAGGCCGAGGTCTTCTGACTGGCTTCACCTGACGAGGCGTTAGGCCGAGGTCTTCTGACTGGCTTCACCTGACGAGGCGTTAGGCCGAGGTCTTCTGACTGGCTTCACCTGACGAGGCGTTAGGCCGAGGTCTTCTGACTGGCTTCACCTGACGAGGCGTTAGGCCGAGGCCGAAGACGGGATTTACTGCCGTTGCTAAGTACTGGACGCGGGATACGCATTTAATGCGCATTTAATTGGCAACGGTTGGATTCCCGATAAAGTGCATATTAGGGGAATGTCTTCCTTGATACGCAATATCTCTTATCACTTTGCCTTTTACATTTCTTTGATTTCAAAAAAACACCTTGTCTTCTGCGAGAAACGATTATTGTGCGCCATTGACAACTTGAAGCTTGTCTTGTCTTCTTCACCGATAACAAAAGTAAGTAATGGCTACCTCTTCTCATAACGAGTCGTCTGAGCGTCGCATCGTGTCTGTTTCTCCGTCTAGGTCGTTAGTGTCTCACTGCTTTTACCGTATTCACATGCCTCTCTCTCGAGTGTAGTCTGCAATTCCCCTCAGTGGGGGATTGTGGCAAAGTGTCTTCCTTCCCTTCAATCCTAGGTATTCCTGATATTAGGGACATATGCTTTCAATATAGTATTCTCGCTAATATTGAACTCGTTGCCCCGTCCTAGGATAGGGCTTGTGCCTCCGGATGGCTTTATTCTCAGATATGAGGGCGACCCGGCTGGTCTTCGCCTTCCTTACCCCTATGTATACGTTGAGTTCCAAGAGATGTTTGGGCTATCTCTTGCCCAACTCTCGCCGAACTCATTCCGGCATATGACTGCCCTAGGTGTCTATGCCCATAGGCATAATTTTCCTTTTACCTTGGGGCTTGTCCTTCGCTTTTTGCAACTGAAGGGCGGCTCGGGATGGTATTATCTATCACCCCGTAGGAAATTCAAAGCCAAAATTAAATCAAAGATCTCAACCGCGTAAGAAGTTCTTCTTCCGTCGGTTTGAGGACATATGGAGTTCCCATGGCGATCCGATAAGATCGCCGATGTATGTCGACAAGGGCTTCGTGACTTGGAGGAGGCCGGACAAAATTGGCCTTGTTGACGAGGTCTTCTCCGAGGCCGAGCTTGCGGGCGGGGCTTAGCCCTTATGATCCTACCTCCAGTGGTGGAGTCGGTGAAGGGTGAGGCCTCTTCTCCCTTTTTTTTTTCTTTATTTCATGAGTTACGATTGATGCCGACTCATGTGTTTCCTATAGTGAACTTGTGAAGGAAAGGAAGAAGAAAGGAAGGAGCCGATCCCGTGGCGAACCGATCTTGGTGGCCGAGCCGAGGTCTCCGACCTTGAAGGATTTCGAGGATATGCTCGAAATGACTGTGGGGCCTTCGAGATCCCCTTCGCCGCAGCCACTGAAGCGCTTGAAGAGGCGGAAGGATGAAGTCCCTGAGTCTCGGCTTCGCCGAGGTCGAGTCGAGATCGTCGGTTCCAAGCCAGCGCCTCGTCTCTTTCCTGAGGTTTGTACCTGTCCTTATACTTTGTGCAGTAGTAACTAAATTGTGTTCTTCTGACCTGATGCATATTTTGTATAGGGGGTCGAGGACGTGGCAGCCGAGGTGTCAAGAGTATCCGATCTTATATCGGATTACTTGAAGGGCGCCGTGTCGCAGTTTGACGGGGTGGCCCGGTATGCTCGGGAGGTGGAGGAGTCGAATACCCTCCTTGCTCAAGAAATGTCCGAGGCCGAGGCTAAGATCCGGGACCTCGTCAAACGAAACGGACGCGATCGCCATCGAGGAGCGGTGCGCTAGGGCAGTCGGTGGAGGCAATTGTGGCGAGGAGCGGCAGGCCGAGGCGGCGAGGGCCGAGGTTGCCTCGATGAAGGCGAGGTGGAACAGCTTGCGCCGTCGGGAGGCGGACATGGCGAGCTCGGGAGAACGCCGCCGGAGAGGGCATTCTCGCTCGGCGGGCTTCTGGGATGGTCTCGGACGCGGCGATGTGCTTAACAGCGCCGTCTCGGGACGCAATCGAAGATGTCGCCGAGACTACCCAGATTGGACAAAGCCAGTATGGGTACGAGGAGACCGAGGATGCCGTCCCGAGACGGGCCTACTTTGATGTGCTCGTCCGCGGCTGAAGGAGCTTCCGTGCTTGCGAGCCTCGCCTCCTCCGCTTCTTTTGTCCGCGGAGTGCGTGCGCGCTCCGTCCGTGGATCGGGATCCCGACCGAGGCTTTATTGGCTGATCATGCAAAGGGGTCGTGAGACGGTGATGCTTCGGCATCGAGACTCTGTAGTTCCCAAGAGGCCGAGGCCGAGGCTATCCAGCTTGGGCGAACGTGGACATGGCGAAGCTTCCGGAGGTCGGTTGATCCCCGCATTTTTTTTTTTTTTTTTTTGAATGTAAATGTACAACAATTTTTGCTAAGGGCATGTTAATAAAATCACAAGTTTATGTCAAGAAACTTATCTCTTTTTTTTTTTGGTTGTCTCTCGAAATGTTTGATGCTTCTCCTGGTTGAACCGAATCAAAGACCGTCACGAGCTCTTGAGTTGAAAGAGGTCGAACTCCTCCATATAAAGGCAGCTCGGTCACGTCTGCGCGAGTCCGATGTCAAGCGTAGCCGCCGGGAGAGCCGTGACGAGCTCCGTGCTCGCCTTTTGAATTGGAGGAGGCGTTCGAGGTCGCCAGGAGAAGGCCAAGGTGATAGCCGAGGAGCATGCCGAGTACGAGGAGGTTATCCACGAAATGGTGGGATGACGATCCCTAAGTAGAAGCGAGGTTGTCGAGGTCGCTACCCGTTGTTCGAGGTATAGGCGCGAATATGGCCGGACCTCTTGGCAATTTACGGAGCAGTACGCTGAATTGAAAAGGCTCGGGAGCATATACAAAACTGTTATCGCTCGACAACCACAACTCGACGACATACTTCGACGGGATGCAGAGGCCTCTTCTTCTGCCGGAGCTTCTCAGTCTAGAATAAATGAACCACATTATGACGATCCGGAGTGGCGCGCACAAGAGAGGCGTGCTATTGCTCTTGAACGTCGTGGACCTCCATGCGTCGAGACCGGCGTCATCAAGTGGCGAGGCCGAGCTCGCAGAGCTGCGTCGTCAAGTGACCGAGGTCGCTCAGGCGGGCCGTAATATAGACCGAGGACGAGGTAGAGGTAGGATTAGCATAGATGAGTCGTAATTCGATTTTCTAGGGATTGGCTCAGCTTTTCCCGATCCGCTCCGTCCTCGTGAAATGTAAAATGTAACCTGTATATCTTCTATTTAATAAGAATGGTTTTTGTTGACTTTGTACTTGAACAAGAGTAATATGCCAAAGTAGTTCGTCCTCGTAGAGAATTCCGCTTCGAAAGAAATCGTTCTCGTACGTAGGAATGGTTCCCATTTTTGCCGAGGTCGTCGGAAGGGGTGGTCCCCTTCGTGGACATAGAGAGAACGCTTCGAAATAAACGAAGGTAGTCTGATCTCGTACGTAGGAATGGTTCCTGCTTTTGCCGAGGTCGTCGGGAGGGTGGTCCCTTCGCTCACATAGAGAGAACGCCGGAATGAACGGGTAGTCTCGATCTCGTATGTAGGAATGGTTCTGCTTTTGCCGAGGTCGTCGGGAGGGTGGTCCCCTTCGCTCACATAGAGAGAACGCCGAATGAACGAAGGTAGTCCGATCTCGTATGTAGGAATGGTTCTGCTTTTGAGGTCATCGGGAGGGTGGTCCCTTCATCTACATAGAGAGAACGCCTTGAATGAACGAAGGTAGTCCGATCTCGTATGTAGGAATGGTTCTCGCTTTTGCCGAGGTCGTCGGAGGTGGTCCCCTTCGCTCACATAGAGAACGCCTGAATGAACGAAGGTAGTCGATCTCGTATGTAGGAATGGTTCTGTTTTTGCCGAGGTCGTCGGGAGGGTGGTCCCTTCGCTACATAGAGAGAACGCTGAATGAACGAAGGTAGTCCGATCTCGTATGTAGGAATGGTTCTGTTTTTGTCGAGGTCATCGGGAGGGTGGTCCCCTTCATCTACATAGAAGAACGCTCAAATAAACGAAGGTAGTCCGATCTCGTATGTAGGCATCTGCTGCTTAGATTTACATTCGTATGAAACGAATGTAATCGACCTCCGTCGAGGAATTTGTCCTCCGTAGAGGTAAATAAAGTGAAGATTAATTATGCATTAGTGACAAGTAGGACTCGCAAAATAAAGATTTTATTGATAAAAGATGACGCGACCACCAAATAAGACAGACTCTAAACAGACTTCAAAATATGACCGAACAAGACTCGACCTCGACACTTATGCATAATATTTCTTCGGATGGATGATGTGCCATGCGTTGGGTAATTGCTCACCGGACAATTGAAGCGAGCTTATAGGCCCTTTGCCGAGGACTTCATCGACCCGTGTGAGTCCTTCCCATGTGGCTTCCACTGCCGAGTCAAGCTGGCTTTGTCGACTTCATTATGTCGAGTACGAGGTCGCCCACTTGAATTGTCGGTTTTAACGCTACCGGTTGTAATACCGAGCTACTTGTTGCTTGTCCGAGCTTCCTCGATGTAGGCGAGGTCTCTTTCTTCGAGTAGGTCTAGATCACCGTAGATTTTCCCCATTTGCTTCGCGAAAAGTCAATGGTACGAGGACTCGGTACTCCGATCTCGCAGGATCATCGCTTCGGTTCTATACACCGATCGTATGGTGTTTCTCCGCTCGAGGTCCGAGCGTTGTTCGATCGACCATAGGACTGCGGTAAATTTTCCACCCAGAGGCCTTTAGCTCGGTCGAGACGAGTTTTTAGACCCTTTACGATGGTCCTGTTGGTAACTTCGGTCTGACCATTTGCTTGAGGATGGGCCACCGACGTGAACTTTTGTTGGATCCGAAGCTCTTGACACCAATCTTTGAATGCCTTATCCGTGAATTGTGTTCCGTTATCCGAAAGGAGGATATGGGGGATGCCGAAGCGACACACTATGTTCTTCCATACGAAGTTGAGGGCGTTCTTGCTTGTGATTTTCGCCAAGGGCTCAGCTTCTACCCACTTCGTGAAGTAGTCGATCGCAACAATTAAAAATGGAGCGTCCCGGTGCTTTACAAAGGGGCCCACAATGTCAATCCCCATTGCATAAACGGCCAAGGGCTCATGCGGAGGTGAGGTCGGTCCGGGTAGCCTTTGCACGCTCCGTGGTTCGACACTTCGGACACTTTTTACGGGTCCATCGAGTCTTGGAACATTGTTGCCAATAGTATCCCCATCGCATGACTTTCTTTGACAAGGCCCGGTCCGATGTGGCTTCCGCACGAACCTTCGTGTATTTCTCGTAAACGTAATTGGCTCGGTTGGGACCCAAGCACCTTAAGAGAGGTTGGAGATATGACTTTCAGATAGGACTCCTGCTCAACCAGTATATCGCAGAGATTTGTTCGAATCCTCCTAGCTTCCGACTTGTCGTGGGCGTTCGCCTTCTCCAGTACTCGAATGGGAGTCATCCAATTGGGTTCTTCATCCGAGACTATGTTGACCTCGGCCCGCCTTCGCGCATCGCTTATGCTCCTTTTGGACTTCCTCATTGGCGGGCTCGTTGATGACGAGGCCAATTTACTAAGATGTCACCGGATATTTTGCTCCTTGGGATGCGAACTATCCGAAGTGTGAGAAAGTCCGCTGTGCTCTTTGCTTTATCAAGATACTTCTTCATTCCGCCGCTTTTGCCTCGTATTTTCCCAACATTTGGCTTACGACGACTGAGAGTCGCCGTGAACTTGTCGGCTCGTATCTCGAGACTTTGAGCGGCGAAGTCCCGCGATCAGTGCTTCATACTCCACTTCGTTGTTCGTATTTTTAAATGTGAACCGAAGTGAGTAGGCGATCTCTTGGTCGTCCGGGCCTAGGAGTAAGATACCTGCTCCGCTACCTTTGTTTCCGGCCCCAGCGTACGAGTTGCACAAGACCCTCGGTGTTTCAACCATGGGTTCGGCTTCGGCATCGTCTGATACGGACTCAGTGGGCTTCGGTTTTTCGACGAAGTTAGCCTCGGCAAGGAAATCCGCTAGGGCTTGACCTTTGATGGCCTCAAGGGGCGTATGATATATCGTGCTCGCCCAATTCGATTGCCCATTTCGCGATTCTCCCAGATAGCCGCCAATACTTGCAAGTGGTAATCGATGAGGACTTGTATGCAATGTGCATGGAAGCACGGACGTAGCCTCCTCGCGGCATTTACCAATGCTAAGGCAAGCTTCTCCGGGGTCGATACCTTGTTTCCGCCTTTAGTGCTCGGTGATGAAATAAACCGGGCGCGACGTTCTTCTTCTCGCATCAGATCGCACTTATGGATTCGTCCGAGGCGGCGAGGTAGAGGAAAGGACCTCTCCTCTTTGGGACCGGATAGAGTGGGAGCTTGGCGAGGTAGCTCTTGAGGTCTTCGACGGATCTGCACCTCATCCCATGAGAATTTCGGGGCTTTTTGAGTATCTTGAAGAAGGGTAGTCGCTATCCGCTGCTTTTGAAAGAAAGGCTTAGTGCTGCTATGCACCATCAACTTGTGTACGTCATGGATGGTCTTCGCATCTTCATTTCCAAAATGGTTTGGACCTTGGTCGGTTTGCTTTTAGCCTTCTTGTGAAACCCAACACCCTAAAACTTTCCGGACCGGACCGCAAACGTGCATTTCGGGGATTCACTTTAGGTTGATCTTCCGAAGAAGCCGAGGACGATCCGAGGTCGGCCACACATGCGCTTCTTCCTTGCTTTTGACGACGATGTCGCTCACGATACCTCCACATTCCGACCTATGTAGGGCTGAAATATTTTGTCCACCATCCTTTGATAGGTAGCCCTGCATTTTAAGGCCAAATGGCATCTTTTATATGCGAAGACCGAAGTCGGTAATGAAGGTCGTCTTGGCGCGTCTTCGTCGTCCATCGGGACTTGGTGATACCTTTGTATAAGTCCAAGAAATCAAGACTTCGTGCCGACCAACGCCGACCTTCTTGTCAATGTTGGGAAGGGATAGCAATCCTTTGGGCAATGCTTGTTGAGGTCGGTGTAGTCAATACACATTCGCCATCCCTCCTCCTTTCTTCACCATCACCGGTTGGCTATCCGTGTCGGATATTTGACCTCGAACAGTATGCGTGCTTTTAATAGCTGATTCACCTCGTCATGAATGACTTGGTTCCGTTCGGCTGCGAAGATTCTTTGCTTCTGTCGAACTGGCTTTATGTTCGGGTCGATGTTGAGCCGGTGAGTGATGATACTTGGCGAGACTCCGGTCATGTCGAGGGGAGACCAAGCAAACACGTCTCGGAATTCCCTTAGGAGTTGGATGATCTGATCCTTCACTTCAGGTGCCGTGGTGAAACCAACCTGGACGACCTTCAATGGCTCATCTTTGTACAATGCGACCTCTTCCACCTGATTGTCAGGGAGTGGCGATGTACTTCCGGACTCCAACTCTTCGGGTTTCTTTAATTGCTATGCCTGTGGGTGTTGGACCGAGGTCCCGGCACCTCGTAAGGCAACTTGCATACACTCGCTTGCTTCGATCGCCTCGGATCACGGTGTTCCCTTGTGGTGGGTATTTTATCGTCAGTGGTACGTTGAGCATACCGCCTTACAGCGTTCAGCCAATCTCGCCTAGTATGATGTTATACGGCGAGTTGGCCTTCACTACTGAACCGCACCACCTTGGTCGAGGTCGTTGGTGCTTTTCCCACCGTGACGGTAGCTCGATTACTCCTTCGACGCGTCTCTTCCCGGACGAAGCTTCGGAGTGGCGGCTGGGCTTGTCGCGGGCGCCGCCTTCCACTCCTAGCTTGTCAAAGCATTCCTTAAAAGGATGCTCACCGACGCCATTGTCAATGTAAACGCGCTTCACCAACTTATTTGCGACCACTACCTGGATCACCAATGCATCCTGGTGGGGTACTGTCGCGGGAACGGGGTCGTCTTCGGAGAAGGTGATCGCCTCGTCCTTTCTGAACCTCTTATTGGTGGGTTCGCTAGTTCTAGGACTTGGGCATCGGCCTTCAGGGAGGACTTCGTGACTCCACGGGGGAGCCCCGTAATTGTGGAGACCACCCCGTCATATTGGGGCTCGTCATCTCCTTCCTCGTCGGTCTTTGCGCTTTGTTTTTGTGGGGCACAATTTCCTCTTCCTCCGCTTTTTCTTCTTTTGACTTTGGTTGGCTTGACGACTGGCCTCGATATTTCTTCGTGGATCCGTCCCGAACTAGCATCTCAATTTCACCCATGAGCTCGCTGCACTCTTCGATGTCGCGCCGTAATCATCATGGAATGAGCGATGTTATCCGTAGGTCGGCACCTCTTCCTCCCCGCCATCGGTCGAGGCTTCTCGACAGGTTCATATGGAGCGTGATTTCCGCCCTCGGCCGTCAACGGGTGTATTGAGGTCGCCCGAGGCGCGCGCGACCGAGCTCGGATTTTATTGGGCGATGTAATCTGCCCGGCGCCGCGCCTTGGTTCCGATCTTCCTTCCTTCGCCTCTTCTTCCTTTTCCGAGGTCCGCTTTATCGCCTTCGCTTTTCTTGTCGCCTCGTCCGCTTTGGCGAACCGATTGGCTATGCGCCACGGCTCATTGCGATGACGGGTTCGTGCTTGACGATCTCTCGATAAGGCCCCGCAAGATGCCGCTTTGAAGGCCGAGATGACTAACAGTCGTTCACGTCTTCGACCTTCGTGCACTCCTTGTTAAACCTTGTCATGAAGTCGCCGATGGACTCATTACGGCTTTGCCTTATGCGTGAGGAGGTGTCGATGATGTTTTTGATTCCGCTTTTGGAAGAACCTTGGTGGAAGCGCACCATCAGTCGCGATAGAGCCGATGCTTCCGTGGGTAGACCGTCGAACCACCGCGGGCGTTGTCGACGAGTAACTCGGGAAGAGTTTACATGTGAACCGAAATGAGCTTTTGTTGATCATGTTGTATTGAACTGCGAGAGAAGTTCGTGGATCCCTCAGTCCGTCATAGGGGGCAATGCTTGGAACCCGGTATTTATCCGGGAGAGAAGTGTTGAGTATCCTATTTGAGAACGGGGTGACTATCTTCCCGTATCCATCAAGCCGCCCTCCGAGATCGGGACGGAGTTCGACGATCGAACTCATTCAGGTGACTCGGACCGGCCTCGCGGCGGCCCTGATGCCTTTTCCTGCGCTGCTCGTCCCCTGGAGATCGGGGCGGAGTTCGCTGGATGGATTTATTGTGGCGATCGGGGCTGGCTTCGCGGCGATCACGACGTCCTCTCCCGCGTTGCTGGTTCCTCGCGCGGTCGGTTTGGGCCCCGACCTCTCGTTGTGATGCCTCGTATCTAGATGAGGCTTCGGTGTTCTGTTCTTCAGGACGTGGCCGACCCTGTGCTTCGCTGAGGAACTGGAGAAAGCTCTCCTTATTTTTCTCGAGAAATCCCTTGACGACGTCGTCAAGGTTTACTTGTGGAGCCGGAGGTTCCCCTGGATTATTGCTACGATTGCCTTCGCTATGGTAACCTGCCTCCTGCAGGCGGGTGTCCGTGCTCGTCGAGACTTTGGATATGCCCCTCGGGGGTTCCTTCTCCGATTGGGCTCTTCCCGAGTTGAGCTCGGCGTTCCCTTTCGCCGTCAGCGTTGTTGTTGCCGGCGACGGTCCTGGAGGCGTGGCTTCTTGTGTACCTGGTCATGATTACTTCCCTGTAAACAAAGGTTGATCGAAAACACAAAATTTCGTTTCCCACAGACGGCGCCAGTGATCGATCCTAAATTCGTAAGGGAAATAAATGCACAAGAACACCAAAGATTTACGTGGTTCGATCTGTGAATAAGATCTACGTCCACGGGGCAAGAGAGAGAGTATATGTATTGAGAGTATAAGAAGTGATTACAAAAAGAGTGAATGAATTCTGTCGTCTAATCTAGCCTCTATTTATACACAATGTATTGACCTAGATCTCGAATCCAAGTCTTCTAACTAGGATTCGAGATCCTATCCCTCTCGAATTAGGATTCTTTTAGATATGGTGAGCTTTCTGCGTTCCCACCGGCTTCAGGAGTCTTCATGGGCCGAACTTGTCCAGCCGAGCTTGATGTCGTTTACTTGTATTGGGCCGACTTTGGGCCTCCAGTGGTTGGCCGTATCCTATCGCTTATTATTTTTATTTTTGCAATTACAATATCTCTAGTTCTTTTTGGTAAGATTGTCTGATGTATATCATTAAAACAACGTCATTTTTCAAATAGAAGTCTGTAGGTCTGAAATTAAAAATATTGTAATTGCAGAAATAAATCAATAAATTGTTATTTGTTACGATATTTAATATTTCAAAAGTTCTATATGTTCGATTTACATGAATGAGAAGTAACTATTTGGGCCAGAAGACCCATCCGTTAGCTTCTAGTCTTACAGGAAAATTCAAGTTAGCAACTAAATTTCAAATTGCTATGATGAAGTGCTGAAGACTCCACCCATTAATGGTATTTCTTTTCTTTTGGGCTATCTATCATTATGAAATAAATATTTTAGGAATAGCGAACTTAGATTGTTTCTTAGTTATATTCTACTCCGTCCCACCCAAAACGACTCATTTCTTTTCGACACGATTATTTTGAAGAATGATATAAAGTGATTAAAATGATAAAAAATAGGCAAGTCATCTTGAGTGGAACGGAAGGAGTATATATTTTCTGGCAAATTCTGAAAATTCACAGATACGGCATGCATATTTATATTCAGAATTCAAGTAAGTGATAGCTTCCACTTGATTTGAACTATGCATCGTACCATAAAAGTTTAGACAACAGATCATTAAAGTATGGTAGTAGTACTATTTTTCAAGTCACGCGAGAAGCCAAATTTTAATAAATCTTGTAGCTAAATCGGTGATCAACATCCACTTCAGGCTAGTATTAAAATCACTGTACTGTAGATTGCTTAATTTTTTTTTCCACAATAGGGCTATATATATATATATATGGTGACTCACGTAAGAATGCGAATATTGATAAAAATAAGAAAGTTGCGTTGAATGTATAAAGTTGTTGCATTAAATGTATAGATTTATTGCACCAAATTCGATGCAACAATTTTATATATTGAATTTTTTATGTGTTTATTGCAGTTTTTCTATTTTTTACTAATATTTGTATTCTTATATGATTCATCCCCTATATGTATATAGAGGAGATTTATGGTGAGAAAGCTACTTAGTGTAGGAAATATGAATAGTAGCACATCTTCATATTTGTATAGCACAATCAAAATTACTATGTTGCACATGTTAGTTTAGCACATATTTCATCATTTCGTAACACATATGCTAAATATATTAGTTTAGCACACCTTTCATTGCAACGTAGCATATGAAGGGTTCTAGTGCTAGGGGTGAGCATACAGATTTCGGTTCGGATTTTTGCCTAATCCGAACCGATCCGAAAATCCGAATTTTGTGAAAGAAAAAATCCAATCCGAACCGAAAAATCCGAAATTATGAAAAAATCAAAATCCGAAACCAATTTTTGTTAATTCTTATATATATTTATATTAAATTTAAACATATTTAAATAAAATATTATTTATATATATAAATTATATATAATTCGGATTTTCGGATTTTTTCGGATTTAAAAAATCCAATCCGATCCGAAAATCCAAATTTTTGAAAAATTTCAATCTGATCCTATCCGAAAATCAAAAAATTATAATCGAAATTTAAATTTCAGTTTGGTTCGGATCGGATATTCGATTTTCGAATTTTTTGTTCACCCCTATCTAGTGTTGCACAGTAATCCGCAGAGCATACAAAACATAAAATTATAGCACAACCGAAATTAAATCTCAATCATTGATCCAACAAATCAAATGTCCAGATTCATTCTATTTCCTACAAAATTATCATTTTTTATTTGAACCATCTCCTATATATATATATATAATATATATAGTTGATCAAATGAGAACTCTAATTTTTTTAGAACTAAGAACTAATGTAGTCCATTCATTTTTATAATCTAACGGTCAAGACTAATTATAAATAGTTTATTATCTTCATATTTAGTAATAACCGTTTAGTCCTAAAATTAAAGGATTCTATATATTTATTTTCGTAATTATTCTCACATGCACAAGAACTACGATTGTATGAAGAACAACATGGATTATATGAACAACAACGAATATAATGTGAAATATCCAAATAGCGAAAATTTAGGAATTTGACTATTTTTATCTTTAAATAATTATAAATCGTCCGATCTTATTTAATCTAACGGTGAGTGGATCAATTTAGAACTCTAACTTTTTAGAACTAAGAACTAATGTAGTTCATCCATTTTTTATAGTCTAACGGTCAAGATTAATTATAGATCGTTTATTATCCTTGAATTTTAATGGTAACCGTTTAGTCCTATAATCAAGGGATTTTATTTATTCATTTACGGTAACAGTTCACATATGCACAATCACTATGATTACATGCACAACAATATGAACTACATGAACATAACAATTAATTGCAATATGATAGTATGCAAAAACTACAATTATATGAACAACAACATGAATTACACGAATAATGAAGAATAAAATGTGAAAGATCCAAATAGCGAAAATTTAGGAATTTATATTTTTATCATTAAATAATTATGAATCTTTCAATCTTATTGAAGATGATTATTAGTTCTTAGTTCTTATCTAAGAGGTAATTCTCTCTATAACCAAACCCTATATATATAGACACTCATTATAATGTAAATATAAGGACAATTATCAACATTTGATAAATCAATATGGATACTTCAGATTCAATACACAGATTATGATACAGATATATAAAAGCACAATTATTTATGGAAATGTGCATATAACTGTTCAGATGCACACTTAAAAATAACAATTATATTTTCAAATCTAATGATATATATATATATATATATATATATATATATATGAATTGGTTCATGTATATACAATTCTTAACATTCAAAAATAAAAATAAATCATGTCCAATAGATATGAAATGTAATGGTTATTTTTCATTATGTATCTGAATTAGTTATATGCATATTTTTGCATATAGATATAATTGTATATCTACGTCATAATTTGTGCATTGAATGTGAAGCATCCATATTGATTTATGAATGGTTGATATTTTATCCTCGTATTTACACTATAAGGAATGTTGATATGATAACAATTTAATATATATATATATATATATAGATGGATCAGGTAGGAAATGATAATTTGGTAGGAAATAAGAATGAATCCGGACCTTTGATTTGCTATATCAATGGTTGATATTTAATTTTCGGGTATGCTACAGTTTTGTATTTTGTGTGCTACACGGATTATTGTGCAACACTATAACTCTTCTTGTGCTACGCTGCAATGAAAGATGTGCTAAACTAATATATTTAGCATATGTGCTATGAATGGATAAAATATGTGCTAAACTAACATGTGCAATATAGTAATTATGATTGTACAACACAAATATGAAAGATGTGCTACTATTCCTATTTTCGTACATTAAAGAGCTTTCTCACCATAACCAACTCATATATATATATATATATATAGTCTGGTTCAAATGAGAACCATTCTTATCATAAAAACTAAGAACCATATGAATACGTTATGAAAGTTGATGAATCCGTTGATAAAGTTAATGAATTAAAAAATTTAGAATTTTTCACCCGGGTTCGAATCCCATGAGAGGCGAAAATTCTATTTTTTTTGGATTCAGTAACTTTTCCAACGGATTCATCAATTTTCACCGTGAATTAATCATTTTTTGGTTCTCACGTTAACCCCCCCATATATATATATATATATATATATATATGGGTTCGGAGCTTATTTACCACTTTTTATAAAAATGAGTGCAGTGTATATCCATTTGTAAAAATAAGTGCAGTACATACCCATTTAATTATTTTAATATATTTTTACACGAAAATCTGTGCTCTGAACAACTGACACTCGAAAATGTGTGATAGACCAATCAATCACTTTAATTCAAAATTTTGTTTATAAAAAAGTATCATCTCACTCTCTCTCACTCTCAGTCTCTCTCTCTCTCTATCTATCTCTCTATCTCTCTCTCTCTCACCCAACTCCGTCGAACCCACCTCCGGCGCACCAAGCGGACAACCCACCCCGGCGGCCCTCTCTTGTGCTAAGCCCACCGGCGAACTCATGACCAACCCCTCGACAGCGCACCACCGCTGCCAACCCTCCCACGGCCAACCCTCCCACGGCCAACCCACCCCGGCGGCCAACCACCCCGGCCAACCCAACCTCGGCCAACCCACCGGCGGTCAACCTGGCGGCCAACCTCCCACACAAGGCCAACCTCCCCACCTGCGGCCAACTCCTAGGCGGCGGCCAACCGCCTAGGCGGCCAACCCACCCCACCCCTCACGGCCAACCCCTCGGGCCAACCCACCTCACCCAATGAACGGCGGCCAACCCACCCCACCCCCATCCCCGGCCAACCCACCCCCACTCGGCGCCAATAACCCACCCCGCCAACCCCACCCCACGGCTAACCCACCCCACATCACGGCCAACCCCACACGGCCAACCCCACCCACGGCCAACCCCACCTCCACCCGGATAATTTAATTTAATTTAATTTGTACATAATTATAAAAAATAAGATTTCATAACTTTAATTTAATTTAATTTGTAAATTAAATTAGTTAGTTAACGGTTTTGATATTTGATTTGATTGATATTTGAAATGAATGTATCAATTTACGTAAAATCATTCAAATATATATTTAAAAATCAAATGGGTATCTGTTCTCTTTTTTTTGAAATGGATACAAAGTGTTTCAACTTTTTAAAAATGGCATTCCATATATTTCCACTATATATATATGGATTGGTTTGTACTTGTCACGAGAAGTCAATCAGTCTACTTATCAAAACTCGGATAGATACATATGGATTAATTTGTACTCATCACAAGTTAAGACAATTATCGTATTGAACGTGATTAATTTGATGATATTGATATACTTCAACTGCACTTCACAATGAAAATGGGGTGGAAACCATAAGAAATTATTGTAACACATGCTGCATTTTTTAGTACATAGTCAATATGTAAGAGTGGGGATTAAATCCAAGACCTCACTTTTAAAAATAAATCCAAGACCTCACCTTTAAAATTATTAGTTGAAATTGACTATTTAGGGAAAATTTTATTAAATTTATATATTTTAATATAATGAAGTTTTCTCTCTTTTCTTTTTTTAGGCACTGTACCATCGTTAAGTTCTTTTCATTTTTCTTTTTTGGAAAGTGAAGTATCATTAAGTTGTGATTTGGTACTGATGTGAAATTTTAAATACTTTAGAATCAATTTAAGTTGGGTTTATTTAAATCTTAGTTGTAGTTTCTTTAGTGAAATCAAAGGAACTTTTTTTTTCTTAATTGTTTGTTTTCTCAGAAGGAAAAAAGTTTGTATAATTATTTTTTTAAACGTGAAATCTAGTGAATCCAAATTTTTTATTAAGAAAAACAATGACGTGATATAGAGACTCTTAAAAAAGTAATTGTTGTAATGATTGTAACAAAACATAACATGCCTTATCCAAGTTTATGGTTGAATGTTTAGATTGAGATTGAAGTGAGCATATGTTTCTCCCCCGACACTTAATGCTTCAATCATTCAACCTTGATATCTTCTTTTTTGGGATTTGACTTTTTATTCTCTGCAAATTTATCTGCGGCATGATGCCCACTTTATTCTCTGCAAATTTATCACACGTAATTTCTTCTGCTTTCGTTCGTAGCCAATGAACATAACACTTCCCGATAATTCCCACTTTAATGTATAGACTGGAAAAAGTTTATGGGTCATAAGTTTTATATTTCTCAATGTTTATGATATTTTAGGAAAAGTTGGAACTTGATGTAATAAATTATAATTAATTTTTCCTTTTTTACTCAATTTTATTTAGGGATAATTACAGTTTATGTCTTCAATTTTTACATATTTTGAAAAATATCAATAACTTGAGTTAATATATTTAAAATTTTCCGATTTTGACGAGATTTAAAAAATATCTTGATATATTTTGAAAAATGTTCCCAAATAAATTTATATATTAAAAATCTCAAATTTTGATGAGATTTCAAAAAAATCGTTATAGAAATTCCGACGATAGAATGCTAAGTTATCTCATCAAATTATCACGTGAATATAGCTTTAATGGGGTGGAATTTTTATTTTCACATCACCATTAAAAACGATATAGTTTCACATGCCTAAATATAAAAAAAGGTTAATTATAGTTTATGGCATCAACTTTCAGTGTTTTTCAGTTTATGGCCTCAACTTTCAAGTTTTTCTAAAATGTCATGAACTCTGATAAATGTATTAACTTATGGCCTGAAAATATTTTTCGACACCAGAATGCTGACTATGACGGAAACTAATTTAAAGTGGATTTTTATTTTTCACATGTACATGAAACGACGACGTTTTGGCCTTCTCGGTTAATTATAGTTTATGGCCTCAACTTTAAGTCTTTTTCAGCTTTATGGCCTCAACTTTAAAAATTTTTAGTTTATGGCCCCAACTTTCAAGTTTTGTATAATGTCCTGAATTTTGATAAATGTAATAACTAACTTAAGGCCTGAATTTTTTTCCGGCAACGGAATGCTGACTAGACGACAACATAAATTGAGGTGATTTTTTTTTCAACTTATACATTCGAAACGACGTCGTTTTGACCTCCGGCTTGGAGGATCTTTTCGGCTTCGACGTCTTGAATAAGAGAAAGACAATGTCACCTGTGAGTTGAACAATGATGGATTGATATTAGATCTGAAGACGGAGTATAATTTTTTTGTTTTGAATTACTCTGTCATAAAGCTCACCCAAATTCTACAGGCAAAGCAATTCAAAACAAAAAAAATCTCGCTCCGTCTACAAATCCAATATCAACCCATAGTCGTTCAGCTCGGAGGCGACGTTGTCTTCCTCTTATTCAAGACGTCGAAGTCGAATGGCTCCTCCAAACCGCAGATCAAACGACATCGAATGCATAAGTGGAAAAAAATCCACCTAAATTTATACTGTCGTCCTAGTCAGCATTCCGATACCGGAAAAAAGTCAGCGTCATAAGTTAGTATATTTCTCAAAATTCAGGACATTATAGAAAACTTGAAAGTTGCCTCCATAAATTGAAAAACTTGAAAGTTGAGGTCATAAATTAAAACAATATATTGAAAGTTGAGGCTATAAACTATAATTAATCCAGAAAGTCAAAACATCGTCATTTCATGTATATGTGAAAATAAAATCCACTTCAAATTAGTTATCGTCATAGTCAGCATTCCGGTGTTGGAAAATATTTTCGGACCATAAGTTAATACATTTCTTAAAGTTTAGAATATTTTAGAAAAACGTAAAAATTGAGACCATAAACTGAAAAACACTGAAAATTTAGGCCATGAATTATAATTAATCTCATTAAAAAAACAACGTTGTTTATATATACATTTTTAATTTAGCCATGTGAAACGATGTTATCTTTAATTAGGTAAAAAATTCACTTTATTTAAACTATAGTACATACAAGAATTCAATGATTTGATTCATCATTACATTATCAAAATCTCTGTATCAATATATTTTTAAAAAATTTGTAAAAATTAAAGACAAATTATATTTATCCCTTTTATTTAATTGTTGACGGGGCACCAAGGCGCACTACATCTCCCTAATGCACGCGCTCTAAACAATGCGCGCACCATAGCCAACTACGGACGGCGTGTCCGTCTCCCCCTCTTTCTCGAAATAGAATTGTGATCATTTTGATTTTTATGCAGAGCGGTTAGTGAAATTCGCGCTCAGAAAAAAATAAAGAACATCGAACGACGGTGTTTTGCGAAGGAACCCGTACCACAGGCGAGGTTTAATGGCCGCACCACCAGGAAGGGCGCGAGCAGATTACGACTGTCTTATCAAGCTTCTCCTCATCGGCGATAGCGGTTGGACGTCATTCCATTTTCATTCTTATATTTTCATTCCGTAGTTTTCTAACCTTTGTTCGTATTACGTTGATGTTTGAATCCGTGATTTAATTGATCGTTTGAAGGTCCGTGTGTCTCTTAAATAGTCTGTTTTTGTTCGGATCTGTAACTCAATATTGGTAGGCATTCAAATTTATTCACTTTATGGCGCATTGATTCTTATGAATCTGCAAATACGGAGTACGGGCATATGACATTGGAGAATTTCAAACTTTTCGCAAGTAGGAAAATTGGGGAGTTGCATGATTAGTGGTGACAACTTAGTAGAATGTGGTGGTGATGTATCTGTAATATTCAGTATGTTGCTTCTGCAAACTGTTTCTTGTTATCGGAGTTAGATGTCGAGTTGTTTGTTTAGATATTGTCCTGCTATGGCTGTGGCTGGCCTTTTATCATATTGAATTTTTAGCAATCTAATTTTTGAGTCCCGCTATTCTCGTGCCTTCTTTATGGTTCTTCTTTCAATCTTTTTCTTCCAGAGCATTTGTGATTTCATTAGCCATTCTCTCTATTGCCTCGAGTTTGTTCGAGGAGTGGGAATCTCGACTATTGTTGATTTCTTAATTCGGAGTTGCTTGGGTCGTGATAATGTTTTGCTTATCTGCAATGAATATATCTGTTGTTTTTAATTGGTCACAATTGAATGCAGACTGAATAGATATTTCCTTTCAAATCTTTACTTTAGCCTTTTGTCTTATGTCCTTCAGGTGTAGGTAAGAGTTGCCTTCTTCTACGATTTTCTGATGGTTCCTTCACGACTAGTTTCATTACCACCATCGGGTAAGCTTTCTATTTTCATAGACAACTGTAAACTGCTTTGTATGGGTACTGAATGTGCATATAATTTACTCCTTAGAATTGATTTTAAGATAAGAACTGTTGAACTCGATGGCAAACGGATCAAGCTCCAAATCTGGGATACGGCTGGTCAAGAAAGATTCAGAACAATCACTACAGGTAAGTTCTAATTGCCTTCTTTGAGCCAGAAGTTTGCTTAAGCTGTTGTTTTAGTTGTTTCCTTGCGTTTCTAGGATGGCTATGGAGAAGAAAGCTTAAAGCACTGGCTCCATTTCATATAGTTTGTTTGATGTTTCTTTACTCATTCGTTTTCTTTTTAACATTTAACTTGACAAATTGATGTTCCATGATTGGTTTATGGTGCAGAAGACGAAGATCTGATTTACATATTTGTTAGATTAGAATAACAACCTAAGCATTCTCACAATACTCAACATATCATACCACAAGTAATGGGTTTTTCATTAATTCACAAATTTACTAGCGGGTTCTCCATCTCTTAAAGAATCATTAGCAATTATCTCTGTTTTTCTTTTCTTTTCACTTGCACCTTTGGAATGCTTTACTATTTTTGTTATTGTGAATCACATATAACTGTATAAGCCATGCACAAGACACATATTTTTTCTTTTCTTCTCATGCAAAATATTCTCCCCAGCTTACTATCGTGGAGCAATGGGCATATTGCTTGTCTATGATGTCACTGATGAGGCATCCTTTAACAGTAAGGTTTCTTCCCCTGCATCTGTTGATCTAATTGTCTGGCATGTATTGTTTTCTATCTGTAGCCTTAGTTCACCTAGTGCACCACCCATGCCTCCTGTTTCTTTTGTGCCCTGCAGCCATATTTGGAATCAAACTGGTCAAATAATTGTGTTACTTTTTTGTTTCACAAATTCATTCTTACATGTTCTGTGTCTTGTTAACTGTATCCTTATCAAGAGTGTTTCCTCCTCTGCTGAAAATCTTTTTATTATCCCTCTTCACAGACTTGTGGATTCCATATGAAAAATGGGAACTCTGGTTTTCACCCTTGAAAGGGAAAAACAGACATTAATAACAGAAATAAAATCCTGGAGAATAAAGAACTAGAATTCAACTGTCTTATTATTTTGGACAGTGATACTTCAGCCTTTTCATTTTGTGGAGAATATGGTCATTGATTGCTTATATTACTGAGTCATACATGATTTCTATCCAGACATCAGGAACTGGATCAGAAACATCGAACAGCATGCTTCTGACAATGTCAACAAGATATTGGTAGGAAACAAAGCTGATATGGATGAAAGCAAAAGGGTATTTTCCTAACTTTGTTTTAGTAAATTTTCTTAGACAGTTATGCATTACTTGTGGTTTGAGGCTAGCTTGCAGACATAGGTCAACATTATGTTTTAGCTTGTCATCTCACTGAGTAAGTAGAAACTATTTTCGGTATTTTCATGACAATTATGTTGATGCAGATATTTATTTTACTTTTTGGAAAGTGAGTTTACAAATAGTGTTTTGCTTTTGAGTTCGTCAAAGCAAAGCTGTTCATCCTATTGTCGGACTGGTGCTGACTTTTTCATGAACACCAAAAGAAAAATAATGGAGGCGTTTCACAATATAAGATTTATGATAACATCTCTTATTTGAACTATGAACCATCAGATGACAAAAGATACCATTGAAATGGTTAGGTTATAGGAGCAAAAGGTAGCCTGGTTTTTCAAGTTATTATTGCTTCATAGGACAACAATTAGCTCTAGCTGAATTTTCCTTAAGATGATATATAAAGGAAAATAATGGTTTAACAGCAGTCCATCAAGGTTTTGAGATGTTGAAATCAGAAAGCCCTCTGTTGAGATATGAATAGATCTTTCAGTTCACCAATTTTAGATCTAAAAGGAGACATCCAAATTCAAGGTAAAAAGAAAGCAGAAAAGAGGGCTGATGGAATAAATTTCAATTGTTTTCTGCTGTTTAGGCTGTTCCTACCTCCAAGGGCCAAGCACTGGCAGATGAATACGGGATAAATTTTTTTGAAACCGTGAGTCCTCTGAGAATTTTCCATACGCAGTCAGTTAATGTATGAGCAATTCAAAGTGTATATCGTATGCAGAGTGCTAAAACCAATCATAATGTGGAAGAAGTATTCTTCTCAATAGCTAGGGACATAAAGCAAAGGCTTTCAGAGTCTGAGAGCAAATCAGAGGTAACTTTCAAGGTTTCATTTGGCATGCTTTTGAAATCTAACTCCTTTAGTCAGGTCCCTTGTTAATGAAGTGCATTTGTCTGAATAGCAACCGTCAACAATCAAGATGAATCAGCCTGATGCAGCTGGTGGAGGTGGGCAAGCTGCACCCAAGTCAGCTTGCTGTGGTTGAATGCATGCATGCAAGGTACAAAGACTGAGGGCATTTAGCAGGTGCCGTTGTGATGAAAATGCGTCAGTCCTCAGCAAATTTTCTGTTTTGGTTATGCATTATTGTTATGGGAAGAGGTTAAATTGAATTTTGCTTCAGTTTGGTCCTAGATTTTCATTACGTCTACCGTCAATGCAGACTTCACATTTTATCCGCATGATTCTGTTTCGACGTTGCATGTTAGATAAAATTTTACAGAGATACTTGACCTGTCTTCATGCAAGCAAAAAGGATCAGTTTGTTAGCAATTGTAATGGTTTATAGTAATCCTTTATTTTTCTACAAGCTTCTCTCTCAACGTGATTGTCCTTGTTATTTTTGTTGTTTCCGTCCCTTTGCAAATGTCCAGAAAGATGTAGTAAAGTTGACGGAAATAACATCATTTTATTATTCATTAAAAGAAATGTTGACGTTTAGATAAAAAGATGAGAATTTTATTTGGTATAGAGAATCTGAAGCTGTCATAGGCCAGTCATGATAGGGCTGAACTCGTTCCACTAAGTAATATGGAACTGACTATGTTTCGGCAATACTAATATGAGGTACAAATTGAATGAACTTTGAAATAAGATATGAATCATATAACAGAATTTGCTACAAATTAAATTAACTAATAGCTATATACCAACCATTGATGTGACGACGACTAACGAAATTTCTAAATTACTTTTTATTTTAAATATATTCATTATCTACAAGTTCTATTACTTTTATATAGTGATGGTTATTTATATCATTCTCTTCTCGTAAGTTTACGGAATACGTATTTTATTTTTATTTTTTCAAAAGTCGAGATCCAATCAGCTCATTAGAATTTTTACTATACAATGCTCACCTGCCTTTTCTTTATTTGGAGCCTGGGTTGACAATAATGAGATCACTGTTTTAATAAATGATACGAAAAAGATAATAATAATAAGATCATTCTTTTAATAAATGATACGGAAAAAGATAGTTATATTGATCCACAAAAAGCTCATGAAACTCTTGAAATAGCAGATCTAGCTCTACCATGAGCTAGGACAATCAAAAATATCATGAGTATATATCAGATAATATATGGAAAATATTTAGTTATGAAGGGCCAAATCCCGATGTGACCCATCTCACATCAGTTCCCTACTTTGCTACTTTGACTCATCGTACAAATTAGCGTAACAACAAAATGACGGAGAATAATAACTAATCGAAAGAATAACTAAATAAAACATGCATAAAAGCTCATGTCAAATACTAATACACACATCACTCCGACACAAAACACACAACTTCAGACAGCGACACATCACTCACTCTCATGGAGCAACGCCACCACCGCTCACCGTCAAACTCAATGCTGGTGCCGTACGCCCACCGCCAGCTCGCGGTGGCTCCGGCCACCGCCTCAGCCTCCAGCGTCAGGGTCCCCCGCGGCTGGGACGTCGAGGAGGTGCCGCGCCCCGACGGCTCCCGCTCCGACAGGGTTCATTTACAATTACATGATCGATTAATTCTCCCTTCTTCTTTTTCTCGTATTCGCCGCTTTACTCAATTCTGCTTCAGATGCGCTAATAATTCTGCATTTTCTTTGAGCATGCAGTACTACTATGAGCCGAGGTCTGGAAGAAAATTCAGGTCGATAAAAGAAGTTCATAGATATTTGAATGGAGAACCTAACTACTCCTTGAGACCCAACAGTAGGATGCTTGTGCCTTTTCAGAGGGTAACCAAAGATCAATGATCGAACTTTGTTTTAGAATTCTGTGAATTTATTTTCGGGAAATCATGAATTGGAGTTTAATAATGTGCTAATTTTGAAATGAGATATATAAAAAAAAAGGAAATTATAGAATTTACAGAGTGAAGAGAACAAGGGAGCAAAACAGGATCCTAAAACCCCATAGAGATCACAAGCGAAAACTCTAGGGAAATACTTGATTAGTTTTGTTCTTCTTCTTATTGTTTTTTCATTTTGTTTTTGTGTGTGGAGTTACTTATGATTTTCTGCTATAATGTAATTGTAGTAGTCTATGATTTCTACGTAGTATCTTGGAAAATGTACTGTCAAAGTTACAAATGAGATGGAAAATCATTTTTACCAATGACGATGTTGCTTTCATTTTAACCTTGGGGAAGACAGGGTTATTGTAGATTGTTTCCTAGAGCATTAGATTTTAATGTTGTACAGGTAGAATTCGTTAATTACCTAATGCTTTACTTATAGAAGAAAGATCAGAAGGTTGAAATTGGAGGTTTGGGATTTGGCACATTATCTCGCAACTCAATTGTTATAATTTAACTCTCTATATTGGTTTCTGTGCAGAGTCGTGGATATCGATATCGTAGGATGATGGTTTCTGGTGGAAAGGTAAAGGAGTCCTATTAATCTTAGTTCAGCCTATCTTTATATGTTGTATGTTTAAAGTAATTCTAAATAGGAAACTTAGTCAGGAGAGCTCAAGTTCTGGATGTAGGAACTACTTCTGAGCAACAGAACAATGGTACTTCGGTCAGGACTAGTTGGATAAATTATATCGGCAAATTGTTACATGCTAAATCTTCATTATATAGTATGGGTTTATGAATCTAAATGCCTCTGGCCTAGCTAGTTGATAGAAATGCTGAAGAGTTGAAGGATTCTACAGGTTCTAGTATTCTCAGAATTTCCGTAAATTTACAAGTCGAGCATGCAACAAGATGACCTGCTAGTATTCACAGTAATACACGAGCTACTAGTAATACTTGTTTTGCAACATACTTTTGCCTAGATAAATGACATTGTTTGCGAACTCGTGTCATCTACCCTTTTCGTATGATGCCTCGAAGTGGAGATGGAATTTTAAAAAAATAGAAAAAAAAACATTTTTTTGTGATTCTATGCTCATGTCTTAATTATCATAATCCCTGGTTTTGATGAAATGATGTTGATGTTACAGTTATTGAGAATGGATAATGAAGGAAGCAAGAATCATTTGGCTGTAGTACGGCAAGCCCCTGATATTCTTCCAGATGGTTGGATTGTGGAGGAGGTACCTCGTAAGTATATGAACTTCACCGACAAGGTAATTCATACTCGTGACGAAGCTCACACTTTTCCTTTTTTTTTTTTTTGGTTTCCCACCTCATATTCAAAAGTTGTATAAAACAAATATTAATTTAGATTTCATAAGCATACATCATTCTTAGGCATTAGTTAACAGAGCTACTTCCAATAAGATTTCATTGGCTTTAGCCTAACTTTATTTTTGCGTTTGTGCATCATTCCCTCTACTATTACCATTTGTCTCTCCCCGTTCTTAGTGAATTGGAAACTGGAAATGATATCCGTTGCACTTTGTCGCATAGTATTACTATGAACCCGAGACAGGAGTGAAGTTTCGGTCCCTGGTTGCCATCGAGAGGCACTTGGCAGAATTGGACGAAAACGCCCCATTATCCAAGACTTTAGAAGAAATCATGGAAAATAAACCTCTTGCACGGGCTTTTAAACTAGATAACAAGGTAAGATAAATTTGTTGTTTTTGAGACGATGGCAATATTTACCTTAGTTGAACTATCTGATTATTAATTGTTTTGACCTTCTTAGAGCTCTACTCGAAGGAAGAAAGATGCTTCTAGAGAAAAATCACAAGCCTCATCTTTCGTCGAGCCACCAATAAAAGTGACTTGGGTTCTCACCAGTGCACAAGGGGATTCGTGGAACCCTTTCATCTCAGAGGCATTGGTCCCCGATGCTGTTAAGCAACAATGGACAAACAGATTCATGCTTTTCATGAAGGACAGAACCAGCAATTTTCAGAACTTCCAAGCCTAGAGGTTTAGATTTTAAACCAATTATAAGATTAATCAATCTTCTTCATTTTCTAGCAATGTAAACCAAGAAAAGTGGAATCATAGTATTGTAGTTATGAAAAAAAACTTACTTAATACCGGTATAGAACAGCCTCAATGACTTTAAAATGATATAATTCCAGCTGAAATAGCTCGTTTTCAGATGATCCAATATGCCTAGCTAACTTAAATCGGTGTCTTGATTGTGCAGTGGAAGATTAGCTGAATAGAGCCCGCCGTTGAGGATTTACAGATGTTAGGGCACTGGTCATCAGTTTGTGTGTAATGTAACTGCTGTTGTTGTTGCACATCTTTATTTGTTGTGTTGTACGTTCCTAAGACATGGCAGATTTGCTGTTCTGCTCATGTATATATTCTTCTCTCTACTACCACTTTAGCTGTTCTAAGAATTTGTATTTCCAAAACTATAGACAGTTTGGAGAAATATATGATCAACATTTTCTATTTTCGGTAAGTTCTGATCATTGCTCACAACAAAATATAACATACTAAAGCCTGTAGTGTTTGTAAAACAATTTAAATTTTGAAGTCATTCAAAAAAATACTTGTCTTGTAGACTGGCTGGTCTACCCAGTACTCAACAGCTTTATGAAAAATATAATATTGAATTTCTACCTATCAGTATATTTAACTAGAAGGGAAACTAGTTGTGCTTATAAAGCACAAGCACGATTTTGTTTCACTATTGCTAGATTGCTATCTACCAGAAAAATACATAGATAGTCTGTCCCTCAAAATGGATCCTGCTTTGTCCATAGATTCACAAATCTCCTGCCGGTAGTCTTGATCGTGGACGAGAGACAACGGCAGCTGATCGGAAACGTCGTCTTCCATGTCTATGACGATGTTGTGGAGAATGCAGCATACGAGGATAAACCGAGGCAGCTTATGCCGGTCGGGTCTCCACATTTCACCGTGGATCATCTTCCACACCTCCTTCAACCTCGCCAACGCACGACGGGCGACGGCTTGAGTCGCGAGGAGCCTCTTGTTGAAATCTGCTTCGGCTTTCGAGAGTTCTTTCCCTTGATATGGAGTCACAAGCCAAGGCAGCAAAGGGAACCCGAAATCACCAATTATGTATTCCGTCAGCTCTGTCTCTTCCGATAAATAGGTCATCTTCCCGTTCAGCTTCTCCCCTTTCTGGCATTGTTTGAAGAAACTCGAGCTCTGGAGCACGGAGGAGTCGTTCATCTTCCCTGGCCATCCGGTGACTATGTTGCGGAACCTCAGATCAGGGTCGACGATGGCTTGCAGGATCATGCTGTGGTTCTGCTTGTGATCGAGCCAAGTGTCGGCTTCCTGATCGGACGAGGTCAGCAGCATGGTTATGTGAGTAGTGTCGATTGCGCCACAGCAATTCGGAAGGCCTCGGATTTTCTCAAATTTCTTCTTTATCTGTATCATCTCTGATTCCGTTGAAGGCCATTGGAGGTGGCGGAGACCCTTTTCTTCGATGGCCTCCACGAAGCGCCATGTCACTTGCGAAACAGTTGAGTGGTGCGCCCCGAATGAGTCCCCGATTGAAATCAACGAGTTACCAGACCCGAGCCTTACTAGTGCTAAGGCTACCTGGTCGTTTAACGTCATTGGCTTACCGTTTGTGAATGCGAAATGTGTCTTGGCCATCATATGCTCTTTTACTAGGGAACATATGTAGTCGAAAGTTTTTCTCGACACCTTGAAAGTAGATCTGAAGTTATCCAATATCTGTGAAGACGGCCGACAACCTGCCGATTGACAGAGAAATATCAATCTAAGAAGATATATGAAAGAGCATCGCAAACACAAAGCATGAAGTTTTCAGGAAGTTGGGATGATTCAACAAAGTTGAGATGCTTAATCTGAGCCTTATTAGTGCTAAATGATGGAAAAAACCTCAGTAATAATATTACAAAATTTCAAGAACCTTATAGTGCTCGACCTGTAAAGTCAGTATACATATAGTGTGCACAAGCACACGCAGCAAATAAGAGTGAAAATATAATAACTCATAAAGTTTGTTTTTCTGCACACAGTCGATTTCTTCATAGATGCTACGACAGACAATCACTTGCAAATCACCCTGATGATACAGTCCTTCAACCACAATGATGACCCCAAAAACTGATTAAACCGTCTTGACAGTATATCCCTTATTGTCTGCAAATAAGCTTTCGACTTATGGTCCCTGCAGATTGCGAATTCCGTATCTTGACACGTAATCACTGCAGAAGGTCCTTATGTCTTTCCTCCTAATTGTTTGACTTCACTTCATAATCTTTTTATCATATATATGAATATATCTATTATGCTGGTCGTTTTGCAACATCTCCTTACGATATCTTTTCATTGTATAATACAATGTGCAATGTCTCTGTAAAGACCATGTGAAGGAGAGGTACGCCATTTGTATCACAAAATTACAATCCGAGTCTAAAGGTGCAGGATATAATCCTTGTCTGCAAACATATGCTCTTCTTTTCATGAATTATTCCTTCTAGATGATTGTTCAACATAATTAGATGGAAATAGAACTTCAACTGGATAACCATTCTAACTAACTGTGTTCAGCTATCTAAGTCGCAATGTGACAGGGGCCAACCTAAGAATTTAGATACATAGCTCCATTCATCTCTAGCAGATGTCAGTTTTTACCCATTAAGCTCTAAGTAAAGCCTAGAGAACAAGACACTTGAACAGTTCCTCTGACATAACATCCATCTAAAGATTATTAGTCACTAGTTTTTCTATCCATTTGTTTAACCAAATGAAAATGAAATTTGGATAAGAACTTACAAAATTCTTGTTCAAAAGCGATATTGCTGCTTCTCTGATAACATAAAGATCTCAAACTATGATATGTTGATATATTTCATACCAGTTACATTCACATCTACCAAAAAATTTAACACCCCCCCCACCCAATCATTGTAAGCTTCTTTGATGTAAAGAGAACATTATCCACCAAAAGCTCAATATGCCGATATATATAACTCCCTCCGTCCACCAAATACGTTCATTTTTAATTCCATTTTGGTCCGTCCATAAAAAATATTCACTTTCCTTTTTTGGAAACATCACATTCTTACTCTAAACCTATCCACTTATTTACAAAAAAAACCACTCATGGCCAACTTTTTACACCCACTATCCATTAATATATTCATTTATTATCCTCATGACCCACCTTTTTATATCCACTTACTTTATATTGATTACAATTTATTAAAACCCGCACCACCAAAATCAAGGAACGATTTTGGTGGACGGAGGGAGTATCATTTTCCGTCTAATGCTACTTCCTTATGAAGTGGACATGCAAACAATTCTACATCTTGCAGTGGTATTCTTGGACAAGTTAAAAAATGTAAAAATCTATTGTGTAAACATTACACTTATTTGTAGATGTTCCAAGGCATTGCAACCCACAACTGCATCTAGGTAATAACAACAGTAAAAAATGAATTTCTAAAGGGAAGAAGATGACACAACAGGACTATGAAGCAACAATTTTAGGCGGCTCACTGGCTCACTTGAAGTCCAGAAAATGACTATCTGCAGCTTAAAGGCAAGAAGATTTTCACAGAGGTCAATTCTATTTCATAATAACCACAATGATATGGATGAAGATCTGTTCAAATAAAATTAGTTTTAAATTATGGGATAGCACTGCATGCGCAAGTCATATAGAAAAGAACAAATCGTTTCTCTTTAATTAGTTATTACTGCATTTTCCATTTCTCCCATGACAATATTAGAGAAGCTTGTAATTTAGAGCCAAAGTGAAGACTATCTTCATGTTGATGTCAATAAAATCATTCAAAACCTCAGCAAGAAATTCTTTATAACAAAAAGAACTTGAAGGTCAAAGATGAAAGCTTATCTGCCACCTGGTGAGCTTATCATAAGTCCTACCAATATGGCAATATCATTATAGTCAATCTGCAAACTACTAAATCCTTTATCCTGAAAGTAACATATTCATAGGACAGGTCCGTATTCCTCAACCCATAATCCTACTTGATATTGAAAGAATTTTGGGTGGGCACTAAAGTGTTTTTTAACTAATGCTTTTAGCTTACACAACTTGTCTATTGGGAATGTAGTTTCTTGGGATTTCCTTTAAATCTGAATGAACTAGTTTTAACTGTAATGCATAGTATCAATAAGAATGTCTGCGAACACACCTAACACAAGGCTTTCTATAAGTAAAAAATGTCTGAGAACACACTTAACACAAGGCTTTCTATAAGTAAAATATTTCACAGGAAAAATTCAAGAAATGGTGACCAATTATTTCCAGATTATGCACCTAAATTATTTATATTTCCTAAAGAAAATATAGAATGAGACAATGATAATGATTACAGTGGAGAGATGAAAAAGGGCAGGTACTAAATAACTAATCACTGGGCTGAACTATGTTGAGGACAGTCTGCTAAAATCTTCTATTCTCTCTCAAATCAAATTATAGAAAGGGGGAGAAAGAAGGAATTTTACTTGAGCCCCTATTAGTTGTTGGAAACTCAAGACTCTGGAAAAGAAACCATGAACTCAAATCTCTTTTTTATTTTATGTTTATGATCATTGGGTTGATTATGAAACAACAAACCAGAACAACATTGCATTTTCTACTGTCATTGTGTAAAACCAGTATGCTGAGTGTTGGAATTGATGAATAGTTAAATGCAGATCCTACCTGAAGATAATAACCATTAATTGTCAAAGAGGAATGCAGTCATCCAAAATGGACATGCGTGAAAGAAAATAAATAAACAAGTAAATATGTGTGTTATGATGATAAGAAAATCTAATTACAAACCCATACAGTATACCAAGACAAAAAAATTATACTTGCAATATGTAATCAACTGCCAAGAAAATTGAAAAATAGACTTTCAGAATTACCAGCAATTGTCTTTGACAAAACATCCCACCACTCAGTACAGCCCTCTTCCGAAGACCCTGAGACTAAAGAGTTTTCTTCAGCTTTCTTCTCTACTTTCCTTTTCTTTTTATTCCCCCTCACCGGCCCCATAAGTGCAAATTGAATCAAAGCCTCACTAAGGTAAAAAAAGGTCAAATCAAAAGACTTGTTAGAATTCACAAATAACTCGTATCATTTCTGATAGAAGAAAAACCGAATGACATCTTTAGATAATATACACACGTAACTTGTGAATGGGTTTGCATGCACAGGTGATCAGCTATAGAAGTCAATAGGTGTACATGTTGCTTTTCTCGTCTCAAAAATTAAGTAGCATTTAGTAACTGAAAGGTTTGAATTGGAGCCAGTGAGCCACTGATACTTCTTAGAGAAACTATGAGAAAAGACACTGACTTACCAAATTATTGAGAGAGAGCAAACATCATGGATATGCTTAATACACAACTACAAGAAACAATAACTGAATAACTACCATCCTGCAACTACACATATTCAGTTATCTTGGCATGCTATAGTTAGGAAACTAGAGACTGGACAAAAAATAACATAAGTTCATAAAATAAATGTATAGTAGACTGCATGAATGCAATAATCTGAAATATCAATTCAAACACAAAGAAGCAATTTGAGATTCAATATTGCAAGTCTGGATAAATAATTTTCAGACTCCATCAAATAAATGAAGACAAATCAACAATATCCTCGAAACAGTTATAAGATAAACCTATATTCATCCGAATTATTTCATTTAGAAAATGGAAATAAATCAACTGCAAATTTTGACCACAAGAAATCAATCGCCAGTATGCAGGTCAAGCTTAGAACGACTGTAAATCGGCATTCCAAAATGCACTGCGCACAAAAATTTCGAGACTTCTCCGGCAGGAAGGAAGAAACTTAAGATCATGTATTACCAAAATTGCATCTCTAATACACTACCTCGCTGCAACCAGAGACTCTTCTAATTATATCACCGTACAATAAAACGTAATCAGTTAGCTACATCTCTGACTGGGACTACTTCCATTATCAATTTTATTCTTTTTCCCCTCCTAACCAATAGTCGTCAATCAAACACATTTCGCATTCGCAACAGCAGAAACTAAGCAGGAAAATATCGCCATTTGATCATTTCATAACAAGAGAAAAACTTTGAAGATTGAGGCAGAATTAGAGTAGCAAAAGACCAACACTTTTCCTGATAGACAAAAGAAGCCGTAAAAAACACACTATTCAAAACAAACAACATAGCACACGTATTGAAGTGGACGAACATGAAGGCAGATAAATGAATTAAGTACCTCTGGATGTTGTTTGCAGCCGCTTCTGGTAGTGTTGTTTGCGTTCAGCGCCAGAGGAATAGAGAGAGAGATTATTCAGAGCGAGCCCCGTTGGTTTGGGTCTTCCTTCTTTCGAATGCTTTTTCGTCGAGTCTTTTATATGTAAGAAGGCTTTTTATATTGGCGTAACAGTTGCCACTACCGCATTCAGATTTGTTGTGTTACTAAATTTTATGCAAAAAATGTGCGAAACAGTCTTATTATAAGATAAGTTAAGATTCGAATTAACACTATAATTTAATGATGTATTGATATTTTTTATTCACATGTATTAAATTATTTGGATTCAAATCATAACTCATTTTACAATTACACAGTCTCGCATTAAGAATCTAAATTCCTTAATTATATTTAGTTAACAAGTTAGTAAAAGTATCAATAAGTTGATGTGTTGAAATAACAATTGATTGTTAATCTTAAATAGATTAGAGATTAGAATTTCATACTTTGCCTTTTGTATTCAATTTTTGTTGCCTTTTATTAATTCTCTCGCTTATAAAAATAAATAATATCGTATCATTCGAGTGTCGATAAAACAAACATTATTTGTAGCTATTGAGGTAAGTATAAGTCAGTATGTTCGACTTATTAGTCCTTTTATGATTAGTTAAAAAACTTCAACAATATTTAAAATGTGATTTTAGTTGAGAAATATTAAAATTTGTAGTATAATATAATTTATATATTCCTATATACGTGATGACTGATAGGGGTGTCTAAACGGTTTTCGGTTAAAATCGAACCGAACCGAAACCGATAAATTCGGCTAACCGAAAATCGACAAATTCGGTTATCGGTTCGGTTTCGGTTCCAGAGTTGAAAAAAATTCGGTTATTGGTTAACCGATAACCGAACGGTTCGGAACCGAAAATCAATTTTTTAATTATTATTTTAATTACTAATTAATTAATTAAAAATTCTAAAAATCAATTTTTAATTATTGCTTTATTAATTATTTTAATTATTTGTCAAATATTTTATCTATTTTTAATAAGTTTCAGTTTTTATTTATTATTTTATTTGTTTTTATTATTATTTTATTTGTTTTTATTATTAATTAATTTTAATTTGATTTTTGGTTAACCGAACCGAACCGCCGAACCGATCGGTTTTGGTTAATCAAAAATTTAAAAGCAGTTCGATTTCGATTCCAATTTTAGAAGAAATTCGGTTGATTAATCAAATCCGACCATGAACGCCCTAATGATTGAGATTAAATGATTATATATATATATATATATATATATATATATATATATATATATATATATATATATAAATGGGACGGGCTCGAGTCAATTAACGAAATGCAGCAAAGTCGAAGACCTCATTTCCTCTCCAAAGCCCAAACATATTTATGATGGAAAACATGTGATGCACAAATTGCATCCCTATTTTCACAATTTATACATTTGATAAAAGCCTAATTCATTACATATTGCATGCAATTTAATATGAAAAATATTATTTTCAAGCCAATTTTAATTGATTTGTAAATTAATTCCTGTTTTAAATTCATGTGTACAATGTTGTGTGCGACTGTTTTTTTTTCCTTTTCTAGTGGACTCACAATCAAACCCATTTTATTAAAAGTTAATAATTCAACAAATTAAATAGGTTAACCAACGACATTGAAAATTAAGTTATATTTATTTATTTATTATTTTTAGCAATTCATCTGCTAATGTTGTTGGAGCTCTCCGTCCAATTGTGCTTGCTAATATACCTAGATATATTATCGTGATATAAAATGTTATGAGCTAATTAACCAACAAATTAGTCTATAATCTTTGGACAAAATTAGTATAAAACAATAATGCTATTTAATTCAAATGAAGCATCTATTTAATGATAAATACATCAACAATATTAAATAGCAAGTTGGCCGTTTATTCTTTGCTCTCACGCCACAGCCACTGCATGTTACTGACCATTAATTCTGACTCAGTGACTTGAAGTAGCTGACCATAAACCCCTTCCAAAAATCGCATCTAAAAAGTAAAAACCCATCCTATTTTATTTTATCTTTTTCCCAATTTCTTAATTACGTTAACGCTGTCTTGATAGTATTACAATGATTATTTTGATTTTCCGTATATTGCTCTTAGTTGTTTCGGTATTTTAATCCTACTTTCTATTCTTGCCCAAAAATTTATGAAATTAACTCAATAGTAATGTAATTAGCTGTGGAAAGAGATTGTATCTGCCCAATTTAAAAACACATAACATTACCAATAATATTATATGTAATTTTAGTTTTTAAAGAAGATGATATAAACACAAACACACATGTGTGGTTGACAATTCAAATATTGTCTTTCTCCAAATCAAGTTATAAGTAGTTAATCAAACAACACTTAACCTAATGAAGTATTGTATTTAAGAATGTGAAAATTAAACATATGTATGTGTTTTCTTAATAGGGTTAATTGTTGTTAAATATACAAATTTTACATAATTCTGATTTATCACATGGACTTTAAAATTTGAATGATAATACATAAATTTTCAAAATTTCTGATTTTTCCCATAAACATCAATTGCCCCCAAATCATATTGACATGGAAAAATCGAATATGATGTGGTAATCAAAACAATTGAAACGACGTCACTTTTTATTGCCACGTCAAATTAAAAAATTAAAAATATTACAACTCATCCGCCCTCATTCATCTCTCTCTCCTACCAGTACCACTATTGCAAATCTGCAACCACCACCACTTCCTCTCTCTTTTCTACGACCACCACAACGATCAGACCAGATCAAGTTAGGACTCGATTATGGACTAGTGTTAGGTTGTTGTTGTGAGCTAATAGAGTGGTAGAGGAGAAAGGCTCGTTTAGGATGAATGCATTATCTTTACCTCGATAACTACAGAAGTAAGGAAGAATTCCAGAATGTTAAGCAAGTGGAAGCCACTCTTCTTGCTGAGAAAGCTTCTCTTCTATCTCAGCTGCAGGCGATAATCGAAAATATGAACAGTTCAGTGGGACAAAATGTTGTTCTCAAGATCCGACAATGGAGAAGTCTACAACAAAGTTGCAGGCGGCGGCGACGACGACAACACTACTGGCGGCTGTGTCTGGCGGCGAGGGTAAGGAGCATCGGGGCAGAGCAGGATCACGTCCAGCAGCGGCAGCGGTGGCCCTTGGTCGCTGCTATTGTGCATGGAAGGATGGAAGAGACGACGAGGTGAAGTATGTAGCTACTGTCGGTGGCAAAAGCTCTCAATGTAGATGACGGTTGAGGTTGTTATTGGGCGCTGGGCTAGAAAAATGAGGCAACGGCGGCGTAGATTCCTTGCTCGAGGCAGTCCGCCAAAAGAAGGAAAACAGATTAGGGATTCCCTCTTCTGCGTGAGATTCCGAGAGTTAAAGGAAAGAGATGAGTGTGTTGTATGTGTGCGGCGCAAATGAGGGACCAACGCCGCCGACGGCGCGGTGCAAATGGGGAACACTCATCTAGTCTAAATCGTGGTGGTGGTGATGGTTGCGATTAGGGATGTCAGCGGACGGACTTTACCCGGACCAGAACCAATAAATTAGTTTTGGTTTTGGGTCTGGAACCGACACAATAAATACCAGATCCGGACCGAACCGACCATCAAGTTATGGATCCGTATCGGGTGTTACCCATTGCTAACCGGGTACCCGTTGGACCGCTACGCCCAAATCCCATAACTCAAAAGAAACAAAATTTCCTTTCCCCCAAATAGATAGCAAAACCCAACAGCTTGCCTTCGAATACTTCAGATCGATCTCAATAGCTCATGTAGCATCCTGTATAGCACTCTCATGCTTCTCCAACTTAGTGTGCGCAAAAGAACGGTTAGCCCAGTAAACCGAATTATCATTATTAAACTTTATCGCTTGCGTATACAAATCAATTTTGCTTGAGAGAATTTATGCGCTGCAAACACAATAATCAATAAATTAATAAACGAAAGTCACATGAAAAAAGAAATACAAAACTGTCGTCCATTACATCGACGCACTATAAAGAAAACCAAACGAAAAAAACTTTTTACAATCGTTGGCAATAATACCTTTGAAGGCTTCATTTGCTTGGACTTTGAATTCCTCAGTGTGGTCTTCTTACTGTTTGGAAAGTAAAATTTGTATTACATAAAGCTTTTCAGTGTGTGTGGTGTGTGTGAAAAAAGAGGAGGGGTGGAAGACGACGAAGGAGAGAAAGAAGGGAAAACAGGTCTTCTGCCCTGGTCATACATTGAGACGCAACTTGCACGATCACGCGGACCGGGTCAGATCCGGAACCGGACCAAACAGGTCGGGTCTAGACCGGTCCGGGTCCAAGTGGATCTGGAACCGGAACCGAAAAACCATTGTTTTAAAATTTAATGGATTTTGAACGGTTCCGGATCGGTCAAGATAAAGCCCACCCATTGACATCCCTAGTTGCGGTGGTGGTCGTTGGAGAGAGAGAGAGAGAAGTGGTGCTGGTTGTAGTAGTGATGGTAGGAGAGATAGAGATGAAGAAGGGTGATTGGTGCTGATTTGGAGTATTTTTTATTTTTATTTTTCTAATTTAATTTGATAATAGAAAACGATGTCGTTTCAATCGTTTTGATTGCTACGTCATATTCGATTTTTGATTTTGCCATGTCAGATACGATTTGGGGGCAATTGACGTTTATGCGAAAAATCAAAATTTTTGAAAGTTTATGTATTGTTATTCAAATTTTAAAGTTCATTTTGACAAATCAATTTTTTTAAAATTGCATGATCGGTGGACTTAATATATATATATATGGTTTGTTCATTTGTAAAAAACGATTCTATTTCCGAAAAACCACAGCCAACCCAAGTTTCCCGTTGTTGCGAAAACCCTTGCACTGCGCCCACACACGAAACAATTAATTATGGGGGCAGTGCATGACGTGCCGACACACCAATTAATTAGGCACTAATCAATTCTACTTAATTATGCATCAATGGAAATTATTTCCTTTCCTTCTGCAAATCGAATTCTTATGGAAATCCTAGTGTTCTAATATGGTAGAAAATCATTCTTCGATTTTCCGAATCTTATCAGCGACGTCAGATAGACATATATTACTTACATCCGGTAATTTCACGGTTGTACTTGTAGCTTCTAACTATGATTGTTAAACTAATTCACACTTGTTATTTTTAATTTTTTTCAGGACACATCCACTCTTTTCAAGAAATACAGATATTGGAACTGAGCAGAACAATACGTCGTATATCTTATTTAGGATAATTAGATTATATATCTCTGCTCGAATTGGTATGCAAATAAAACATTTTCTCCACTTCTATAATTTATAAATTAATATGGAGAAAATATATAGAACTATTAAAAAGATTGGCAAAAATTGTATTTAAATGGAATAAATTTGCTTACAAAGTTGAGACAAATTAAATCACCTTGAAACTTAACTTTTGAACAATTTAAACGTCGTATCAAAAACTAGATTACTAATAAATTAAGTTTAACAGGAGTTTCGGTGGAGTTCATTTAAATCTGAATCAACTACTATAAATTTACTCTAAATCTTGATAAGAGTGAGGTCTCCAAGCAGTGAAAATAGGGGTACAAATTAACCTCAACTTTCTCTTTCCCTCAATAATAATAATAAATAAATAAATGCATGATAAGAGTACGAAAAATGCATGTGATATATCTGATATGTTACGCCGGAAACGTTAATATTAATTATCACCCTCAAGTCATATTAATTTTTCATGAAGAAGAGATGATAATAATGAAGACAACAAAGTTAAGAAAATGAGCATTAATTGCAAAAATTAAGACTAATTCATCTCTGCGCGCTAGCTGCAGCATATATATTGAAGTAAAATCTTATATATAATCACATGAAATATTATACATGTGAAAAGTTTGAAAAACTATCAACTTCAATATCATGTTTATCTAATATGAAACAAAATTCATCAATAGTAACCCCAAAGTTAGTGTTACGTTGATCCTGCTTAATTGATGAAGACGCGATCAACCTCTATCCATGATATTTCCTAAAAATGATAGCAAAACCAAGCTTCCCATCCTCGCGAAACCCCCAAATCTCGACCTCATCGCCTTTCCCTGCTCCGTTTGCAGCAACCATCTTATTCCAATCGGAGTTGATAACCACCATATTCAAGCTCCGCCACTTCTTCAACCCCAACCTGTAGCCTTTCCCGCGTTCATCCACTCCCAAAATCTTGAGCCCTTCTCTGCTCTCATCCACGGCCGCCACCTCCTCCGCCGTCAAGAACTCCATCAGCAGCTCCCTTCTCGTCACGAACAGCCTGTTCTGATCTCCCCTCACATCCGAACCCTCCAGTTTCTTGCGATACAAGAAAACAGCCCGCGACTTTAGGGCTTGCACCAGCTCCGGAAATTCCTCTATGGAAGGACGTCGATCTTCGTCGTCAGTGTTGTTGCTGTGTTTGCCTCTCTTCCTCCCGCCACCGCCGCCGCCGTCACATTTTCTCTTCCTCGCCTTTCCTCTCTTGTAAGTGGGAGGAGGGCTTAAAGTCAATGAAGTGAAAGAATCTTCATTGACTTGTGGAACCATAATTGGATGAAAGCATCGCAGTGGCATTGGATCGTAAATAGGTGAAGTGGAATTTCCTGAAACTATGGAAAACAACGATAAAGTTGTATCCACATCGCCATCGTTATCACCAACAACAAGATTTAGAGTGGAATTTGTTGAAACAGCGGTGGACAACGTTAGAGTTGTGTCCACGTCATCATCATCAACGACGATGAAAGAAAACAAGAGTGTTCGATCACGTTGCTCGAAGTGTTTCTCTTCGAGTAAAGAAGGAATCACGCCGCCACTGCCACCACCGGAGATTATCTCCGGTACGACAGGTCGCAAATTGCCAGCTTCTCCATGAAACCCTAAATCTGCCATCTTCATGGCCATGATGTGTCAGAATATGTACGAATATATTTTGCGCTTGGATGAGTAGTGGGAAAATAGTTGATAAAACAATGTATATATAGAAGGGAGATAGGGGCTTTGGAGGTTAGATTGTACAAGGAAATAAACTTATAATTTCCTTCTAGGAACCGAGTATCTTGGTGTTTAACTACCAATATGGTAATTCTTGGCCGGACTTTCCGTAATTTATCATACATCTTCTCAGGTACTAAATATGGTAATAAATAAAGATAATAAATAAAAAATAGAAATTCTATAAGTTATTTAAATGGACAAGTTTAATTAGTTGAAATCGGTGTACAGTGTTGGCACAATTAATAATAAATCTATGTAGTCCCTTAGGGACAACCCAATGGTTAAGGTGGGTTCCTGTAGCCGAAAGGTCACAGGTTCGAACCCCACCAAACGCCTCTATGGGTTTGAGTCTGTCACACCTGATTTTTCAAGTATGATTTACCTGTCTTGTGTGGTTTGTAGGCTGCACCTAAGGTAGCGGCTATGGGTTCCCCATGATACAAAAAAAATTAAAAATCAATGCAACTAGGAATATAATTCGCCAGCAAAATATATTTGTAGCATCGTGGGTTCGTGTGAGCGTTTAAGTGACGTATATGTGACAATTTTATTTTAAAAACTTCAATTAATAGCAAATTTCAACTTTACATCTTAGGGCTAGGGGTGTCTTTAAAACAGCTTATGAGTTGTTTAAGAGCTTACAAACTCAATCAATGTGTTTGACAAATTAAATTGTTAGAGAGCTTATAAGTTTTCAAAATAAACTCTAAGAACTTATAAGCACTATTAAAAAACTCCAAAACCCAATTTATTTTTTAATGACCTTATAAATTACAATAAAACTACAAAAATAACCTTGATATTTTTTTTTATTTCCATGTTTACCCTTATTATTCAAACACTTTAACATCTTTTAAACTCTTAATACACCAAATCTTATAGGTTCTTAAAACAACTTATAAATTATTGGAGCTTATAAGCTTTATAAAATAAGCTTAACCAAACACCCTCTTAATCTCATTTTCCGTCCGCAAAAAACTCAAAATATTGGGACTTCCGAAGTATTCCGTATAATTTGAAACTACATTTTACCGTGAAACCTTCTATTGTCTTATTTGAACTTCACTTGTCAATAAAATGCCAACTCAAAAAAAAATGGTCAATACAATGCAAAAGAGAAATTACTTGATACATTCACACACACGAAGACTTCTACCTATGAGCGTATGGCTTAACAAATGCGAGATCATAGCCTAAAATGAAGTTGATCCCAATTCCCAATCCAACTTAATTAATTATAATAGGGGAGATAATTTGGAAAAATAAATATATATCAATAACTTTGTTAAGATTATAGCCTGCAAACTCCGTCAGGTACATGTCACGACAGCAGTTATGGCAGATTACAGAGATTTAAACATTCATTTTTCTTCTCCGTTCTTGGCTCAACTTCAGACCCATCATCTTATCCTATGGCTGTGGGGCAGCCTTGCTATAAAATTGTACAATTCCCGATACAATATATAGTGCTCTTTCTCCTATAGGAGAACACTAATCACATGAACTTGAACGAACATCATATATGTAGCTTAAGGTACCAGGTAACCAGAATGCAGATCACCATCAAAATATCTAATCAGACTGCAGAGATATGTGTTCATCAACAACTTGACATTGGGTGATGCAGAGAGAAATTACCTAATGACAAAAATGTTAACATATTTTAATTCCATTTCACTTCATAGAACTAGCTTAATGCTGAAGATGCAGATATAGCTCAATCTCGTAAACTAAGCAGAACACAGAACTGACAGAAGTCTTCTCTCATCATCAACAACAGATAATAACAATTAAAAGAGTTTCAGGCAGGAAGTGAAACATTAGAAATGCTTGTCCACTAGAACAAAGATTTATGCAAGTAGAACGTCCCATAAGAGGCTACAACAAAGTGACAAACAAGTAGCGTTTGTTGCAACGAGCAGTTTATAAATGACGAACAACTATCTGATCAACTGAAACAACAGTTAATAATCAAAACAGAGAATCAATCTCCACAAACTCATTATTTGTCTAGGAATCCAATGGCAGCAGCTGGCTCAGCTTTTAAGGGCTGCCCCTGCTTTATTAAGGTCCTCAAGAGCCTTAGCAATTTGTTCCTCACTCAAACCTTCCAACCGTATTCCCCTCTCCACGCCAAATCCTAGAGCAATGCAGAATTACTATTAGTGAAGGTTATCATAGTAATGTATCTAATACTGACATATATAACTTGCTGTCTGAATCTCGAAAGAAAATAGGATAAAGTGCTCAAGATAAACTGTCAAGAGCAATAATTTAGAAGAAAGTCCATCAAAAATGAAACTGAAGTAACAAGTTATTGGACTAGCAATAAGTTTGAAACTGTGATTGGTGTAGCTTCTACTCTATAGATATTCCCTTCTGCAGTAGGGTATGTGGTCTTGAATCATATAAATAGAAAGCTCCAAAGCTATGCCATCAAATTGGATAGTTGAACGCAAAAATGGAGCACATTGTAACTCAATTTATCAATCCAATATGTACCTAATCTGTACGTAAGAACCCCCCTAATATTGAGTATACCACATGACGCTGTGCCCTAATCATGGCAACTTCATCCAGTATTCTAGATAGGAATGAGATACAGTTTAAAGAATTCAGATTCAGTTATAACGATTCTTCAAATGCCAGTCATCAATGCAAAAGGTTTTCATAATGTTCGACTGAAAATTGAAAGGAACTGGCAATTGCCCTAGCAACGCAACACACTCAATTGAAAATATTCATAAGACATCAAAATCAGCCTAAAAAGAACTTATGAAATGAAAAGAAGAGCGCTGGATGAGCGGCTGATAAATTTAGATCTAAATATGAACAAAAAACATAAGCAATTTACCATATCTAGCCCAAAGCTGAGGTTCGATGCCAGTGGCCTCACGGATCAAAATGGGTAGCTTAGGGTTTTTCGTCTTCAGATCCTTGTAATTATTCTCAATGAAAGCTCTGTTTGAACAAACACGAAAGCACGCGATTGATAAGAACACAATCAGAAGTATGTATTTGACAAAATTGAAATGAGAATGGATAGGTAAAAACCTAGTGGAAGAGCTGGAAGACGAATTGGGAGAGAATAAGATGCGGAGTTCCTTGAGATTTCGAGAAAGCTGTCCCCTCCACGCCATTGTTGAAACCTCTCTTTGCTTCGGCGGTATGTCCTTGTTCTCCCTGAGTCTCTGTAATGGGAATTGCCGAATTGGGATGGGTAAATTAGTAGTTCTCGCAATTAGTCCTTCATCTTTTAGGAATAATCTTTTAGCCCACATAGTTTGTGATATTTATATATTGAGCCCTACAAAATATATTACTCCTATTAGTCGTCGGTTTGATCTTTCCATTTACAATCTATCTATCTATTAATCTATCTATTAATCCGATACGTATTTAAGAGCTCACAACAATCATTGATCCTACGTGGCATTTTTCTGATTTTTTATTTTCAATTTTCTAAATCCTTAGTTTTATGTCTTCTTAATTCATTTTATAATTATCGATTCATTGGATAAATATTTAGACGCATACATTAAATATACGACAATATGAAGGCATTTAATTAGCAATTAATTACATTGATTATCGAAAAGGATTTGCAATTAGAAAAAATAAAGGTGATTATCTGACCTGAAAAAGATGGGGAGGTAAGGAAGATTGGAGGAGACGGTGCAAAGAATCGAACCCGTCGACGGAACCATCTTTTCAGATTTCAGTTTTGCCATTTTCTGCAATGATTTTGTCCTCCATTTTTGCTTCTTTGTTGTGGGATCACAATGGAGGTGAACGACATGGAACGGAATTGTGGGTTTGAATAATGTGAAGAATCTCATTCTTTCTTCCAATTACCAAATCCCATCCAATCCAAGGTTTGCGATGGAATTTGTTGTTAACATCATGTGCTGCCAATGACTAAATATTGAGGAGCCGAAAAAAGGACAAAAAAAACACTCAATTTATCTTAAGAATTATAGACTGATTTTGGATTTTTGCTATCATTTTTCTCTATTAAAATTTGTACTTTGAGTCTATTACATTTTGAATTGAATTATTATAGATGTTTGTTCATTTTACTTTTCATAAATCAGAAACATAGTTACATTTTGAATTGAAAAATTATTATAATCATATCTTGTAATCATGTCTCCATATTCTACTTCTTTCTCTCCAATTATTTTCTCTCTACTTTATTAACATTAAATCTTGTGAAACATTAAACCCTTAACCCATTTTTTCTTAATATTTGTGTTATAATTTAAATAATTTAAATAATTGTATAAGGCAAATTTGAGCCATTTACATTTCCTATTTCTTAAGCGTGTTTACTTTATTTCATGCTATATTGAATTGATCGCATGCTTTATTTCATGCCTTATATGCTTATAATTTGCAGGTGGAGGGAAGGGTTTGTTCTTCTAGACAAGCTAAACTAGAAATTATATAGCATAAAATGTAAAATTGAAGAAAGCAAAAAACAAAGAAAGAATCTTATGTTGTTTGCAAAATCCTAAATAGGAATAGTAGTGATGCTTTACGAACTTCTGCTCATTGCGGTGTTAGTTTGCAACATAATTCAATATATATTTGGTAATAGTTCCACAAAGAAATATGTTTTCCAAAGAGAAAAGTTACCAAAAGATATATTCAATATATAATTTGGCAATAATTCAATATAAATGATTTTGACTGTCCACACAGTACGAACGGATGTATAGAAGATTTTGTGAAAATAGGAAGGAACCCTCATAATAAGATGATAGATTTTTTACTTACATGAATCTCTTAGTCTTCTTCCATGATTTTTTTGAGTACGAGATATAAGAAAAAACAAACAAGAAGAAACGAAGGTAAGAAAATCAGAGTTATCTCATTTTCATTTGCACCAAATTTGATTGGAGTTACCAAGAGAAAAGGATGATAAAAATATACATAACAAAGTTTTGCTATGCATAAATTACAAATTACACAAATTAAAAAAAAAAAGAAAAACCAAACCAAGTATTGATAAATATTTTTAAAATTTATTAAATACAAAATGTCATACCATCAAATAAATTAAGTTCTTTTATTTTTGAACTTATGCAATTTATAGGCCGAATATAACTAATGAATTAGTTAGAAATATTTAATAGATATACTGAATCTTCTTAGTTACAACTCTAATAACCTTTTGAATTATATAAGTTATATATACCTTACAAATTAAATGAACAAAATATTCTTACCCAAACATACAAACTTATAATTAAATTAATAGAATCATACGCGCACATGTGTGTGTATATATAGAAAGTAAGAAATTATATTTTTGATTTTGAATAAAAGATGTATAGTAAAATTTGAAAGAATGAAATATTTAATTTGAAAATATATTAGTATTTTGTTCGAAAAAAGAAGCCTATTTATACACTATGGTGAAATTACGGTAGATAGTTATAGAAGTTTATACACTATGGTGAAATGTATCGATGAAGTCAATAGAAAAAATAAAAAAATATACAAAACTCATCGGCTGAATAAGTAAAACATAACCAAATTCACATGTAGCAAAAAAAGATTATAACTATGTTCATTGCTTAGTATTTTGCTATTTGTTCTATTTATTATTAATGATTACTTTATAATGTTTGTAGTATTATTGCAACGGATGATCAATTATTATAATATTTTATATTCATAAATTAGCAAGAGCATTGTTATACGGGTTTGAGACGAGAATAAGTAGTATACAATCTTTTAAGAGGGGTATTTGGGACGAATATGAATATAAACATTGTAGATGGATCCCGGTGGATGAATGCAAACCTCACTATTTCAAAGCACTGATAGAGTTACTATTTATTGTTAATATTGACTCTATAATGTTTCAGAGTCAAAATAATCAAGTATTATAACAAATTATATTTATAAACTCAAACGGGTTCTGGGAGTTAGCGAGTATTATTATATGATTTTGTGATAAGAACGAAAATTAACGAGTATTTACACTATTTATTATTGAAGTTTACTCTGTTAAATTCTGATTTTATTAAGATAGATCACTAATTAATGTAACAATTTATATTCAATTATTTATAATTTTATAAAATTAAACGATTTTGGGTAATTGATGGATATTACTATGCATGTTTGTAATGAGAACGAGCAGTAAAATAATTTTCTAAATCAGGTATGAGACATGTTCGAGTGTATATATAAAATCTAAACAGGTCTGAACATTAATCAACATATACTTATAGAACTTTCTCTATTTTTTAGCTTTTATTATTTGTTCTATTTATTATTAATGTTTACTTTGTGGTGTTTGTTTGTTATTGCGATGGATAAATAATTATTGTAACAATTTATATTTATAAATTGAAACAAGAATTGATAATTAGCGAGTATTTATTGTAAATTTTTTGAGACGAGATCAGGTAGTAGATTTTTTTTAATAGAATTTAAGACGGTCATAATTATATACATTCTAGATAGTTACAGTGGCTAACTCTAGCCTTAATGTTTCGGATCATTGTTGTGCTCCACCACAATAAAGAATTTCAACTACGATCACCAACTCAATGTTACTTTACTCTAGCCAAGCATGAAGTTATTCTTAAATTTCTATTTATAAATTACAATATAAAATGATTCTTCATCGAAATCAATGAAATATAATAGGAATTGGATCAAATATAAGACAATCTTAACATTAAAACATGAATCATTTTTAGTTATTTGATCGTGAATATCTATGGTAAATTCATTACTTTAAAGATCTACGATAAATTCATTACTTTAAATATCTATGGTCAGATAGTGACCCATCGTCCTCATACAAATACTGGTTCATTTACTATGATTAGAAATGCAACATAAAGTGATTATAAATCAATACATAAAATGACTTTCCGTCGAAACTCGACGGTTACAAACTAGTTAATATTATATATGGTTACGGATTCCTATCACCTCATCCATCTACAATCCTACGTGGAATTACCTTGGTTCTTTATTCTTAATTTTCTTAATTCTCATTTTATGACTCTAACTATCTTCAAATCTAAATATATAATTAATTAAGTTACTTTTATTACTCTATTAACATATTAATAGTATCATTATAAATTAATTTTCTCAAGTTAGCATAATTTGTGCAGTTACCGTTAATTAGTCAATCTATTCTAATGATTTGGAGCAAACATATATTCAAAGGCGTCCATAAGGATGAAGACGACTACTTACTTAGATTACATTAAGTAGTTACTTAGTACATTTATAATGGTGATAAAGTGTCTATCCATTACATATATAATATTACCCATTATAGCAGGTGGAATCATATTTGGAGTTTTCGTGTTTACACTATTTTATAATTAAGTTTAGTCAATTAGCATAATTAATGCAATATACATCAATTAGTCAATAAAAACATACAATTAGTTTAATTGCACCATAAATGGTACAATTATTATTTTTATATCCATGTTGATGAGCTTTATTTCAGACTACGGTGTTTAATTGGTTGATGATTGTTCTACTTATCATTTTATAAAATACTTTGGTATTGACTTTTAAAGAATATATATCATCATTTTATGTGGAAATTTCAGAATTTTCTATTAATATTTTTCTAAATTTTGGAATTTCATCTTGATTTTTCATTAGATTTCAATAATTGAAAACTTAAAGAAAAGAATATAGTTTGAAATTTACATCAACTTATTATGAGAACATAAAAAAAGATACAATTTCTACAATTCTTTCTCAATGGAAGGGTGTAACTTAATTTGTTCAAATAAATAGTTTTGAGATAAATAATATTTTTTGATTTTTTATTAAGTTGGATAACCAATTATTATAACTACTTGTATTTATTTAGTTATATGTTTTATAAATTTAAATGGGATAATGGTGGGTATTACTATACGAGACGCCTCTAAAAATAACAACTAATGAATTCTGATTATTATTGAGACTGATGACCAATTATATAATGTAACATATTTATAACTTTATACGAGTTTGGGTATTTAGTGAGTATTTCTATACGGGTTTGGGACATACATGACTAATAAAATCCCTTTCAAATTGAGTTTTGGATAGGTACAAGTTTATAAATTCGAAACTGATATGACCAATAATCTACAAGCCTACGAAAATTTCACTATTTTTTAATGTTTTGTGATATATTTACTTTGTAATCTGACGAATAACAAATTATTGCAAAACCTAATATATAATTTAAATGTATCGGATTATTAATTGAGTTTGTAATGGGTACATGTATATACATTCTAGATAGGTCCGGTAGTTGAACCATGACTCATTATTTTGGTTCATCTCAGTGTTCTTTGAGATTAACGACTGAGGGTGGATTCACCTAGCCTCATCGTTTCGGTACACCATCATGCTCTGCCGCGGTCAACAATGCTTGAAATCTAGCTAATTGTTAAGTTGTTTTTATAAATTTTTACTTATAAATTAAAATATTAATGATTCTTTATCGAAACTCGAAAAATTACAACTTATATCCCAAATCCGGAAAAATCACCTTAATATAAAGATTGTTTGTTTTAGGCACAGGAGTTGGATCTTTAAGAATGAAAGGACATAATTATACTTATATACAAAATTTAACGAGCGTGATTATTAAAAAAAATGGAGAAAAAAAAATACTAAATGCAAAGTAAACATAGTATTAATATTGTCAATATTATCATATAAAGTGATTTTCAAATCGACGGACTATATACACTAATGTATACATATTATAAAATTAAAATTCAAAATATAAATGTCCAAAATTACTTTTGTTATATGTCAATTTTTGGCGAGAAACCGTCACCACTTATTTCCACTTTCTTTAAACCAAATCGCATGTCTACCTCTAAAAATATTTATATTCCAAAACAAAGTATATATATATATATATATATATATCAAATATATATAGATATATGTATATCAATCTCATCCACTCATCTCATAGATCCTATGGTTCGATTTTTCGGACTTTTTAAGCTTAATTTGATTTTCGCTTCATTAAGGGTAGATTAGTAATTTGATTTGTTATTTGATTGCGAAAACAAAAATGCATGCATTGAACGCATAATGCATTTAAATGAACAAAAATGCATGCGATTGAATGCATAATGCATGTGTTGAAGCTTCATGGCGCGCGCAAGATGCTTCGCAAATGGCGTGCCAGCGTCGCTTCGTGCTCGCACGTCGCTCGGTGCTCGTTCGCGCCTGCTGCCTGCATTTTTACGTTTTGTTAAATGCATGAACATGCTTTGTTAAATGCATGGACATGTTTTGATCAATGCATGAACGTGCTAAGTTAAATGCATGTTTACATTTCGTGGGAACATGCATTTTATGTTTTGTTCAATGCGGTTTCATGTTTTATTCAATGCATTTTATGGTTTCGACACCAAATCTATCTTCTATCATTCTCTAACAATTCGTCGTCTCTTTCATCGATTATCGGTAATTCGCGTGAACCACCGTCATAACCACCATATTTCTCGATTCTTCAATCATCTATCAAATTCATCTTATAATTTTTCTCAAAATCCATCAATTTTGTTCCTCAATTTTCTTCTTCTTTTTATTTCTTTCAAAATCATTATTTGTAGTTGTTTGTGTATCTTGTTGTTTGTTGGTGTTGTCATCACCGCAGTCTTGCGTCCGTCTCCCGCGTCGTCGTCTTCGGCATCAAGGAGGAGGAGGAGGCTGATTTGTTTCTTCCCATTTTACCCTTTGAAAATTAAAAGAAAAGAAAAGAAATGAACCACGTGTCAACGTGTGTGTGGTGTACGTGTTCAAAATGTGTGGTCAGATTGAGTATATATATATATATATATATATATATATATATATATATATATATATATCATCATCATTTGAGATGATAGATGAAATTAAAATTGACAAGTATTTTAAGAAATAAAATGGAACAAAATGAAGTAGAATCAATGATAATTTTCGAATGTATTGGCTTTGAAATATATAGAAAGTTAAAAAGATAAATAACTCATAGAATTTTGAACATTTTTATAAGCTAATTCAAAAAAATTATAGATAAATAGAGATATAGATAAACTATTTGAATCTTATGAAACTGGTATAGGAAACAAGTAATAAAATCAATTTTTAGTCGAGTTTGTGATATGTACATCTGTATAAATTCTAAATGGATTTCATAGATTATATCGTTTCAAATATTTACTTTGAATTCAAATTCTATCTTTTGTTATTTATACTATTTATTAGTGATGTCTACTCTTACTTAGTTTTTATTGAGATGAATAATCAATCATTGAGCCCTAACTGAATATTGAATTCTTTTTAGAATTTCTACTTGTAACGACAATGTAAATTAATTTTTGTCGAAATTCAATGGAATACAATTAATATCAGATTCATACGCATTGCCCTAATATAAAGACCATTTAATTTACTTTTATATGACCATAAACAAGAGGCATGGACTGTATCTTTCGAAAGTAGGACTATACCTATCAAAATTTGTGTTCGGTCATGGTCAATTGTATGTTGCAATCTCACGAGTCATTACCAAAAATGGTTCAAAATTTTAATCTGCGACAAGGATGGTCAGATGCATGATACAACAACTAACGTAGTGTACAATGAATTTTTTGATTAATTGTGAGGTAATTGCAAAGTTAATTTTTCATATTTTTGAGAAATATTTTATTTAAATTAGTTCAGTTTCTATATATTTTTGGAGAAATACTTTTTTTATAACATATGTTTAATTTTATTCCTATTGATTTTGAAGATATAGAAAGTGAGAAAAATAAAACAAACACTCTCCTTGAACTATTTTACTATTATAATTTTATTTTATTTCAATAAATTGTTAGAATTTTATCATTTTGAAATAAAGATATTGACTTATTTTTAAGTCATACTTATAAATTATAACGTATAGTGGTTTCTCGTCGAATTTCGACGGGTTAAACACTAGTTTCATTGAATCTAACACAAATTTTCATTGAACATATGGGTTAAAGTGTTTTCCAATTGATAATTCTAAACATTTTATTTTTTGCCAAAATCCATATTCACATAATGAGTTTTCTAAGTCATATTCCTCATATTTGGAAAGAATATATTTTTTCAGCTAACCAAACAATAATTTTAGATGAACATTTTTACTTAAAAAGAACCGTAGTTCTGGATGAAAAAAGATATTGGATTATAGAAAAGCTTTACTCAAATAAGGACGTCTCTTCTAGTTTTTCAATTAAGTTTTTTCATTTTCTACTGTAATATTTTTAGATTTTATTTCATAAAAACTCGTCAAGTGTAAAAAAGCACAAAGAGCTAAGTTACAATATAAAGAATCAAGATTGCTCTTCTCGGGAAAAATGGTAACTTTTACGACACTTGTTTTGATCATTAAAAGTTAAAACCACGTAATAGTTGAGCCAACTTCCTTCTCTTCTAAAGATCATAATAAAATTGAACCTCTGCATTCCACTTTCACATGATCTATGAAAATTAAGAAAAAGAGTTCATGAATTTCTATCACATTCAAACCAAGTGGAATTAAGTATTACCTTATAACAAACTACTCGAGATGATATACTAACATATGTGCTCTCATATCTGCAATTGTTGGATCAGATTTGGCTCTTCTGATGCTAAACTCAGCTCATCTGTCATAAAGGTGCACTGGCGAACGCTTATGTCAATAATTGTATGTCTGTCTTTGGAGCATGATGCTGAATGTAAGAGTTGAAGAAGCCAAGTAGTATATCAAAGTTTCAATATAACAAACATTTCAGTGATGACTGCCACAACACAAGTGCTATTCCTAGTTCCTACAGTTTCATGGGTTATAACACTGAAAATAGTAAAAAGATATCAAACAAATTTCCAAAATCGTCCAACTTAAGTGTACATTAATACAGACAAAGCAAGAGGCCAAGAACAAACGAATATATCTTCTTTGTTGACTTCATAAGAGAGAAAGATCATAGTGTTGGGAGCTTCTGACCGTCTTCTACAGGTGTTGAAGAACATTCATCCTATATGCAAAACATAAGTCAATATCTGTCTTTCACACAGACAAGTCGGAACAAATTTAAAACCATCAAAAAGTTGAGGACAAATCAGAAATTGGTTCTTCAACCTATTGGAGCAATCACAAAATTGTTCTGAGGGAGAGATGAGATTTACGGATAATGTAGGACCGCATGTAAAACATTAGTCAATATCTGTCTTTCACACAAAAAAAATTCAAGTTCATGTGAACTTATAAAAGTGTGTGAGAAAGCATCTCATTTATGTGGATGTAGTGTGTGAGAAATACATAACTCATATTTTGTCAGTTATTATTTCATGTACTGACTTCATTCAGGGGTCCCTTTTGTCAAGGAGCAAGGATATGGTATTGATAGATCCCTAGGTACACTATTTCTGGACAATTTGCAGATGCTGCATCATCTCCAATTAAAATGATGACAAAAAGAGAAACCATTTTCTGCAGCACCTTTTTAGGGGACTCTTTCACGATGCAGGATGATGCTAAATTGAATTTTATTAACGCCAGTCAGGACCCTGATACAGAGGGTGAAACAATGTGTGGAAATTACACAAGTGTCTCACAATTCAATTACCGAGCTAAGTATTAGAACTTGCTAGCTATTAATGCAGTATAAAAATAAAATACTCCTCTTCTGGAATATGACTCCTGAAGCTCCATATGATGATGCCAGCTTTCTGTGGGTCGATCTAGGCTCATCTTTATAGGGCACGGTAAGATAAAGGAATGGCACCTCTAGCAGAAATGGTAATGATCCAGATGCTAAAGGACGAGATGCTTCTACAACAGCATGAGATATCAATACTTTAAGCAGATCAAAAAATTAGTACAAATGGAAGTTTCAGTTGGTCTACAACTCCAATAAAAGATTCTTTGAGGAACTTAACAACCCTCAGCAGGAATATGTTGTTATCTTCTTAACTATATGGCCCATGTGAAGTGTTGTCGAGAATAAAAGATCACTATGCTATAGCTGCCAAGCCTGCCATAACGAAACAACTTTATTATCCTCTTTGCAGTGCTGATATCTGGTATTTATCCTATAGCCGTATATTATTCTCTCTCGCTTGATGCCAAAGAATATTCAAATTTTTCCAAGAGGTTACTTGCAGAAAGGCTGGGCAAGAGAATTACAAAGATGTAATCATGTAATAATATACTAGTTCAGTATAAGTTCCACCTCTGACCAGTCCACATGAGAAGATATTGCTTCATCACAGGGATATCCAATATGGGGACAATGACCCTTCCTTGAAGGATAATATATTGAGATCTCGAGATGGAGAAATGAACTGAATCAAGAAGCCAGTAGGGAACATTGGTTGGACCCAATCACTCCATGTATTGGATTTGATTCAGTAACATGTTTCCAATGAATCTTGGAGCACCAGAAGTGAACAGGTGCAAGCTCAATTATCAATGCTAAGGACTGCATTCTATTGGCGTTGCTCACTTGCTTGTAACTAATTGGTTACCTAAGATGCAAGAACAAGATTATCAAGCACAGTGTATAACGGAATTTCCTTTCAGTTTCTCAGCTTCCTTTCACCCTTTTTTCTCATTGCTCATTTCCCCATCTAAAATTCCAGTATCCACATCCCTATCTGTTTAAAATCAATAAGTCCAGGTTGTTACAAAGCGAGGGGAACTACTGAAAACGAAGGATACTGAAACTAGGGAAGGCTGCAACGTCTAAAAGTTGCTTAGAACATCACTAAGTGGGATTAGCTAACAAACACCAAACAGGAAACAAAATTAAGAGGATAACCTATGAGGATTTTTAAGGTCAAAGGAGTAGTAGCTAACATAACATTCAGTTAAAGAACTAAATCTATGTTCCAATAGAAAAACTTTTAAATAAACTGACCATAAAAACAATATAATAACGCATATTGAAGCCTAAGGACCCACATTGCAAAGGCAGGAAATGGACCTCCCCTCAATTTCAAATCTCTGTTAGGATAGATCTAACCTCCCATCCCCAACCCTAACAAATTATACTTTTGTCCCCTTTACAAGTGATTTTAAACATTGTTTCCAACAGATTCATTATCTCATGATTTGTTTAAACGTCATTTTCTAAATTTGGATTGATTCAGTGTTCTCTTTTTCTTTACGTGAATACTCTAGCTTCTTCAACCAGCCCTTCAGTCTAAGTTCCTTCATCATTCTACAATGTAATCTTGAATAAACCAATTCTGAGTTCTAAAGGATGTGCCAGGAAAACGTGATCTCAAACCAGTAACATAGTCATGGCATCTATTAAACCGCAGTCTTAAGCATGATACAGTACAAAATAGAATGGAAATGAGAAAATGAAGGAAGAAGGAAACAAGGACTATATAGTAAATATAAAGCCACAAAGCTTGAGAGTTTTAGGCCTGACCTTGATTTCCTTGCTTCCTCCTCTGTGAGCATAGGAAATTCGGATATTTCTACCATCCAGCAACTGTAAAAGGCATATAATACATGGAGAACTATCTAAGAATGTAACTGAAAGGAACATACTTAGGCATGTCAGATAAAATGTATATGAATCTTTTAGCATACCTGACCATCCATTTCTTGCAAGGCTTTGTTTGCTGCAGCTTCAGAAGAGTAGCGCACAAATCCATATCCTCTTGATTTTCCACTCACACGATCACATATTACCTTAACTGCTGATGTTATGAAGTCATTTCCGTACCAAAATAATCTCAAGAAAGTAAATCTTACGTTGTAATCACCCTACCTTCAACTATTTCACCATAGTCCTCAAATGCATCCTTCAGCACACTTTCATTGGTATCATAACAGAGTCCTGGAAGTAGAACGCTTTCCTTTTAATCGAAACAAGTAATTATCTGAGAATAATAATTTACACTCACTCAATTCAGAATATAACAATCAAATGGTACTCATCTACTTAGTCCTTTGCAATTCTTGGTAATATAATCAGTTTTTAGCCATAAGTGAAAAATGCTAGGGATCAATCTGCAACTTTGTCAACAGCAAAATAAACATTTTGAGATACTGTTCACACTTCAACCATGAAATCAACTGAACAAATATATATCATGCTTCCTGTTTCTAACTTGCATATTAAATTGTTTTTAAATACTAAACCTTCTTCCTCATTGGAGCATTTTATCGAACAGGAAATAGGTGCACAATTAGGATCTAACAAGCAAGTCAAGAGGTCAATTTAGTTCACAACCCTAATTTCAACTCAGAACCCTTGTTATTTGTTAAGGACAGACATTGCGCACGTTTGCAAATGTGAAAAGGAGAGAGATAAAGAGAGACCTCCGACGAATAGTTGCATTTGCCGCCGTGTGAGGCATCTACAGAGCTGGGTTGTAAAGGCGGGGCGAATCTTTTGCAAGAAACGCATCCTCTTCGAAGATTCAACTTTCCTCGAGAAAGGTTTAAAAAGGTAAAGCAACTGCTCCTTTATTTTAAGTGGAATTATTTCTCGAGGAAGTCTGTCCCTATCCACACCTATTAAACATCATCTTTCTGCATCTACGAAAACGATTCCCAGCAAAATATAAATAAATAAATAAATAATTAGTGAAAATGATGCATTATTGTTGGGCATCTAATTCTTACCCTCAAAAGATGAAGAACAATCTTTTAACAAAATTTAGTGAAGGATTCCCACAGAATAAACATCAAATTAAACAGCAGAACGAACAAAAACCACCAGATTTCAAGAAATAACAAAGAAACCAAACGCGATCCGCAAAATGTGGCTGAATTAACTAGATACATATTAAAATTGGGCTCTAAATCAACAGCACTAAATAATTACAAAATCTTCATTCTCTGCCCTCTGAATTCCGCTAAGGAACCCATTCTAAGCCAAAAATCACAAACAATTGATAAAATTTGCTGAACCCAATCTACCTAAAACTAAGCAGCAGCTTTCTTCGGCGATTTTGCAGCCTTGACCGGCGACTTCGGCTCCTTAGTGGCCTTGTCTCCGCCAGTCTTCTTCGGCAAGAGCACAGGATTGATGTTCGGAAGCACACCGCCGTGAGCAATCGTCACACCCTGCAACAACTTCCCGAGCTCTTCATCGTTTCTCACAGCCAACAGAACGTGCCTCGGGATGATCCTGTTCTTCTTGTTGTCCCGAGCGGCGTTTCCAGCCAACTCGAGCACCTGCAATCAAAGAAACTCAACAAATTAACAATCTTAATCGGAACATAATAGCGCAATTTCAGATCCACGGCACGCTCAATGCTGAACCAAACGGACTAAACCAATCACATTACAAATCAAACAACGATTTCGAATTATCGTGTAATTTTGCCGGGCAAGATGCGTTTTCATTACCTCAGCAGCTAAATACTCGAGAACGGCAGCCATGTACACCGGCGCGCCAGTGCCGACACGTTGCGCATAGCGGCCTTTCTTCAAGTAACGGCCGATTCTGCCGACGGGAAACTGCAGGCCGGCTCTGACGGAGCGGGAGACCGGTTTCTTCTTGGGACCGCCGCCCCTTCTTCCTGAGGCGCCCTTCTTCGGTTTTGCGGCAGCCTCCATGGAAATGGAATGAAGATTTTAGCCCTCTGCAAGTATTGAAGTTGAACGACTTTTTCGGATACGTAGGGTGGTGAAATGGGAACCGGAGATTGCTATTATAAAGAGGGGGCTGGGGCTGGTGAACTTCAGCGAGGGGCGGTCAGGGCCGTTGGATTAGGGCTCGATCCGCGTGATGTGTAATGGAACAATAGGAAGCGATGATGAAATTTGAAAATTTCGGATGCGGAGCCGGGAGTGTCTAAACAGGTTTTGCTATTACCCGATTCGAACCGTACATGATCGATGTTGGGACTCATTTACTGATAAAATTGTATTGATAATTAAAAGATTGTAAAGTTTGGGCATTACTTAAATATTCGCTTTAATATATTTTATATTTGAATATTAACTCAATTAATCATGTTATAATTCGATTTTCTTTTCATTGAAAAAAAAAATCAATTATCTATCCTCTTTCTCTCATCAAATCAAACGCAGATCCCCAGTGTGTGTGTTGGCCAGCAGTGGTAGAGTGGTTAATGTTAGTGGTAAAGATCTTAAGGTTCGAAAGTCGCCTGGTTCAAATCACCGTGACGCAGCCTTTAAAATTTCTATATTAATTGAAAAAAAAAAAAAATCGCAGATCCCCAACTCTGTTCTACCCCCTTTCTCTTATTCTTTTGGCAAAATCAGCCGCCAATTCATCCATTCGTCATTCACCATCGCTGAGAGAGAGAGAGAGGAGGAGGGGAGAGAAAACCTTCTTAGAGGTGACATTTTCGGCAGCAAAATGAATGAGCTTTTGGGCAGCCATGGATCTAATGAGCAAGCTGCGACAGCCATCATATGCATCACCTCTATTTTTCTTCCTTTTCTGTTGTGTACTTATATTTTGTGTGTGTTTGTGATTTAGAATAAATATGTCTGCTGTTATTGGTGATTTAAGATGGATACATAATCTGAACAGGTATTACCGTATTAGGTTACCCAATTAATAAAATTGGGTCAAATCGAGCATCACAAATCAACCCAAATCCGATTTGGGTATTCAATTTTTTTAGATAGAATATCCAATCCGATTTATTTAGACATTTCTACGTGGAGCTGTTAAATTTCATTTGATTGCTCGCTAATTCATTTATGGTCACATGCTTTGGTTGTGGATTGTAATTTTAGAAAACGAAAAAAATATCACTATATTCGCACTCAACCCTCAATTTTAGTATTTTATTACTTATTTTGAATGAGTAAACTAAAACAATTCATATTTATCAAGTTATACAAAACCTAAAGAAAGCTCATTTATTTTTTTATGTTGTAATTTCCCCTAAACATGCACTACTTTTGTCTGCTCATGGAGCAAAACTAAATTCATACAAAACTATTCTACAATGTTGGATTTTTTTAGTAAAAAAAGAGAAAGGACAAAGGAGCTAGACATCCACAAATTCATCAATTAGGAAGTCAAACTCCTATGAATATGAATTCCATAAATCAACCTAAACAATCTTCATTACTCAAAATAAATTAGATAAAAAAATAATACGATGGAATACGTTTAAATCCAGACTGATTAAATGAAAGCAAACAACATATATCTGTGTATATTCAAATACCTTATAAATAATCTTGGGTCAATAGATAAGTTTAGTATCTTAAAGGTGATATAATTGTCGTACTAGATTTTTTCGAGAATAATTTATTTGTCATGTCTAGTTTACAGGTTATTAAACAAGAACATAGATTTACGCATCGAATACAAAAATGTTGTGAGTTCTTATAAAAAAACAATCGCAAAAATAATACTTCATCCGTCTATCAAATACGTCTATTTGATTCCATTTTAGTCCGTCCATAAAAAATATTTACTTTCTTTTTCTAGAAACATCAACTTTATATTTTTACCTAAACATATCCATTTATTTATAAAAAAATCACTAATGGTCCATCTTTTTACACTCACTATCCATTAATATATTCATTTATTATTTTTATGATTCACATTTTTATATTTATTTACTTTATATTTATTATAATTTATTAAAATTGGTGGACGGGGAGTTGATTATAATCTAAAAAAAAGTAATTGAATTTCAGACACACCATATAATTAGAAATCAAATTCGGATTGATTGAAATTATTACCTGCAGAAAGTTCGTCGATTTGACAAACCTTCTTTGAGATCTCTTTGATATGACTCCAAGGTGAGAATACAACTTGTGGTTACTCGAAATAGCATAATAAATTATTACTTTCCTTCTCCTATAAATATTCATCTGATTTCTTTTTTTTATCGCCCCATTATTGTTATATCATTTTTTTAAAATAATAATTTTTATACATAAAAGTGTTTTGAATTTTATAATTATATTATTTTACATATAAAATACAACTCTTCTTTACAACAAAAATTATGGAACGAAAGGTGTAGAGATTGATTTTTTATAGTAAAACTGCGGTACTTCTTTTGCCATTGCAGTTACGGCTAGTGTTTGATTATGTGCGGAAAGTGTTACTTGTGCAATTCACAAAAAATTACCTCTGACGGAAGACAAATGGACTAGTTTTAAAAGAAAATAATATGACATTTATGTAGTTTTATTCGCATTCGAATTTTAATGATAATTTCTCTCAACGGAAGAGAAAATAAATTAGCACCAAAGTGACCTCTATGTCGCTCTTACCAAATGGCATATCACACATGATAATTTCTCATTCCCGTCAAACGTATCCTAAGATATTTATTTTGAGAGATACGATGGATAGAAACAAATAATATAAATCAATTTATTATTTATTTTAAAAGATTGATTAATTTTGAACTTATATGATCACTTTTTCTTTCAAAGACTAAATATTACTCCCTCCGTCCCACCTAAAGTGTCTCATTTCTTTTGGGCACGAGTATTTAGGAAAAATGTATAAAGTAGTTAAAGTGTTAAAAAGTGGATAGGATCCACATTTTTTGAAAGGATAATTATTTTTAAAAATGGAATGAGACATTTGTAATGGGACAATCCAAAAAGAAAAGTGAGACATTTTAAATGGACAGATGGAGTATATTTTATCAAGATAAAAGTTTTTATATAGCCATCCAAGTTAAGGAATGTCAAATTATAGCCACCAACATAAAAATATCAAATTATAGCCAACTTACTGGCCCTATCGGGACTATTATCACCAAATAGTACCAATAAAATAGTTGGACCTATTGGTACTATTTGGTGATAATAGTTCCAATAGGGCCAGTAAATTGGCTATAATTTGACATTCCTTAACTTTGATGATTATATATATGAATTTCAACTTTTATCAATCTATTATATCACTTAAAGTAAACATATATTAAAGGAACAAATGAAGGATGCATATAACCATTTTTTTCTATATTCGTTTTCAAGAATCATATAGTTTAACAAAAATTAGGTCCTTAACTCAACCTTATGGATGTCAATGAGTGGGTTTTACCCGAACTGATTCGGAACCGCTCAAATTCATTAGATTTTAAAGCAGCGATTCTGATTTCGGTTCCTGATACAGACCCGCTTTAGATCCGGATCATTTAGATCCATATTTTGATGGTTCGATCCGATCCGAATCGATTTTGGTTCTAGAACCAGAATCAATACTTATTTATTGGTTCTGCTCCGAGTAAAACTCGTCTATTGACAAACTTAAATTTAAATAGGTTGTCAATTAGCTAGTTTTATTCATATCGATCTGAAATCACTCATAGCCCATTAAATTATAAAGCAACGATTTCGGTTCCAGTTATGGTTCTGGTCCGGTTCTGGTTCCAGACCCGCTCAAATTCGGATTGTTTAAGACCCATAATTGATGGTCCAAGTCCGATCCGGATCCAGTATCTAATTGATCAGTTTCAAAATCAAAACCATTACTTATTTATTGATTCTAATTCGAATAAAACTTACCATTGACATCCCTACTCAACCTTATGACAATGATAACATCTTAAATTGCTTGAGCAGACGCATGATAGATGTCACCCGTCAATGTAATGATTAATTATACCTAGAATAATTGAGAGGATTACTTAAATTTGAAAGAAACGAGAGAGACGAATATTGGATAAAAATATTGGAAGGTTGTATATTACCATTTTTCAAATAATTAGAAAGGTTTAATAAACGTCAAATCACGTATACTGTATGAATAGTACTAAATAAATAATATTCTCTCCGTCTATCATAATCGTTTATTGATTTTGGTGATACGAATTTTAATAAATTATAATAAATGTAAAGTGAATGAAGATAATAAATGAATAGATTAATGGATAATGAGATTAGAAGGTAAGGTGAGCCCTATGAATAATAAATAAATATATTAAAGGATAGTGGATGTAAAAATATGGGTCATGAATATTTTTTTATAAATAAGTAGATATGTTTAGGATAAAGTGTAAAGTTGATGTTTCCAAAATAGAAAAGTGACATTTTTTATGGATGAATCAAAATAGAATTAATTGAACCTATTTAACGGACGAAGGGAATACTACTCTATCTTAACAGAAAATTACTGTATATTATAGTATATAACTTATAAATTCTAGACAAGCTAGAAATAAAACAGCATTGTTTATTTAACTAGGATGAAAACTGCTTATATTTTACCATACAGAGAGCGAAAGAAACTTACAGCTAAATAAAATTATATATATATATATATATATATATATATATATATATATATATATATGTGTGTTTAATGGATTGAGATCCATCAAACAGTACCCATTTTTATATTTAATTCCATATCAAATCCTACACTCACTATTCAATTGATATTCAATTATATTTAAATTTAAATGTAGGTAACACACTCTATTCGTCTTCAGAAAGAATTATCTGTCCTCCAGACACATATATAATTATAAATTATTACAGTCCCTGCGACAATCCAATTAATAAGATGAGTTTACGTAATGAGAGATCAGCGACAAACCCCACCAAACCTCTATGGGTTTGAGTCATCACACCGGTTTTTCAGTGTGGTTTACTGTCTGTGTGGTTTGCAGATTATTGCACAAGATCGTGGGGTTTACCCAACAGACACCCATTAAGGTAGCGGTATGCGGGTTCGTGATCTGAAAAAATTATAAATTATTACATTGACAATGGAAATTTTAATAACAAAATTGCATTGATGACAAAAATTAAATTCTGAAATGAGACATTTATTTTCTCATGCGATATTTATCCGGTATGGGGAGGTCTTAAATTTCCAAAACAAAAAAGGGAAAAGAAAATAAAGTTAGCTTTAATGTTTTGGCCATTGTTGCTCGAGATAAAGCTGCGGTGTCGATTGTTGTCCTCTAGATAAGTGGCGCGGTAATACTGAATGACAGACATGACTACATCGGGGAATCTTTTATAGATATCTGGGACCAGCTAGACGTGTTTACGGGCTTGAACCGCCGGTTTAGGGCCTGGTTCGGCGGTTCCAAAGTCAGGCCTAACCTACCTCATCTTAGATGGCGGTTTAGTAGGTAGAAACTGGCCGGCGGTGCGATCAGTTCGAACCATAGGGTTTAAGCCGGCGCAGTTCGAGCTTTATTCACACGATTTTGTATCGATCCGATTCTCGTCGTCCAATCCGATTTTCGATCCGTTTATGCCACGAACTCGTGTCGCGATATACTTCAACTCTTATGAAGGGTAAAATCTCCAATTCTATCTCAATTCTTCTGAAAATTCAATCAAATATGCAACAAGATCAAAGTCCAAGATTTTAACAAACTTTTAAGTTTTAACTTTTAAGTCTAAAGCTTAATAAACTTGTAAATATGTGTCAACACTTTGCATTTTAATAAATGATGAGTAAAATTACATAAATCCGTTTATGAATTATGACTTTTACATAGGGATGAAAAATAATAATAATAAAGGACTTGAACTCAATTTAATTTCTAAAATTGAATTGCTACATATCCTCATAATCATAGAGGAATCAAAGTCCATTTAGTTCTATGGAAACTTCTAAATGCTCTACTCAGAAGACCGATTCCGATCGATCCGTTTGGAGAAGCCTCGTCTTCGCCTCGTTACCATCATCCCATTGTGGTTCTTGAGCTCTAAGGTCGGCCCTACACCAATCATCGAGCAACATTGTAGCTTCAATGTTCGCGGCTTCATGTTGCTTCTTCTTTGATCAAGCATTAGTCCTCCAATGCTAAATGCTTGTTCAACGGATACTGATGGATCGGGACGGCAAATAACTCCTTTGCCATGATTGGGTACTCCTCTTCGACCACCACTTCAAGACATCGATCGAAGGACCGCTATCTTCAACACCAAAGACAAAAGGAGTTTGCAGATATATATCTAATTCACTATTACCTTGTCATCTCGGCCTTTCGGATGTTCTATTTTGATACATCGAAGTCATTTGTTGTACCAAATGGTCAAACTCATTCATATCAAAAGGAAAATTAATCGTATACATCATAGAAGAAGGAGTTGGAGTTTGAATATCATCATCACTACCATATTTCGACCTATATTCTTGAAAAAGATTTTTTAAATTCTTTTCAAGATCATATTTGATTTGATCTACATTTGGGAGATCAAAAGAAACTATTTCTCCTTCTATTCTAGCACCTAGAAAATCCATTTGATTAAAAGAATCATAATAAAGATTAAGCATTTGACAAACACCATCATATTTCCATTTAGGATCTAAACACTTAGCAAGCAAAAAATTGTAGGTATCTCCTTAAAATATTTTAGCCACTTTTGTGCCATAAAATAAATTACACCACATAAAGATGGTTTATTAAAACAAGTTTTAAAAGACATGACAATATACATGCAATGTTCTAAAACCATAACGAAGTGCAATAATAAACTCCCGATAATTGTTTCGTTGCACCATGAAATACCTTTAACAATCGATATAAATCCATGCAAGCATCCCAATGAGACTCATTAAGATGTAATTGAATAGATGTAAATTCTTTTCTAAAAAAATCACATAAATGACCCTTATATGAAATAGTACTATTAAGCATTTCATAAGTAGAATTCCAACGATGAGAAACATCCAATTTGAAACATGTATAAGCAATATTTTTTATACGACAATATTTTTGCCATTTCTTCCCACAAGTTTTGGAAGCATGCAAGCATTTTATAGCATTTCTAATAGGATTAACGGAATCTTGAAAATACTAAGTGCATATTGAACACATAAATTTAAAATATGACAAATGCATCTAGAATGAAAGTATTTTCTTCAAAGAAGGTGCACATTCTTCAATAAGTTGAGGAATACTAGCGGTGTTTGTCAAGCATTATCAAAACCAACGGAAAAATTTTATTAATCAAAGAATATTCATTTAACACACCAATTATAATATTAGCAATACCTAAAGCATTATGAGGCTCTTCAAACTCTCTAAAAGCAATTAAACGTTTTTGCATAACTCATTTCGAATCAATCCAATGACAAGTAATACCCATATAAGAATTCTTATTATAAACATCCGTCCAAACATCGGCACAAATAGAAACTTTATGACCTAAACGAACCAAATATTTCTTTAAATCATGTTTTTTTTCCATGCATTGTCTCCTAATCTTCTTAAGCATAGTGCTTCTACTAACTTTGCATGCATTAGGACCAAGTCCCGCTTTATAACAATCTTCATAAGTAACTCTATCGGCATAATTAAAAGGGAGTTTTTCCATAGCACAATATCTAGCCATTGCATCTTCATATTTTCCTTTATCAAATTTAAATAAAGCGGACGTACCCGTTGTTGAATATTGCGAATGCGTTTGAATTTGAGCTTGGTCCGTTGATATTCCATACTCGTGAGGATGAAAACTCTCCATGTGCCTATTGAGCGTTCCATAACCTCCTTTCTCGATCCATTTGTAGATTTTCGTGCAATAGTTGCAATATGCAACGTATCTCTTGCGACCGTCGGGAAGAGGAGGTTCGCCTATCACTTCCACTTTTCTAAAGAAAATATCAAAAGATATTTTAAGAACTATGAATATGAAATTAAAATTATGAAACAAATTTGTAAGAAGGTAAAAATTTACGTACCTAAAGTGCTTTACAAAAACGTTGGACTTAAGTTCCTTTGATTTTGGTGGTTGTGGCGGCGACGGCGTATCTTGGTCAAACTCGTCGTCATATCCATCGCCTTCGCCTTCGGCTTCTTCATCGTCGTCTTGGTCGTTCGAGCCTACTTCACCGAAATGGGGACTTCTTTCCATTCGATGCACCATTTCATAAAATCGAGCATCTTCTTCGGCTTGTAACCTTTCGGCAACTTGCCTTGAGATTTCCTCCGCCGCTAAGGCCCTTCGTGAACGTTGAGTTGAAGGATAATCTCCTCCCTCACTTTGAGTTGGAGCTCCTTCATCGACGGCCTTTCCTTTTCCCTTGTTTGATCGTTTAAAGAAAGACATGATGATTGAGAGAGATTGAGAGCTTGAGAGAGATTGAGAGCTTGAGATGAGAGTTGAGAGTAAGAATGAGAGCTTGAAAGCTTGAAAATTGTATGTAGATTGTAAATGAGTAAATTAAGGATGAAAAATGAGTAAGGATGATGGATATATTTATAGGATGAAAAATTGGGGATATAGCCGCTTTTAGCCGTTGGAACCGCGGTTTTGGTCGGCCCGCCGGTTCAACGGCTAAAAATGGCTGGCGGTTCGGTTCGACCCAGGCCCGTCGGTTCCCAACGGCCATAAGTGGAACCGGCGGTTCGGCCCTAAACCCGTGTCCGAACCGCGGTTCGGTCCTGAGTTACAGACGAACCGAGCCCGCCCTAGGCCCCTGCTCCGGTTTGATTCGAGCGACGTTCTTCAGAAAGAATTCTCTGTCCCGACACATATATAATTATAAATTATTACATTGACAATCGATTCGGCCCGAAATTCTGCGCGATATTGACGGCGGAGCCTAAAGGCTGGCCATGGCCGAGAAAAGTGTTGTCCTCTAGTTCAGTAAAACCGTCACGCGTCTAGGACCAGCCAATTATTGTACTCGATTAGGTTTAATTGGGAATCAATTTAATAGTTGGCAAATATTATGAATATAAGGCAAGAAAATTATAGGTTTTCAAGGGAAAGAACCAAATACTTCCTCCATCCACTATACATTATCTTAGTTTTTATGGACATTAATTTTAATAAATATAATAAATATAAAATGAGTGATATATTATCTTAGTTTTTATGAACATGAATTTTAATAAATATAAAACGAGTGGAGAATGAAATTCATATAATAAAATATGTTATGTAAATAAAAGATAAATAAGTAGTTGAGTGTAGGTAAAAATGTTGACTTTTGGATAAGTTCATGTCTATAAAAGAAAAATGAATGGTTTTTATGAACGTATCGAAATGAAATTAAACACTACAAAAAAATATCTAGTAGTTATATATTTTTAGTGACACCAAGAGAATTGTTACAAAATTTATGACATTTTTAGATGTGGTAAAATTTAATTACACTAATACACGCATCAATATATTTTTGTTACACATAAAAATATATATAAATTTTGTTACACTTGAAAATATAGTAAAATTTGTCACATATATCCATGTAATTAAACCTTACTACATTTAAACATGTCACAATAATTACATATAGGAATATAACTAAATTTTACTATAACTCAAGAGTTTCAAAGTTTATATATATTCAACTAGTTGTCCGATTTTGGTGTTCCAAATTGAGACCTTTTTTAGACTTGACATTTCCAAAATAACAGAGATAATTTATTCCAATATAATAGACAATTAATTAGTTAAATATAACAGACATCAAGGCCAAACAAAAAATATTAAAAGATAAAGAAAAAAAGAGAGAGAAAATTCAAATATGAGAAACTAGGAACAACAAAAAATAGTTATACTTTCACATATCACAAAAAATAGTTACTAGTTACCCATCGACAAGATGTCACAAATTTATTTAGTGACATCCATAGGTTCACAATTCTTCAAAAAATCATGTCACTATTGAAACATTTTGTTATAGTGAAATGAACAAATATTAAGGACAGATGAAGTAGTATTAATAGAGAACAATTTAGCTTGAGAATTGCAACAACGATAATAAGATATGAACAAATTTATTTATTTATCTAATTTTTTGGTTTTAGTTTTGAAGGTGGAAACATTTAACTTCAAAGAGTATATTTTACTCAATTAATAGCAAGTCATTCCAGTATGCTGAGGACTATGTTTCCGAATGAGTACCAATTTTAATTACGAAGAACTAATGGTTGATAAACTCAAAAAGAAAAAAAGAAAAAAATGTTTGATTCGCTATCGTATATAAGAAAAAATAAAAAAGAAGACGAATAAATCTTGGGGTGAGCCTGAAAAAATAAGGTTTCAAACGATTAAATCGTTTGCTATTTGTATATTTATATGCTATTGACCAAAGATAATGTTTGAAATTGTAGTATGTAAAATAATATAATAACTATATTTTTTAACATTATAGCTGGCTCAATTATATTCATCTCTTTTGTAAGAGTGAGTGACAAGGGTACAAATCTCATTCCTCCATGCAACTAAAAAATGAAACTATAATAACTATGTAAACGGTAATAAACAATAATAAATGATTAAATACATATATTAATAATATAATAACTTAATTAAAATAAAAAACGTAGATATCAACAGATTCTTGCATAACTAAGACGTAAAATAATAATTCTTTAAATATATACAGTTTTTGACCATTTTTAAATTTAAGTTATGACATAAATGTTCAATTAAACCCGATCGATTATTCAGTATCAAGTATCAACCCCCATCCTTTTCGTCCCAAATAGAAGTCGTTAAGAGAGTTGAGTTGACCACTATAAATTGTCAAGAGGGATGACATCTCTGCTCATATATTTTTTCAATCTAGATTAAGTTTTAGCTTATATATAACTAATGTTCGTAATAATAGATTTATTCGCTAGTTTTCTGTTTACATAGATCCTTATACTCAGTATTCATAGAAGTAATTTTGCAATGAATTTCTTTAAACCGTTAATATTATTATTTAAAGGGAACGTATTAAAACAAAAACTAGCACAATAACTTATTAGAAATGTCAAACTATATATGTGTAGTATATAGTTTGTTTGAAACTATATCCTTTAAAAAAAGATGTTTGAAACTAGGGCTGGTCTTTCATGCACGCATGGCGAACAGTGAGACCACTTTAATTAATTTTTTAATTAATTAATTATTTAATTGATTAATTATTATTAAATTAATTATAATTAAAAATTAGTTAATCTAAGAAACATTAATTGTGAACTAATAAATCTTAAATTTGAATCAATAAAGTCTTAGAATTAATAAACCTAATTGTGAATTAATAAATATTAATTTTGAATTAATAAAACCTAATTAGAATTAATAGATCCTAACTGTGAACTAATAAACCATAATTATGAATTAATAAATTCTAATTTAAAATTAAAAAATCTAATTATAAATTAATAAAATCTAATTATCCTTACACATTATAATTAATATATAATATATAATTAATGTATATTTGGGGGAACGCATGGTGAGTAGGGGTGAGCATTCGGGCAGTTCGATTCAAAACCGAACCGAACCCGAAAAAGTCAAAATTGATTTTTTTTTAAATCCAAACTGAACCTAATCGAACCGTATTATATATCAAAATTGAATCGAAACCAAATTGAAAACTGTTCGATTTGGATATAACCGAATTTAAATTATAATTAATATAAATATTATAATATTTATAATATATAATATACTATATATATAATATTAACCAACTTAAATATTAATAATATAAATAACATATAATATATATATATATATATATATATATATATATAAATATTTATTTCGGGCTGTTCGATTTGAAAATCGTTTTTTTTCCAAATCAAAACCGAACCGAATTAATTTCGGTTTCAAAACTTTAAATCGAATCGAACCGTTTTACTGTACAAACCGAAACAAACCGTTAATTTCGGTTCGATTCGATTTTCAGGTTTTGTTTGATTTTGCTCACCCCTAATGGTGAGGCTGCGCTAACCCAAGTTTTTGTTTTGAAATTATTGCGGATAATGAGGTGATGCCAAATTTGATTTTGTAAAGCATGTTCAATATTTACAATATTTTTCATTTAAAATATTACTCCTCCGTCCACCAAAATCGTTCATCCACCAACTTCCGCTTGGTTCGTCCCCCCAACCACACCATCTGGGGAGGTTCGGCTCGATACCATCGTGGTGACTACGAGACCAGCATGAGTCTTCGGTGTCTTTGTCATCACTGCTGCTCAGAGAAAACTTCAGAGTCACCCATCATAATTCTCAAAGACAACTTTATAGTTAACATGAGATGAACTGAAGAAAGAAGATCTGGCCGGCAAAGCTAATAGAAAATGGACCTGAACATAGGTTTAGGGTTTGGGATAAAGTATTGGGCTGTCCTTTTGTTTTAAATGAGTTGGGCTTAATATTTTAAAATGTTGGGCTTGTTCTTTTTTTAAAAAATGAATTGGGCTGGGTTCTATTAAAAAAAGAAGAAGGTGTTGGGCTCTTCTTTTAAAATGTTGTGGGCTGTTCTTTTGTTTTTTAATGTGGGCGAGAATGATATAAGAGTTGGGCTGATTTTTATTTAAAGTGTTGGGCTCATTTTCATTTTAAGTGTTGGGCCTTTTCTGTTGGGCCGATATTATTTAATTAGGGGCTGAAATGTTTTAAATGTATTGGGCTGCCTTTTTTAAATAAATGGGTTGGGCTCCAATGAATTAAATAATAGTTGGGCTTAGATTTAATTAATGATTGAGCTTTAATTTAATTAATAACTTGACTTGTTTTAATTAAATAAATAGTTGGACTTTAATTAATTAAATATATAAGGTTAACATTAAGACTTAATTAACTAAATTATATTAAGTCTAATTAATTAAATAATTAACTTAAACTTAAAATAAGTTTAAATTATTTAATTATGGTAAGTTAATTAATTAATTAATTAATTACTATTAAATTTAATTAATTAATTGATTAAGTCAATTTTAAGTCCAAGTTTAAGTTACTTTAATTATGATCATGACCTACTTAATTAATGTAATTAATTTCTTTTAATGAAATTAATTAAGTTAGAATATTTAATAAATTAAATTATGTTAGACAAGTGCATAATTTGATAATTTATTATGTGTTATATTAAGCGAGTCCTTAATATATATGAATTTAGTATGCATTTCAATTGCATTATACTTTTGTAAAAGTATTTATCATAAGAAGATTATGAAATTAAATCGTTTTTAAACGAAAAGTCGAGCGAGGTATTGTTGGTGCCTTAGCGATATATATATTAGTTTTCAAATTTATTAAATTTTGAGAACCCGGCTTAACGAATCATAAGCTAGTGTCCTCCCTTACTTGAACTTAAGGGTAGCTTTTCGAGGCCTATTAAGATTAGTGCTTCTTGTAGGTTTTGTCGATCAAGGGATTAGCGTTGCTTTCCGAGACGTATACAATAGTGATTCGTCGGGCTTTGTCCTATCGAGGTGGGCTTTATTCTGAAAAGTATATTTGAGTTATATGCCGATATTTCGCGAAATACAAACCTGTTTATCCAATAAAATATTTTTGTCGCTCCTGCTCTGCTTTAAGGCTCGTGTATGTATCGATCGAGATTCTCTTTCAATCTTAATACGTTAATTGAGAATTGTGTACACTAGTTAGTTGTTTTGGTGGGTTGATCTCCATCGGACACTAACATAATCATGAGGCGTTATAAGGGTGCTTGTGCGGATGCGTTAGAGTATCGTCATATTATTATGGTGCTTGTGCGGATACGTTAAATCGTCATGAAATTATGAATTATCCAGGTTACGTCCCGATGACAATAATGGGGCATGTGATCCGAAGCGGTGGCTAGAGGTCCGGATCAAAGCGAGTAATGTAAGAGTCGTGACAAATGCCCAAATAAATGAAATATTTTCGCATGCTTAGAAGTGGTTTCTCTTTAAAACCTCTCTAAGTTATGTTATCATGATTGGATAAACCGCTTTACGGTTTATGAAATGTTTATGAAAATGCATGTCCACCGAGTACATTAGTACTCACCCAAAAATATTTTCAAATGTTTCGGGTTGATCAATGGATGACGGAGAGGAGGTGAGATTAGGGTTCACTCCGTATTTTGTGGATTATTTCCGTATTTAGACTTCCATGATGAACTAGCTCTAATTTTATTTTCCTTCTTGTTTATGACACCTAATTGTACCTTTTGATGAGCTTAGACTCTGAATCCTTGATGTTTTAGCATTTGACGTATATTGGCTATTAGAAGTACGAAACTAAACTTGTGATCGTGAGGATAGATGTTGTCTTGTTTGGATTACATCATTCGATGTATTCCATTTTCATTTAGGAAGCTATTCCCAAATTCTAAGGGTTTATTTGCCTTGATCATTCGAGTCAACTTATTTACTTCATATTTTCTATTATTTTTATTCGTCGTGCCTCGATTTACGAGCTTTCGTTATTTTTAGAAATCGGGCTGTGACATTCATCGATTTTGGTGGCACGAGTTTTAAGAAAACTGTAATGAGTGTAGAGTAAATGTGTATAAAAATGTGTGTCATTGAGATAATAAATGAATATATTAATGGATTGTGAGTGTAAAAAAGTGGACCATGAGTGTTTTTTTGTAAATAAGTGGATAAATTTAGTGTAAAAATGTAAAGTTTGTGTTTCTAAAAAGGAAAGTGAATATTTTTAGTGAACGGATCAAAATAGAATTAAATGCATGAATTTGATGGACGGAGTGAGTATGATTTTGCAAATTACATAAGTAATAAATAAATATATATAGACATGGTTGGAGCTTTGTTTCCATTGTAAGTCGCACCTAAAAAAGAATTATAATCGAGGGTAAGTCAAAGGACACAGTCACACAGGAACAGAGCAGGTCAATAGGCTGCCGAAGTGAAAGACTGAAAGTGGAGCGTCTCAGGGGCACTTTTGACATTTTACGCTTCCACCCTTCCTATATTTTCCTGCTGTGTGATTAAAACTCAGAAAAGTTGGTAGTTTCTCTCTTTCTCTGTAAATATCTGCCCAGAAAAATACACATCATTTTACCAGCCCTAGATTTTCTCCGTAGGATCGTTGTCAAAACCTCCTCGATCTTCTCCAATCATACCTTGCTACCATGGTAAGTGTTTTCCGCTTCTAATTTTGCTTTTCCACCCTTATATGACTTTATGTTGATCATTCTTTTTGGCAAGAGAAAATAGTTTTTCATTACTTATACTTTTCTTAGCAACATTTAGTGTCTGCTTCGAGATCTTTGTCAATTGTGAAGTCGAAATTGGAAATTTATATTTTCAGCAGCTCAGCCTGATTGTTCATCATTTTATTTTTCTTTTTAATTTTTCCATTTTGTGGATATTAGATCTGATTTGATGTAGTTTTGATTTTTTTTTTCGATTTATATATTGCTTATTATTTTTGGCCGATCCCGGGTTGGCTGACAAGTGACAGCGGTCGCCGGTGGTTCTGTTTTAGGGGTGCAGTGCAGCGGTACTAAGTTTATATGGGATTGAATATCTTTGACTAATTTATTGGGTGAATATGAATTTCCTATTACTTGAGTTTATTTTTCGGTTTTCGCTGAGTTTTTCTGACTTTGCACTAAGTTGATATATGGTTGTTTACTGCACCTTACTCCCGTTATTTTGGTTCATAAATGCAAAATGGTCTCACATATTCTTTGGCAACATATAAATCCCAATTAAAATTGTAATAAAATGTATCAAAGAAATATATTGGAGGACAATGCTGAATATTAAAGTCAAACATATTGTAGATTTCCTGAAAATGAAATATGTCTGGGACCATATTTTTCTGTCACTGAATCCTACGTAAGTCATACATATTGTAGATGTCCTGAAAATGAAATTTGTCTGGGACCATGTTTTTCTGCCACTGAATCCTACGTATAATGTCCTCACTTGTATTGAGTGCATTTTAACTTGTAATATTTGGTAGATACGTGTATTGCAATTAATCGTGTATTTTGCTTGATTTGCCATGGGATGCTAACAATAATTTACTAATTCTCCTTATCTTATTGTGAGAAACAATCGAGGTCTACATTTATTGGATTTATTATAGATTTAAACAAAAGAGGGCTTTCTAGTCATGTCTGGGATTGGACAATTGTAGATGCTGTTGAAATTCCAATGCCAGTAGCAGTGGGTAACTTCTGAGTTCTTTGTGTGTGTGTGTGTGTGTGTAGGCTAATGCAGCATCAGGAATGGCAGTGCACGATGAGTGCAAGCTGAAATTTATGGAGTTGAAAACTAAAAGGACACACCGGTTCATAGTGTTCAAGATTGAGGAGAAGCAAAAACAGGTGATTGTGGAAACGCTTGGCAAACCAGCTCAAACATATGAAGATTTCACCGCAAATCTTCCTGCCGAGGAATGCAGATATGCAATTTTCGATTTTGACTTTGTGACAGCAGAGAATGTCCAGAAGAGCCGGATTTTCTTCATTGCATGGTAATCTTCATTCCTGGCGCCATGGATGTGCTAAGTCCAAGCTTTAAACTTCTAAATCATCTTAAACTAAACACCGTGTATCAATTCTTTGTGCTAAGGTGCCCCGACACTGCAAAGGTGAGGAGCAAAATGATCTATGCTAGCTCCAAGGACAGGTTCAAGAGGGAGTTGGACGGCATTCAGGTGGAGCTGCAAGCGACTGATCCGACTGAGATGGGTCTCGATGTCTTCAAGAGTCGTGCCAATTAATCTCTAGGGTTGTGCAGAGTATGATATTAGCTTTTTGCGTTACTCGAGATAGATAGTTTGTGGGACTAATGTCACTATGCTACCTGCCTCAGCTATATGATATTTCTCTTTTGTTGAAATTCCATTTCTGTAGTAATGTTTTTTCTCTAGAACAAAAGCTCATATTATTATTTTTTATTTTTTATTCTTTTTCCTTGTGGAATTTACTTTATTAATTTCATGGGCCGAATTAACCATTATCGCTTAATTTCTATAACTCTGTGCTTGCTTCCTTTTTGGCTTCATGAGGTTTAATTCTTCAACTTTTGACTATGCAAACTGTATATCGTTTTCCCTATTCCTGAAATTGCTAAAACAAGTGAGGAAAGCAAGCAGCCATTGATACAAACCTCCAAATCCAAATCTTGTTGAACCCCACCAACATGAGCATGTAAATCACGAGATGAATATTATTGAAAATTGAACAATCAAGGAATGAATTGTGAATCAAACATAATTGTAATATTCAAAAAGTATTACATCCTCAGTCTCATTGTCATATTTCTTTTGAACATGAGTATTTGAGAAAAACGTATAACGTGGTTAAAGAGATAAAAGGTAGGTATGATTAACATCTTTTGAAGATATAATTATTTCTTAAAATTGAATTAGATATTTAGTTTGAGGCAACCAAGAAAGAAAAGTTTGACATTTCGAATGAGATGAGGGGAGTATTTTATGTGAAAACGCATACAAATATAGAAAATATTTTTAACAAGTAAAAAAATATAGTCATAGAGAAAACAATATTTTATACACAAAAAAACACATGGTCATTTGAAAAAATGGAACTTGACCATCCATCAATCAAGAAATGCAAACTAGATTGATTTATAATTAACAAAATCAGGAATGTTTATATTTGATCCCTCTTATACAAGCATACGTATATAGTTAGTTTGTATATGCTGACTATTATCACCAATAGTGCGTGCATAGTATTTAGCAAATAGTATTAACAAAATTTTTTTTTACTTAAAATTCACTTACACCCAAAACCCTTAATTTTGGGGAAAAAGAGTCATGCGCCTCTTTTTTCTTCTATCTCCACAGAAATCACGTCTTCCCTCTTTTTCCTTCTATTTTTACTTCTGTCGTCTTCTCTCTCTCTCCACAGAACATCTCGTTGTCCCTCATTCCCAGCAACATCGTTGTTGCCTGCCGGAGCCACCGCCACTCCTCTCTCACAAGCAGTCACTGACGGCTCTGAGCTACCGGCCGGCCAATCCGAAGACAATCTGACTGTGATTTCTCTCCAATCGGTGGTTCCCCTGATTTGGGTAGCGAGACTTTCGCCAGCTTCATCGGGACTGCGACACATTTTTCCCTCGAAAATCAACCTCAATTCTTCCCAAGGTCATGATATACTAATCATTTCTCTCTCTAAATCAATTTGATACGCGGGAATTTCTGATCACTGCTCGAAATTCCTCTGACTATCTTCCCGCGGCTACGATAGGTTATCCCCAATTTGATAAGTCGAAATGGAGATTGACGAGATATTGGGTATAGAGATCTAATTAAGACAATTTATACCAATAGATACGGCTAAGGGAACTTGTAATGTTTTGTTATCACATTGTCACAGCTTGACTTACTTACAGATTAATGGTCACGATTCTTAGAAAATTATAGTGATGCCCAACATATCCATATCTAGGTCTAGTACATGAACTTTATTTAGTTTCTTTATAGCTTCACTACTCATATTTTCTAAAGAATTTACTAAATAACAATGAAGTTATTTTTCATGACTCCAAGTCAAAAGGTACTATGGTCCTGGCTATTGGCGTGATTCACTCCAAGTCATATTTTGGTCCTGGCTATTGGCGTGATTCACTCCAAGTCAAAAGGTGCTCATAATTGACTTTGCAGGTACTTCTTTCTCCTCCCATAGTGGTTTATTCTCCTAGGGTTTTGCCTGTATATGTTTATGATGCTCATGCAAATTGTGGAAAAAATGTCAGGTTTGTTGATTTTATTTAATTATTTCTTCAGTTCTGCAAGGAGCATTCGATTAACTTCGTTAGTTAATGTCGTTCCTATTCAGTGCCGTATTTATCTTGCTTTATGGGATAGCACTGGCAATTGAAGGCTGGGGTGTTGTTGCCAGTTTGAAAATTTATGTCTGTAAATAATTTAAGTGAGTGGGGGTCTCATTTTACATGCAGAAGAATTTTCAGTAATTGAGAATTGGAGAAGACCAGCTAATTAAACAATATAAAACAATGGCTTATTTCATTAACTAATAAAATTTTCAGTACTTAATGGTATTAGGGGTGCAATATAATTAGACAATTGACAAAGGGAAGTGATTAATCAAATATAAATGAGACCTGTCCAATTGTTCGTTCATTTATTTGGATGTGAATCATTGAGGTCTGTATTTTAGTAATTACATCATTTATTGATGTAATTGTGTCTCAAGTTTGAATGCGTTTTTTGGCTTATTATGTTCTATATGCTTATTAATTGTACTAATTGAATAGCTTTTGATGTGTTGAGGGCCTTTTGTTCGTATTGGTTAATTTTGTTTAGGTGGAAATATGAGGGACCATCTGATTCTTTTAAGGCCCTTGTTGATATGGCTGTAGTACACTCATCATGTCGTTTATGCATTTACTTGGCAACCAAAATCCAAGAAAAAGATGAAAAGAGACCTGAATTTCAAAATCGTCCCTGCAAGTGTATCCGTGGCTCAAAAACCACGTATCACATATATGTCAGGGAACGGGGGAGGTTTCAATTGGAATCCATTTTCCTAAGGTATGTATTGTTTTTGTGTGTGGGAATTTCCTCGTGTAATTTTTGTTTCTGCATTTTTTTAATCTAATGATAATCATGAAATACTTCAGAACCTAGTGATTAAAGGACTGTGATTGTGCTCTTTTGCAGATTGAAATAGCACCTAATTCATCTGAATGCAGGTCAGATAATTTGACTCTCGAAGCCTTATCCTCTGCCGTTGTGCAAAAGTTTAGGTCGCTGAAACACGTCCCAATCTGGAAAAGCGAGAGGCCAGAGAGCATAAGAGGCAGGAATGAACTGAGAATTTGAGAAAAAATCATCTCTGTTATTTTCTTACTTGTTTATTCAAGCCTGATCATCTTGACCTGTAAATGATGAAACATGTTATATCACCATTTATGTCATTAAGATTGAGAAGTTGCTTCATATATTCAGGTTGCCTGTGGCATAATGGATCAAGATAATTCTGAAAATGGAAAGGAAGATGTTCGAGTGCTTACTTCAAGTGAAGATGAACACGGAGGTGTCATAGTGGAATTGAAGGATGCCATGGATCCCACTAATTTTGCTGTGATTCTCAAAAGTTCACTTTCACAATGGAAACTGCAGGTAATTATGTATTCATGCTTGGGGATCACTCTGTCAACACAACATGGTGCCCAAGCCACTGCATATGATCCAAAACCTGCCAAATGGATGACTTTTCAATCATACAATTTGATCCTCAGCGAACTTATAAACTAATGGATCTCAATCATATATTTCTTAGATTCAAACAAGATTTTGCAGTCTCAAGTAAGTTAAGGCTTTTTGCACCCTGAACTTATGATTGGGCGATGCTCGTTTTGTTGTTGATTTCACGTGTTAGGCAAATTTGTGAGTTGTTGTCAGAAGCTCAGGTTACTCTAAGGGCCATGATTTCACTTCTTACCTGAAAACTTTTATCTAGTTACTTAACCTTAGAGCTTTGATTTTTGATAGTTTCATTGTGGGCGTAGCCACCTAAAGCCCAACTTATTATTTCCGGAAGGACTTAGCTCTTGCTTGATCTCTTGACTGATCAACTGCCAAGCTTGAAATTTTCTGTTGATTAACTAACGAGTCCAAGTCAGATTTTTTGTAGTCAAGGGTCCATCATGTATGTCTTGATTGACTATAACCTGCCATAAGTACAGTTTTTATATCTTTCACATCATATATTGACCTAGAATTATCTAAGTATTTGCCACCTTGGAGACTTCATACAGTATTATCTAATGGAGCCTCTAATCTGTTTGAACCAAAATAATTGTTATTTAATGAGCATGTAATCTCGCACTTTATGTAGAATACCATATTTAAGTGATTATGCACTCAACTGATTTAGTTTGGATAAAATTCTTAAGCGCTTTTGGATTGTTAACTTTATAAGTATTTCATTGTTACATTAATAAAATACTATATTTACGTTCATATTCTTTAATGAATTCATGAAGGGAAAGAAGGAGTATGGATCAAATTACCAATTAAACTTGTAATTCTCTGAAGCTGCAGTCAAGGTAGTTTCCTTTTCACCTAGGAACTTTGAAGTTTATGTGACCTTTCTCTGGTTCTATTTTTGTAATTATAGGGTGTCAGCTGGTCAAAGATGTTGTTGTGTTGGTAATCTTATTAGGAATAACATATGATCAAATAATGGGCCTAAAGACTCTCAAGCTTTTTGTTTTGGAATGAAATAATAGCAGCAACTCTTTCACTTTCTAATTATACTTGGGAGCCAGCAGAAAAATTCAGTTTGTCTATAGCAACTCACAACTTCTATCTTCAATTGATGCTTTGTCATGTGCTTAGATGCACCAACAATCTTGACAGTTGAGTTTGGTCTAATCACACCAATTTATAACATTGCAGGATGATTTGTGTTTCACCATGTGAGCCTCACTATTTGATGCTTGTAAATTGGATTTCTGAAACTCCTAGTACCATTCCAGCAAATGCAACACACCGCCTCCGTATTGGTGCTATTGTCTTGAATGACAAAAGAAAGGTGCTTTTGATATCTTTCTCAATGTTTGCATGACTCATTCAGTCATATGTGTAATATATGCATGCTGCCCGAGTAATGAAGTGGACTGCTTCGGTGTAATACTATGTCATGGAAATTTGGGTTGGCTTGAGAAATTGACCAACAGGCTCATAAGAAACTTCTTGCAAATTTATAACATCACATGGTTAATAATGTCATAATCTTTTTCGGTTTGCACTTATCATACTTGGTGTAATTGCTCGAATAGTTGCTACTTCTCGTGCTCAGTTGCTTGTGGTTCTGGAAAAGCATGGTAGATTTAAAGGTATAGGAATCTGGAAGATCCCTACTGGAATTGTCGAGGAGGTTTGTGTTTTAAATGAAGTTTCATTTGAAAATAGCATGAATCAAAACGCTTCAACGAGTAAATTGTTTTTAAACTTTCAGGGAGAGGATCTCTTCATAGGTGCGACAAGAGAAGTAAAGAGAAGCCAGAGTAAGCAATTGCTAAATGGTGTGGATAAATGAATACATTTGTTATCCTTTTTCCGCTCTTTGTCACCGTGTATGAGAAGCGGTTACATTTTGTGTAATATGGGTTATCAAATGTACAATCACTAGACATAGATTTATAATACAAGGTGCCTATAAGAGCTTTAATATGCTAATTTGGAGGCACAAATCTTTTAATACTACACATAAAAGTGACCCTAGTTTATATGAAAGCTCAAATAAGTGCCTAATGCATTCACCTAAAGACAAATATAATTGTCTCGTAATGTTACTTTATTGACATATGAGGAATGGAAACTGCAGGTAATTATGTATTCATGCTTGGGGATCACTCTGTCAACACAACATGGTGCCCAAGCCACTGCATATGATCCAAAACCTGCCAAATGGATGACTTTTCAATCATACAATTTGATCCTCAGCGAACTTATAAACTAATGGATCTCAATCATATATTTCTTAGATTCAAACAAGATTTTGCAGTCTCAAGTAAGTTAAGGCTTTTTTGCACCCTGAACTTATGATTGGGCGATGCTCGTTTTTGTTGTTGATTTCACGTGTTAGGCAAATTTGTGAGTTGTTGTCAGAAGCTCAGGTTACTCTAAGGGCCATGATTTCACTTCTTACCTGAAAACTTTTATCTAGTTACTTAACCTTAGAGCTTTGATTTTTTGATAGTTTCATTGTGGGCGTGTAGCCACCTAAAGCCCAACTTATTATTTCCGGAAGGACTTAGCTCTTGCTTGATCTCTTGACTGATCAACTGCCAAGCTTGAAATTTTCTGTTGATTAACTAACGAGTCCAAGTCAGATTTTTTGTAGTCAAGGGTCCATCATGTATGTCTTGATTGACTATAACCTGCCATAAGTACAGTTTTTATATCTTTCACATCATATATTGACCTAGAATTATCTAAGTATTTGCCACCTTGGAGACTTCATACAGTATTATCTAATGGAGCCTCTAATCTGTTTGAACCAAAATAATTGTTATTTAATGAGCATGTAATCTCGCACTTTATGTAGAATACCATATTTAAGTGATTATGCACTCAACTGATTTAGTTTGGATAAAATTCTTAAGCGCTTTTGGATTGTTAACTTTATAAGTATTTCATTGTTACATTAATAAAATACTATATTTACGTTCATATTCTTTAATGAATTCATGAAGGGAAAGAAGGGAGTATGGATCAAATTACCAATTAAACTTGTAATTCTCGCTGAAGCTGCAGTCAAGGTAGTTTCCTTTTCACCTTAGGAACTTTGAAGTTTATGTGACCTTTCTCTGGTTCTATTTTTTGTAATTATAGGGGTGTCAGCTGGTCAAAGATGTTGTTGTGTTGGTAATCTTATTAGGAATAACATATGATCAAATAATGGGCCTAAAGACTCTCCAAGCTTTTTTTGTTTTTTTGGAATGAAATAATAGCAGCAACTCTTTCACTTTCTAATTATACTTGGGAGCCAGCAGAAAAATTCAGTTTGTCTATAGCAACTCACAACTTCTATCTTCAATTGATGCTTTGTCATGTGCTTAGATGCACCAACAATCTTGACAGTTGAGTTTGGTCTAATCACACCAATTTATAACATTGCAGGACGGATTTGTGTTTCACCATGTGGAGCCTCACTATTTGATGCTTGTAAATTGGATTTCTGAAACTCCTAGTACCATTCCAGCAAATGCAACACACCGCCTCCGATTGGTGCTATTGTCTTGAATGACAAAAGAAAGGTGCTTTTGATATCTTTCTCAATGTTTGCATGACTCATTCAGTCATATGTAATATATGCATGCTGCCCGAGTAATGAAGTGGACTGCTTCGTGTAATACTATGTCATGGAAATTTGGGTTGGCTTGAGAAATTGACCAACAGGCTCATAAGAAACTTCTTGCAAATTTATAACATCACATGGTTAATAATGTCATAATCTTTTCGGTTTGCACTTATCATACTTGGTGTAATTGCTCGAATAGTTGCTACTTCGTGCTCAGTTGCTTGTGGTTCTGGAAAAGCATGGTAGATTTAAAGGTATAGGAATCTGGAAGATCCCTACTGGAATTGTCGAGGAGGTTTGTGTTTTAAATGAAGTTTCATTTGAAAATAGCATGAATCAAAACGCTTCAACGAGTAAATTGTTTTTAAACTTTCCAGGGAGAGGATCTCTTCATAGGTGCGACAAGAGAAGTAAAAGAGGAAGCCAGAGTAAGCAATTGCTAAATGGTGTGGATAAATGAATACATTTGTTATCCTTTTTCCGCTCTTTGTCACCGTGTATGAGAAACGGTTACATTTTTGTGTAATATGGGTTATCAAAATGTACAATCACTAGACATAGATTTATAATACAAGGTGCCTATAAGAGCTTTAATATGCTAATTTGGAGGCACAAATCTTTTAATACTACACATAAAAGTGACCCTAGTTTATATGAAAGCTCAAATAAGTGCCTAATGCATTCACCTAAAGACAAATATAATTGTCTCGTAATGTTACTTTATTGACATATGAGGTTTTATGCGACACATTATGTGCATCAAATTTAAAATGAATATTGATGCTACACATTTTGTGTCCCTAAATTTATGTTTTATAGACATAAGTAAGTGTTTCCATAGATTTATCAACATAAATTTTAATTTATTTAGGGCACCTATATGTGCCTCGAAAAATCAATCTTGGGACATATTAAAGTGATTGGAAAGTTATTGGTTTAGAGGCACTTAAAAAAGTGTCCAGAACCCTTTTGGGACACGATACTTGGAGGTATATATGATAAGTGCCCCGAAAATCACAAGTACCCCAAAAGGGTATATATTGGGGTACTTTTCGGTGTCCGGAAATCACTTTTTTGTTGTAGTGTATACTCTATTCGTTTTTTATAAATGTTCATATGCCTCAAATTACACATATCAAAAATAAAAGAATTTATCTTTGTAATCTTATTAATTATCATGATAAAAGCATAAATACAACTAGTTATCAAATTCCAAAAGTATTGAATAAGGATAGAATATGAAGAATGTAACAATTTTATTTTCAAATTATGAAGTACAACATTTATTAAAAATCAAGAAAGAGTGAAAAGAGAACAATTATAAAAAAACAGAGGGAATAATAATTAGTGATATAATTGTCATATATATATATATATATATATATATATATATATATATATATATATATATATAGATGGATCGATAGGAATGAATAATTTGGTAGGAAATAGGAATGAATCGGGCCTTTGATTTGCTATATCAATGGTTGAGATTTAATTTTCTGTGCTACTGCTTTGTGTTTTGTGTGCTACACGGATTATTGTGCAACACTATAACTCTTCTTGTCTACGCCACAATGAAAGATGTGATAAACTAATATATTTAGCATATGTTCTACGAATGGATGAAATATGTGCTAAACTAACATGTAATATAATAATTACGATTGTCTACACAAATATGAAAGATGTGCTACTATTCTTATTTTCGACATTAAGAAGTTTTCACCATAACCAACCCCTATATATATATATATATATATGTGTGTGTGTGTGTGTGTGGATGAGTTATAATACAAATCCCCTTAAAATAAGAAATAATAATTCATCTCCATCATCCATTTGTCATTAATCAATGGTTCAAGATTAAGTTATCACAATCTCTATAATTAAGGGACGATTATTTTCGTAATATACTATAATTACCATTAGCCTAATTTGATTTAATCACAACCACATATCTTCAAAAATCAATGGTGAAAATTTGTTCTCATTTCTCATTTTTGAATGTGTTTTTATTTGAACCAAATCCTATATATATATATATATAGGGGTTGATTATTGGGGAAAACCACTGCTAAGATGAGAATTGAGAACTAATCTTCATCTTTGATTTCATCTGATCTAATGGATTATATTTAGTTATGCTTAAAAACGAGTTTGACTATTCTGATACTGTTTTTATAGTTGTAAACGCGTAAGGGGTATTAAGGTCAATTTAAAGATTCACCATATCCCTTATTTTTCTTCTTCTCTTGTAGTTCGATTTTCTTTCTAAAAATAATAGTTGTGCATAAAATTATAATTTTAGTAGTTATGAGTAATAAAACATGAATTAAGAATCAAACTTATAAAAAAGAGAATCATTATTTGAATAATATTTAACATAAAAAAGTATCAAAATTCCTGGAATAATCATTAACATAAAAATAGAATTTATAATATTACCTTAAAATAAAGATCACAAATAAGAATTTTGCACCGTAAATTTTGCAATTCGTGAGTGAGAAAAAAATTAATGATATACAACTATGATTATTCATGTGATTGAGATAATATGCATAACTAGATAACAATTATGCATATGATTGTATTATCAGAAATCATTGTGCATACCAGAAAATATATTATGCACGATTAAGCAGAAAAAAAAACCATTGTGCATATGAGAAAATATATTATGCATGTCCATAGAGAAAATAAACAAACATGTATTTTATATAGTTATATAATTTTTAAAATAAAATACTTAAATTATACAAAAAAATTATAATAAAACATAATAATAGATCTGCTGATGCCATTTATCACGATGAAGAAGAAAAAATGATTAATTGGAAAGAAACAACTGTGAAGAGAAGATAATGCATAAAAAAATTACGAAAAAAAAATAGAACCATAAATAAGCATATCTATATCCCTTAATTATAGTCAACTTTCTGTTAAGAAATGTGACAATTACTTAATTAACTTCACTATAACACCAGTAAATAATAATGAATGATTATTTAAGTAATTATGGACCACAAGACCGCATCAAATTAATAAACGTTCAATATTAGTTCTCATTTCTCAAAATACATATGGTTCTCATTTGATTCAACTTTGTGGGATAATTTTCTTGTACTATTTTAAATGTATTTGTTATAATATATACTCCCTCTTTTTTTGTGTCACATTTTCACTTTTTATTATTTTCTAATAAGTATCATAGTTCAGAATTTGAAAGTGATCAAATTGTGACATTCTTCCTATGTTACTCTTATTTATTACTTTTCAATTTTATAGTTACTTATATCTATGTATTTATCATGATAATTAATAAAGTTACAAATTAATGTAAATTTCTTTATTTTATTGGTATGTGTGATTTGACGTTTGTGGATACTTATAAAAAAATAGACGAGTAGATATAGAAGATTTAAATCTGTCGAAGTAGTTGAGTACATTATAATTTTGTGTGTGTGTAATATATGTGTTATATATTAAGTTGGGCTGGGGTAAATTGCTTTTATAATGTTCAATAGTATTACATGATTAATAACGGATAAATTTCATAATTGCTAAAATATATTTTACACTAAGAACTCCTAGTCTCGATCGAGTGATTTAATTTGTGTCAAACTTGTACACAAACTTAAATCAAACTTGTCCATTTGAGTAACTTCTAGAATTTCTAAGTTTTATTAGTATTTTATCACAATTTAACTTAAACCTTAAACCAAATTTGTAGTTGTAAATTTGTAAGTTATATGCAAGGTATGAACCACATTGTAAACCAATTCCAATGACCTATTTCTTTAGAAAAAAATAATACAAGGTGCATTATATATGGTAATAATTATGATTAGGCATATAAAATCGGAAAATCCAACCAAGAATAATAGGTAATTACCATATTAATGGGGTTGAACACCAAGTTAATCGATTCCAAAGAAGGTAATTTCCTTATACAAATCTAGCATCCAAAACCTTAAATCTATCTGCCTTAATTTATATATATATACACTGCTTAATCACATATTCCTACCACGAATCCAAGTCCAGACTTCATAGACAAATTCATATTGCGTCCCATCATGGCTATAGGCAATTTAGGGTTTTCTCAAAATGAAGAAGACGCTGTTCCTGCACGAATGGACAATCAACAACCTCTCAAGCGACTTTTCATGCCGGATATAATCTCCGGCGGTGGCGCGGTTCTTTCTCTGCACCAAGAAAAACACTTTGAACAACATGATCAAACACTCGTGTTTTCTTTCACCGTTCTCGATGGTGATGACGTGGACACGACTCTAACGCTGTCCACCGCTGTTTCAAGAAATTCCACTCCCAACGTTGCTGTTGATGATGATGAGGTGGATACAACTCTATCTTTGTTTTCCATAGTTTCAAGCAATTCCACTTCGCCTATTTACAATCCAATGCCACTGCGATCTTTTCATCCAATGATGGTTCCACAAGTCAATGAAGATTCTTTCACTTCATTGACTTTAAGCCCCCCTCCCACTCACAAGAGAGGAAAGGCGGGGAAGAGAAAACGTGACAGCAGCGGCGGTGGCAGGAAGAAGAGAGGCAAACGCAGCAACAATGCTGACGACGAAGATCGACGTCCTTCCATAGAGGAATTTCCGGAGCTGGTGCAAGCCCTAAAGTCGCGGGTCGTTTTCTTGTATCGCAAGAAACTGGAGGGTTCGGATGTGAGGGAGATCAGAACAGGCTGTTCGTGACGAGAAGGGAGCCACTGATGGAGTTCTTGACGGCGGCGGAGGCGGCGGCCGTGGATGAGAGCAGAGAAGGGCTCATGATTTTGGGAGTAGATGAATGTGGGAGAGGTTACAGGTTGGGGTTGAAGAAGTGGCGGAGCTTGAATATGTTGGTTATCAACTCCGAATGGAATAAGATGGTTGCTGCAAACGGAGCAGGGAAAGGCGATGTGGTCGAGATTTGGGGGTTTCGCGAGGATGGGAAGCTTGGTTTTGCTATCATATTTAGGAGATGTCATGGATAAAGCCATAAAGGTAAGGAGGATTAACACTGGAATTACTCATTTACATTATTAATATGACACTAATTAATATAGTTTCTTGTTTCATAGTACATAAACATGATTTTATAATTAGTTGATGTATGGTTTCTTCTGCAGATCTAGTCTGAGTTGCTTGGGGCGCATTTAGAATTCATTGTTTCTCAAACTTTTCATGTATATATATATATATAATAATGTAACTATAATTAATATAGTTTGTTGTTTCATAGTACATAAACATGATTTTATAATGAGTTGATATATGGTTTCTTCTGCAGATCTAGTCTGAGTTGCTTGGGGCGCATTTATAATTCATTGTTTCTCAAACTTTTCATACATATATGTATAAAAGAGTGAGTTATTATAAAAATATATGTTATTCTACAAACGTGAAAACAATGCATTTTCCATGAAAATTAAAGTACTAAAAAAATATATTAGAATTTTTGCTCATCATGAGATTCGAATTTGAATGATATACAATACACTTATCCAAAAGTGATGCATATGTAGATATTCACGATCTCTCACGTTCTCATTTTAAATAAGGTTTTTATTTAAACTTTATCCTCTATAAATGTATGTATATTAATGTGTTATTATAAAAACCTTTGTTATCCTATAAATGTTAGAACAATGCATTCTTAATAAAAATTATTGTACTAAAAAGAGATATTTAAATTTTCGCTTTTGATGAGATTCGAACTCGTGTGGTGTACAATACACTTATCCAGCAAAGTGATGCATCATCGTAGATCTTTGTAATCTAATGACTGAAAATGGTTATCACGTCCTTATTTTAAATAAAGTTTTTATTTGAACCTACTCCTACATATATATATATATATATATATATATATATATATATATTTGAATATTTGGTTACAAACATTATCACTTTGCTTCTCCCACTTATACAAAAGTTTTCTTAAACTAAGTGGGCCCCATCGTGCACAATCTAAGCCCTCGAAAATGCTTGTCGTTACTATTTGTGAATGGATCAATTAGGTTGTCTATATATATATATATAATATTATTTATTTATTTATTTAGAATTATAATTTTAATATATCAATATCCTTAATTTTCTTTATAAGCACATCTCATCGTCGTACAATTTCTCGTATGATGTGATATTTTCTCTCTATTTGTTTTGTCCTTGTGGATCCATGGGTCATTCGAATTTTCTATTGCACCAGAATTATCGTAATACACCATGATACTCTTTGTTAAACTAGGCACCACACCTAAATCCAAGAAGCAATTCTGATGCGACCACATATTCGACTTTCATGGTGGAGTCTACAATGCAACTTTACTTTGCATTCCACTAAGATATGCCTCCACCTCCAAGATGAACACATAACCCGAAGTAGACTTCTTTTCATCACGGTTAGCTTGAAAATCCGAGTTGGAATAACCCAAATGCATTAAATTGTTTAACTGGTAAACTAGCATATAAGTTCGAGTTCTTTTCAAGTACTTGAGTATATGTTTTATTGTAGTCCAATGAGCTTATCTTGGATTATAGTGATATCTTACCACTATGCCTACCTCATAGCAGATATCGGGCTTCATGCATAGCATTGCGTACATGAGATTACCTACGATGACACTATAGAGAATTTGTCTCATCTTCTCCATCTCATTTGCAGTCTCCGGAGATTACTCCTTTGATAAATGAACGTCATGCTAAAACGAGTAATCATAGTATTCATGAAGACGCTTGAGATAAGCTCAATATTTTCTTCTTGCGGTCTCGATAAATGTTGATCGCAAGAATACAAGCTGTATCTCTTAAGTCCTTTATTTATAACTGATTAGATAATCAACTATTTATGTCTGATAACAATTTTACATTGTTTTTAAACAATGATATTACTACGCATAAATTAAAATTGAGTTTAGTAAAATTGATAAGTGCATATTCATTGGTGATTTTGGTGAGTGGGACACGTGGTTCATAATGTGCTACCCGTAGAGCCCAATCCGATCGGTCTGTCCGAGGTACCCGGGGTTTGAGTTTCAAAAGTAAAGGCTCGAAAAAATCGACCTGAAAAGTCCGTCCGAAAAAAACCTCTAACCTACCTGACTTTGGGCAAAAAAAGCTCGGAATTTCGGACTAAAAAAGCTCATCCGATATAATGTTAAATATACATACTTATATTATTATTTACCTAAGAAATTCTTATGGTATATTGATAATTGTGTGTAATTATCTGATGAAAGATCTATGTTCAATCTCTAATAATTTTATTTTATTATTTATTAATTTTTTCGTTTTTTCTTTTATTATTCTTTTCTTTTCATTTATTTGTTTAGTGTTTGAACCATTTTTTTCGAACACCTATGAAAGCTCACTAACCCACCTATCAATTACCTTAAATTATTATTTTATAAATTATCTTAATTATATAAATAAGTTATATAATTTTATATATTTATTTATTTTTATACAATTAAAAATTTTAATTTTATATATTAAAAAATTAGAAAATTTACATGAGCTAAAATAACTCGTCCGCCTGACAACCCTTCAGGGTTTGAGCTTCAGATTTTTTAGGCCTGAAAAATTTCGAATATTCGAAAAGTGTAAAAACCTGTTGGGTTAAAACTGACCCGACCCAATCCGTTATTTTTGTCAACTATAATTACCTGCATATCCTTGCGACCATGCCTATAAATCATAGGTGTGCGGCTCAGGAGAGCTTGCCCTTTTACAACAAATATTAATTGCGTTTCCAAAACTTTTGTTGACTCACCATCCATAATATCGTTTTTTTTGGGAATGCAATAAAATTATAATTACAATAATTGAAAAATGCATGATTTCACCCATGTCGGAAGCAAGCTATGTTAATTGACCCCCAAATTTGGATAATATTTGATCTGCACGCAGTTAAATCATGGCGATGCCGTAAAAATTGTCTGCTCAACCTATGTATACACGCGCCTATTCAGGCAAGCAAAATTATTTTTCCTTCTCAAATGATCGGTAAACGACCGACGCGATCAGAATGCCACCGGCGTCCACGGCTCGCGGCTCCGCTTATCTCAACGCGCTCGCCGTTGAGATTGAGAAGAAGCTTCAACGGGTATGTACTCTCCACTCTGTATGACAATTTGTGAATTCGGGTGTTATTCGTTTCTATTTTATTTTTTCTTTTGTGAGGATTTTTCCCGTTTCCGTCTTTTTGAATCTTATCGAATGTGAATATAGATATTATGAATTGGCAGTTGTTTTCGGCGATTTTGATGTGTTTTTTTGCCCTGTTGATAGGCGTTAGCTTCGGCAACGCAGAGGCGAAATTTGCTGCAGGAGTTGTTTGCGGACGTAGCTCTCGAAGTAGATGATCGTGCAAAAGGTGATTCAGTTATTATTCTGGCACATTTTTTAGGATTTCTTTTTCTTCTCTGGCGGGTGGGGAGAGAGGCGTGGGGGCGGTGAGAGATGAACATTATTTTTTCTCCGCATGTAATGACTCATTAGCATTTGATGACAATTGGAGGTAATAAATAAATAGCTATTTGTGAAGAAGCATTTAGCAGCGGTTGAATCCATAGAGATTTGCCGTGCTCTTGAACTATTTTTTATTTCAGGCTCAAGCGTCTTATTGATTTCATCTTGAATTTAACCACATGGTTCAAGAGAAGATAAGCAGGTCCTCCTGGTAATTGCTTTTGACTGTAGTGGTTCTATGGTTTAATATTATATGCTCTTTATTGAAACAGATATAATTTTTGGTGAGGACGGTGCAATTTCTGTGGCTGATGATGGGTATGGAGGCCCTTTATGCTTTTATGACGTGCTTTCTGATCATTTCATTTACATGCCTGATAGCGGGAAATCAATCCTTGATTTGATTGTGCAACTTTGGAGCCAGTCATTTGCATCTAATATTTTCGCTCTGCTGTTCCACAAATGGGTAAGTCCTGTTAGTATGGAGGTACCTTACATGTCAGTGGTTCAAGTGTGTTGATAGAGGTATAAGTATCCCTCTAAATGTATTTCTCTTTATGAATTTCTCTATGATATTCCTTTTCTGCTTCATATCAATTTTATAGAAACTTACCTATTCAGCTATTCTAGTTACTGCTTTTCCTGTTGTTATTTTGTTTGTTCATACCAATATCTTAACACACTTCATACTGCAGCTGTTTGAGGTTCAGCTTGATAATCCTGAGGTCCTGTTGCGGTACTCCTCTGCTCTCGTCCAAGGTGCTACAAATGTCTTCTGGTAAGGAAATTTTACGTATTACATTTACAATTTAAACAGAGATATCATATTTCAAGTGTATAATGTAAGTGAAACTGTGTAGATTGCAATACCATTTCAGTCAATCCAATTCTTTAGCTTCATCATGGATGTAGTGAAATGATCTTATTCCACATTTCCATTTCCTTGTAAATAGCAAATCTTTATATGGAGTACTCTATATGGTGGTTGGTGCACTATGCTACTATTGTTGCAAAATCAAAGCCGTATCATAAGAACTTAAGAGATGAGGAGAGAAAGTAATAACATAGAAAGACCCTATGTGTATGGTGATGAAGTATGCAGTGTCATGCCTTCATTTTGAGTCTCTCTGTTCTTCCTATACGTATATGGGCCTATATAGTGCCTTTGCCTTACACTTGGAACCTAGTGAAATCTTCTTATAGCTTGTTTGTCGAGGAGCTATCAGGACATGTGGTAGGAATAAGAATGCCTAGTGTAGCTGGTCACCTAGATTGGCGAGCAATTTTTTTTCTTTACTATCCAGCTTGATCTTTCCTTGTATATTTTGAGACTGGAGTGGGTGGTTTTCCCACAACATGTCAGATTTGCATGTATTGTGTTTGAAGTCTTTCCAACTCCCATCCCCACCAAAAGAAAATAAGAGAAGAAAATCCAAGAGAGATAAGGCAGCCGCTGACCTGAATGCCTCTTTGTTTCCTTTGACTTTGCCCCTTAGAAATTTCATGAAGGAAGTTTTCTTACTAATTGCATGCATAAATGCAGGATTGACATCCAAACAAATACACGGCGTTTCCAGAGCCTATTTAAAGTGAGCTTATCAGAAAATTGTTAATTGGCTTTGATTACATCTTAGTCTCTATGTCATACTTTAGCATCTTACACTTTCAATTGTTGTAGTATCTCCTTGAGGAAGTTGCTATACATCCAGAGAGATTGACGAAACTCCCCATACAGGTCTAGAATCTTTCTCATACGTCTTTCAGTTCTATTATTTCTTTTTTAGTACAAGCTTGTATTGATTCATTAAATACAAAATTAACTTTTTGTGTTTTGATCATCATTAGGCTCAGCGAAACCTGTTTCTTCTTCTGTCAAGATTCATTTTCTTCTACAATGCAGGTTGGTAGATCTTTTAGAATTTAGCAAATACGCATGTTTTGAGTGGTAGGTTCCATTTTCATCATTTCTTAAACAGGACTTGATTGTGCACTTTATAGTTGACAAGCTTGAAAGCTTTTTGAAGCAGTTTCCTGATTACCCCAATGCTTTCTTGGTTGGTGGCGCCCAAGATATATTTATCACTGAACTAGCTGATCAGGTAACTAGTGGCAGACATTTTTGAGGTTTATCTTGGTTATGATACCAAATTGCTTACTATTTTTTATTTTGTGTTAAATTTACATTTCTTTTATCAGCTTCAGAAGTTAAAGGTGGAGCCTGTACTTCTGCACTACCTCTCTCAAATAAAAGTTCTCCAAGGTACATAAAGTATCATGTCTGACTGATGATTTCATTTGTAAATTGATTGAATAATTGTTTTGGATATGTTAGATGTGACGGCCTCATGTCTGCTAATGATGGAAGTTATTTATAACCTCTGCAGGTGTAGAACTTAGAATGGCTACTAGTACAAAATTGAAAACTTGTCTTTATAGCTTCACATCTCCTGGTGGTCCTATGTATCCAACAAGAGTTGTTCGTCATGCTGCATGGGACGCTTTAGATTTTCTATTCCCTGTGAGTGAATAGAATTCCTGCTAGTTGATGATGCATGTGTTGCTTATGGCTTGCAGAGTGGATGCACCATTCTCTCACCATCTTTGTTTCTTCCATTGTGCAATGCTATTAAGAAAACTCTGATTTCCTGCTCGATCTTTTAAATTTGTATGATATTTGAGACTTTGAATTTTGAAATAATGTTATCATGGAAGAGACAGTTATCCAGTTTTTGGAACCATCAGGTATGAATTCTATTTACACAAAATTGAGTGACTTAAATTTTCTCTAGGGTGACCATCTATAGGCGCTTGATTCTTTTATATATTCTGATCACGCAGAATCATGAAATTAGACAAGGTCCTTATGTGTAGAATCCCTCATAAATATTTTCTCCTTTTAAAAACAAAGAAGCATTGTTGTTTTATGTGGGCATGACTTTTGAGTTTTTATCAATAGGGAGGGAGGGGAAGGAGGAAGGTTCTGAGAAAAAACAGCTAGAAATTGGATCTAAGTTCAGCAGTGTTGTCACTTGCTTACATAATCATCTCTCCTTTTTTTTTAATTGTGATCTAGAACCTGATTAGTCATGTTGAGTGATGCTATGGTAGGCTGTGGCCTTGTAGATCTATGTAATTTGACATGCTTCATTCAGGTCTTCTTTTGAACCTTGATGCTATCTATCCAGTGAAGCATGCTACTGCTGCCTGTACATTCTATGCATGCTCCCTTTCAAGACCATTTGATCGCTTCTGTTGGACAGTGTCTTATGACCTTATGTATAATGTGGTCATTTCTTGCTGCAACGAATTGAGTTCGTAGCATTTTGACCTTGGATTTCGTTTCTCAGCAAAAATCTAGGTTCTGCAGATGTCTTTTAGTAAATCAACATTGTGTCTTTTACTGCTTTTTTTTAGACACATTCCTCATTAGTTCCCTTGCATTGTCCGTAGAATTCGTTCGTTCAATTTGGAACCACAAAAGCTGCTTTTTCCTATCTCTGATGATATAGTTTCTGAAACAGCATAAGATAATATATCTATGCATATTTGAGGCAGGAGTAGGGACACTCGAGTCTGTTATAGAAATCTCTTCATTTAACTTTATTTATCCTCATTGCAGCTTTTGGTCTTGTCTTATACTTGTAGCTGAAAGTGATGCCTGAACCCCTAATGGAATTCGGTCATAGTTTGAATGAGCTGTAAAAATGGAAATACGGGTTAATTATAACTGTATTAGGATCAATCTACCAAATCTGCCCCGTAGTTAAAGAGGTCGGTTCGAGAAGGGGCAGGTTTTTGTTGCAAATTAAGGGTAGTAACGTGCTATTTATTGGCAAAATGAATACACAAGTCGTTGTTTGTTATGGAGATATCATGAATTATATGAATTAGAGATATCTAGGTCTGTTCTGATGCCTGCCTTGGTTCAACTAGTGTATTAAATTCACTAGTTTTGGTCCAGAATCGGGTTTGGGAAGGGGAACCTACCAAATGCCTTTCTCTTCGGGACTTGGGGGTGGAATAGCAGATGGTGTTATTTACCACTTGTGTGTGTGTGGGTGATTACTCTCTTTTATGTGCTGGAAATCAAGATCGTCTGATTCTCTCTGTTATTTGACAGCACTGCACTTTTGCTCTTTTACAGGTTGGCAGATACCCTCGGCATCTAATAAGTCTGTTTTTCCGCTTGCTCTATCCATGGTACTGGCCCTCGTCATGTTGGAACTTTGTAGTTTCTTGTATACAAGCTGTGTTCTATTCTGTGTTGAGATTGATATTTTCTAGATGGGAAAACCTGATAAAACCAAGACGACCATAAACCAGATAGTTGCAGACATATGTTTGAGCTCATTGGGAACTTGTGTGGAAGAGTTGCTATCCCTGTAACCCTTCATTTAAATCTGTTGATTCGTTTGGAGAAGAGTTGTAATCTGTAAAATATGTTCCTGTAATGATATTAGTTTTTCATTCAAGCTGTAGGACTGAAGTACTTCCTGTGTGGTGATTTATTTTTCTACTTTTATAAATAATTCAATCTGAATTATTAATATAAAAAAGGAACTTGGTAAGATTTTTAACTAGATGATTGTATTTAATCAAGAAAAAGAATTTTGACTCCCTTGTCCGAAGCCATGGCTGTCACTGGTGGAACGTATATTAACTAATTCCACAAAAAGATTCATAGAATTACTTCAAGCACTCAACTATCCAACGTCATCAATTACTTATCGGTGAACAACATTCCACGATTTGAAAAATTCCAAATTACAGAAAATCAAGTTTTGTGCGACAAAGACCAAAACGCCCTCGTCCTCCGAAACTACAAAAAAAAAAGAAAAATCAAAAGAAGCAAATAACGGATAACACTTTGACACTTTCCGCCTACGCCAACCACATCCGTCCTCCACAATTATTTTTGGCCCCCAGACATATACCATCCATCCATGACCTGAAAAACTCTTCTTCTACTTCACTTCATAACAAAAATAATTCTGGGGGAGTTTCAGTTTCTTTTTCCTCTCCATTTTCTCCATGGCGAGGACCTTGATTTCCTCCCCGTCTTTCTTCGGAACTCGGCTTCCGTCGCTTTCCCGCCATGGAACTGTTCCTTCGAGCAGGCGCATCAGCACCGGAGTGAAGCTCAGCCTCCACCAGCTGCCGCCTATCGGTCACTCTATTGATTTCAGTGCGGTTGTTCAAAGAGCTGAGAGCTTGCTCTACACGCTTGCTGATGCTGCCGTTGCTGTGGACGGCGGCGCTGGGCCGACCGACTCTGCTGCTGGTGCCGTCCAGAAGAGCGGAGGGTGGTTTGGATTTATTTCGGATGCCATGGAAGTTGTGCTTAAGGTAAAGGGTCGTTTAGAACTTCTCTGAGTTTTACAAGTGACAACGCGGAAGTTTGATTAAAGTTTAGTTTGCCTTGCAATACTCTATAGAACAGTTAAGAGGTCATTTTATTAAAATCTCTTTTGCACGAATACTTTGTAATGCAAAATGCCATCCCGATCCTTAATTTCCTTCTATCGGAAGCTCGAGTATAGGCAGAGGTATATCAAAACGATCGAGTAGTTGGCGGTAATGCTATTTTATTCAATAAAAAGATATGGATTAGGAAAAGGTTGAGGTAGAACTGAGGGCTATTGTGCTGCAGAACTGGTAATTTTACACCCACCACCCTGAACATAATAATGAGGGACTTTTAGTCGTCTCCTATGATGATGAAAATGGTTGTCGTAGTACAACTCAATTAGGGTGCAAATCCTAGATGGAGAAGATATTGAGACCTTTCACTGTATTAGTTCAAGCTTATGGATTCTCTCTAACGTTACTCTTTTCCAGTTCCTATTGCTTGCACTATTTATGTAAAGGGCACGTTTAGGTATTTATTAAACTGGGCTTCTTCAAGTCACAAGATGTCAAGAAGTCATTGCATGGCTAGAGTTTCACAAGCAATCGTCACATCCACATGATGTTTTTCTTAACTTGACATTAACTTATGAAGAGGAACTCACATTGATAATTTGGCAACTTCTGAAGAAATCAATAATTTTCTTCACGTTTGTACTTTGTCAGCAGACATAACAATTGTGTTTTGAGAGTGTGAACTGCTTTTTATTTGTCTTCAAGTGATACTAGTACTCTTTTTTTCCTTTTTCAATTGGCCACGTGCTGTTTCCAGTTTTTATATGCATCATACTTGAATGTCCTTATCGTTTACTCCCTCCATCCCATAATTGTTATCTCGTTTTTTTTCCTTTTTTGGATCATCCCACAATTGTTGTCTCATTCTAAAAAAAGGAATTAATTTTACACTAAAAAGTGTCTCATTTTCCGTGTGCCAACTAGTTTACACACAAAACACAACTCTCCTTAATCTACGTGCCGAAAAGTTTTGAGACAACAATTATGGGATATAGGGAGTATTTGTGACTTGAAATCTTTCTATGCATAAAGGATGACCAGCTTTATATAAATTAGCTCTACAGATAAAAATGATTTTAGACTTGCAGAAAGTGAGCAAACTAGGAAAATGATATCCTGCAAGGAATTTCGCAAGGCAATATAAGTTTGATTGTGATAAACATTGATTAGCATTTGAACGAGGACAATCGTTTTCTGGTAGTTTAAAACCATTGTCAAAAATTTATGTTTAATGCATTAGCACTTTTGGTTAAGAACTGGCTTTTATTCTGTCAGGTACTTAAGGATGGACTTGCAACTGTTCATGTGCCATACGCATATGGATTTGCCATAATATTGCTCACTGTTTTCGTTAAAGTCGCCACACTCCCTTTGACCAAGCAACAGGTAATATGTTGCTTCGGCAACTATTTGGAATACGAAGCATGTTCTATATGCTACTAATATTCCTGTGCCAGCTCGCTAGTTTATTTTCTTTGTCAAGGCTGAATTGCTTGATTTTTTTGTATGATTATAACTTTTTCTTCATTTTATCCTTCTCGATGGCTATTTCCTTTTGATAAATATCTTTCCTAGGTAGATAGTATCTGTAGAGTAATGTGCATTTCTTTCTGTGTAAGGTTGAGTCCACACTAGCAATGCAGAATCTTCAACCAAAGATCAAAGCAATCCAACAAAGATATGCTGGAAATCAGGTGAGTGTCTTGACTGGTATTTTCTCAAACAATTACTACTACTGTTATTATTCATGTTTTTTTGTAAATTGTAATAATTGCTTGTCAACTTGAATATTTGTGCTTTGAGTTCATTAATAATCTTTACTATCATGATGGTGAGAAGTGAACAAAAACACAAAGTAGCAGTTTTTGATGGGATTGGAGGCTTCGCTTAATTCATATTCTTGAAGAATCTTTTCACATAGGAATCGTTAACAGGGAGCAAAGTTACCTTTGCAGAATATATTGGAATTATTGTCTTGAGCATTGCTGATGGATGGATTTACTCTCTTCCTGTTACCATGTTTCATATGCAATTTAAACCTACCAATATTATATGCTTCAAGTTTAGGTTCTCAGCATTTCTGTTCATTTTGTCACGGAGGTTGAAAAGTTTAAATTAATATTCATGCAGATTTGTAGATAAAAAATATTGGTTCTCAATCTACTGAAGGGCCACTCTTGAAAAGTTATAAATGCTGTAGTGATCCTAATACACGGCTGTGGTTGAGATTGAGTTAGACCGTAGGCAATCTTGCTTTGAAGTCTGGACTCTTCTACTTAAAATTTGAGTCATTGAGACAAAAATTACTATGGGTTCTTGCCTCCTTGCCTTGGTGAACTAAAATCTAATGTAGTAAAGTTTTCAGGAAAGAATACAACTTGAAACTTCTCGTCTATACAAACAGGCAGGGGTGAATCCTCTAGCAGGTATAGTTTTTGTCTATCAATTTAATTTTCCTTCTATTTTAAATTTTTTATTAGCTTGATGCTGCATATTTGACAGATATATACAACTCTATAGCATTTTTACAACAGTTTCCCTCCTGGCCTATCATGGGCCTTCTTATCCCAAAGTCAATCAATTTGTTTTTTCTTATGGATCCAGTAGAAAAATGGCTGTTTTCACCTTAACTGGTGTGGTCATTGAAGTTGTTTGGAAGTATAATTTGCTATGAAGGTGGTTTAGTCCTACTTTTATTCAACAATCCTATCCAGCCATTTTCACGTGGCAGATTATCTTGTCATTTCTAGTTGTGCTGTAATTATCCACGGTCCTAGATAGATAATGTATCGTGGAGTTGTGACATACCTGTTTGTACTTCTGATATTCCATGCATACCCTTGGTAAATGAAGTAATTCGTTTGTGTTGCAAACAAGTATATCGAAATGTTTATCATTAATAATGTATACATTTCTTTACCATTCTAACTTTTACTAAGTGTTGATCAAAAAACTGCTCCATTCTAGTTGTGAATCTCATTATTGCTTTTATGGTTTGGGCTACTAAAGATAATTTTTAATAGATTGTTGTTTTTATCTTTTCACCAGGATGTTTGCCAACCTTGGCTACGATACCAGTCTGGATAGGTTTATATCAAGCTCTTTCAAATGTGGCAAATGAGGTAGACAAGAAACTGGTTGATAGTATTGGCATATTTACTGTCACTTGGTCTCTAATGATGACAGTTCTCTTTTTCCTTGATCTACTTTAACGCTAAACAGGGATTGCTGACTGAAGGGTTCTTTTGGATTCCTTCTTTGGGAGGACCCACAACAATTGCTGCTCGACAAAGCGGAGCAGGAATTTCATGGCTGTTCCCATTTGTGGTAAGTGAAATTTAGGGCTACAAAGACTTGGAGAAAAATTGCAAAAGATATGCTATCCTTTTTTTTGAGGGCGAAAAGATATGCTATACTTAAATGCACATGTCTCCATCAACATGATAGGAATACATGATCCTAGCGGAAAACCACATAGTGGTGCATAGGTTTAGTTGGTCTCATCGACGTCATCGTCAGTGTTTATTTTTCCTGAAATTCTTTAGACCAGGGAATATCTATACAATTATTATGGTGTTTGTGGAATAAGTGGTTAATATGCATTCTCCATTGTGCATTTTGCAGGATGGGCATCCACCACTTGGTTGGCAAGACACTGCAGCTTACCTTGTATTACCTGTTCTTCTTGTTGTATCACAGTATGTCTCAATGGAAATAATGAAGCCTCCACAAGTAAGTTTCCACATTGTTCGCTCTCTCCTCCTCTTTTCTTTTCCGAATCATTCACAGTGCACTGATACCTTAATTCTCTTCTGGTAGACAGATTATCCAAATCAAAAGAACACACTTCTTGTATTGAAGTTTCTCCCCCTCATGATTGGCTACTTTTCGTTATCTGTTCCATCTGGATTGTCAATATACTGGTACTTTTCATTATTTTTAGTTATATCTCAAGGAGTGCATTTCTTCTGAAGTGTATTCCTAGCATTACAAGTTTGACTGTTATGCGTTTGATAATGCATGCTAAGATCTATCCTTAATCTTAGAGCACGCTAAGCAATTAAAATTCTAAAACATACACATAATTGTTTCAATATTGTATGCTTGATAAATTTGTACTAAAATGGCAATTTCGAAGATGAAGGATGAAAATGAGGGGGAAATAAGAATAAGACTAACAAAATAATTTAGGCCACAATGATGTATTCTTTAACATTTATCAGCAAGGATTATGCTCAGAAGTTTGGTTCATCAAAAACTGCAGTTATGGTCTTATCAAACAGCCATAAAAGCAATTGCCACTTATTTGCGTATTGTACGAGTAACATTTATGTTATTATAAAACTTAACGCTAACCAATAACATTTTCAATCATTTAGGTTCACAAATAATGTGCTTAGCACAGCACAGCAAGTATGGCTACGCAAATTGGGAGGTGCAAAGCCTGTTGTGTCTGAGAATGCCAGTGGGATAATCAGTGCAGGACGTGCAAAACGGTCAGGTACTCAGCCGGAAAGAACGGGTGAAAGGTGGGGGTTGTGATTCAATTCTTTTTGTTGTTTGCTATTTCAATGTTCTTCAGACGATATAACTAGAATTATTTCCTAAACAGATTCAAGCAGCTTAAAGAGGTAGAGAAGAAGCAAAAGCCTAGTGCTCTGCCTGCAGGTGATGTCCAGGCTTCAGATCCAGCTAATCCTGAGTCTGAAGATGACTCAGACAATGATACTGAACCGAAGGTAGATTTTAGCTCATTATTCTCATGAGAAAAACTGCTGAATTTTTTATGAGTTGTCTTGCAGTGTCAAAATTTGTTCCGTAACTTGATTTTTCGCTTGGAAAAAAGTCCGAGCTCCAGTTTTATGTTCCCCAAACATCTAACAGCTGTTCTAAAGGGGATGCATCCAAGATGCTTTGTTTCTCCTTCTAGCATCTTTTTGGGTAGAGAGTTTTAACAAAACCTTCACCATCTACTTGTTCTTCAATTATCCTCAAGATTCCATGCTTGCCATTTTCAGTACTAATGGATAACCTTCTTGCACCATTCTTGAATATGCACCTGATATTTACCCTGAGTCAGGAGAAGTATAAAGAACTTTACTAATAAAATGCTCGATTTCTGCAATATAAACTTCCCAATTCTTGTTTGGATTGTCCATTAATAATTTTCCATTTCTTAATATAGAATTTACTTCAAGTTATCATTGTTAAATAATGAAGTAAACCTCTAGTTTTCAAACACCACTTTTTCAGCCCAAGTTGTAAAGATTTACCTTCTCTCATCTTTTGTCTTAAACATTAATAATTTCCTTTTCATAAGAGAGATGGTATTTATATTAGGTGCTACATGAGTAATTAGATCAACTTACCATCAGAAATATCGTCCACTTCTAGCATCATGTTATGACTTTTCCATCTATCCTTGTTTTCTTTTGAATGATGAATTAACTTAAGAGTACCATTTGGTTACTATATCAGGATAAGGAAGTTCTTGAAGAGGCATATGCGTCTAGTAGTGCAAAACCAGTTCCTTCAGGCCCTAGGAGAAGTAAGCGATCAAAGCGGAAGCGTGCGGTATGACTCCTATAAAATTTTGTAGTTGCAATGAACTTTGTATATTTGTTGAAATTTCAAATTAATATAGTGGCCATTTTCGTTCCGGTGAATAGTTTAAGATCCATGATATAATCAACGTTTTGTTAGGTTGAGAATCTTTCGGTTATACATTGCAATTTAAACCAGTCATTCAGCCTGTCAAGTGTAAATCAGAAATTAGAGGTTACAGACTACAAAAGAATCATGAATAGTATTTCATTTCCTTATCTGACTAGAAGAGAACTCAGCATTGTTTTGCTAAGGAAGATTGCACTTTGACCTAAGATTCCGTAACAATTAGATTTATACAACAACTTCTATACCAATATCATATTGTTATCCTTCATCCCTCTCAGGCACCCCTGGGCTTTTTTTGCTTGCTAATCTAATTCTATTGTGTATTCCATAAGGTAATAGCTTTTGGAGCTTAATAGATAATTGTTCTCAACAATCTCAACTAAACTTTTGAAAGCCATCCATGTAAAACTTCATTCAGTTCTATTAGTTAAGCCAAATAGTAATAGCCTCGAGCTCAGTTTAATTTTTTGTAGTTAAACTACAACTCGACTCAACTTAAATTTGATGTCTGTCAGCTCGTTTGGTAGATGACTCATTTTCGAGCTCAATGAATTGTTATTAAGCATATAATTGAGTTTGAGCTTGATTCTTAATAAATGTAAATGAGCTTATTAATGATACAAAGTTTGAAGCACAAACAAGTTGTTCACAACCTTGTGATGAGCTGAGCTTGGGAATAGGCTCGTAAGAATATAAACATGTAATCTCACGCGCTTTGGAGCCAAATACTGCAAGGCTCCAGCTTAGTTCAGTAAAAGTTTTGAGCTTGCCTCCTTGAGACTAACTATTGATCATGATGAGCTTTCTACTGAGTGTTCCTGGCCTCATTAGCAGCCCTATTATCTTACTAAATTGCAAATAATAACTGTACACCAACTCTAGGTGATTGTGTGAAGTTTCTGTTCATCGATATGACTTGGATAAGTTCTGGACAGTTTTTAGAGTAACTTACAATAATTAGCCTGCACAGCTGAACTGAATCATCTGAGTACTTGAACTGCATTCCAAAGCGCTATGATCATAAGATCAAGTAATTGTTGCTAACCCCTAATAACTAAAAAGAAATACTTGCCCTACATACTGTAGTTGTGCATTTCGTCAAGCCTTGGATGGTTGACGGTTATTTCCAACTGGGCTTGGTCCGGATGGTGTCTTTCGGACCTTCTGCTCTTATGTCTCCTTTCTGTTTCTCTGTTCACAGAAATGAGCACAGTTTTGACCATTTCATGAATGTTAACATAGCAAACAGCTATCAGAGTGGATGAAAATGGTTCTACTTATGTGCTTACCTTAACTTTCTCACTGATACCCCCCGCATTCCCCGTGTCATATGCAACAGTGGCGATCTTGAAATGTCTTGCAACAGATGTATAAAAGCTTGTAGCTCTTGTCAAAACTGGGATCTTTGATACTGAAAAGGTGAAAACATGAGTGATTCGGATTTCTGTTTTGTATGCGTCTGATGGGATGGTAGTGTGAAAAGCTTACCTGTTGTTTGTTGAAATGTGGAGTTGAAATGTGGAGGAACTCCGAGGAAGTAGCATAGTGGTGTTGAAATGCAATCAGTATGAGTGATAGAAGGAGAAAAGCAAATAGAATGTGTAGTCTTTTCATCTTAAGTCTGCACTGCATGAAAATGAAGAAATTATGAAGAGAGATGGCGGCATCTCAGTAGTGATAGTGTGTGCTGATTGTAAGCATGTTTTGCAAGCAGAGTGAATAGTGAGTATGGGTGGTGGGCGATGAAGATGAGAAATCTGGGTTTGATTGTTCTCATTGTGAGTTGACTTCTTCACCCTCATCATAATCTTGAGTTGAAGTCTTTCCCTTCATCATTGAATCAACTATGTGCTGAGTGGTTTTATGCATGGGCATATGTTTATTTTTGGGCATCTATATGTAGTGCTCAAATTTTGAAAGGAAACAAGTTGGTTGGAGGTTGAATTTCACCAACTTCTGTTTAACTTTTCTGTAAGGGGTAGGCGATTGATTCACCAGATATCAATTTCTTTTCTCTTTTTGGTATGAGAGATAGGGTAGAGTGAATGTCGATGCCCCTTTGTAAATATAATCCTTTGTTTCTGTCGGTATGTGCAGTAAAAAACTGTCGGCTGTTATACCGTAATTAATCTCACTCTTTTGTCGGTAACTACAAGTAGATGGTTAATCTTGCATAATTCTACCGCCAAAATTGCCATTGCTCAGGAGCTAACAAATAATTCATTTCATACTATACAATTGGACGGCATAATTTTGTTTTACATTTTCCTGAATTAATCAACGGCTTGATTTTCCGTGCGTTTGTGCACAGTTGTATGTTGAAGTCCAACTAGACAATAAATTAGACAAGTTATGTATATGCATACGTACATGTATATATTATAACTTTAGAAGTTATTAGGAGCATACGTAGGGGCTGCAATTCATGCGTGTCGGGTCGTTATCGTGTTGACACGATAACGACACGATCCGATAAGGCCAAATACGAACACGATCCGTTAAAGATTTGTCCGACACGAACACGGCACGAAATGTACTGACACGGATACGACACGAACACGATGACACAATTTTTTTCGTGTTAACACGACACGACCCGATAAATTTAAATCAAAATTTGAAAATAAAAATATAATAATTAAATTAATATTAAATATATATAAATATTATCGAATTATACGAAAACAACACGATCCGACACGAACACGAATGCAACACGAAAATTATCGGGTTACACGAACACGACACGGATCCGACACGAACACGACATAAAATTATTGTGTCCTTATCGTGTCGACACGATAAGAACACGAACACAACACGAACACGATAAGGCTGAACACTAACTTATTAATTTCGTGCGTGTTCGTGTCGTGTTCTTGTGTCGTGTCGAAAATTGTCAGCCCTAGATAGTGGGTATTAGAAATAGATTTGTTTTATGGTATTGCTTGTAGAACAAGTTAGTAGTTTCTTAGTTTGGTTAGGATTCTTTTATATAAATAGGTGCTTTGATGAGTTTATAAATATAGAATATTTTGTTCCAAAATCATGTTTCTATCTTTGATTTAACATGGCATTAGAGCCACATTTGAATCCAAGACTTGAAATTGCGAATTTAAAAATTTAGGGTTTTAGAATTTGATAATTAGGTTTTGGGGTGAAAATGGGGCAGCCACCATTTGCGTTTGAAGCTTCATCGGCCGACACCGCCAACACAGGGAGATGTGGTGTCGACCGGTGCACCTTCGTCGAAATCCGACAGCCGAAGTCGGTACATGTGGGGGGCCTACACGCCATCAGTGGTGTTTTTCTGCTAAGTTTCATGATTCCGGCACGTGAGAGCGCGTGTATGACCTAAATTTACTGCGGACGGTCTCGTTTGACTAGCCCCAACGTTCTCTTTCAGATTGTGTACTAATTTGCATCAGCACCGATGAGGTGTGGGATCTGTTCTTTGTTAGATTTGATCTTCGATGGTCGTGAGCACGTTTGGTGTCAGGGTACAATTTCGTTCGTTGTCTTTTGCTCGTCTCGATGTTTGTGAATTGTCTGGATATATGTTTGGGACAACATCTTATTAATACGGGATTCAGTTGGGTCAAACAATTTTTGAGTTATCTGGATGCCTATTTGGGTCTATATATGATTGATGTGAGATTTAATTTGGATATGTTTGAGATTTTAGTTGAAATTCAAGTTTTAGATTTTTCCTTTTCGTTTTTTTTTGGGATTAAAGTTGATTATCTTTGTAACAAGCTATGCACGATTAATATCTATGATCTAGCTTGAGATGGAGTGTTAGAAATTGATTTATTTTATGGTATTACTTGTAGAGCAAGTTAGTAGTTTCCTAGTTTAGTTAGTGTTGTGACGGATTAGGATTATTGAGTAATAAGAAACAGAAAACGTAAAGGAAACACAGATTTACGTGGTTCACCAATAATGAGTTGGTTACGTCCACGGGTAGAAAAAGATAACAGACTTTATTCAGCGACTAGGGTTTTTCAAAATACAATTATAGCTTTCAAAGACCATATATATATAGTACTAAGAGAATATATCAGATGGGCTCAGCCCAATATGAGTATTAAGGCCCAATATACATATTAATGCCCAATACTGTTCGAAGCGGAAGATAATTTCAAGGCATATCAACAGTTAGGATTCTTGTGTTGGTTTTCCTAATTTAGATGCTTTGATGAGTTTATGAATATAGAGTTTTGTTCCAAGATCATGTTTCTATCTTTGTTTAACTGTGAGATTAGCAGATGGTATTATATAATTCGGTGCTGACATTATAATCTAATCTAAGGCAGTCCTCGTCTATGAAAGGCCCATAAATTCAGATGTATCCTTTTATTTGTTTATTATTATTATGAATTTTCTCAACTTATTCTTGCCAAAAGGCTGTTAAGTCTTAGCGATGATAATGGGCCGGATATTCACTTATTATGTATTTTTAAATTTGAATTCGTTTAAAACTTATCTATTCATATCCGCTCTAAATTCATTTAAAAATAGCTTTCATGCTCACAACCTTGTTCCTGATATTTTATGGGCACTTTGTAAAATAAGAAATGTATAGACCCTTATATACTTACAAAACAAATCAATTTCGTAAATTTATGTAAAATTCAAATGATCTATAAACAAATAATAAAAAATTATATATGATATGTTGTCATCTTCTCCAAATTTCTATATCTTAACTTTCACGTACAACAGAATATATAGACAATACAATATCATAAGAAAAAAATTTTCAAGCATTTGCAGATGTCACGAGATTGCTCAATAGACAATAAAATATCATAAGAAAAGATTTTTTCGAGCATTTGCAGATGTCACGAGATTGCTCAATGGATGTCGGAGAATAAATAGATGACTTGTGACTGTTGAATGGATGTCTGAAAAAATAATTCTATGATATGTTTAGCAATTGATGGAGAAAAGAATTTAGGGTAGGAGAGAAAGAATAAGACTTTCAGATGATGATATTGATGAGGAAAAAAAAAGACTTTGAAATGATGAGATAGGAAGAAAAGAAAAATGTTAAAATGAAAGAGTCTGTATGAATTCTTCAGATCAAGATTTAATGAAGATTTAATGCCAGACATTTGTTAACTTATATTTACATATGTATTAATGAAATCATATTTGTATGGGCCCTTTTCTATTGTGCATAAAAATGAAGAGGGATAGCTATAGTTTGTGTCATCAATTTTGATGAGATTTTGAAAAATATCTCAAACTTTAATTAATAGATTAAAATGGCACCAACTTGATGAGATACTTTGATGAGATTTTAAAAATATCATCAATTTTAATTAACAAATTAAACATCCTAAACTTTGTCGATATTTTCAAAATATCCCGATTCAGAATTTTCCGATGACGAATGCTGCGTCTTTTGAGCTATAACTCACGCGAGATATAATGCTAAGTCATTTGAGTTATAATTCGCACGAGAATTTTATGTAATGGCTTATCATTCCGTCGTCGAGAAACTTTGAATCGAGATATTTTTCAAAATATCATCAAAGTTGGGAACGTTTAATATATTACTCTCTCTGTCCCATTTAAAATGTCTCACTTTCCTTTTTGGGTTGTCCCATTACAAATGTCTCATTCCATTTTAGGAAATAATTATCCCTTTAAAAAGTGTGGACCCTACCCACTTTTTAACACTTTAACTACTTTAGACATTTCTCCTAAATACTCGTGTCCAAAAGAAAATGGACACTTTAAACGGGATGGAGGGAATAATTGAAATTGAAGATATTTTTCAAAATCTCGTCAAAATTGAAGACACAAACTATAACGTCCATTTTATTCATATAGCATAGTTATATATATATATATATATATATATATATATATATATATATAGGTTGGGTTCCCGTAGTACTCGATCCCGAGATAGTATGTAGACTCAATCTAGACCACACATTTTGAACACGTATCGCACCACAGTGACACATGGCGACTCCTTTTCTTTCTTTTTCTTTAATTTTCGCAGGGGCAAAATGGAAGAAATCAAATCAACATTCTTCTCCTCCTCCTTGGTGGCAGCAATAGGGAGGCATGACGGCAACGGCAATGACGACGCCGACGATTTACGACGGCTGGCGAAGACCGAACATCAACAATATAAACAAACAACAACAAACAATAGATTTTGAAAGAAAGAAAAGAAGAAAAAATTGAAAACAAAATTGATGGATTTTGAGAAAAATAGAAGATAAATTTGATAGATGATTGAAGAATCGAGAAATATGATGGCTATGGCGTTGGTTCACGGCGAATTCGCGTAATCGCCGAAAGAGACGACTTATTGACATAGAAGGATGAATGAGATTTTCGTCGAAACCATAAAATGCATTGAACAAAACATGAAACTACATTGAACAAAACATGACAATGCATTGAATAAAACATAAACCGCATGTTGCATCAAAACACAAACATGCATTGAACAAAGCACGTTCATGCATTGAACAAAGCACGCCCATGCATTGATCAAAACATGTCAATGCATTGAACAAAACGTAAAATGCAGCCAACGGCGCCGAGCGAGCGCCGGAGCGCTGAGCACGAAGCGCACCTGGGCGCGGCGAGCGCACGCTAGGCACGCCTGCTACGACGCGAAGCTTCCAATCGCATGCATTATTGTGTTCAATCGCATGCGTTTTTGTTCATTTGAATGCATTATTCGCTCAACTAAATCATAGTTTGGTTTCGCAATCACATAACAAATCAAATTACTAATCTACCCTTAATGAGCGAAAATCAGCGAAATTAAGCTTAAATAGTCGAAAAATCTCAACCATAGGATTTATGAGATGAATGGATGAGATTGTATTACATACTATCTCGAAAGATGTATATATGATCTATCCTCATATATATATATATATATATATATAATTTACCAATTTAATATTTCATCCCTACAGTCTCCAAACACGATATTATTTTATTTTTTAAATAATACCTACATCTATATAACCACAATAAATTAATTTCTTAATAGATTTTTTTTTCATAGCCCCCAATTAAAATGTTATACTCGAAATAATTTGAGATATGATCCTCCGTTCATCAATTACGAGTTACATTCATTTTAAAGTTAATGACTATGTTGCAAGAGTATAACCTTCGCAAATTAATACTCAATAAACTAATAACTAGTCTAAGATAATAATTTTCTCCAGTTGTGACTGAAGCCGAAAATACAAAATAATTTATCAATTAACTAATATATTTCTAGAGTAACGAATTTCACAGTCCCGATTATTAATATAGAGGTGGTTCTACTCTGTTTCAAGAAGGCTAACTTATTTGGATGCTCAAAGGTAGTCAGCAATCTGAGTCATTCGTTTGAAGATGCTGTTGTAATAATTAAAACCAATTATCCGCTTATCAATCACGCACGACTCCCTAGATTTTTTTAATGATCCATCCGAGTGGTCTAAAATATTGAGTGAGATGGTGTATTTTTACGACGTTTTTCCTTCGCTAGATACTCCCAAAACTTTTGGTGCTGACGATGGAAATTACGAAGGGATGTTACAGGTGAAAATGGTATCGGGCATCGCACCCAAGTAATATTATCAATCGATTATAATGTCACCAGCAAGGCGCAATTTATAATAAAAACACAACTCAACACTGAACATCGAACATTGGAAGAATGCTCCACATCAAGAATCAAGAAAACAAACAATAACTGAACCTTGACATCAAAATTTTGAAAATAATATCATTCCGATTTATTCTGGAATTCTGCTTCTATTTTGATATTTCTAACTTCCGATTTACTCTAGAAAAACAATGAAATATCAAATAAGAGAACCGAAAACAGCCAGCATAGGGGAGGAGTTCCATTCCATGAGGAAAGACAAAAATAAGAAGAAAAAAAGCTGGAGGGTCTCTTACTTTTTGATAATATAATACATCATAGAAAGACCAAATGTAAACAGTATTAAAAGACAAGGTGCTTTCAAATTTTCAATGACAAGGGACATTCATGTGCTTGATAAATAAAGGATTACAAACCACATTATATTAGTTGCATAATCAAAATGATCGGTTAATTCTAGGTATAATGAACTTCAAAACACAAGATTCAAATTCCATCCATCATAGTAATACACAACCTATAACATGAATCATTATCAATACTGCTTGCAAAATTAGATGTTAGAAACATATCCTACAATTATCCAGTAGCGATGTTTTTTCAGGTTAGTAATCAGACACGAAGGGATTAATTAAGCTAATTCCAAAATCTAACAACTAAATTCAGAAATAGGGGTGTAAGAATCAATTTGGCATCTAAGTTCCCGGATTGTACCTATCAATATATGGAAAAGAGAAAAAATAACTTCAGCTAAGTTGGCAAATCAATATAAATATGCATAATACTTCCACTGCTTATTAAAACCTACTCAATCAGTATGGCCATCTAGTAAAATACCTTCAAGACAACACAAATTCATTAGGCGGGCGAAGGCAGACGAGAACCTCGTGCTCCTCTGGCCCCACACGATGTTTAGGCACTTTGATCTCAAGAACCGTTCCACTCTTATCAAAGTACGCTTCAAGCTTCGCATCATCAGGGATCCGTGTGGGCAGAGGGATTTCCCGTCTGAACTCTCCCGGTGGGCAGTGCTCTGGGGCTGGATCAGTGAGCTTGAAAGTCCGGTCGCTCCTCTGAATAAACGGCATACACGCTGTGCTCACTGACGAAATCTTCACCACACCGTGTGTCAGATTGTTCCACCAGTGCACCTTCACCCTCTCAGGATCAGCAAAGGGCAAAGTGACGAGAATCAGATATCCTTCATCGTCCTCATAGATAGTCTTGGCTGCCGTCACAGGGCCGTATACGTTCCTCACCACGCCCGTAAACTCATTCAACCAAGGAGGGTCCAAGGGATGAAACTCTGCATCTTGATGCCGATCCCCGTTGAGATCATTAGACAAGCAACAGTCTTCATCATTCCCATGTGTGAAGATGTCTTTCCTCTTCTTGTTAGACGAGAGATCAATTCCGTTCCCATTCACATGGTTTGACGGCTGAGTTGATAAGTTCAAACCCGACCCGTTAAGCAGCTTCTTTGCAGGAGGGTGGGATTGGGAATTACTCTTCACTTGCGAAAACGGCCTCTCAAGCTCAAAATCCGTATTCGGAAGGGTCCTCCACGAGCTAAACTCTTTTGCCTCGGGCGGGATACAAAAGTTAAGATCTCTACCTGTTAGTTCCACCCACTTCTTCTGCTCCTCCTCATCGAGGCCCATGAGATTTGGGGATGGTACGAGCTCTATCCCATGCAAACACTGGGGATTCGAGAGCCCCCTGTAGTGCTTCCGCTGCATTTTGTGAGACCGTGCAAAACCCTTATCCGTGCTAAATGGAAACGGGCGCTGGCCCTGTCGAGAATGCCCATTCATGTAGCTTCTCAACTGCATCTTACCTAGTGCATTTTCAGGCCTCTCCTTAAAAACCCACATATACATATTCTCCATATCATGCTGCACCAAAAACACATCCAATTGAAGATCGGATTTATCAAAACCTGAAACAGCACCACTATTGTCCCAAACTACATTGCACTTTGACTTCTCCTTCAACACAGGCTTGAAATAGAACCTAAAGAAGAACCAAGCACCCCACACACTGTCCAATCTCTTGGCACACTTTCGCCCGATTTTAGGCAGATCAATCAGCTTATCTGATTCATTCACTTGGTGCCCTAGCCCGACCTCGAGCATATCAAACGCATCATGGCTCCACGACTGTGGGGGAGGGCTCAGCTCCACAGATAAGGGGAGATTGATATCCGGTGGGCCGGAAAGAATAACCTGCCTATTCATGTCGCGTTCCGACTCATCGTGACAGGCAGCTATTGAATCCATGGACAAGAATGTTGAAGGGGGATAATTCTCGATGCTTAAGCTAGTCAAGAAATCTTCCCCCATTTCCTACGCTTATCCTAACTCTCAACAATTAAGGGTTTATATCCAAACAATCAATAATTTCAATATACAACCGAAACACCCATCAAAATCAAGAGGAAAAAGGAAAAGACCACACCTTTACACAAGAGTTCCACAGTTAGGAACCTCTAAAAAATCAACAATACAAAAGGGGAAATCGCACCTTTCTGGAGAAGGTCCATAGCAAGGAACCCCTACACAATCACCGTAACACTCATCTTGACAGAGAAAATTCAATCTTTGACTCAAAATCGAAACGGGTAGTGATGGAATTTGATCAACAGGATCGAATTCGTGACTCTAAGACGAGCATAAAGAACAGGGCAAAAAGCTGCAGAGAAAATAAAGAGCTATTCGAGAAAATTTAAAAAATGATTGAAGCGGAGAAAAGGCCAGAAAATAAGAAATACAAAAATTACCTTCAGATTTACAATCCACGGGAAAAAATTAGAAGATCTGAGTTCGTAATTCTATCAGACAATGTCCAACTGGAGTATGGAGGGTGAGACAGGAAATTGAGATTATTGTTATTTATTATTTATTTTATTATCGAAAGTGATAACAAACGGTGACGGTTTCCGTTACAGAGTGATAAGGGGAGGGCGTGAGATAAGCGGTTCAAGCGAGATAGGGACCACCGCGAAGAAGAAAGTTCATTGCATCGCACCGCACCAATTTTTATATCAACTCACATTTTCAGGCGTCAGGATTTTGAGTTTTTATTACTGTGGCTCGTCTATTTCAATAAAAATAGAAAAAGGAAGAGGGAAATTCACTTTTAGTGTTGCTGTAAAAAAAATATTATAATAAATTACTAAATTAAAAATCGAGTGATCGATCTTAATTTCAGTTAGAATTAAATCTTGTGATAACAACACGAGAATTATTTTCTGCTCAATCTAAATTATTTATACACAATTATATCGACCTGATCTTGATCCGAGATCTCCTAAAATCGGATCTTAATCCTAGATCTTCTCCAATAGGATTCTTTTAGATACATCCGATCTTTGCGTCGGGACATGATTTGAGTTGAATGGCGGCTTAGGATTCTTCTTGGGCGAACTCACCTAGCAAACAATATCATTTATACAAGTAGTTGGGTTATATCCTATCATCGAGATAGTACTCATTTCAGCATTTCATATAAAACTCATGTAGATTATATTTTGTCTCATGAGAATCAAGATATTCGATTTTTGTAGACATTATGATGCCTTTTGAAATCCTAAAGAATCATATAAAATAGAAAAAGTGTGCACTTTTAATCGAAAGTAGAATTATGGATTGCAGCTGAGATGGAGAGAGGTTGCACAATAAGGGGGAACGGGTCACGTCCCGGCGATTGTCTGTTTTTTTTTTCCCTTTAATTATTATACTAAGGTTGTATTTCAATTTCATACAAAAATATGATTCCATTCATCCAAATTTGTTTTTAAATGTGATATTGTAATTTCGTCCGTCTATTTTTAAAATCTTAGCTCCGTCCAAGCCAAGATATGGAATTGCAATTTTTGAGATCGCGGGCTCATACATTACACTCGCCATGCAAATGCGTGAATGATGCAGTCACATCGGGAATGCTAATATATTAAACATAAAAATATGATATTTTTTTAATATAAACACACTTTTTTTATTATGGGTGTTTATTTTGAATTATGTTTAAAATAGATAAAAATAAGAGTAAATAACATAAAACATTATAACGTTTTCGACTTTTTACATTCGTATCTTAATGTAAGTATAATAACAAATTTGATCATAACCATTGTAGATTTCTAACATTAGTGTCATGATGACCGGAATCAGACATAATTTGCCTATGTGGTAGAACAGTTCGACATGATTTGATAATGTGGCATTCACAAAATTAATATGTGTGTGTATATATTATATATATGAGAGAGTTAACGTGAGAATCATTTTTATAGAAAGAACGTGAGAACCAAAAAATGATGAATTCATTGTGAAAGTTGATGAATCCGTTGGAAAAGTTACTGAATCTAAAAAAAATAAATTTTCCGCCTCCCATAATTCAATAACTTTCATAGTGAATTCATTTGTTTCTTAGTTTTTAGAATAAAAATAGTTCTCATTTGAATCTAACTATATATATATATATATATATATATATATATACACACACACACAAAAACACATGCTCATCCACTCGATCACCCCCACCCCCTTATTCCCCCACACAGAAACCCATCACTTTCTCTCTCATCTTTCTCTCTCTATTTCTCTCTAAGACTAGGGGTGGCTAACCGGGTGTCGGGTAGTCGGGTACCCGATACCCGACCCGAAAATTATCGGGGATCGGGTACCCGATTACCCGAAAATCGGGTCTCGGGGTCGGGTTCGGTATTCCTCAAGTTATATGTTCGGGTATCGGGTATACCCGTCGGGTAATCGGGTATACCCGAATACCCGAGAATTTATAATTGTACCCTAATTTTTCTAATGTATTCTATGTTCTCTCATCTCTGTACTTCTCTCTCTCGTTCAGTCGTTCTACTTCTCTCTCAGTCTCTCTCATTTCATTTCTCCCCCTCTCGCCTCTCCTCGTCGTCGCGCCGCCTCGCATCTCCGTCGCCGCCGCGCAGTCTCCGCGAGTCTCCGTCGCCACCGCGTAGTTGCCGCGACGCTTACAGCGATCGGGAGGCGGCGACTCACGCTCACCTTCACTCACCGGCGGTCGGGAGGCGGCGACTCACGCTTCAGCCTTCACTTCGTAAGATTTTTTCAATTAATCTTTTGGCTGGAAGCCTGGAATCAAAATGTGCGTGTGTCGTGTGTATTGATGCGTATATATGTGGCTGAGAAATTAATTTTGTGCAGAGTCATTACTGGCTTAAGTTGTTTTATAACGGAAACTGTTATGTAGTTTGTTTTCACTTTGTTTCATCTTTAGTGCACAAGCAAGGACAGTGGAAGTTTTTCACTTTGTTTCATCTTTAATCGGTTCCAGAATAAAAGTTTGGTGGCCGATGGATAAGCAGTAAGCCAGTAAAGTGTTTTTCAATTTGTCTGTTATAAAATATCGTAAGATACGTGGAAACTGGAAAGGCAATTTTGCAGAATTGCAGGCATCAAATGTTTCAAACCATTGTCCATAAGCATACTTGGTTTTCCTAAAATCTCTTTTGCAACTCTCTTTTTGATCTGAAGTAATATGATGCCTGATTTATACCTCTCTTCTCATATATGAGAACATGGGAATCTAGAAAATAGAAAAGGATAAAACAGAAATAAATAAGAAGTGGCTGGACTATAAATTCATCCTTTTTTCGTATGATTTACTCCATAATTATTTGACTTTGTTTAGCTATACCCTATAGGCTATAGGTATCTTTCTCCCACTTCATTTAGATTATCGAAGACCTCAACATGTTGTTGAGGATATCTGCATAAACAGTAATCATCATTCATCAGGCTATTTTGACATTTTATTTCAAGTGGCAAGAATACTTGGTAATAGTCTACCAATAAATACTTCTTGATCAATAAATAGTCTACCAATAAATAATTGGTAATGGTTTAGATTGATTTGTTTATGAGCCTAGCTAAAGATGCTATTTGATTGTGATGATCAATGTTTTGCATACCTACATAAACCCGTCATATTTTATCCCATTATGACAACAAATCTTTTGCATATCTTCACAAACCCATCGTGTGATAATAAGTATATTATGTGATCAAATTATCAAATATGTTTTTCTCATATACTTCTTACTTGTTTGACAGGTTCTCATCTCTCACATTATAAAATAAATCACAGATGGAATCTTCTGAAGCAACTCATCAAGATAGTAATCGACTTATAGATGAGCAATTGGACACTGACTTCTTAGAAGACATCCAGATCGAAGAAGAAACAGAAACTCATACTGATGCAGCTACATCTTCAAAGAAACGAAAATCCGGAGAACCAAAATCAATACATTGGCAAGGATACACTGTTGTGTTGGTTGAAGAAGGTAATCCTCCAACTACGACGCAAAGGAAGATGCAATCGTTGTCAGACCTTAATTGCTGCGGACTCATACCGAAATGGTACAAATGGTTTAAAGAACCATACTGCTTCATGTTTGAAAAAACAAAAATCAACGGTTGATCAGACGGTTCTGAACTACACAACTACTGTTGATGGAACTGGATCATTAACTAGTTGGAAATTTGACCAGAAGGCAATCAGACAGGCATTGTGTGAGATGATCATCCTTGATGAGCTCCCGTTCATATTTGTCGAGAGAGAGGGTTTTAAAAGATTTGTTGAACGTTTATGTCCTCAATTCCAAATTCCGTCAAGACAAGCAATAAGAGCAGATTGTGTGAAGCTATTCCTGGAGCGCAAAGAGAGTTTGAAGTCATTTTTTCAGAAAAAATGCATGGGAAGAGTGTCGATCACCACGGATTGTTGGACCGCAGTGAATAACACAAACTTCATTTGTGTTACTGCACATTGCATTAGCAAAGAATGGGTCTTGCACAAGAAGATAATCAATTTTTGCAAGATTGTACGTCATAAGGGGATTGACATTGGTGAAGCGATTCTCACATCACTGAATGGATGGGGATTGAAGAATGTGTTTTGTTGCACTATGGATAATGCATCTGCAAATGATGGTGCAATTCGACATGTCAAGTCTCATTTTGATAGGTTGGGGACAGATGTTCTGAGTGGGAAGTACTTTCACATGCGTTGTGCAGCACACATACTCAATTTGGTTGTGCAAGACGGGTTAGATGAAATAGGTTTGTCTGTGAGACGAGTTAGAGAAGCCGTGAAATGGATTAAGGCTTCACCAGCGAGATCTGCACAATTCCATGATTGTGTGACCTTACTTAGGGACAGGATTAGTTGCAAGAAGTCATTGTGCTTGGATGTCCCGACGAGGTGGAACTCGACATATATGATGTTAGAGTCGGCCCAACCATATGAGGAGGCATTCAAGATCTTCGCAAATATGTATCCTGTCTATGTAGATGATTTGAAGCAGAAGAAGTACAATAATTTACCTATTGGACCACCTGATGAGGCCGATTGGGTTAATCTGAGGAAAATTATTGAATATTTGAAGAAGTTCTATGAGTTGACTCTCCTCGTCTCCGGCACGACATATGCCACATCACATTTGTTTTTTGTTGAGATGTGTGATGTCTTTGACCTCATCTCTGAGTTGGAGATGAATGATGATTATGAAATAAGTTCCATGGCTACAAAGATGAGGATTAAGATCGGAAAATATTGGTTGGAAGAAAAAGAGTTAAATCCAAAGATGAATAGGATTCTTTATATTCTCAGTGTTGGATCCAAGACAAAAGATGAAGCATGTGGAGAAATGCTTTAGATCAGTGTATGAAGCACAACGCAAACCGTTTTGGTGAAAGAAGTGATAGACTCAATGAATGATTTGTTTGAGTTTTATAAGACATCACATAATGTGACTCTGACTCCAGCTCGGACATTTAATAGGTCTAATACAGTTCCTAGTCATGGACGATCGATCGTCGTGGTGCTCTTAGACTTGTCGCTCTATAGGAAAATGACAAAGAACCTGACGAGTCCGATACAAGTGAAATCACTATCTTTCTGGCAGAGAAGCAGCACAAAGTGGCAAAGGGAGAGGTCGGTCAATTTGATATTTTGCAGTGGTGGTCGAAGAATAGTCCACGTTATCTCGTTCTGTCTGAGATGGCAAAGGATATTTTGGTGTCCCAATATCCGATGTTGCTTCGAGGTCGCATTTAGCACGGAGGTCGTGTTCTCTCGCATATAGAAGTTCATTGACTCCTAATATGGTTGAGGCTTTGATTTGCGCTGAAGATTGGTTGAAAACTAGTTCAATTGACAAGAAAGACGAAGAAGGCGTACCTGAAGAAGAACTAGAAAAAGAATTTGAAATGGGTAAGTACAGTATTTAGTATTTACTATTTACATTGTTAGCTTACACTTTACATTTACAAATTATAATAATTATTTTGATTCCTTGTTTGTTTCTTAACTTTTTATTTGTTTATAGTGTTACGCACCATTGTTCATGGAGAGACGAGGACGACACAAAGTGCTATGAGTCAGAGTGGGCCGAGTTAATTGAGAATGGACTAGGAATAACTATTGTTTTGTTATACTTTGAAATTAAGTTCAAGGATTTTAGCAGCATGTGATATCATGTGATATGGATTTTAGTAGTGTTTCCTCAAAGTCTATGTATCTCCAGGATGTTGTTTCCTCAAATTCTATGTATCTCTAGGATGTTGTTTCCTCAAAGTCTATGTATCTCCAGGTTGTTAATTAATCTATCTGTTGCAGAAGAAGAAAACTATGAAGATGCTTGTTTCCTCAAAGTCTATGTATCTCTAGGATGTGTGTGTGTGTTTGTTTTTCCATGGTTGTGATGAATCATAACTCATTGCTTATGAGATGAGATTTGCTGAGGGAATCGGCTGTGTATATACTAGTTGTAAATAGGGTTATTTGCCTTGTTGTTGTTGTTGTTGTTGTTATCGCCACTGTTGTTGCTCGGCCATGGCGATGGGGTTCATGTTCATGGCCGATATGCTGCTTGAAAATTCTTAGTAGCTAACTGCGATAGCTAATGTAACTATATAGTATATTGCACTGAAGACTGCTCGATGTGATTCTGCATATAGTTTTTGTTTTTTGTTTGTGGATTTATGCATTGTACTCAATGTTTGAACATTTGCATCTCCTTTGTTGGATTACAAAATATTTGTAAGGCTCGATCAAAATATAATATATACTTGAATATCCAACGTGTGCTCACAAGTTCACCATGCTGAAACCGAGACATCGTTTTAATATTAGATGCAGATTATAAGTTCATTTGCAGCTTCATTGTGCATTTTTTAATTGCCTTTGGGCTATTTTATCTCTTGAATAAATTAGTTAATAACCAAGTACAGTTGGAATCTAAGAATCTAAGACAACTAGTTCAACTAAAGGAAAGAATTAAAAACAACTTGTTTTTAGAAAAGAAAATACTTTTTATTTCTGCAGAATCAAAAATACTGTAGAATGAGATTTCATTTCAGGATCTCTTGAATCAAAAATACTGCAGAATCAATTGCTCGGCCATGGCGTTGAATCTTATTTAGTATTATGATATCATAATTTAATTGCAAGTCTGCTATCCTTCATTCACCTTCAGCGAAAAGAGGAAAAAAAAATAGAAACAAGGGCCCCCAGCTGGTTTCGATCACACGGTTATGAAAATTGAAGGGAGTCCAACATTATCACCAATAGGCTGCACAACTACATTGAATATTGGTATGTCAAAATTATATTAATAACGGTAATTGGTGCTGAATACCGACTCGGATACCGAGTCGAGTATTCTGCACCGAGTAAATAGTTCGGTCGGGGTCGGTTAACGTTTTACATTCTAAATCGGGTCGGTGCCGATTTTTCGGGTAGGGTACCCGACCCGACCCGGTTAGCCACCCCTATCTAAGACCATCTTTATCGGCTCAAATTCTTCCAACTTGGTCGACCAAGTGCAATTAAAAAAAAAATTGAAATGGAAAAATCAAAGTGTTCGACCAAAGATAAAAATAGACCACACTTGGTCTCTCTCTCTTCCTTTTTCAACCAATAGGGTGGAGACACTTGTCTTCATCCTATTTGTTGTTTAAATTAGAATGGTATATATGAATAAAATTGATATAATTTTTGTATAATATATATAAAAAAAATAAAAAATATGCCAAAATTTATATTTTTTCATTCTCTATAAATAGAGACCAGTCTTGATATATTTTAACACACCTAAAAATTACTTTTTTTCTTAACTTGTACCCTTATTATCTTGTTCTATATTTTTCTATGGATCAAGGCAATAACCCTCATTACAATTCTCAATATTTTGATTTTTCTTATGATTATCATCTCAGCTTTGAAAATATTCCGAACTCTGAAGAATTTTCAAAGTTCAATTATGATGCAAACCCTTCATTCTCACAAAATTCTCCTCATTCTTAAATTCCAAAAAATCACCAAACCCCTCAAAACATCTCAGATGACTCACATGAAAATGTTTATGTAACGTTTATCAGTTTTGTATTTAGATTATTGTAACTTAGGGACTTACTTTGCTTATTTTGTATTTTGCCAAGTTTTTTTTTTATATTTTATATCAATTTATCGTTTTGTGTTTTCAATATTTTTCCAACAATAATAGTTTATGTAATTTATTTAAAGTACAATCAATTATATTATGTATAATTAAAAATAATAAAAATATAAATTTAAAATTAAGTGGTTGGATGGTCGGATGGTCATTATTAAACCATAAAAAATGGATGTGGTGTGGTTGAATGAAAATTAAAGTAAAAGTAGGAAAGAGAAATTAATAAAATATTAAAGTGGTTGGATGGTTGAATTTTTAGGTGGTTGTTGATAAACATGGTCTAAATGTTTCTGGCTTTCTTGATTGAAAGAGAGAGAGAGAGATGTATAGAAATCAAAGCGATCGATGGCGACAATCCTCCACCACACTATGCGACCATTTCCTGGATTGAGAAGCCTTCCGATTAGAAAATCTGGATGATTTGAGACATATGCATGGTAGGCAGGGGAGATTGCCCTTGATATCGGTGGCGTGGGAGGCTAGGGCGTCTTTTCACCCTAATTTGACGAGGTAGAAAGGCCGCCCATTATAACGAAGGGCTTGTGGTTGGCGACAGCGATGATGTTAGTGCAGGAGACGAGCCGAGGCAGTTGAGCATGAACGCGGTCTTGGCGAGGACGACGATGTCGAAGCCATCGTCGGGGAGGAGGGGTTGATGTCGACATCGTGCTCGACCTTGCTGAAGCTAGTAGAGGAGATAAGGATAAAGGTGTTGCAGCTGCGACGAAGCAATTGAGGAAGAAAAGGCAGAGCACAACGGCGATGGTGGTAGGGGATGGATATGCTTGTTGATGGTGGTGTCCTGCACGATCTGCTCGAATTTGGGGCAAGACTTGCTGCAGTAGGTGAAGTATGGTTGTCACGAAGGCGGGTGCAAGGAAGGGGAGGACGGAAAAATGTATAGTGAGTTGAAGGAGATGACTCATGTGTACTAATCCATCCTTTTCTTTTTCTAAGGTATATTTTTGTAGGGATAAAACTTAAAACGACGACGTTTTCTGTAGGTTCAAATTGTTATTTTTATTAGAATTTTCATGATTTTTTAATTTATTCAATGTATGTATTTGACGTGGATTTTCGGCATGCCATATAGACATAACGGGTCCGATTCCGATGATTAGGACATTATTATAAACTCATTTGAAAGGTTATGATCTGATTTATTATTATGCTTATGTTGAGACACGAATGTAAAAAGTTAAAAACATTAGAGTGCTATATGTTATTTACCCTAAAAATAATACTACCTCCATCCCACCATTCTTGGCTCGTTTCCTTTTTGGGCTGTCCCAACAAGTTGGCACGTTTCCAAAAAAGGAAACAATTTTACACTAAAAAGTATCTCGAATTTCATGCCACCTACTTTTTATACACAAAACACAACTCTTCTTAATCTACGTGCAAAAAGAAATGAGCCCTAAATGGCGGGACGGAGGGAGTATAAACTAAATTATCATAGATTTTTTATAAATAGATTAAGTTTAAATTTATTTGATCATATAATTCTTCAAATATAGTTCATATGTGTTTTGGAATGTAATTTATCTCTGAACATAGATGTCCCCTAATATATTTAGAGGAAAATATAATGAGATAATTTTAGTCTAACAAATCAATTATATTTTAATCAAACTTATTAGCCTAATAAATTGAATTTTATGATAATTTTAACACATAAGTGATTTTTTGGCATCAAAAGACACAATTGGTACCAGAAATGATACATAGTTCGTAAGTCATTTCCGTCGTCGTTTCGACTTGTGTTTTCTATATATCATTTTTCAATGTCGGCTGTGCATTCTGGCTCCAAAAATCGCATGCGGGCTTATATTATCATAAAATTTCTTTAAGCTTGATTGAAATATTATTAATTTATTATCATAAAATTAATTTATTAGATTAAAATTGTGTATTTTATCGATATTTAGCCAGGACAATTCTCGAAGGTGGGACAAAAACCTATCCAAATCGACGAGAAAAAGAAAAGAAAACAACCGATCTGCATAAAGCCTCAGAACTGAGTTGAGCCCATGGACCCTATTTTGTAGGTATAGAACACTTGGGTTTCCATTTTCTTGAGACCCAGTATAATTTCTTGCGAGTTGGCCCAACATGTATTCTCTTCTTTTTAAGACATGCATACATTTATTTTAGACAATGTATTCTCGATTTATACCATTACGAAGGAATTTCAATTTTGATGAACTTTATCAATTTGACGGCAAAGTGCAACTCAATTGATAAAATGCTTCTTTTTAATTAATAGATCGGGAGTTCGAGTCATCTAGAGATATTAGTGTGTGTAAATGTGGGTTTCTGTAGCTCTATAAAATAAAGAATTTTGTCGAGCCCAATGTTTCAGTTCTAAATATTTATATTTAGTTACTTCAAGATTGAACTTACAAGCACGATCCTTTTTATAAAGTATTTTAGCATCTACTCATAATCCTTTTTTTGAGAGAGAGAGATAAATCTACTCATAATCTTGTATGTCCACTTTTGATAGTTACTAGTCACGAACGTCGTTGACCCGGCGAAAAGAAAAGTATGTATTCTTCACTTTTGAATGTTATAACTCACTGAAAAAATTGGCCCATTGCATTTGTTAGCTTGTGTTCTACTTGGATAGAAAATTTCCCGCAAGTAAATTTTGATTTGGCGTGGGGAACTCTTGTAAACCTACAAAAATATAATCAACGTGAAATAATCGAATTTTGGAATTTTCAATTACAAAATTTAAGTTGAGAATATAATTTTGAGTGGTCTTACTATTGTCAATGAGTTGTCGTCTCTAAGGAATAGATTGTCATATGACTCATATAATATTATGACATGATAATTCTTTATTTGATTACAAAGTGCTACACTTGCCGCGACTCTCATTTGCTTGTTTCCTTGTTGGTTATTCTATATCTGCATATTCGAAACTGTATAAGTTTGATTGATAAATTTGCTCAACTTTTTAGAGCTCATATGATATTTAGATCGTTGTATCTTATATATAGTCTGAAGTGTAGTCACACAAACATCAAGTATTTTACTGTAGCTTAGCGGTATCCATTTTCATTATAAGGATGAGAGGCTAGAGTAGGGATTCAATATTCGCATCTTTCAAGTCCAAAAAATAAAAAATAAAAAAATCATCAACCATATTGCTTGTCATATTTGAGCGTGTTAGGTGCATCTTTTGTCTTGAGATCTTTTATGTGGCTTTGTTGTTCTACATGCTATTGTGTATTGATTCAGCGTTGTATTTATTGAAATCCCCAACATCCAAAACTGAAATCTAGTTTGAAGGGGCATTGCAGTTTAATGCCTCAACCCATTCTGAAAATGACTGTTTTGCCATTTAAGCATGGAAACTTTGTCATCTTCTGAATACATTCGGTAATAATGTAGAATTTGAAGACACAGTAATAGTGTTGTTCGTAATGTTACTCATTCTATGGAAAAAATTTACCCTCCAAACTCAACAACTAAAAATAGTTCCCTTTTTTTTTCTTTTTCTTTTTACAATAAGAGAAGTAAAATAATTCATTTTTCATAATGAGAAAAAACCGTGCAGCTGCCGAGGCTCAACCTAGAAGACTAACAAATACATGAGAAACAAAAGATACTTGAAAAAATGGGTGTGATATGCTCAACTTAAAAGGCAAAATCTAGAAAGCTAACTAACACATGACTTGAAAAATCAATTTACAGAACCAATAGTAATGAAATTCAAACCTAAAATTGTTGGCCCTAAAATACTCCTTGAGATAGTAAATAATTATTTCTACCAACTATAATAGTAGTTCTTATTTATTTATTCTAATAAAATAGGGACGACGCGCATGGTTTTGCCAACCCATGTGAGTATGACTCCTCCAACCATTTCCATACACACACCGCCCCTTCCACTTTGCCAGTCTAAGTCTAGCTGCTTGCTGCTCAAATCCCACAAAATTCCTTTTCTTTGAGAACCTTTTTATTAGCAATGATAATTTCACCCTTTTTTTTGTCAAATTATTTTTCTATAATAAACTCCCAACTTCCCTTCTTCATTCCTGCTCTTATTAAGGCAACTGCTTTCCCAGAAAAGATTTTCCTTTCCTTCTCCACAGCCAGAACCAACATTACCTTAAACAATTCCTTGCAATGCGGGAATCATATATATTCACCCTTTCTGTGAATTGCCGACTAAAAAGTGGCTGTTGCTGTTGTCATTAGCTTTTTTCCAACCCTAACTTTGAATAACAGCTCCTCTTCTCTGATTCGGCTCTCAAAATCTTCAAGTTCTACGGTGCCAAGACACAAATGAAAAGAATCTCAGTTCACATTTGATTTCTTTTTTTATTTTTTGAAACTTAATGGGATCTTTCAGTGGATTAGGCATTGGGCTGAGTTTCGTTTTCGGGTTCATTTTAATGGGGCTTGTTGCAGAGCTTTGCTATCTGCTATGGTGGAAGAAGAGAACAACAGTGTATTCACGCAGCGCGAAAGTCGAGAATCTCGAGAAATTCTCGTTTCCGCTGTGTTGGAAGAAGCCGGATTCCGTCGCCGGCGGCGGCAGCAGCCGAGAGCTCACGAACTCGATGAGAAGCCAATTCGAACAGGAAGACGTCGAAACGGGGCTGAGCAAATCGGATTCGGCGGCGAAGGGTTACGGCGAGGAAGGGGTGGAATCGGAATTGATGCGAATGCACAATCTGTGCGGGCCGCCGCGATTCCTGTTCACAATTAAAGAGGAGAGCAGAGAGGATTTGGAATCGGAGGATGGGAAATCGAGAATCAGCAACTGCAGGAGTTTCGGCATCGGCAGCCCGCTGCCTTCGCCGGCGGTTAGGGTTTCCAATTTGTGGGGCGGCGAGGCGGCGATGGAGGCGGAGGTGAATAGATTGCGATCCTCGCCTCCGCCGACGTTCAAGTTCTTGAAGGATGCAGAGGATAAATTCATGCGGATGCAGGAAGCGGAGAGAAGGAGGAATCAAGATAAAGGAGACGATGATGTTCCGTTTGTTAAGCTGAGCAAAGCGGCGGCGCAGGTGATGCCGTTAGCTTCTTCTCCGACGAGAAATCCCTAGATCTTCTTAGTGATTTAGGTTATTAATGGTTCTATTTCTCATCCAGTTATATGGTTGATTGGAATTACTAATTTTGTTCCTGTTTGTTTTTATTTATTTTATTGGATCGAGCAATCGAAATGAGAAATTCACTTTTTGGTTTCTGGGGTTTTGAGGTCTTTATTTTTTGGTTTTAAAGCAAATTGAGATAGTTAGTGTGATTAACCGATTAATCTTCAATTAATGAGGTGTAACTCACACAGCCAGTCTTATTAATGTGCTACTTCTTATCAATGTTTTGGCCTTATTTTTCAATAGGGAAACTGCTGGAAACATTAAATCGTTCATGCAAGGACTTTTTATTTATTTATCTATTAATTACTGTTCTTATAATAATAAACTTCATTGGAAGGGTAGAGCGCCCGCATTGTGACGCATACGGCATACCGACTCACGGACATATATAGAATAGATTCTCTTACACCCGGTTGTTTCGTCTTCGTGAGAAAATACAAAATGTGATTAACTCAGTGGTAGAAAATTATGATGATATTTCTTTATATATATACATTAATATATATTTTATGACAACTGCACTATATAACTATATATAAATTCTTTTTTCTTTTTTACTTAGGAGGGAAGCGTCGTTCAGTTTGATCCCGTAGATAGGGATGACAATGAGTCGGATCTGGATCGGATCTGGCTAGGTTCAGATCCAGATCCGATTTTTTTTGCTTTGATCCGGATCCGGTCCAAATTCATTGGGTCCAAAAAAATTAGATCCAGATTCAGATCCATAAGATCCACAGGGTCCAGGGTCTAGACCTGGATCTATATATTTTCGCTTCTAAAATAAATTCTAAATCAAACTATAATTCACAGTAACACCATAATAATCTAAATACACAATAATACTATAATAATTATTTAGAATTTCTACAATTACCACTATATTGGAAGACGTTAGTTACAAATTTACTATAAAGTAGGAAACGATAAAGAACTCGATCGTCGGTAGTGTAAGTGGCACGACCCGCCGTGAATGTCGATTGATACATAATTGGAAGAATTTGAAATGAAATTGAGAGCATATTTGTTTTGGGAGATTTTGAAAAAGAAAATTGAAGAGTTTTAAGTTGGGGTTAGGTATTTAATTATAATAAAAATAATATATATATATATATATAAATGGATCTGCGGGCTGGATCTAGACCGGATCCAGGTCTCAAAAACTAAATCCCAGATCCAGATCCGAAATATGAGAATAGGATCCAGATTCATCGGGTCCAATTTTTTGAGGATCCAGATCCTGAAAAATGGATCTGGATCCATGAATCTGGATCGGGTCTGAGGTCCATTGCCATCTCTACCCGTAGACTTCACCCATCACAAAGAAATTGTACTACTAAAAATGTTTACAATGAAATACACTTAGTTATTTTATATACACAAATTCAAGTATACATGGATGTTAATTGGCTAAAAATATAGCACTAAGGTGATATTTTCCTCGCCATTTTTCTCATGTGGGATTTGTTTTAATATTTTACCAGTCATCTCCTATATGATGTTCATGAATCATGTGGAATCTCCTCTAAAACAAAAGATGTTCATGTGGAATCAATTATATTCTTTTCTTTTTCTTAAAACAATTACGTCGAGACCAGGTAAGCTGATTTATGAATCATCATTGCGAATGATTGGGTTGCTAATAGTTGGAGCATGAAGTTTGGTACTTTATTGCTGGTGAATCAAAGTCTTTATTATTTGATAGTACTAAAATATCAAACCTTCAAAAAGGAACGTACACTTATGTATCATGAGAAATATATGATATGTCATGTACTCATGTTGTTTGATACACCTGTGGGCTACTGGTCAATTTTATTGTACTTTCAGTTCACCTTTATTGTACTATTTTTTATTTTATTTTTTTAATTTACGTCGAATTCACTACCGTTATTTTCGATGCGTATTGGGTAAATCTCACGTTCATATATAATAACCTACAATTACACAAGACGACTAAATCACTTGAAAAATCAGAAATGACAGATTCAAACATGTGATCTTTTGATCGGATAAACTTACTTTATCGATGTGCAGTAGACTATATATACTATTTAAAGCATGAATCTCCAATTTAAAATCAATTTGAGATTGACTTCAATGACAATTTTGTAGTTTCTTCAAAAATTAGTGACTCATAATTCATATTAATAATCATAATTAAAATTGCAATCAATATGCTATTTGGCAGTTTCGGTTGAGGACAATAGCTGCTTTTTTCTCATTTTTATAATTTCATTTTCCTTCAAAATCATGCTATTCGTTCATGAAAATTTATGTAATATACATCTTGAACTAAAGATTGTGACACGAGCTTATATGATATGTAAAAATTGGATTTAAAATGAATAAGGTGTGATCATTTAAAGCTAGAATGAATTATGTATTTATATATATAGATACAGTTAAATTATTTATTAATAACTAGATTATATGTTTATATATACAACCTTCTAATTCTTATTTTTTTCTCCTTATCTTCTAATCATTAATAATAATTTTAGTATTATATTCAATTTTAATTAAGAAATTAAATTTTATTATTTCATTAAGCAATAAATTTTATGAAATTCAATTAAATCCAATATATATGAAAATAGATATAGTATATGAAAAATATTTATAATTATTTAAAGTATTATTGCGTATACTGTAGTGGGGTCTAGAATAAAGTTCATAAAAAGCTAACTTAAATTATTAGTTAATTTAATAATATAAACTTAATAACATTAATTTAGTTTAGTAATTAATTTAATAATATAAGCTTAATAACATTTCTATATATATGCACTTATATATATACATACAAATTGCACATAAATGTATATTTATTCATTGTTTTATGATAAATTCGTTTGTCATTTGTCGTAAACATTGTACAACTAGAAGATCTATATTTGCATAATAATTTTATATCAAAATTAAAAATATTTGATTAATTATAGTATAAAAAAATAAAGAATAAAAATAAAAATATATTATGTGGACATATATATAAGTAAAGTTGTGTTAGGAAAATGGTTGGGGGTAAAAAAAACAGTCCCTATTTGATACGTGAATGTGACCCTATTTTCATTCCTGAATAGACGGAATATGTTGCTTCAATCAGTCCGATATTTTTTTTGGCCCAGCTCGTACGTCAATCATGTCGTTTCATGTGATGCGAAGATCATCAATAATTTGGACAAGATTTTTAATCAAGTATGGCATGTAATAGTACAACTTGTGTAGTTATTTTGAGACATATTATTTAGAGTTAATTTCGTTGTTTAATACCTTTATTCTGAATGAGAGAACGTGTTATTATATTATTTTAAAATGTAATCATCAAAAGTAATATAATTATACATAAAGTTTATGTATCAATGAAAATTAGAATAAGCGAATATATATATATTTAACACGAAGGTCTAGTAAGTTCTAACTTGCTATCATGTCTCCATTTCAAAATGCCCTAGATCTTCATCCCTCTCTCATAATATAGTGCAAAGGTTTATTAGTAATTTTAGAAACCGTCATTTTTTGATATATTTTCTTTCAAAGTTACTTAAGTATGGATATTTTTGAATATTTGTATCGTCTTTCGCAGTCTCTTAATTAGCAAATCATGTAAGAAAAAGAAGAAGCTCTCGACACTAATTTTGAATGTGGTGTGAGTAGTGACGTTGCAACTTTGTGACAAGTGAATATGTTCCAACTTTTTCTGAAAGAAACCAGAAATGTGTCATTTTCATCACGTGATTTGCCTCAAAAAGCCCTTGCTTTGTTTGGACAAGATATTTGAATTTAAATATTGCACTCAAATAGTCAATCCTTTAATTTTTTGTTATAGTTCTTGCGGTATATATAGGGTCACTATCATAGTATATAGTATCAAATCTAAATCTCACATTATGTTAATGTGAATACACTATAAATTAACAAGTAACAGCCTATTTTTCAATTGCAGCAGTGGACAGTGACGGTGGCAGACGATGGTGACCGATGGCGAGTTCTCGTCTGAATTTAAGGGAAAAAAGTGCATTTAAAATGAAGATTGAGGAATCGAGAGAGAGGATGACTATATGGTGGTTTACAGTAAATTTCACCGATAATCGAAGAAGGAAGCGGCGAAATTGGTGGAGCAGGATGAAAGAAGGGTTTAGCTGGCAAGAAGATGAATATGCAAACTACAAAACGAAAATATGCATATTACAAAACATAGACCTATATATTCGTAAATCGAAACATACATACTACAAAACAGATTCATGAATACATTAAACGAGAGAAGAAAATCAAGCAATCAATTTCATGTGCATATTTGTGTTAAAAATCTGCATATGTATGTTCAATTCATGCATATTTCTATTTAATAATATGCATGTTTTTTTGTCTATATTACATAAATAATTTTACTCTTATTTTAGTGAAATCAACGCCATTAGCTTAAAAAATTCCCAAAAATCTCCACCATAAAATCTGTTAAATGAATGAAGAAAATTAAGTGCTATATACTATCTAAGACTTTGGTTACTATATTATACTTTCTCTCACTATATATATGAAAGTGTACAAGTAACTGTAACTATGTTGTTAATTTGTTACGCATAAAATATCTAATACTAGGCTTCGATTGTGATTTTCCATACCAAACTGTAAGTTTTCTAGACACGAGAATGATTAGAGGGAGGAAATATAATGCAGTCTAGAAACCATATATATATAGTTTTTATGTATGTAATCAAAGTCAATTTTAATAACGTATACTCAATTATCTAAATAGTTCAATATAATAAATATGGTAACAAAAATAAATCTCACACTCTTGTTTTAGGAAGCAAAAACTCTCAACTGTCTGATATTGATATAACAATCAATAAGAATTAATAATATTAACAAAAACTAAAAATATATGCAATGCAAGTACTTTGTAGAACCAACATAATAAAATTTGTGATAAAATTAAGCAACCATCTAAGATATGTTTTGAACAATTCACGTTTCACTATAATGTGTAAACCATAACATTTGCAATAAAATTGTCTAGTAGGGACATACTTTAGTGACATAAAGTGACGAGTCACAACATTTGCTACATCTTTTGTGCAGAAAATATTTAGTTATATCCCATGCATTTATATACTTTATTATATATATAAATATAAGTAAATTTTATTACTTACAAAAATTAGTACACCTTCAAATGTCACATTAAATTTTTTGATATGCATAATAGCTACCAATTATAAAATGCCACAACTTTATTTAGTGTCATTTTTTAAATAAAAATTATGTAATTTTATTATAGTGTAAGACGAGAGTCTTTTTTATCGGAAAACTTATGGAACAATACTCTGTACCTAATATAAGGCTAAAACTTTCCAAAAAATAACCTATTGCGGAAGATATTTTATTTTGATCAAAATCGTTAGCCAAATCAATCATATTATCATGATCAAGAGTGACACCATACAATTTATCCAGCCTACATGTCTGTATAAGTTTTGGAGAGGTGCAATTATTTCATAGCTAGCTTGCTACTCATATAGGCCATTCCTATAGCTCAGTCGTGAATAATGTAAATTAAATCGGCTGAGGAATATATATTAGTAATATAAATGCTATATTTAATAGACGGTGGGTTGTTATTATTATGAAAATAATAAATAATTTGAAAATAATAAATTTCTGTAGACAAAGAGGGCACATGAAAGGGTGCAAAGTAGGGGCCATCCAGCTTAGTTTGTGACAACAAATTGATATCAGAGGCAACAAAGAGGCCGGGACCTTACATCATTCCACATGCATCTATTTTGGAATTTCTTGCTTCTAATATTTACAGAATAATTGAACTTCAATTAATGTTAACAATTTTAACATTTTTGGTGGGTTACGAGAAAACAAAGGTACTGTTTATATCTGAGAAAATTTAGTAAGATTTACAGTGGAAAAGTCCCACCCATAAAAAATGGGATAAGATGATTTTGAAGTAGGATACATAAATGTTGAAGTTGGAAATCATTTTAAGATTTTATTTTTATTTTATTTTAGGAGGAAAGGTATCATTTATACTTGTCTGCATTTTGTAATAAATGTCATTCGCATTAATGATCACTCAATCAGTTGAGCTGTATTTGAATCTGAAACAATATAAATTTATATAATGGTCGGATTGTTTTTTCTTAGAGAAATGTTATTTGTACATAATATGTATACGCATAATAGGATAGATTAGTAATTTTGCATGATTAGTAATTAAGATATCATAAATGCAGATTGAGTAAAGTATGATTTCACTTTAATACCCTTAACCTTGAAATTCGGAATAGTTTAGCAGATTTCTAATTCTATATTCTTTCAATAATTACTAAGCATTTTTTTCCATAAATATATTTAACTAATGTCGTTACTTTTATTTATTTTTATTCTATAATTTAGTGGAAAACAACATATAAGATCTCATTAGTTCAATATTTAATATTGCGTTAATATTACATAGATTCAACATATAACACAATGTTAATATTTCTACACTGTCAAAGGATGATTAATACTAGTGTATGTTAACATTAGGGATAATGAGTTCATTTTTGAATAATAATAATTCCAATCAAGGAAGGGATAATTGTTTTATTTATTAATTAAATAATATATTTAATTTCATATTCTTTTCTTCACACATTCACATCATCCACAAATTTATGGAATTTGGTTTCATCTTGTTCATCGTCACTTGATACACAATTAATGTTATAACAAGTAAAATACATAAAATTGATATTATTTATCTTACACTATATTAAATTCGAAATATATTAAAAATGACCAATGAAAATAAAAATTATGATATAAGTCTACATTGGAATAATATCTTAAATTCAAAATTAACATATTATAATATACATAAAAATATAAATGTATTCAAATTAAAATAATTAAAATTAATAAGTATCCATATATGTATAAAAATCGATATAATGGTATAATTCATACATATATGTATATTTCCATAGTGGTGATTTTTAAGATACAAATTAATCATTTTGTTTCCAAAATTATTTGAGTAAAAAGGGAAAATAAAAACATCACAATTTCATAATATGACTGCCAAAAATGGATTAGGGGTAATTTGAGAGTGGTCTTTATACTATAATTATCAAGGATATTATGTATGTACATATTATGTACAAATTAATCATTTTGTTTCCAAAATTATATATATTTTTTCTCCAATAGAATGTACTAATTACCATAGTAAGTTTGATCCAACAACCCTTTGCATCTCCCTTCAAGATGAGGATATATGGTAAATCATCGGGATCTCGATCGATTAAGATTAATTTAATTAGAATTCCAATTATTTAAGAGACCAACAATTTTCCACAAGTTATCATACATCCTTATCCTAAAGAAAAATACACAGATCTGCAACATAAATGTATCGATTATGGTAACTTGCAATTTTCGTTATTATTGCTTAAAGCCCATATTTAAATGATTCCTGACACTATGAGTCCCTTTCTTCTCGTTGGACTTAGGGGTGAGCATTCGGGCGGTTCGGTTCAAAACCGAACCGAACCTGAAAAACCGAAAAATCGAATTTTTTAAAAAGCCCAAACCGAACCGAACCGAATTACTGTACAAAACCGAACCGAAACCGAACCGAAATATTCGGTTTGGTTCGGTTCGGTTCGGTTTTAACCGAATTAAAATTAATATAAATATTATAATATATATATATATATAATATAATATATAAATATAATTATATATATATAAATATATATAATATTAACCAATTTAAATATTAATAATATAAATAACACATACATATATATAATATATATATAAAAATAAAAAATATAATAATAATTAATTGGGCGGTTCGGTTTAAAACCGAATTTTTAACTAAACCGAACCGAACCGAATTAATTTCGGTTTGAAAATTTTTGAAACCGAACCGAACCGAATTACTATTCAAAACCGAACCAAACCGCCCATTTTGGTTCGGTCCGGTTCGGTTTTTCGGTCCGGTTTGATTTTTGCTCACCCCACCGCTGTGTGGTTTGCGCTATCAGGGGCGACCGGGGTTACTCCAAATCTTGCCTAAGGAGATCCGGAGTATAGTTGTTTTAGCAACGACTAAAAAAATTCAAAGCCTGTCCAGATTCTTTCCATAAAACAATGGATTTTCTCCCTTAAATATATTGAACTAATGTCGTTAGTTTTTTTATTCTGTAATTTAGTGGATTTTTTTTAAGATGTAATATAGTGGATAACACCTCATTAGTTCAATATTTAATATTTCTTCAGTATTAGTACACTATTAATATTCTACATTGCTAATAAGAGGACGATTAATACTAGTGTATGTTAACCCTATTAGTTTCCTTTCATGCCATGACTCGGCGTAAAATTTGATAAAAATATAAAGATTTCGATAAATAATTTAGAATTCATACATCTGTTGGGCATTGTTTTCCCATAGAGATTTACCGCAAAAAGTAATATGGTATAATATAGACAAATTGTGGAAGCGTACTTGGTTAATTAATGAAAGTTAAAAATTTAATACATGATTATAGATATGTACTCATGAAATAGGCGATTTTAGGGATTGATCATTTTCTAAAATAATGGTAGACGAAATATAATTGCCAATCTATAGAAGGACAAAAGAGGCATGTTATAATTTAATTAATGGTCGGACTGGATTAAATTAAATCGGACCAACTCGGTTCAAATTATGAGGTTATTATGTATATATATAAATGTATGAACATAATTATCCTTTCAAATAAAAATAATAAATATAAAGATGGAGAATCTATTAAAAATGTGAGTAAGTCAAATGAACGTATGCAAGCTACAACAATTACTAAAATAACAATACTCAAAATCGTACAAGGTTAACTAGAATAATAAAAGTTCAAATACTGATAATAAACCGAAATACAAATCCTAATAGATCCAGAAAATTCAGTGTAATAAATCTAAACAGTTTTTTGAAATATTAATAAACACATAAAAATAGAAACTTGCTTTATACCCATCTTTCTAAAAATATTTAGTGTTCTAATTTCTAAAAAACATACATTAGAACATGAAAGACTGTCCTATTTAAAAATCAATTAATAATAATTTTGAACAAATCCAACCGTATATGACTAATAACTTTTCATCTTTCTTCATGAGCTGCCTACAACAAAAGTTCATTAATTAAAACTCTGAATTTGCGATCATGATTCTCTTTATCTTTTACTATAACTTTGATTATATCAAATTGAATTATTTAATTTTATATTGGATTTTTCTTATTTCATGATCCAGTCTGTATAAAAATTAAAATAAAAAATATATCTAACTATGAATTTTTAGAACTTTGTTACATAACTTATGCATGACCCTTATATTGGGCTTTTCGTTTCTATTAACTTTCAACATATTTTAAAAAAATGATTGTTTAGTAATTAATAACCAACCATCCCTATTTTGCAAACTTAACTTCTCATAATTGATTCCGTTGCCATATTAAGTTATAATTATTTTAATATTTTTGGTTTAATCAATCAAACAAAAATAAATTCACTATTATTCTTGAAAATTATTTGCAAATATTCTTTTACAGTATGATAAATTTATAATTTCATTCTCAAAATAAATTATAATATATATAATAGGCTATGTTTAATCATCAAAACTATGATTTATCTTTTGTTTTAAAAAGTCAAAATGTTAGACTTAATAAAAAAATGAAAATAAAAAAGTATCAAATAGTTTCAAGCAAAATAAATAAATAATTCTATAAATTATTTAATATATAAAAATTTAAATGATTGTAACTTACTCATTTTAAATCCTTTTTTAACATATCATTCATTCATTTAAAGGTCGTTTCAGAATCTCTCATTTAAGATGCATGTTGCATATTTTATCCAAAAAATTTATATTAAAATAAGAAAAATATTTTGTGTAAAAAAGAGAAATATTTTCAACATTTACTTGTAATTTTCTGCCCCCACGGGCTTAAGTTAGTTTGTTAAGAACTATTAGATTTGGAATAAGGATCAACGATCGAATCCTAGCAGTCACAGTGTGAGAGTTTCACCTTCTTTAGAGTGGTTCTTTGTGGGCACTTGGCAAAGTCCTCATAGTTTCTTAACCGCTGAGTCACCGTGATTTACTCCATCATATTCTCATGGAATTGGGGTGTGGGGATTCTCGATGGGAGAGCTTCCCATTTCTGAAAAAAATAAAAATAAAATGTTAATTAAACAATCTTCCATGAAAATAGCATTGTAGCAAACAATTCTCTGTGGTTTTGTAACTTTTGTATCACATTTATTGTCGGTGGTTTTGTAATTTTGTCAATTTTACTGTTTTTTACGGAGTAATTTGTATTTGTTATTTGATTATACAATTGTTTTATTATTTAATTATAATTTACAATTTTAACCTTCTGATTGAATATATTTATTAATTAATCTGTTTTTATATATAAGAAGATTGGCTACTGTTAACGTTTGGCCTCTGTTCTTGGTATTAGGCCTAAAATTTTAATATTCAAGAAGCATCTTCTAAAATTAGATAAAAGTACCAACTTTATTTAATTTCCAGCTTGCGCGGCATATATGCGATAGTTGAATACAAAATTCTTAAAAGTAAGGAAAATGCTAAATGTACATAATATGTACGTACATAATTGGATATTTTTGTCAAATCCAACATTTCCAAAAATTAAGGGATTAATTTATTTTAATTGCAGTGTACATTTTACACCATTATCCTTGATAGTAATTATTGAATGGATTATGATGTGATATTTCCTTCACGGTAATTAATAGATTGATGCCTTTATGTTCCTCACATCTCGAAATCTGTAGGGAATATGGGTTAAGGGTCGGCGTAACTATTTTATAATGGGCGATTAAATATTCAAAAACATTTAAATTTTAAAACCGATGTATCTTAGATATAATCCAATTCTGGTGGTAGTGCCGTGGAAGTTGATGCACTAGAATCATTCATGTGTGGTGGAAAGTGAATGTAACTACAAGCACAAGCAGTAATCCATCTTAACGTTAAGATATGAAAGAAAAAAGCAAAGGATCAGGGCGAAATAAAAGAAGCCTATTCACACTCAACTGCATAGCTAGATTTTCAATTTCTGTGAGCTTATTGGTTTTTCCTTTTCATTGGTGGGTTTATCAACTTGTGTCACATTTGAAAATCAGCAAAGATTCATATTAAACTTACAGAAGAGTAGATATCAGGAGCTTTGCACTGTGTCGAAAATTGACTTGTAGGTTTACTATGCACTGTTGGGAATAATTTTTTTTCCATAAATATTTGAGTAAAAAAGGAAAAGAAATAAAACATAATCTCATAATATAATTGTTCCAAAATAGATTAGGGGTAATTTAGTAATGATTTTATTACCATAAATAACGAATTTGGTTAAAAAGAATTGAAGGGCATTATGTACGTACATATTATGTACGTTTAGCACTACCCTAAAAGTAAAGCAAATGCAGATGATAAACTTGAAGAGGTCAGTGAAGCAAGGAATATAAGTTGGATTCGATAAAGCAGCCTGTCAACATGGTAAGCCAACTAATTAATGCCACTCAATCCAAATTAAAGTGCTTCATCCTCAAATATTATTACATAGGCAACCCAGCCGGTCGTGTCTTTTGGGAAGTATCTAGAGATGAAATCAGTATTTCTAAAGTTAAATGTTTTATGCCAGAATTATATTAATGTTTTTATATATTTGAGCATGTTATTGATTTTTCAAGTGTAATTTATAGGTTATTAAACATGAGTGAGAGTTTAGATAGTGGATGTGGGTTCCCTAGTATTGATAAAAAAAAGTGGCATGTTGTATTGCTTTTACAATATGTTTATTTTTTATTTTTTGATATCAAAGAACCCGCACCGCTACCTTGCAAATCTTGTATTGGGTAACCCCACTGGTCTGTCGCATAGCCGCAAACCACACAGAGACGGTGAGGGTGAGCAAAAACCAAACCGGACCGAAAATCCGAACCGGACCGAACCGAAATGGGCGGTTTGGTTCGGTTTGAACAAGAATTCGGTTCGGTTCGGTTTCAATTTTCAAAACCGAAATTAATTCGGTTCGGGTTCGGTTTGGTTAAAAAATTCGGTTTTTATTTTTATATATATTATATATATATATATGTTATTTATATTATTAATATTTAAATTGGTTAATATTATATATATTTATATATATATAATTATATTTATATATTATATTATATATATTATAATATTTATATTAATTTTAATTTTAATTCGGTTAAAAACCGAACCGAACCGAACCAAACCGAATATTTCGGTTCGGTTTCGGTTCGGTTTTGTACAGTAATTCGGTTCGGTTCGGTTTGGGTTTTTTAAAAAATTCGGTTTTTCGATTTTTCGGGTTCGGTTCGGTTTTGAACCGAACCGCCCAAATGCTCACCCCTAACTGGACAGGTAAACCACACTTGAAAAACCAGGTGTGACAGGCTCAAACCCATAGAGGCGTTTGGTGGGGTTTGAACCTGTGACCTCTCGACCACAGGAACTCACCTTAACCATTGGGCTGTCCCTAGGGGACTACAATATGTTTATTTAACTAGCAGAGAGTGTGTGTATCACAAACAATCCATGAACTTCACATTAATCAATTATTAGAACTGAATAATTATAAGAAATTTCACAATGATACATAGTAATCAATATCGAAAAATTTGAAAAAGTGTTCTTTTCATCGTTAATATAAAATCGTAGATAAATTTTTAATGTAGTTTTAAAAGATGAAACCGGTCATACTTTTAATATATATGTATTGAATTAATATATTCTTGTAGTATCTCTGGGATCTAATTCTTCTTCTATTAGTATAAAAGTAAAATAAAGATTTTTAATATAACTACTGAAGATGAAATAAATAGGAGTTTCATATATATCTAATAAATTAATATATTCTTCTAAATATATAAATATATTATTTTATACAATTGCCCTTAAAATCAAATATATATATATATAATGTGATATAATAAACAATCTATATTTTATAAACAATATACCTTTAAGAGTATAGATATAGATTAATTTAATTTATTATTCGTGTCGTGTCTGTGTCTGTGTCTGGTGAGCAATATTTTATGTTTTGCTAGCTCGTCATCATTCATATATACACTAGCTGCGCAAAAGGCACACGCCACGAATATTACGTAGGAATTAATATGGAGTTATAATTGGTTTAAATGCAATATATTTGGAATTAATACACGATAAGAAGAATTAACAATTGTGAGTAGCAAGATGGAGCGATCAATGAGCAGCATGAGAGACGAACAATGGATAGTCCAATTAAACAGAGACACCAACAGCGGCAACGACTCCACAACCGATTTAGCTCGGAATTGGGTGATCAATGTGAACAACGAACTCACCAAACTTCCACACACTCGCTCCGCCGAGTCGAAGCGGTGGGAGAAGCAGTCGATCTACCGGATTCCTCCGAGCGTGAAGGAGCTCTGCAGCCGCGCGTACCAGCCGCAGACGGTGTCGATCGGTCCGTACCACCACGGCGAGCACCACTTGCAGAGCATGGAGGAGCACAAGCACCGCGCCCTCCTCACCTTCCTCGAAAGGTCCAAAAAGCCCCTCCACTGCTACCTCAACGCCCTCGCGCCGGCGGTGGAGGATCTCAAGGACGCCTACGACCTAGTAGACCCTAACTGTAAGCTCGACACCGAGGCCTTCCTCCAACTCATGATCGTCGACGGCTGCTTCATCTTGGAAATAATGCGGACCACCACCGCGACGCCGGAGTCCCTCGCGCAGATGGGCTACGCGTGCAACGACCCCGTCTTCAGCAGCCACGGCAAGCTCTGCTTTGCGCCGTATCTCAAGCGCGACATGCTCATGCTCGAGAACCAGATCCCGCTTCTGGTTCTCGTCATACTGCTAGCTGCTGAAGACGATACTCTTGTCTTCGACGACTTGTCTAAGGTAAAATATTACTGCAAACCTAAATTTTAGACGTCTTTTAGTAATCAAGTACATATATAAAAACAGCCATTTATATACCGTAAAGATAAAAAGTCATTTTATAGTTGCCTTTAATTCACGTGAATTAGCCATAATTCACGATCAATGAGTATTTTGGTTGTGAATTGTAAGCAATATAATCAATTTACAACTAAGAAACTTAAATTCGCTCGTGGTAGTGATTATAGGCAAAAATATGATGGATTCACAACTAAGAAGAAATTTGGTTGTGATTTGTAGACAAAATAGGATCGACGATTAAGGAACTTCATGATTGTTAATTATAATAATAATAAGAGTAAAATTGTAAGAGTAATTATTTTTTAATCTTAATAACTATTACATCTATCCATATATACGTTCATAGATTTTTGGTTATATGAGTTTAATAAATTATAATAAGTGAAGAATGAGACTCATATTATAAGGTATATATTATAAAGTAAATGAATATATTAACGTGTAACGGATTAAAAAAGTGGGTCGTGGTAAATTTTTTTGTAAGAATTACATGGGACCATGTCAAAAATAAAAATGAATATTTTTTATGAACAGATCGAAATGAAATTAAATTAATATATATTCATCTTTTATCTTAACAATAGCAAAATGCCTATGTAATTAGTTCACTATTTAGTAATTTATGTAACTTTAATAGTTGTTTTTTATTTGTAATCAGCAAGACCAGCTGAACGTGCTGATTCTGAAATTCTTCTCCCGACGGCACGACATCGGCAACATCCAGGAATACGGGAAATGCCTGCACATACTGGAGCTGTACCGGCGGAGCATGCTGCTGCGCCTGCCTTGCCAGAAGACAAAGCCGAAGGAGAGATGCTCCGACTGCCTCCCCGGCCGCGGCCTGGAGAAGGCAGAAGTGTACATCCGGTCAGCGACGGAGCTGACGGAAGCGGGAATCCGGTTCGAGCAGAGCAGGACGTGCAACCTGAACGACATTTCGTTCCGGAGAGGGGTGCTGAGGCTGCCGCTGGTGATGGTGGACGACGCGCTGGAGTCGCAGTACCTGAACATGATCGCGTTCGAGCGGTTCCACGTGGACGCGGGGAACGAGGTGACGTCATTCGTGTTCTTCATGGATAGCATCATCGACAGCGCGGGGGACGTGGGGCTGCTGCACTCTTCAGGCATCATACAGAATGCGCTCGGCAGCGATAAGGCCGTCGCCAACTTGTTCAACTCCCTGTCGAGGGACGTGAGCCTGGATGCTGACGGCAGATTGGGGATTGTGCATAAGAAGGTGGCGGAGTATTGTGAGAGGCCGCTGCCGCGGTGCATGGCTTACGCCATGCATAACTACTTCACCAATCCGTGGGTCGGGTTGTCCGTCGTTGCTGCTATTTTCCTCTTTGCTCTCACTGGCGTTCAGACCGTCTACACTGTCCTAGGCTATCATCATTCTAAATAGGACTGACAATTTTTGATACGACACGAGAACACGACACGAACACGCACGAAATTAACGGGTTAGTGTTCAGCCTTATCGTGTTCGTGTCCTTATCGTGTCGACATGATAAGGACACGATAATTTCGTGTCGTGTTCGTATCGGATCCGTGTCGTGTTCGTGTAACACGATAATTTTCGTGTTGCATTCGTGTTCGTGTCGGATCGTGTCATTTTCGTATAATTCGATAATATTTATAAATATTTTATATTAATTTAATTTTATATATTTTATTTCTTTTATTAATTTTCGTGTCGTGTCGTATCAACACGAAAAAAATCGTGTCGTGTTCGTGTCCGTGTCCGTGTCCGTGTCCGTGTCAGTATATTTCGTGTCGTGTTCGTGTCGGACAGATCCTTAACGGTCGTGGTCGTGTTCGTGTTTGACCTTATCGTGTCGTGTCGTTATCGTGTCGACCCGATAACGACCCGACACGCACGAATTGTCAGCCCTAATTCTAAATAATACTTATGCATATTTTGAGTGTTACATATTATTGTTCTATATGCATATTGATTTTTCCATCACATATTTGCACGCCGTGATTTGTTCTATATGCTCTGTTTTATCCATTTTTGTTTTGTTTGATGTTTTTCGCCTCATGGGATTCGATGAAAAATAAATATTCATTATATATATATATAGTTTTAGGATAAAATGGTTCTCGGAGATCTGTAACTGTTATTATTTTAGCTTGATGGTTAGTTAAGTTAGAAACTGGTTAATTGGTTACTCATTGTTAAGAAAGAGAGAGAGATAGAGGGAGAGAGATATGGAAGCAGGGGAAGAACAGAAGAAAGAAAAACTGAAACTCAAATCTTTATTAATCTCGTGAGCTTCCTATATATACAATACAAAGGAAATGCAGTTAATTTAACCAACCTATTTAACTGCACTTAACAACTAACAGAATGAGCTACCTACCTAACAAACTTAACAAACAGAATAACAGAAACATAAAGCTGAAGCTATGATATTAATATTTACATGCAAACGTAACACATAGAAACCTAACACAACCCCTACTGAACCATAACTATCATTTTTCAACCGGTAATTTGCCCAAGAGATGATCAAGCCGCACAACCGTAACTGGCTTCGTAAAGATATCAGCTATTTGATCAGCGGTAGATACATAGCCAACTTCCAGCTCCTTCTTAAGAACTTGATCCCGAACAAAGTGCGTGTCAATATCTATATGTTTTGTATGCGCATGATATACTGGTTGGATATGATAGCAGCTGCACTTTTGTTATCGCACCAAATAGTTGGTGCAAGAGTAACAGGGGGACCAATCTCACACATCAAAGATTTAATCCACATGACTTCAACGGCTGTGTCAGCTAAGGCACGATATTCTGATTCAGTTGAGCTTCTGGATACAACTTTTTGTTTCTTGGCACTCAATGATAACAGATTGGAGCTAAGAAAAATACAGAAACCGCCAGTGGATTTTCGGTCGTCGAGGGAGCTAGCCCAATCAGCATCGGAGAAGGCCGTGACATTCAAGTGTGTAGAAGGATTGAAGACTAGTTGCAGGTGAATAGAACCTTTTAAGTATCGCAGCAGACGACGACATGCTTTCCACTGAAGCTCAGTGGGAGATTGCAAGAATTGGCTAAGCTTATTGACAATAAAGGATATATCGGGACGTGTAAGGGTGAGGTATTGAAGAGCACCGATGGTGCTACGAAACAAGGTAGGATTATGGAAAAGAGGACTATCATTGGAATGAAGTTTTGTTCCAAGGTCATACGGGGAAGGCTGCGGTTTACAATCAAGTAACTGATTTTTGACAAGAAGAGCACGAATGTACTTGGACTGATTTAGGAGATACGAATGAGTTTTGGTTTGAGTAACTTGAATTCCTAAAAAATAGCTAACAGTACCCAATGTTTTGAGAGCAAAGATGGTAGAAAGATCATGAATGAGATGAGAGACGAGACCAGAATCTTCCCCAGTGACAAGTATGTCATCGACATATACCAAAACAAGAACAAGTTTACCATTTTTCCTCATGTAAAAGAAGGAATGATCTGAGGCAGAAAACTTGAAACCGTTATTAAGAAAGTAATCTTCAGTTTATCATACCATGCTCTAGGAGCTTGCCGAAGACCATATAAAGATTTTCGTAACTTGCAGACATGGTCAGGAAACTTTGGATCCACAAAGCCCTCAGGTTGCTCCATAAACACAGGTCTCTCTGTTTAATAATGCGTTGTTAATATCGATATGTTGCACATCCCATTTAAACGTGGCTGCGAGAGAGAACATTAGCCTGATAGATACAGGCTTTACAACCGGGTTAAACGTGTCTAAGAAATCAATGCCAGCCCGTTGTTGGAAACCTTTAGTAACTAAAGGTGCATTGAGACGATCAAGAGAGCCATCAGCATTAGTTTTAACTCGAAAAACCCAACGACACTGGATTAAGTTCATGTTCTCGAATATGGAACAAGCTCCCATGTGGACTTAGAAATGATGGCATCGACTTCTTTTACCATAGCTTGTTGCCATTCAGGTTGACTTAGAGCTTCGGAGGTGGAAGCAGGTTCAATTACAGTAAAGGTAGTACAACCATGAGTATCAGTTTGGGCAAGGAAAACCTTTGGTTTAAAGATGCCATTTTTCCCTCTAATGAGCATAGAATGCTGATTTAGATTTTGAGAGATAGGTATAGAAGATGATACAGTGGGAGCAGGAGGAGAGATGCTTACCGTGGTGTTGGAGGAATTTGACGAACTTGACGAACTGGAGTTGGAACATGAAGGTAGAGAAGAGGAGCCTAGAACACTGCAGACATGATAGGATTGATGATGATCTAAGATAGGTGGCAGTGAGAAATTAGAGTGTGAAGAGGAATTAGAGTGAGAGGCAGTAGGGTGCAGCTGACTTATAGGAAAAAACGGTATAGGAACAACAGAACATATAGGAGGAGAATCACTAGAATGAGCTGAACGAAAGAGATGAGGATATGGGAACTCAGTTTCATTAAAAAGAACGGTTCGAGCAATGTACACACGACCCGATGGATGCAAGCATTTGTATCCTTTGTGAGACGGACTATAACCTAGGAATAAGCACTTCTCTGACCTAAATTGTAACTTGGTATTGTTATAAGGTCGTAAGTACGGAAAAACTACAACCGAAGGTGCGTAACATGGAGTAGTCCGGTGATATTTTGTATAGACACTGAAAGGGGGAAATTTGGTTTAGAGAGGGGGAGGGTAATCTATTAATGAGATGAACAGCAGTTGAAAAAGCATCCCACCAAAACTTATACGGTAGTTGCGTAGCGGCAAGCAAAGCAAGTCCCATTTCTACGATATGTCTATGTTTACGTTCGGCCTTGCCATTTTGTTGGTGAGTATGTGGATAAGGGTGTCTAAACACTATGCCTAGTTGTTCAAGTAATGGTTTAAGACGTCGATACTCACCTCCCCAATCAGATTGAAGGCACTTAATCTTGGTATTAAATTGGGTTTCAACATACATTTTGAAGTTTACAAACACTGTGTAAACTTCTGCTTTTGTATGTAAGGGAAATAACCAAGTGAATCTAGTAAAGTCGTCGACAAAATGAACATAATACTTGAATCCATTAGAGGAAGTAGTAGAACTAGGACCCTATAGGTCGGTGTGTACAATTTGGAACGGACAATTAGTTGTTACAAAACTGGAAGGAAAAGAGAAACTGTGGATCTTGCCTTTAGCGTAGGCTTCACAGAAGGTGTTATGAGAAATTCGAAGACTAACAGGTAGACCTTGTAATGCAATTTTAAGAACTTGATTACATGGATGGCCAAGCCAATTGTGCCATAAACGAAGTAATTGACATTTGTCACCTGAGGAGGGATTATCATCGGATGAGTTGATCTTGTAGCAGGCTGGATTTGAGAGCTGAACACTGTTGGACAGACCTTTGGATGGATTCAAATGATATAAGTCGTCTTTAAGAGTGCCCTCCAGTAGGGTTTTGTTGGTTAACTTGTCCTTGACATAGCAACACGAAGAGTGAAATTCAAGAAAAACGTTGTTATCACATGTGAGTTTAGATATGCTGAGAAGATTTTTTGTAATGTGAGGAACAACTAAAAGGTTATACAGCAGTAAAGTTTTTTAGTATAAGCTAGATAGAGTAGCTGTACCAACATGAGTGATTGATAGTTTAGAACCATTACCTACGGTAAGCATCTCTTGGCCATAGTAAGGATAGTGAGTATGAAGTTTAGCTATATCGGCAGTGGCATGAGCTGAAGCTCCCGAGTCGAGATACCATTCAGAATCACGTTGGGAGTTAATCGTGGACAGATTGAAAGAAGATGGATTGAAAGCTGGTTCTGGCATCTGTGACATAATGGACTTGGAGGTCGAGACATGAGTTTGGTTTTCAGGAGTATGAGATGTATTTGCACAGTGAGCTTGTGGAAATGGAGGACTAGAATCTATACCAGTGTAGTGGACATCAAATCTTTTAAAATATTTGAGAGCAATGTGATTACTTTTTCCAAAAATTTGACATATGATTTTGCTACCATTACTGAATTGATACCTGCCACCTCCTCTTCCACGGTTGCCACAGAATCCAGATCGAGCATTTCCACGGCCATTGAAATTTTGAGTGTAAACAGCATTCGCTTGAGGCTGAGTCTGTTGCATGAACGCAACAACATCTGTTGCAGAAGACAATCCTGAAGATGAATGATTTAGCAGCCGAATTTCATGAGTTTGCAAGGCAAATTGCACTTCATCAAGTGTCATCTCTTCACACTTTGACTGGAGAAACACACATATTGTTTCAAATTCTGGACCGAGACCACCGAGAACAAGGTTAACAAGATCAGTTTCTGAAATTTGTTGACCAATGCTGAATAACTGATCAGCAATTCCACGAAATTTCAATATGTAATCATCAACAGATGAATCACCCTTCTTCAGAGTTTGAAGCTGAAACCTAAGTTGAGCTGATCTTGCCTTGGATTGAGATTGAAAAGTTTTTCAACGCGGTCCTAAATCAAAGAACATGGAATTGAAATTATAAACCCTAGGCATGAATCTAAAATAATTGAACGAAGACAAGATTACTCTGACAATTATCAAAATTAATCATAATCCAACGAAGAAATCAATAATAATCAAATACGAAACGATTAACGGAATAAAGCAATAGAAGAAACTTACGAACAAATCGAACGATGGAATTGATAATCAAAAGTCAGAGTACGAATCCAAATTCTTACGATAATTCTTGAATCAAATTCCAAAGACAAGAGAATAAATTAAATGTAGAACAAGAGAATTGCATGAACTCGAACAAAGAAAGACGGAAAATAAAATGTGAATAGTTGCTTGTGGTTTCAGCGCTTGAAAACGATATATAGCGAGCAAAATTAACGCTACGTACGGACGCGAGCCCGGCCACGGACGCTGCGCGCTCAAGAACAGGGCATCCCAAATACGACTCAGCCGAGCGCCGGACGCTGGCCACGGATGAGCTAGCCGGCCGGACGCAGCGAGGCGCCGGACTCGTCGAGTCACTGGATGAATTCTCTTATTGGCTCACACGACGCGATGCAACGCCGGACGATGGACTCTCCGAAGAGTTCGACACTTCGTGCGGCCGGACGGATATGAGGCGCCGAACTCGACGACTCTCTCGACGAAGTCGTACGCATAGCGTGTCAACACGGACGATGGAAACTCCGGACGCTGGCTCACGGGCGAGGGCACGCCCACGGACATGGGGAAACGCCGGACACGGGCGTTGGCGGAATAAGGGCGTGCGGCACCGGACGGGGCCTTGTCGAGCGCGCTCTCGCGATGCAACGCGCACCCAGCGCCGGCTACGCCGAGTCCGGCGCCTGGGTGCGCTTAAGAGCTCAAAATGCTTTCAACATGAACATTCCCTGCACAAAACCAAAACGATCACGATTCCAATAAAAAGATGTTCAAATATAACCCGAATGGAATCAAAAAGTCGACAACAAAACAAAGAAAAACAAAACAAAACATGCAAAACAACACCCCATACTTAACTCTTTGTTTGTCCTCGAGCAAATCTTAGTTTCTTGAAAGGAATGGTACACATAGAATCAATACTTCAAATAGAATCAATCACATATTCACATCCTTCAATGCATCTCAATAATATAGTTCTCAATACAATGATCCTCATTTATCAATCCAAACATGTGACTTATCATAGAATAGTCAGTGCTTCGACTCAACATGATTTCGTAAATCAATATACAACTTATATGGTTCCCTTTCATGTAAGATATCTCAAATGACAACAACAAATAAGAACACGTGGAACTTAAAACCGATTATAGGACAATAATCGTTAGGTGGAACCTTCAAGTTGTACACTCGAGTATCCTAACGTAGATATCTATACCCATAGCAAAGAGTCTCCATTCGAGAGACAACACAAGCAAGAGGGTAGAGCCCTTATTCAATTTTAAGCCCACTTATTTCACAATAACGACATATTTACTTTTCTTTTCTTTTCTTTTTTTTTTTTTTTTTTTGTCCACTTTTCTCGAAAGATCATACGAGAGATGGGTTCCATTTACTGAAGCATATGACATCCGATCACACACCTTGTCTAAACACAACTTTCTAATTATGTCCCACAGCTCAAATTGACACCTAAGTTTCATTAAACTAAAACCATATACCAAGATGCAAAGAAATTCGATCAAAACGCAATTAATTCAACTTAAGGCATAATTCTTCATACACCATTGATTTCAAGAAGATAAAATCGCTCTAATCTAACAAAAGTTAAGAAACGACAAAACACAACAAAGAAAGAAAATGTATGTAAAAACCCCCACACTTAAAAACAAAAAGGACCTCATTGCATATAAAATATTAGAGAAAGCGGAGGAGACTTCAAGGCGACGAACGGAACGGCAAGCAACAAAAGACAAGGCCTACAAAAACAGTAAAATGCAGAGAAGAAAAACAACGAAACAAGGAAACGAATAAACACAAACAAAAGGAAAACACAAACGCCCAATAGTGAAGAATCACTATTGGTCGGCGCGCGTGGTGGAGGAGGCGCCATGAAAGGTAGTCCATGCGCTCCATTGGGCTTCGAGGCGGCCATGCGCGATTCGCGCCAATCATCTGCCGGTTATATGTGTTCCAATACGGTTACCGCCGTGCCATAATTGATTCTGTCTCACAAGACGTTGATTTTGCCGATCAAACCGAGAAGTTATGTTCGACGGAACTCGTCCGATGCCGACTAATTCACTCCTAAACCGACCAAACTCCTCACGAAAAGAACTATACCGCCCGACGCGTATTGGGAAGGGAATCGCGGTGATTAGGATCGCGTCGCCACAAGGGCTCGATCCCTCCTCCTGCATCCGCCTGCTGGTCACGGTCTTCATCGATGGTACGGTGGTATCGTGATAATCATATCACCGTAGGTGCATGTGATGGTCCCGCACCTGGATGTCAACGGTGGTCTTTACCCGACCGATCCGAACTGCTCAAAGCCCATTAAATTTTAAAACAACGGTTCCTGGTTACGGTTCCGGTTCTGCAACTGCTGACCCGGACCGGTCAAGACCGACCCGCTTTGTCCGGTTCCTATCGACCCAATCATTTTAGTTTTTTTTTTTTTTTTTTACAATTTTAATTTGAGTATTACATATCCACTTTTTCTGTAAGAGCATTTTACATTTGAGTGTGATTACGAAATATTAATTATTTATACAAACATAACTTAAACGGTAAATATACGTACAATGAAATACTATTAAATAGATATATACCCTTCTCTATAAGTGGTGGAATCCAATCACTAGTGACTACCAATGCCTCAACTGCATCCGGATTCAACTTAGCACGAGCCTCGTCTATGATACAACCACCAAGACTAAATGCTGACTCTGAGGCAACTGTAGTAGCTGGAACGGCTAATATATCCCGAGCTATCTCTTTAAAAATTATGAGATCTATTTACTTTTTATCACTTTATACTCTTTTCCTAAATAGCCGTGACGAAAAGAAATGGATCGTCTTGGAGGTGACATATGGAGTATTTATTAGCATTTTTTTAATGTTTTGTTACTTTTTTATTAATTTTCATATGGGCAAATCTCAAGTTGACCAACCTCACTATTAATGTTTTGGTCATTTCTATAATATTGTCGTAAAAGTGTGCGTCAGCACTTGAGTTTGAAAAAAAAAAATTAATAATACAAAGTTTGAAAAAGAATCTTATTATAACAAAAACTTGGTATAATGAGATACTTATTTAGAAATAGTGTTTGACGAAAAGATTAATGAGTCCTTCACTTAGATTCCATCTAAACGACACTTTGGGTAATCGCTTTACTTAATACGCTTAATTGATAGAAAGTGGTTTGGAAACGAGTAAGGATTTGGGGTAATTAAGATCCAATGGGTACCGGTTAGAATGGGTAATACCCGATCCGGATCCATAATTTAATGGTCCGATCCGTCCGGTTTAGTATTTATTGGGCGGTTCCGCAACCGTAACCAATACTAAATTATCGGTTCGTCCGGTAAAATCCACCCGCCGACACCCCTACCGCACTTGCCGCCGCCACGCCTTAGCTGGGCCGCTGCGTCGTGCCGATATATCTTTTCACGCAATTCCTCGATCTTTGAGGTACGAGTAGTCTCGTTGTAGGCAAAGGAGCGCCTCATGACTCACTAAGATCAATCATCTTAGGTCGATATGATCTCGCCACGAATTGGTCGCCCATCGTTATTTATGATCCTTAAGCTCACCGCTGCACCAAGTGGGGATTCGTACATGTGGTTGGCCTACATTTCTTCGCCACCGGATCGGTTGCAAGTGGTCCCAAATAAAGTATATCGCGAAATCTTCGCCTTCTTTACAAGACATGTTAGCGGAAGACTTCAGAAGATTCACCTTATTTGCTGCTCATTTCAAAAACATTGAAAGCTATGAACTTGTGGACCATTGCCAAAGCTTCATCCTTGATAAACCCACTCGGCATTCGACATATGACCGCTTATTAAATCGATAGCTCTTTCCGTGCCTCTAACATTGAAAGAATTCGCACACCACGTGCACCGTAAGTCGAAAACCAAAACCCCTTCATTATACGAGGCGTTATAACATACTCTTTTCCCAACAGACGACAAGACAAAGAATCGATTCATCATCAATACACATCGTCGCAATAGAATTCAAGCAACAATGGGTTATAACCGGTAAGTCCATCAAAGCATATTGTAGCAAACCCAAAATTTTCAAATACTTCTTTACCCTATCCTCAAGACTCTGACTCGCATCAATTGCCAGTTGAATTGACGCGGAGGTGTGATTTCTTGAAATGCAAAACGACGATAGTGTGTACCTTCCACCGGATTATAAATTGGGAAGGTGGCAGAGTACATAACGCTAATATCCTCCTGTTGTTCCTCCATCGGAACATCGTCGGCTTGAGGATGGCGAGAGGTGGATCCAGGTGCATTTTTAGTGCGAACCATAGTGATATGCTTGGATGCGGGTTTTGAATTTCCAAAGAGTGTGAGCACACGAGCTGAAGAAACGTGCGTGAGGAACAAGGGAGAAGCGCCGGACTGAGAGATGCGCGGATGCGTGTTGCGCGGCGCCGGACAGAGGCGAGTCGCCGGACGCGAGGGACGCGTTGGATGTGGCGCACGGCGCCGGACGGAAAGGTAACGCCGGACGGAAAGACGACGGAGGCGTGTTGCGCGGCGTCGGACGGAGGCGAGTCGTCGGACGGATGGAAGGAAAGCGCCCGGTTGGAGATAAAGCGCGGACGAATCTGGCGTGCGGGAGTGAGGAGCGAGGCGCTCGGACGGAATGGGTATGGCGGGCGCTGCACAAGGCTGCGTGAGGAAACGCCGGACGGGAGAGGTGGAGATGAGCGTCGTCGGACGGAGTGAGGGAGAATCTGCACGAGAGTGAAAAGAGTAAGCGGCGAAAGGGAGAAACCCTAATTCATTTATATATATATATATAATTTTATTTTTATTTTTATTTTTATTATTTTTTATTATTTTATTATTTTATTTTTAATAAAATAAAAAATGGACCAATGCCGGTTTCACTACGTATTTGCCGGGTCACCATCGCCTCATTAAAGATAAACACCGCGTCCGGCTAACCGTCGCGTCCGTATTTGGGTGTCACTTATCCTTCATTGATTCACCCCGCGTCCGGCCGCTTGTCGCGTCCGTGGGTATCACTCGTATCCCAAATTGATTCACCTGCGTCCGGCGCCGTCGCGTCCGCGGGGGTGTCACTGTCCCAAATTTATCCACCCCACGCCCGTGCCGTCGCGCGTCCGGCCACCAGGTGCCACTCATTGTCCCTTCTTGATAATCGCGCCCAGTGCCGGTTTACGTCGCGTCCGGCGCCTGGGTACCTCCTCGACGGAATTTTTCTAGCTTCCACTTTTACGATCCATGTTTCAATTCCGATAAAATAACTCCTCATCCCGCACCACATAAAACCACAAAAGAAATAAACACGCAAACTAAAGCAAAACAAAGGAAACACGAACACAACAAAAAAAAAAAAATGTGGGTTGCTTCCCACGAAGCGCTCGTTCATCGTCATTAGCTTGACAAACTCGACGATCAAGGATCGCCGACGGAAATAGATTCCACCGTAGCGAGGTCGGACCCTTCTACATAGAGCTTTACTCGTTGACCATCGACCTCGAATGATTCGTCGATCCTTCTTTCTTGCACAACCGAACCATACGGCTTCACTTCTTGATGATAAGCGGGCCACTCTAACGAGACTTCAACTTCCCGGAAAAAGCTTCACCGGAATCAATAACAAAACCTTCATTCCGCTTCAAACCTTATGCACGATTCAACGATCATGAAGCTTCTTGATCTTATCCTTATAGATACGCCGCATTATCATACGCTTGTTACTTGAGCTCGTCCAATTCGGACATTTGGAGAGAATGATGCTCTAAGGATTTAGAGGGATCGAAGTTCGAACTCTTGATGGCCCAATATGCCTTATGTTCAACCTCCACAGTGCAAGTGACACGCTTCCCGACACAAGACGATATGGGCTCATTCCCAAGATGCTCTTGTACGGCACGGTAAGCCCATAGAGCGTCGCCGGTTTGTTGGCCCAATCTTTCCTTGAGGGCTGCACCGCCTTCTCGAGGATGCCCTTGATTTGTCGGTTACTCGCTTCACCAACCCAAGTCCGTGGGTGATAAGGGGTGGCGATCTTATGTCCGATTCCATTCTTTTCATTAGTTTCTCAAATGACTTATTGCAGTGTTGCTTTCCCGTCACTAATGATTGCTCGTGGAAATCCAAACCTGCATAAGATGTTTTCCTGCACAAACTTGAGCACAATGTAAGAATCACATGTCCTAGTGGGGATAGCCTCAACCCACTTGGACACATAATCAACGGCAAGCAAAATATACTCATACCCCATAGATTTAGGGAAAGGTCCCATAAAATCTATTCCCCAAACATCAAAAATCTCAACTACCAAGATGTTATTGAGAGGCATCTCGTTCCTACGTCCAATTGACCCCACTTTTTGACACCGATCACAAGACACACAATATGTATGAGAATTTTGAAAATAGTTGGCCAAAATAAACCTGATTGTAACACCTTGTGCGCAGTCTTTTGTCCTCCAAAATGTCCACCACAATGAGCTTGGTGGCACATCTCAAGGACCTTGGTGTGTTCCTCATCTGGAATACATCGACGGATAATCTCATCCTTCCCTAACTTAAAAAGATAGGGGTCCTCCCAATAATATTGCCTGCACAGAGAAAGAAAACGCCTCTCTTGGGAGGTAAGGTCGTCTCAACTCACCACATGCTAGGTAATTAACAATGTCGAGATACCAAGGCATAGAAGAGGCACTATAAGCATGCTCATAAGGGAAGGACTCGTGACGGGACCTATAGTAGACGGGAAGTGGACTATCTAATCAAGATAAATGATCGGCAACGACATTTTCACTACCTTTCCTATCCCGAATTTCTAAGTCGAATTCTTGCAATAAGAGCACCCATCTAATAAGTCTAGGCTTGGCCTGGGGTTTGGTCAACAAATACCTAAGGGCCGCATGATCACTATGTATTATTACTCTAGACCCAATTATGTAAGCACGAAACTTATCGAGAGCAAAATCACAAAGCATCTCTTTTCGGTGGTTGTATAATTTACTTGAGCAGGATTAAGAGTTAAGCTTGCATAGAAAATCACACGTAACATTTTATCAACCCGTTGACCTAGAACAGCCCTACTGCGTAATTAGAAGCATCACACATGATTTCAAAAGAAAAAGACCAATTAGACCGACAACGACAGTGCGAAAGGCTCGATTTCTCCTTTAAAGCATTAAAAGCAACAAGGCAATCATTATCAAAATTAAAGGAGAATCATGAGCTAATGACGGCGAGAGGGTTGACATGTTTTAGAAAAATCCTTAATGAAACGACGGTAAAACCAACATGACCTGTGAAACTCCTTATTCCTTTAACATCATTTGGTGGGGTAACTTTTCAATCACCTCCACTTTAGCTCTATCAACCTCTATCCCCGACTAGACACGATGTGTCCCAACACAATGCCACTACGGACCATAAAATGACTTTTCTCCCAACTTAGAGTAAGACCATTCCACACAACAACTAAGTACTGCTCAATCTTTCTCAACAATCATCAAACGAGGATCCAAACACGTAAAATCATCCATAAAGATCTCTACAAAATCTCCTATCATGTCGAAAAGATGGACATCATACATCGCTGGAAAGTACCTGGAGCATTGCAGAGTCCGAATGGCATCATTCGAAAAGCATATGTCCCAAATGGGCTTGTGAACGCAGTCTTGGCTTGATCCACCGGGTCTATAGCAATCTGGTAGTAACCTCGACAAGCCATCAAGAAAACAAGAAATTGATTACCACCAACTTATCTAACATTTGATCAATGAAAGGAAGGAAAATGATCCTTTTTGGTGGAAGATTAAGCTTCCGATAGTCTATGCACATCCGCCATCCAAGGACGGGTCTCGTGGGCACCAACTCCTTTCTCGTTAAGGACCATCGTTATTCCTCCCTTTGGGCACGACATGGACGGATCGACCCATTCGCCGTCAAGAATTGGAAAATGATTCCTTCGCTAGCAGATAAGATCTCCTTCTTCACTACCTCACCGAGCACGGGTTAAGTCTCCGTTGCCCATCCTTTTCGACCGCCCATCTTCAAGTCAGATCTTATGCATGCACATGGCAGGACCGATTCCTCCGATATCCGCCAAACTCCACCCGAAGCGAGCTTATGTCTTTTCAACACGAGACCAACAGAGATTGTTGGTACTCAAGGAGTTCAGCGAGACGATCACGGCTTCGCTCATTATCCTCGAGGAAGACATACTTCAAATTCTTTGAAGCTCCTTCAACTCTAACTTCTCGGCCTGTGGAATCTCATTTTCCTTTATCGGTTTTTCAAATTGCCCAACACGAGCCTTTCCTCCGTGTCCGCCGATCCTCAGATACTTCCTCCACTCGTGATCCCGCATAAAAGAAATCTCGCCAAGGCATCAATCGAGTCTATAAAAACAGCCAATTGAATTAATTGATGGCATGGCCTTATTATTATGCAATCAAAATGACATAGTCTCCCTAGGACGGTCATCCTAATATTCCCATTTTTCACATCAATCAATGTATTAGTAGTGGCCATAAAAGGTCGCCCTAATAGCAGTGTATGGTCTCGACCATTTTCATGCACATCGCCTATCTCTAACACCACAAAATCCACAGGTACAATCAAACCACCCACACGCACAAGAATATCCTCTACAATTCCCCTAGGGTAGCGGACAGAGCGATCGGCTAACTGTAGACTCATACCAGTAGGTTTCAACTCTCCTAATTCTAATTGCTTGAAAATAGGTAAGGCATAAGATTAATACCGACCCTAAATCTAGCATACCGTTGCTTCCTTACCATTTCCCAAAGCAATTGTGATGACGGCTTACCGGGTCCCGTTGTTTGGGTGGCAATGGTTGTCGATAATGGAGTTAGCCACCAGATACCATAACCGACTCATTGTCGATAAACCTCATCTTCTTTGATGCAAGTTCCTCAAGAACTTAACATAGGCGTGAACATTGCGGATCACATCCAGAGCTGCAGATTCACATTAACTTTGGAAAGCATTTTGTAAAAATCGAGAACCGCCGCTCTTGTTTCTCATTTTTCAATTGGCTCGGAATGGCACCGGAGGCTTATATGGATTTACCGCCTTGTGTAATCGCACCGTCGGTCGCTCCTCCTCAATCACTTTCTTCGCCTCGGTTTCTCCACTACCACTCTCTTCCACTATCCGCTCTTCCACAATCTCTCGAAGTTGTACCTTATTATCAACCTTCTTCCCACTTCAAGAACAACACAACTGAGCTTGGTGTGGCCGGAGCCCTCGCCCCGATCCTCCCCTGTCTCGTTGTTGTTGCCGCATTTCGCCGACAAAGACCAAAGATCCGCCTAATCGAACTCTCAAGACGCTTAATGGTCAGATCTTGTGCTTCCTTGCTAACTTACTCTCTTGCATGAATGCGTTAAACTATCCTCCATCGATGATTTCGGAGGAGCATGTCGACGCCGTGGAGGTTGGTAAGGTCACGAGGGCACCGCTTTGGCGGAGGCGGCCGCTGTTGTGGTACCGAGGTGGTGGTGGCTGCTGGCGATAAGGATATCGGATATGACGGCCGCCGATATGGTCTTCTTTGGTATCGACATCACGACCATAACCTGCTGTTTTGGCGGATACCGATGAGTCGGTATCGTCATGCGGTGGTACCGCCAGCAGAGGGCGTCGAATCGTGAGTTTGAACTCAACCCCGACCTTGGCTCGGTTCTTCCACCTCGAGTCAGTATTGTTGCCGGTTTTGCTCATAGTTCGGCCTCGGCTCATAAGGTGGTCGAGGCTGAAACCTTGCATAGAATAAGCCTCTACTCCGCCTTCATAGACCTAAGGTTCCCGTATTAGGGCACATATCCGTCAGATGTCCCATTTCCATGCAAATCCCACAAGGATGCATCGAGAAATCTCGAGGGACGCGCAATTCCCGAGAAGGAGCAACGAACTCCCCGGGTGGTGAAGGAACTCACCGCTTCATCTTCATCTCGCTCATCTCTCACGAGCAGTGCCATCCGCCTCAAAACCGATCCAGTCCAATGAGTCGATGTAAGATCGACGCGCATTAGACGCCTTCGAGGAATTGCTCGCCATGACGCCAAAGATTTCGCCAAGAGCCTCGGCCGTGATATGAGCTATGTTGCCCACTCGCCGCGTCGTCGGCCTTTTCCCGATCGGATTTCAAGATCCCATCGTAGAAGAATTGGCATAACGTAACCAACGGAAGAAGTTGATGTGGGCATCGCTTTGAAGCTCCTCAATCTTTCTCTCGCTTCATGAAACGGCCATCTAGATCCCGCTGAATGTCATAATTTTGATCGAAGATCCTTGGTCTTCTCATGCGGATAGAACCTCAACATGAACCGCCCACCACGTAATTCCAATTTGTCGAGAGTCGTATGGAAAACTCATAAGCCAAGACTTGGCTTTATCCTTCAAAGAAAGAGAAACAACGATCTTCAACTCGTTCTTCGCTCGGCCCATCGAGGAAATGACCGCACCACTTGATTATATTCTCTCGATAAAACTCGTGGCATCTTCATTTGTCATGCCATGAAAAGTGGGAACGAGGTTGAAGTGATTCGCTTCAACTCATACCCACGCGTCACGGGCATAACACGATCGGATTTGTAGTTTCCTATCTTAGGGCTAAAGTAATCCCCATCGCGAGGGACAGCTGCTCGCCATGATTGTTGTTCATTCGATCACCCATGACCCTGAAGGAACTCTTCAAACAAAAAATTGTCGACGTTAGTAAATCCCCTTCAACCGTGAGAGAATCGTCCTCACGTAAACTATCACAACTGAGTAATCAAAGTCGCCACACTAGGCGTTCGCGGTTTGCTCAACTTGCAAGTATACTTCAACGGGATGCCAATCTAGATTTAGGCTTCGCGTCCTCGCATACACAACACTCAACAACGAGATCAAACGCAATCATGTACAAAATAAGAAATGCATGAGAAGAATAAAACGAAAACATGCAACATTAATAAACGCCTAAAGTGTTCCCGAAGAACGGCGCCAAAATTTGTTTCAACTAAAAGTATACTCTTAATTGACTCACAATCGAATGAGGTGTTGTAGTAGGGAAAGCTAACCCTAGTCGTCTCTCAAGGAAAACTTAACAGGGCGTTACTAAGTTGCCACACAAAAACAATTAAAATCCTAAACACTCTAATCTCAAAAGGGTTGATAGATTACCTAGGCAAGAAATTATTAAAGAAAGAAAGACGAATTAACTAGGCAGAAATTGATAAAGCAAATAAATTATCTAGGCAAGAATTAAACCCTAAATCAAAGAACATGGAATTGAAATTATAAACCCTAGGCATGAATCTAAAATAATTGAACGAAGACAAGATTACTCTGACTATTATCAAAATTAATCATTATCCAACGAAGAAATCAATAATAATCAAATACTAAACGATTAACTAATAAAGCAATAAAAGAAACTTACGAACAAATCGAACGATGGAATTGATAATCAAAAGTCGAGTACGAATCCAAATTTTACGATAATTTTCGAATCAAATTCCAAAGACAAGAGAATAAATTCGAATGTAGAACAAGAGAAGTCGATGAACTCTCGAACAAAGAAAGACGGAAAATAAATGTGAATAGTTGTTAGGGTTTCGCTTTGAAAACGATATATAGCGGGCCAAAATTAACACGCAGCACGGACGCGAGCCCAATACCGGACGCGTCGGCGTCAGAACGTGGGCATCCCAAATACGGACTCAGCCGAGCACGGACGCTGGGTTACGGATGAGCTAGCCACGGACGAAGGACGTGCCGGACTCGTCGAGTCACCGGATGAATTCTCTTATCGGCTCAAGACCGACGCTGATGCAACGCCGACGCATGGACTCTCCGGAAGAGTTCGACACTTCGCAGCACGGACGGATATGAGGCGCGGACTCGACGACTCTCGACGAGTCGACATAGTGTCCAGCGGACGCGGAAACTCCGGACGCGGGCGCCATGGCGAGGACGCCACACGACACGGAAAACACCGAAGCGGGCGCTCGGCGAAATAAGTGGCGTGGATGAATTCTCTATCGCTCGTCACGGACGCGATGCAACGCCGGACGCATGGACTCTCCGAAGAGTTCACACTTCGCAGTCACGGACGGATATGAGGCGCGGACTCGACGACTCTGGACGAAGTCGATAGGTGTCCAGCGGCGGACGCTGGAAACTCCGACGCGGGCGCCATGAGGGCGAGGACGCCCAAAGACGGACATGGGAACGCCGACGTGGCCTTGTCGAGCGCTCAAGGCAACGCGCAACGCCCAAGCAGCGGCCACGCCGAGTCCGGCGCCTGGGTGCGCTTAAGAGCTCAAAATGCTTTCAACATGAACATTCCCTGCACAAAACCAAAACGATCACGATTCCAATAAAAAGATGTTCAAATATAACCATAATGGAATCAAAACGTCGACAACAAAACAAAGAAAAACAAAACAAAAACATGCAAAACAGCGGTCCATAGTTGAGCAGCAGTGGTACATCTTCCAACATAGCCAATCATTGAAACAAAAATTGACACAAGTAACCAGCTGAATACGAACTGATCACGCTGAAGCCAGCTGAGATATTCTGGATTTTCAGTGATTTCGTCCACAAACTGTGGTGGATTGGAGTTTCGCAGTAGAACATCATCGAGTTTGTACGCACGAGCAGTAGCAAGAGCTTGAGTTCTCCAGAACATGTAATTGGATCTATCCAATTTTGTGCTTATTGGATGAATGGAGGGAAGCGTGGAACTGATTGAATTTGCCATGATTCAGAAAAATTTAAGAGTTGAGCTCTGATACCATGTTAAGAAAGAGAGAGAGATAGAGGGAGAGAGATATGGAAGCAGAGGAAGAACAGAAGAAAGAAAAACTGAAACTCAAATCTTTATTAATCTCGTGAGCTTCCTATATATACAATACAAAGGAAATGCAGTTAATTTAACCAACCTATTTAACTGCACTTAACAACTAACAGAATGAGCTAACTACCTAACAAACTTAACAAACAGAATAACAGAAACATAAAGCTGAAGCTATGATATTAATATTTACATGCAAACGTAACACATAGAAACCTAACACTCATAGTGATAGTTAGCAATTCGGTTAATTTGACAATTACTATAAATTTGAAATAATATTATTGATCATTAATCCTCACACTCTACAAAGAACATCACCTGGATGTGTCCATGAAGGGAAAACTCTATGGGGATATATATATATATATACATGTTCAAATAAGAATTATTTTTACGTGAGAACTAAGAATCTCGAAAATTGATTATGAATAAAATGAATTCGTATGAAAATTAATGCATCCGTTGAGAAAGTTATTGAATCCACAAATTTTGAATTTTCACTCAGACTCGAATTCCATAGGGGTGAAAATTTCATTTTTTTGGATTCAATAACTTTCACAACGGATTCATCAACTTTCACAAGTGAATTCATCATTTTTCCGTTCTCATAATAAAAATGGTTCTCACGTTAACCTTACCCAATATATAATGAGATTCAAATAAGAATAATTTTGACGTAATAACTAATTCGCTATGAAAGCTGATAAATTGGTCGTGAAAGTTATTGAATCCACAACATTAGGAATTTTCGACGAGTTCGAATCCTATTAAGGACAAAAAATTCTTTTTTTGGGTTCATAAATTTCACGATAGATTCAACAATTTTTACAGCGAATGCATCATTTTTTTGTTTTTATATTTTCACTGTAAAAATAGTTTTTACATTAACACACACATACACACACATATATATATATATATATATATATATATATGAGGGATCAAATAGTACCCGAGCCCCAGATAGTATATAGTACTCAATGTCATCCATCCATCCTATTAATCGTGTGGCTGATTTCGCGCCTGATTTTTAAAAGTTTTACACGTTAATTTATGGTAGTAAGGGTAGATTAGTAATTTGATTTGTTATGTTATTTCGAAAATAAATCATGTATATAGTTGAACTGAACTATGCATTCACTTGAACACAAAAATACATTCATTTGAACACAAACATACATATGAGTTTCAATTTTAATGCATGTTGGAAACGCACTCGCTCTTGTTCACAAGACCGAGCGCCCGCCAGACGCACTCACACGGTCATGCGATGCAATGTTCGTTGTTTTAAATGCGTTGTTTTATTGTTTTAAATACAAAGTTATGTTATTTCATATGTATTATTTATGTTTTGTTGTGGCTCTTCCCAAACTCAATACGACGCCAAGACCCAACGCCTTTACCCAAAGGTTTGATGGGTGCGATGCAAAGTCATGTTATTTTGAATGCAGTTATGTTATTTTGAATGTGTCATATTATTAAGAACGCAATACCCAAACCCAAAGACCCGGGATACCTAACGTCATGACTCTCTACCCAATGGGCAGAGTCAAGTAAAAGTAGTCTGCCTGCCCGCCTGCCTGCTGGCTTTTAAATTTTCGGTTGGTCGGGCCGAAATTTTTCTAGCCTAAAATAGAAGTTCAAACCAACCTCAGGTGCTTTCTAAGTGGGGGTTTTTAGATAATTTTTTAATTTGTTTAATATATAAAAATAATATTTTAAATTTAAAAAATAATAATTACTTAATTAAGATTTCATAACTCCTTAACTTAAATAAAGAATTAGTGATAAGAATATTTTGAGCTTACTTATTCTTATGATAATGCTTCTTGTATATCTTGACCTATTTATGTATTCATACGATGATATTATAATGCAGTATAATTTTAATTTTTTTATTTAAAGAGAAAAAATTAGTAATTACAAATCAAAGATAAATGATATTATTAAACGTCAACCCCACTTATACGCATAAAATAATAGAAGAAAATAAATTAATTATACAATATATATTTAAGATCAATGATTCAAAATAAATTTTACATAATATAAGGTCATTAATCATCAATGTATATATTTTTGGAGATCATTTCTCTTAGGAATTATTTTTGAATAATTTATGAGGTTATTATTTTTCTAGAATTTATTTTCCTCACTAGTATGTGAATTAGTAAGAAAATTATTACTATAAAAAATAAATAATTATATAAGATATAATTAGTATTATTAAATAATTATAGATATGTATATTAAATAATATTATAAATATATATATATTTATTAGAAATCAAGTGATCTTTAGCCCAAACCCCAAGCTTTTTTGGCCCCGAGTCCTAGAGCCTGTGGTTTTTTCGGGTGGATTTAGGCTCGATTTTTTCGGCCTATAATTTTGAAGCCCAAACCGACCCAAACCCCTGCACTCAAAGTGGCTTTTCTGCCGGCTCATTCTGTTGCCCCCTACGGTACCCAAAGGTCCATTGGCATCTTTCCATTTTGCCCCGAGCAAAACGGGCTTCCACGTATATATATATATATATATATATATATATATATAGGGTCAGGTTCCGTAGCACCCGATCCCCGACAAGATGTAGTACTCAATCTAGACCATACATTTCAACATGTGGACGCACCAAAATTTGACAGTGGCAACCCATTTTCGCCTGGGCAACGGGAACGCACCCACTGGCGCCGGGTGCCCGTCCGCCACTGGTAGGGAGTCCGCGAGCTGGGGTCTCCGCGGCGCCGAGTTTGGGTCGATGCACAATAAAACATGATAATGCATACGTAATAACATGACAATGCTTTAAATGAACACAAATCGCATCGCGCCTAACCGCGTGGGCGCGAGTAAACGGGCGCTGGTGGATGTCAGCGGGCTCGACGCTGGTAAGGCGCTGGTGCACGCCATTGGGTGAGACGCTGGTTTGGAAGAGTCACAACAAAACACAAAAAATACGTATGAAATAACATAACATCGCATTCACTTGAACATAAAATGCATCGCATCCAACCGGCGCCAGCGGGAGCAAGCGAGCTACCGAGGTAGCCACAGAAATAACGACGTTAGTCTCGCCTTGAGCACGCTGGCGCGAGCTCTAATCACATGCATTATTCTCTTCAATCGCATGCATTTTTGTTCATTTCAATGCATTATCCTGCTCAACTAAATGCATTGTTTGTTTTTCGCAATCACATAACAAATCAAATTACTAATCTACCCTTAATGAAGCGAAAATTAACGAAATTAAACTTAAAAGTTCAAAAATCAACCATAGGATCTATTAGATGAGTGGATGAGATCGAGATTACATACTATCCTGAGCTGGGTACTATATGATCTATCCTCTATATATATATATGTGATCTACTAGAAACCCTCCCCTATTAGTAACTAGAAATCAATCATGATATCCATCTGGGACGACCCAATCGTAAAGTGGTTTTCATGTGACCAAAAGATCACATGTTCGAATTTCACTTACACTTTTATAGGTCTAAACTTGTCATACTTGGTTTTTCAATTATGATTTACCCTTTTTGTGTGGTTTACAGGCTATTGTACTAGAATGTAGATTTTATTCAGTGCGTACCGAATGTAATGAATGCAAGTTTTCCATGAATTCAAAAGAAAGAAATTCAATCATAATCACTAATTTCCACCAATCCAACAAATCTGAATGAATTGCTTTTATAGAATTCCATTTTATATGTCTATCCATAAATTAGTGTAGATTTAATTTAGGGTTAAGAATATAAATATAATTCTCTCCCAAAAATCTGCCCCCCATGACACCTTAAAAGTCAGGATTCGACTTGAACGATAGATTTTTCCAAATAAATGCTTCTTCTTCTTTTTTGCCAAAACACCAATTTTTCTGTATTTTAAGCGTGTTGAGTTGAATATGTTACAAAAGAAAGCATTATAAATTGCACAAAACATTAATATTTGATACTGAAAGCATTATATTAGTGACTCATTATATTTTTTATGACAGAACATTAATACTTGATACTAAAAGCATTATATTAGTGACTCATTATATTTTTTTTATGACAGATTTTTCCAAATCAATGCTTTCTTTTGTAACATATTCAACTCAACACGCTTAATGCAATTTATAATGCTTTTAATATCAAGTATGAATGTATTGAGTACTTTAATTTAAGCGTTCCGTGCAAAATATATCGATATTGCGCAAATCCACATTATTATTTCAATTACTATTTACATATAATGTTTGCATGTCATATTAAATTGCTTTGTATTAACATAATATTATGCTTTCGATTGTATAATAAAACATGATAATGGATATTGTTAAAATATAAACATGCGCAACTCAAAAAAAAAATATAAACCTGCGGAATTAAAAGAAAATTTTACGTAATTTGCTCTAATATGAAATATATCAAAGCACAAAACTCTAATTCCTATTATAACAAAATCTGATACTTACTAAAAGACATGTGATGATATCCCGTTACTTAAGGACGTGCAGTTGAAAATAAGCTAATTTACAATATAACCTTTTCGTATTATTAACATCAAAATAAACTAAAAATTTCCTAAATAAATACCAGTCACAGATCTAAAGAGATCAAGGGTTACAGTTAGTTTCTAGTTACCAATATGGGGTTGGTTTCTATTTGATTATATATATATATATATATATATATATATATAGAAGGGACCAAATAGTACCCGAGTCCGAGGTAGTATATAATACTCAATCTTATCCACTCATCTCATAGATTCTATGGTGGAGATTTTTTTTTTGGATTTTTAAGCTTAATTTCGTTGATTTCGCTACAATAAGGATATATTAGTAATTTGATTTGTTATGTGATTGCAAAAAACAAACCATGCATTTAATTGAACCAACTTATGCATTTAAATTAACACAAAAATGCATGTAGTTGAACACAATAATGCATGTAGGTTGGAAGTGCGCACCCCGTGCATCGTCCCGCCGTAGACTCACACGCCCCTTAGCGTCCGTTGACCAACAATGCATTTTTACATTTGTTAAATACATGATATTAACGTGTAGAATAGATGTTTTCAAGTTAGTTAGCTGTTACAAGAGTTAGTTAGAGTTAGTTATTTTTGTTGACATGCTCGTAAAATGCATGCTTTTATGCAAATGTAAATTTACAATTTTGTAAGCTCTATTTAAAGAGCAAGAGGCAGATCAATAACATTTGAACTCCTTTTTATATTTCCACATGGTATCAGAGCTCATTCTAATTTTTTCCTCGATCCATTTTTTCAAAAATTTTGATCTGTCTTCACGCCTATGGATTCCTCAACTACATATCTCATTTTCCACTATTCATCCGATAAGTGTAAACTTGATCGATCGAATTATAATTTCGAAAATGCAAGCCCATCGTCAAGGCTGGTTTTGATGATGTTCTTCGCTCAAACTCGCACTGCACGCTTTAGTTCATCGACTTTATCAACATCGCGACACGCCTATCTCTTATCCAAATTTATACACTTTGGCTCAAGCGTGATCGCTTTATTTTCAGTCCGTTACCGACTTCGATCTCCCACCTATGATCGGCTACATTGGTCGTTGTTCTACCTCACCAAGTATGGTCTACGCTTGAGGTTCTCTTCCATTCTCAATCCAAAGCCGAGCCATGCAACTCAAGTTTCAACTACAAACCATGAAGAAAGGAGATTCTTCGTTGATGAGTTTATTCTGAAATTCAGAAATATTTCAGATCAATTATCTAGCATTGGGCAGCCAATCTCAGATGCGGATTTGATCAATCATGTTCTCACGGGGTTAGGTCCTGAATATGAGAGCATAAGTGTGCTTCTTCAGTCTAGATGTGAAGAATTATCTCTTCAAGAGGTTCAGTTTTCTCTCCAAACACATGAACTTCGTGTTCAAAATCAAAACTCTTCCACTGATTTGAACAGTTACTCTCAACAAGCTAATGTGGCTTATCCATCCAACTACAAAAATCAAGGAAACCGTGGTCGAGGTCGATATGATTATCGTGGAGGTTTTAGTTTCAGAGGCAGAGGGGGAAGATCTACTGGTGGTAACAATGGTAACAAACTGGTTTGTCAATTGTGTGGCAAATTGAATCATGTGTCTTTGAAATGCTTTCGTCGTTTTGATGTCAGTTTCATTGGCATTGACAATTCTTCTCAGACCATACCTCAAGCCAATGTTCTATGCTCAAATAACCAAGCTAAATTTCCTCCTACTGCATCCAGTTATCTAAGCTCTTCGCAGACACCTCCATCTCTTACTCAGCAAAATCCTGCCGCCAACTCCATATCCGCTGCAAGAGGTTCAAGCCCAAACTCTGAATGGTACTTTGACTCTGGTGCTTCTGTCCATGTTACACCTGAATTCAGCAACATGACCAACTCCACTCCTTATCATGGAAATGACTCCCTCACCGTAGGTAATGGTTCTAAGCTTCAAATCTCTCATGTTGGCTCTACTATTTTATCTAGTCATACATCCCCTTCATCATTAATTCTCAGTAATATTCTGCTTGTACCGAACATCACTAAGAGCTTGATAAGCATTTCTAAGTTTACATGTGATAATAATGTTTACTTGGAATTTCATGCTTTCTCTTGTTATGTCAAGGACAAAATTACCAACAAGATTCTCTTGGAGGGCACTCTTAAAGATGGTCTTTATCATTTGGATTTATCCAACAACTCAGCCCTTATCTCTTCCCTCGGTTCCAGATCATCCACTGAACAAGATCATAAAGTCTCTCCCACTGGTCAAGCATCTCCCACTGGTGATTTTTTTAAATCTGAAGTAAATATGTGGCACTCTAGATTAGGTCATCCTTGTAAGAGTGTACTAGACACTACTCTCAAATTTCTGAATATCAGTAGCAAATCTTCTGAAATTTCATTTTGTAATGGATGTGCAATGGGAAAAATCCACTGCATGAATTTTCCACCTACAGAAATAAAAACCACAGCTCCTTTCCAATTGATACATTCGGATCTTTGGGGGCCTAGTCCTCTTCCTTCTACTGATGGTTATAGATAATACATACATTTTTTAGATGATTATAGTAGGTTCACTTAGGTATATCCCCTTCAAGTCAAGTCAGAAACTGTCCAAATTTTTCTCAAGTTCAATGCTTTCATTGAAAGGCAGTTTAACATGAAAATAAATGCTCTTCAATCAGATTGGGGTGGGGAATATCGACCCTTGAAAGCCTTACTCCAAAATCTAGGTATTCAATTTAGACATCTGTGTCCGCATACACATCAACAAAATGGAAAAGCGGAGAGAAAACATAGGCACATTACTGAGCTAGGTCTTACTCTTCTAGCATCGGCTTCCTTACCTACATCCTACTGGTGGGATGCCTTTGCTACGGCCATTCACCTTATAAATCGTATTCCTACTTCAACCTTAGGCCATATCTCTCCATATCATGTATTACACAAAGCTTCTCCTGACTATAAGTTTCTCAAAGTCTTCGGCTGTAGTTGCTTCCCGTTTCTTCGACCCTACAACAAATCGAAGCTCCAATTTAGATCCTCCAAGTGTGTCTTTCTAGGTTATAGCTTTACTCACAAGGGTTACAAATGTCTTCATCCCTCAGGCCGCATATACATTGCTCGAACAATCATCTTCAATGAAACTGAATTTCCTTACAAAGAGCTATTTCAACCAACTTCTTCAGAATCCTCTTCTATCATCTCGGACATTCCTATGCTCATTCCCTCTTTCACACAATCTTCACCTTATACAACTACATCTCATTCACCTTCTACAGCTGCATCTCCTTCAAATTCTACAGCAACATCCCCAATCATTTCTACTCATCCAGCTACAGATTTCTCCTCATCTTCTTCTGCATCAATTTCAGCCTTGCCTAACTCACCTCATAATTCATCTAGGATTCATCCTCAACCACCTTTTCTAAACACACATCCAATGAACACCAGGGCCAAGCATGGAATTTTTAAACCCAAGGCCTTCACTGCATACACTGACACGAAGGGTGTTACCACTGTTACCATCACTGAGCCTGTTTTTGCAGCTGAGGCCTTAGCTCTACCAGAGTGGTATAAAGCCATGGAAGTTGAATTCAAGGCTATTATTGACAAAGCCACGTGGGAGATCATTCCTTACTCACCTGACATGAATCTCATACAATGCAAATGGGTTTTTCGGGTAAAGAAAAATGATGATGGCTCTATAGACCGCCTAAAAGCCAGGTTGGTTGCAAAAGGTTTTCAACAACAAGCTGGTGTGGATTTCTTAGAAACCTTTAGCCCTATTGTTAAACCTGTCTCGGTGCGTCTTATGTTCTCTCTTGCTGCTACTTTTGACTGGGAGATTCAGCACATCGACATCAACAATGCCTTTCTCAATGGCACGCTGGATAAACCTGTGTACATGCATCAACCTGGAGGCTTTGTTGATCCCTTGCATCCTGATTATGTTTGCAGACTGAATAAATCGCCCTACGGACTGAAGCAAGCACCTCGTGCGTGGTATGAAAAGCTCAAATACTATCTTCTCAAGTTTGGTTTTAAACACTCCACCTTCGATCACTCATTATTTTATGTACGAAAAAATGGAAACTTACTTTTGATTCTTGTCTATGTCGATGACATTCTCATCACTGGGGAAGATTCTGCTCTTACTTCTCATCTAATCCATCACCTTTCAAAAGAATTTGCACTCAAAACTCTTGGACCCGTCACTTTTTTTCTTAGGTATTCAGGTCACAAAAACAAAATCCAAGTCTTTTCTTCTTAACCAATCTCAATACATTCGTAGCCTTCTAGCCAAAACTAATCTCAACCACTGCAATCCTCAACCTTCTCCGTATAATGCAGGCATAAAACTTCATCGTTCTGATAGCCCCGCCTTATCTAATCCCACGTTATTTCGCAGCACAATAGGTGCTCTCCAATACCTTACTCTTTCTCGACCTGATATCTTATTTATGGTTAACAAGCTCAGTCAGTTCTTACAGTCTCCTACTGAGTTTCATTGGCAAGCCTGTAAACGTCTCCTTCGATATCTCAAAGGTACCATTCACTAAAGTCTCACATTTCGATCTTCGCCATTTCTTCATCTCAAAATGTTCTAGGATGCGGACTGGGCTAGCTCGGTGGATGATCCCAAATCTACCCGTGTTTACTGTGTGTTTCTTGGTCACAATCTTCTTTCTTGGAGCTCGAAAAAGAAAAATGTGGTTGCTCGAAGCTCCACGAAATATGAATACCGTGCTCTTGCCAATGCGTCTGTTGAAGCAATCTGGATCAAATCGCTTCTTGCTGAGCTTGGTTTTATCATCTCTGCACCTGTCATTTGGTGCGATAACAAAAGCGCAGCCGCCATTGCGTCCAATCTGGTGACGCGTGCTCGCACCAAACACATTGAAATTGATACTCACTTCGTTCGTGACAAGGTTCTCACCAAAGATCTGTATGTTCGCTATGTTTCGTCGGATGCTCAAGTGGCAGACATCTTCACCATGCCACTTTCTGTTCTTCGTTTTTGTTCGTTAGTTGACAAGTTTTCGATTCAAAAGGGATAGTCTATCTTCAGTCCGGGTTGTATTAACGTGTAGAATAGATTAGCTTTAGATCAGTTTGTTAATCTTTCTGTTAGTTTGTTTTCAAGTTAGTTAGCTGTTACAAGAGTTAGTTAGAGTTAGTTATTTTCTGTTAATATGCTCGTAAAATGCATGCTTTCATGCAAATGTAAATTTACAATTTTGTAAGCTCTATTTAAAGAGCAAGAGGCAGATCAATAACATTTGAACTCCTTTTTATATTTCCACACATGAACATGTTTATTAAATGTATGAACTTGTTTTGTTAAATACATGTTTGTGTTTCGTGCCAACATGCAGTTTTATGTTTTGTTAAATATAGTTTTATATTTTGTTAAATACAATTTTATGGTTTTCGACAGCAAATCTCTCATCCACCTTTATCCGTTAATTCCGTCGTCTCTTTCCCTGATTATCGACGAATTTCTCCGTGAACCACCGTCATAACCACTTTCTATCTCGATTCTTTAATCATCTATCAAATTCATCTTATATTTTTTTTTCTCAAACTCCATCAATTTTATTCTCAAATTTTTTTCTTCTTTTTCTTTCTTTCAAAATCTGTTGTTTTTTTGTTGTTCGTGTATAGTTGTTGCTGTGTCCATCGATGCCGCCTTCGTCCACTATTGTTGTCGTTGTCGTCAAGGAGAAAAAGAAGGTTTATTTGCTTTCTTCCCATTTTGTCCCTTGTAAAAATTTAAAAAAAGAAAAGGAACTGTCACGTGTCAGCTTATGGTACGGTCACATGTTTAAAATGTGTGATCTAAATTGGATATTACATACTATTTGAGGATCGAATATTATGGAAACCCAACTCAACCATATATATATATATATATATATATATATATATATATATATATATATATATATATATATATGATGATCAAATAGTACCCGGCCCGAGGTAGTATGTAGTACTCAATCTTATCTACTCATCTCATAGATCATACTATGGAGATTTTTTCGGATTTTGTAAGCTTAATTTGGCTGATTTCGCTACAGTAAAAATATATTAGTAATTTGAATTGTTATGTTATTGCGAAAAACAAACCATTCATTTTGTTGAACTGAAAAATGCATTTAAATTAATACAAAAATACATGTAGTTGAACACAATAATGCATGTAGGTTGGAATAGCGCGCCCCTTATCGCCCGTTGGCCAACAATGCATTTTTACATTTTGTAAGATGCATGAACATGTTTTATTAAATACATTAACGTGTTTTGTTAAATACATGTTTGTGTTTCGTGCCAACATGCAGTTTTATGTTTTGTTAAATGCAGTTTTATGTTTTTCGACAACAAATCTCTAATCCACCATTCTTCGTCAATTTCGTGTTTCTTTTCCGATTAATCGACAAATTTCGTCCTGAACCACTTACATGGCCACCATCTCTCTCGATTCTTCAATCCTTTATCAAATTTATCTTATATTTTTTTTCTCAAAATCCATCAATTTTGTTCTTAGTTTTTTTTTTTTTTCCTTTTTTTCTTTCAAAATCTGTTGTTTTTTTTGATTATTCGTATGTATTATTGTTGTTGTCTGTCGTCCGTTGCCGTTGTCACCATTGTAAAAAAATGGAAGAATAAGAAGATAGGAGGAGAAGAACAAAAATGTTGATTTGTTTTCTTCCCATTTAGCCCATAGCGAAAATTAAAAAAAAAAAGGAAAAAGAGTTGACACGTTTCAGCTTGGGTTGCGATCACGTGTTCAAAATGTGTGATCTAAATTAGGTACTATATACTATTTGGAGACCAGGTACTACGAGAGTCCAAATATATATATATAATTTAGAAGTCTGATAAATTAAATTTTCATTTATGGGGAATTAAAAAAAATAACAACAAATAAATTACTTATCTGAATTCTGAAAAAAAAATACAGCTAATAGGATATGCAATATTAATTATGTAAAGCATCTTCTAAAGTTTCCGGCAACCTTAATTATTCCTAAATCGGTGGAAAATAAGATAAAACTACCAACTTTATTTCTTTTCCAGCTCGCACATATGCGATTAAATACAGAATACCGAAAAGTAAAGCCAATGTGGATGATAAATGTATGTGAGATGAGGGACGTGAAGAAAGGAATATAAGTTGGATTCGATAAAGCATTAGACTTATAACATGGTAAGCGGACTATTTATGGCCAATCATTCCAAATTAAACTACCAATTTTTTTTTATTTTTTTTTTTCCCTTAGAACAAATTAAATGGTTAAGGTGGGTTCCCATGAATGAGAGGTCACCTGTTCAACCCCACCAAACGCCTCTATGGGTTTGAGTCATCATACTTGGTTTTCCAAGTGTGGTTTACATGTCATGTGTGGTTTGCGTTATTGCACAGAACATGGGGTTTACGTGAGACTTAAGGTAAGGTGGCATGGGGTTCCCATGATATAAAAAAAAATAGTGGCATTTTTTCTTTTTTGTGTGTGTGCGTGTGTTGGCCTAGTGGTAGAGTGGTTAATGCCTGAGACCAAAGATCTCAGGTTCGAGTCCACTGTGACGCAGCTTTTAAAATTTCTGTATTAATTGATAAAAAAAAATAGTGACATTTTTTTTTTCAATTAACAAATAAAAATATTGCATCATGGTGAACTCGAACTTTAAACTTTTGACATCGGATATTAATCTTTCAATCAATAGGCAACATGGTGACATGTTTTATTGTTATTCCAACACGTTTGGTTAGTCTAATTATTGGTTTTCGTGGATGTATCATGCTGTACTAGTTCTACTTCTTCATGAATCATACACTGCGTAAAAGGCAGACGCCAGGAATATTCCTTAGGAACTTATAACAAGGTGGAGTTTCCACAGCAGCTGATTATTATTATGATATGGAATGCACGATAATGATAATGATAATGATATGATAATGATAATGATAATGATATGATAATGATAATGATAATGATCAGCAGTTGGTAGTAGTAGTAGTAGGGAGTCGGCGATCGATCAATGAGCAGCATGAAATATCGAAAGCGGCGACACTAAAACCGAGTTGCAGGCGGCGAATTGGTTAGGCACAATGAACAAGGAACTGAAAAGATTTCTGACAGACGAGTTGGTTTGAATATGTTACATTTAATTTTTCAAGTGTAGCTGAGTTTATCTCATCTGATTTTTCAAATATGATTTATCCATCCTAAATGGTGTCACAGTCCGACTACTTAACCAAGTACTTAGCCAAGTAGTTAGGCCATGACTTGGGTTAAGAACTTAAATCTGAGGAATGTGACCACAACTTTCCTTTGAAGGACTCAAACATTTATGGTTCAAAAAGTACAATGGAGTTTGCCAAAGGTTGGTTCTAAGTTCTCGAACCGTAATAATGGATCAAATAAAGAAGAATAACGTCTGAGGACAAATGATCACAAAAGAATGACCACTATCAAGAATGTACATTTTCAAGCATGTTTTGACAACATTGAGAATTTATCGACGTCAAAGTATCTCAAAGACTTGATATAAACTTTATTGGATTCAATGAAAACAACTCTGAACTTTCGAGTAAATCCTTGTTCACAGAAGCAAGTCGACATCAAAAATAAGAATGTCGAGTTCATAATAATCGAATAAATATTTTCATAAGCAAGACAGCAACGTAACTACGATGCTGAAACCATATCAACAAAACAAAGACTATCATCAAGATTATAATCAACTCAATGTAGTAACATCCCAAGGCAAATGAATGCCAAAGTTTGGTAACGGAAAGGGTGGCTGAGAATTATGTATGAAGACATAAAACTCTGGGCAACAAACATATTAACATCAATTAATCAACCTTAATAATTGAACATTTTCATCATGAGTCGATTTATCTAGAGAAGCTCCTTGCACAAAGATTCGATTCCAACATCCTCTCAAGCTCAACTCGCACGCTTAGAAATACATGCGGGCGTGAGTACAAAATGCACCGGTGGGTATACGCCGAAAACATAAAACATTGCCCTTAGGGCTATATAATCGACTTGCCATAACGTTAGCAATGCATGTGGTTTTAGTGAAATAACCCGCATGCATCATAATTAACATAAACATTTACTTATCGGCTTTCATTTCATAGCCTTAAACCAATGCATATGCATGATCTTTGTCTGCAGACATCTTTCTTTTCCCATATCCACGGATTATGTCTATGTGTTGAGAAGTAGGCCTCCTTCTCAAACACGCCATGACCAAGGTCCATATCATACTGTGTTGATGGACCCGGCGGTACCATGCCACGGTCATACCCGACGCCGGTAACATTCTTTCATTCTTTCCTTCATCATTTCTTTCTTTCATTTCCGTGGATAGGTAAATGCATCGTGCTCATGCTTATGCTCAAACCGCAAGTCATTTAACTTTGAAACTTTGCTCATAAATCATTTCATATCATTTTGAAAATATGCAATAGATAAGCATATCATATCATTTCAAAGTATGTAAAAGCATAATCATATCATATTATCTTAGAAAATAGTTTACCCACTGCCACAAATACCGACGATCGTATTTTTATCTTTCATTCATTTCTTCTTCTTTTTCTTCTTAGCCCTTCAATCAACATAGATCGGCATAAAAGCCTACCAAGAATTAAACAAGAACATAACTTATTTTAGTCGTCAATACGACTATATCTTTTCGATATCAAGACACAATGGTGGATAACACTGGGTCATCGATCCTCTAACATCTTATACAAAAATTCTAACGAAAATCGCAAAATTACGCTTATAAACGATCGCCATTTCAATACCAAATCAACCAAACTTCACCAAATCATCACCATATGTCTAGATGAGCATAGAAACTCGCAACAAGCTTAAACCATCAAATCTTAGCTAAAACCCAACGCCTTAAGACATAGCTTATGTCCGACGAAAAATCACACGAGACGCCATCTAATACCAACGAACCTCTATACATGCTCAACTATCATTAGATATCATCAATCCATCATCAAAACACAAAGACCAAAGCTTTAGCATTGAAAACAATTTTTCGCCTAAGAAACTAAAATTTTTAACTTTGAATACGTCGGTTTAAAAATCCGAATAAATCATTTTAAGCTTTATTCATATCGAGAATCTAAATATGATGCCAAAATCATCAAATAAAATCAAAAATCCAACATAAGGATGGCTAGGGTTTCGCCAAATGGAGTTTTGCATAGTTCGATTTATATGAAATAATATTAAGCATTAAACATCATATATTCAAGATCAAGACCTTCCATATTTTCAAAATTTCACAAAATTTCAAAGGATAAACATATGCTCAAAATTTCAACTTTAAACAACTTGTTTACGATAATTCAACATAGAATCAAGAATTATTCAAACAACAACATATCCCTTCAAAATCTCAATATGATCGAAAATTACACATGATCATAAATTCATGATTTTCAAAATTTCAAACCATAGATGTGTTCTAAAGATTGAGATATACCTTAATTCAAGACGGATTGAAAATCTAACGGTTGGATCTTCAAAATCGAGCTTGAAAATTTTCACCTTGGAGTGTGTGTGAGTGTGTGTTTCAAAATTTGAGGAAGAATAATGATGATGAATAGTGATAAGTTAGCTTATAACATAATCCACTAATTTCTAATTTATTTTCATTTTCTTTAATAAATGTGATTATTCATCAATTTCTAGAGAATTCTCAAGAATTCTCAAAATTTTTACCATTTTCCTTTTCTTTAATACATGATGAATAATCATGTTATGGAAAATTACAAAATATACACTTTTTATAAATAATACCAATGTTATAAATGCATACTATTAATCCATATCGTTCGATTTCAAAACTCAATTTCTAATAAAATGTTCTCTACTTAAAATCCTCTTTATAACTCAAATAACATATTATAATCATCAAACTTTGATTATAAAACATTCTTGGCTTCAAAACCATTTTAAACATTCAAATTTACGATTAGGTTTAATCGGCAAACGATGAAACAAAGAACAAAACTTTGAAATCAAAACTTCGCTGAGCATGTATCTATCATCTCAAAACTCTCGAAATCTAGGTTTTCTTATTCTAAACAATACCTAAGAATCTTATCTTAGGTTCCATCTCGAATCGATCTCGAATAAATCTCAAATTTATTTTTATCGACGCCAAGCTTAATATAAAAGCTTTTAACTTAAACAACTCTTTTTAAGGATGCAATGCCCTTCTTATAAGCTCTTAATTAGATCTAATCTCTGCTACAGATCTCTGCATGTAAATGCGGATATTACATTCCACCCTTAAAAATTTCGTCCAAATTTAGAATTGTGGTATGAAAACTTTTTCTCATCGATTTTCTAGCTCCGTGTCGCTTCTTCTAAATCATGATGCTTTCTTCGGACTTTAACTGAAGGAATTTATTTATTCCATAGTTGTCGTTCTTTTCAATCTAAGATGCATTTCTGGTTTTTCTTCATAACGTAGTTCTTGTTCAGGAACAACATTCTATTGATGTACAATGTGTTTTGGATTAACACCTATCTTCTTAATTGAGACATACGAAAAACATCGTAAATATTGTCGGAACTTGAAGGCATCATTAATCTGTAGGAAGCGTGGCCCAATCTTTTCTTGAATCTCGTACGGTCGATACATCTTGGTTGAGCTTTCCTTTGATTCTAAAGCGATATATTCCTTTGGAAGAATATACTTTCATGAATATTTTATCCCCAATCTCGAAGCTTAGCTCTGTTCGTCTGGTATCTTTATAGAACTTCTAACGATCTTGAGCTTCTTGGATTCTTTTCTTGAATTGTCGTACGATTACGACCCTTTCCTCAATTGCTTTAGTCCAACTATTTTTCTTTCTCCAATCGCGCGTCTTAGAAGAGCGGCGATCTACGTTTTCTGCTATAGAGGCTTCATAGGGCGTCATATCGATCGTTGCTTGGTAGTTGTCGTTATACGCAATTTAAATCTTTTACTCATCTCTTGTTAAAAACTCGCCCGTAACCGGATGACGATATTCAACTAACTTATCGCCTTCATACATGATGAGATCTCAAAGAAAGGACTTTCGAGGAAATTCCATCGAAATTTGCGACCCTCATAATCGAAACGATATACATATAAAACACTTTCGATTAAAACACTCCAAAACTTGGGAACTCAATTTATAAGCGAAACCCATCTTCAAGATTAGTCGGGTATCAATTTCATGGAAAGATGAAGGATTCTCACGCAAAAGGGCACAATTGGTTTAAAAGAGATAAGGCATGATAAAGCTTAAGAAAATTTTACACTTTCTTGTTCCTCCTCTTTAAGATAAGGATTTCTTTTTCGGGTGGCACATCGCATTGCAAACAAATGCCAAATGCAAAGAAGTTTCGTTTACTAAAACGGAAAAATTTTCTTATTCAACAAACAGACTTATGTCTCAAGGATCTTCACAATTGTTTATCACAAAGTTATGATATGAAATAACACAGTTGGATAGCAAAATGATCATATATGTCAAGGGAAGAAAGCAGGGAAATATTGCAATCTGGGGGTTTTCAGGCATATAGATAATTTAGCATTTTAGGAAAAACTTATCTGGTACGATTTCTCAAGCACGCTATCGCATCATAAAAATATCCATATGTTCACGATAGGCTATTATTGTCATCATTCTTTTCTTACGTCTTTACGATTCTGTCCTCACTGTCATCAACGACTTTATAGGAGTCTGGCATCTCTACAATCTTTCTCAATCTCAAGAGATAGTAGATCAATAGCACAATCGGGAAATGAATACAAAAGAATGACTCTGTGGATAAAGGATATCGTAATCGCCATAAAAGACATTTGATCGATATCTAGGGTCAGATATGTGGTGCCAATAACTGGCAAAACTCAGGTTTAGACATAAAAGATCTTAAGACATTTGGAGTCTCGATAAACTAGCTTGAGTCTCTTCTCAAATCTCAAATGAGAAATTTCAAAAACATAAGAAAATTGAACAGACTGAATCGATATAGAAATCTCAAAAGATATGAAAGATTGACCATACTAATCTAGGTCAATAGAAAACATCTCGGTGTTGCGATAAAATGATCAAACTGTATTGAATAGAAATCATACTCAGGCATAACTAACTGAATATCTTGAAATGAAAACTTTATTTTAGAGCATGGGTACTAGCATCATACTCAGAGATGGTAGGATCATCATTAATGGGTTCAACATTTTCTTGGTCATTAGGTGTAATCGAAAGTTACAAACCAACTAGAGTTGATGAATGGTTGATAAAATCGCCATAGAGGAAAATGAGCCAAAAGGATTTCAAGTAAACATAACACCAAAATTGATGGTAGCTAGGAATTGGGAAAATCAACAGACTCGTAAGACTAAATCAGCTCAATATGATCAATGGTAACGATAACAATCAAACTTACCATTCCTCCGGCAATAAACGAAATCAACGGGAGTATTCCATTTAGTTTCGATGCACCGTGCTCAAATGCCTCTTTCCACAAGCGATGGAATTGAGCAAGAAATTCGTTCAAGATAAGCTGCTCATCTTATGTACATAGATAGAAGCGCTATCTGATCTTTGCTGTTGGCGATAAAAGAAATGACGACAAACGTGATAACGCAAACGAGATGACGATAAACAAAATGACAACTAATGAGTCATACTCTTCCAAACTGTCCAGAAGGTCCTCGCTATCCTAGATAAAAAGAATGCCCGAACGCTTGCAGAAAACATACTCATGTTGCTCTGTCGTCCATTCTCAGGATTTCTTTCAACTTTAGCTCATAAGCACTATCTTATTTCAAGCATATATTCACATATAGCAATTCATTTAATGAAGCATATACTCAACATCAATTCAATTCATACAAATAAAGCACCTACTCAATCTTCAACTAGGATAATCATAATCACCATAATCATAAGCATAAACTCATACCTGGTGAGCCAGAGATGGTGGAATCGGAATGCTGAGCTTCTCTTAAGAACAACTGACTCTTTATCCCATTTCTCAAATCAAAATCAAACAACTGATTCTGTAAACTCAAATTCTCAAAATAGAGTCGAACAAATTACACCATAAACTTAAATACTCAAATAGAGTCAGCTCAAAAGAATTCACATGCTCAAAGGGCACAAACCGCACAAGACTACAAAGATTCATGATTTTAGAATTCAAGACAACACAAGTCGCACAAGGATTAATAAGGATTTACATGTTCAGACCAAGATCGGCACAACCGCACAAATTTACAAAGGCTCACGTGTTCGTAATTAAAACCGCTCGATACCATTCTCATCACACCGACTACTTAACCAAGTACTTAGCCAAGTAGTTAGGCCACGACTTGGGTTAAGAACTTAAATCGAGGAATGTGACCACAACTTTCCTTTGAAGGACTCAAACATTTATGGTTCAAAAAGTACAATGGAGTTTGCCAAAGGTTGGTTCTAAGTTCTCGAACCGTAATAATGGATCAAATAAAGAAGAATAACGTCTCGAGGACAAATGATCACAAAAGAATGACCACTATCAAGAATGTACATTTTCAAGCATGTTTTGACAACATTGAGAATTTATCGACGCCAAAGTATCTCAAAGACTTGATATAAAATTTATCGATTCAACGAAAACAACTCGAACTTTCGAGAAAATCCTTGTTCACAGAAGCAAGTCGACATCAAAAATAAGAATGTTGAGTTCATAATAATCGAATAAATATTTTCATAAGCAAGACAACAACGTAACTACGATGCTGAAACCATATCAACAAAACAAAGACTATCATCAAGATTATAATCAACTCAATGTAGTAACATCCCAAGGCAAATGAATGCCAAAGTTTGGTAACGGAAAGGGTGGCTGAGAATTGTGTATGAAGACATAAAACTCTGGGCAACAAACATATTAACATCAATTGATCAACCTTAATAATTGAACATTTTCATCATGAGTCGATTAGAGAAGCTCCTTTTGCACAGCATTCGATTTCAACATCCTCTCAAGCTCAACCCGCACGCTTAGAAATACATGCGTATGTGAGTACAAAATGCACCTGGGTATACGCGAAAACATAAAACATCGCCTTAGGGCTATATAATCGACTTGCATAACGTTAGCAATGCATGGGGTTTTAGTGAAATAACCCGTGCATGCATCATAATTAACATAAACATTTACTTACTTGCTTTCATTTCATACCTTAAAACCAATGCATATGCATGATCTTTGTCTGCAGACATCTTTCTTTTCCCATATCCACGGATTATGTCTATGTCTCGAGAAGTAGGCCTCTTCTCAAACACGCCATGACCAAGGTCCATATCATACCGTGTTGATGGACCCGAAGGGTACCATGCCACGGTCATACCCGACGCCGGTAACATTCTTTCATTCTTTCCTTCATCATTTCTTTCTTTCATTTCCGTGATAGGTAAATGCATCGTGCTCATGCTTATGCTCAAAATCGGCAAGTCATTTAACTTTGAAACTTTGCTCATAAATCGCTTCATATCATTTTGAAAATATGCATAAGATAAGCATATCATATCATTTCAAAGTATGTAAATGCATAATCATATCATATTATCTTAGAAAATAGTTTACCCACCTGCTACAAATCACCGACGATCGTACTTTTATCTTTCATTCATTTCTTCTTCTTTTCTTCTTAGCCCTTCAATCAACATAGATCGCGTAAAAGCCTACCAAGAATTAAACAAGAACATAACTTATTTTAGTCGTCAATACGACTATATCTTTTCGATATCAAGACACAATGGTGGATAACACTGGTCATCAGATCCTCTAACATCTTATACAAAAATTTAACGAAAATCGGCAAAATTACGCTTATAAACGATCGCCATTTCAATACCAAATCAACCAAACTTCACCAAATCATCACCATATGTCTAGATGAGCATAGAAACTCGCAACAAGCTTAAGCCATCAAATCTTAGCCAAAAACCCAACGCCCCCTTAAGACATAGTTTATGTCCGACGTAAAAAATCACACGAGACGTCATCTAATACCAACGAACCTCTATACATGCTCAACTATCATTAGATATCATCAATCCATCATCAAAAACACAAAGACCAAAGCTTTAGCATTGATAATAATTTTTCGTCGGCAAACTAAAATTTTTCAACTTTTGAATACGTCGGCCGAAAAAATCCGAATAAATCATTTTAAGCTTTATTCATATCGTAGAATCTAAATATGAAGCCAAAATCATCAAATAAATTAAAAATCCAACATAAGGATGGCTGTGGTTTCGCCAAAATGGAGTTTTGATAGTTCGATTTCAATCGTTTTCTCGTACAAAACATGTTTATATCAACTCCTCAACACATATATGAAATAATATTAAGCATTAAACATCATATATTCAAGATCAAGACCTTCCATATTTTCGAAAATTTCACAAAATTTCAAAGGATAAACATATGCTCAAAATTTCAACGTTAAACAACTTGTCGGCGATAATTCGAACATAGAATCAAGAATTATTCAAACAACAACATATCCCCTTCAAAATCTCAATATGATCGAAAATTACACATGATCATAAATTCATGATTTTCAAAATTTCAAACCATAGATGTATTCTAAAGATTGAGATATACCTTAATTCGAAGACGGATTGAAAATCTAACGTTGGATCTTCAAAAATTGAGCTTGAAAATTTTCACCTTAGAGTGTGTGTGAGTGTGTGTTTCAAAAATTTGAGGAAGAATAATGATGATGAATAGTGATAAGTTAGCTTATAACATAATCCACTAATTTCTAATTTATTTTCATTTTCTTTATAAAATGTGATTATTCATCAATTTCTAGAGAATTCTCAAGAATTCTCAAAATTTCTACCATTTTTCATTTTCTTTAATACATGATGAATAATCATGTTATGGAAAATTACAAAATATACACTTTTTATAAATAATACCAATGTTATAAATGTATACTATTAATCCATATCGTTCGATTTCAAAACTCAATTTCTAATAAAATATTCTCTACTTAAAATCCTCTTTATAACTCAAATAACATATTATAATCATCAAACTTTGATTATAAAACATTCTTGGCTTCAAAACCATTTTAAACATTCAAATTGATGATTAGGGTTTAATCGGCAAACGATGAAACAAAGAACAAAACTTTGAAATCAAAACTTCGCTGAGCATGTATCTATCATCTCAAAACTCTCAAATCTAGGTCTTCTTATTCTAAACAATACCTAAGAATCTTATCTTAGGTTCCATCTCGAATCGATCTCGAATAAATCTCAAATTCTATTTTTATCGACGCGAAGCTTAATATAAAAGCTTTTAACTTAAACAACTCTTTCTTAAGGATGCAATGCCCTTCTTATAAGCTCTTAATTAGGATCTAATCTCTGCTACAGGACCTCTCTACTAAATGCGGGATATTACATATAGTTTGCAAGCTATTACACATGAACGTGAGATTTATCTAGTACGCACATAAAATGATTTGCAGACTATGAGTTTGAGTTTTGTCATACTTGATTTTCTAAATATGATTTACTCATCCTATGTGGTTTGCAGGTTATGGCACAAGAACATGATGTTTATCCAGTATGCACAGAAAATGATTTGTAGGCTATGAGTCTGAGTCTGTTATACCTGGTTTTTCAAATTTGATTTACCCATCATATGTGGTTTGCAGGCTATTGCACAAAACATGAAATTTATTCAGTACACAAGAAAGTAGCAAATACATGTTATCTATAAAAAAATATATATATATAATTGTAATTGTAATATTTTAACAATATTATTGTATTTACAAACTAGATTGTATGTTGTGTTATTTGCGACTAATAGCCATTTCTTTCTTCTTCCTCCAACATCGTATCATTAAATACTCTTCATCCCATAATTATTGCTCAAAACTTTTTGATACATATATTAAGGAGAATTATGTTTTATGTGTAAAGTAGTTGGTACTTGAAAAACGAGACACTTTTAGGTAAAATTACTTTCGTTTTTAAAATAAGAAAACAATTGTAAACGGTCTAAAAAGAAAAAATGAAACAACAATTATAGGATAAATGAAGTTATATTTTATTATGTCTTTATTTGAGCCTTTGTACTTAAATTTTATGGGCTATTCCACAATTTACCCAAAGCATACCTTCAAATAGCTATTAATCGAAGATTTTCTAGATTATCCAAAAAAAAAATTATCTCATCCGTAATTTGATAATATCATTCTTAGGTTTAATGATTGAATTGACATTGTTTTTCTAACGTCTCTCACAAGTCCGTCTCATAATAAAACAACGAAGAACAATACCAAGTCGCCAATTTAGGGCATGAGAGGTTTAGTTATATGAGATCTTGCGTCATCTAGGGCTAATATATTTAAGGGATAATTAAGATTATATATATAGAGTGGAGTTCAAATAAAAATTATTTTTAACTTGAGAAGAGAATTAAGAACTACGAAAATTCACTATGAACAAAATGAATTCGTTATGAAAGTTAATGCATCTGCTAAGAAATTTGCAGAATCCAAAAAATTAAAAATTTTCACCTAGATTCAAATGCCATGAGGGGCGAAAAATCCATTTTTTTGGATTCATTAATTTTTCCAACGAATTTATCAATTTTTACAGCATTCGGTTCTCACGATAAAAATAGTTCTCACGTTAACCATCTCCTATATATATAAGAAATAGCATCCACTAATTATTTTAATCAAAGAAAGGCAAATATTAGGATAACTAAAAAATTCCAGCGGTAAATAAGTTGTTAAAACAAACAAATAAAAGGTAAACTAAAAGCCACTTCTAATTTAAATAAAAAGTAATTCAATTATTTGCATGGTATAATATAAGAGTGCGATTTATCAGTGAGCACCTGGAATAGTACTATTTAGGGTGTTCGTGGCCAAAATGCCTCAAATTAAATTTCACGATGCACAAATCGAGTTTGTCTCATGAAATTTTTTTAATATTATCTGCGTCTCATATTATTTGTTGTTCATTACTAAGGATGGCAATGAATCTTGGACCCGGTCCAGATCCGGTGATCCAGATCCATTTTTTAGGATTTGGAGTATAAAAAATTTGGATCCGATGGATCTGGACCGGATCTAAAATCTTGGATCTGGATCTGAATTTTAATTTTTTAGATCCAAATCCGATCCGTAGACCCGATTAATATAATATATATTTTTATTTTTTATTTTAGTTAAATATTAGTTAACCATATATCTAATTCTAGTATTTTTTTTCTTAGTCTTCTTCCAATTCCAAACATTTGATCTTCTCAATTTTACTTCGACGTAACTTCTTCCAAAAATATACTCTCATTCTCTTCATTTTACTTCGATTCCACCTCTCTATTTTATTTTATTTTATTCATTTATGATATAATCAAAAATTTGGGACAACACTCTTGATTTCTCATATCATAAAACTTTCAGCAGTTGAAGCAACAACAACTCCTCAAATTTGGACATTGTTTGTGTGAATGATATGTTGTAGTTTTCGTTCATCTTTTGTGATATAATTTTATTTTATATTTCTAATATTGATTTTATTTGATTATGAAGACACGAGTTATAATTTCATTTTGAAAAACTTAGAAATGATGGGAGAAATCCCTACAATCAACCAAACATGATTGATATCGAATCAACTCAAGAATTTATGGAATATTTGAGGAATACTGATGATGGATTGGTTAATTTAATATTTATATTAGAAGAGAAAACATATGGATACGGGTCTAGGCCCTGGACCCTATGGATCCAATGGATTTGGGTCTGGATCTCATTTTTTTAGATCCAATGGATCTGGACCGGATCTGGATCCAAGCAAAAAAAATCAAATCTAGATCTAACCAGGTCCGGTCCAAATTCGGTCCATTGTCATCTCTAGTTACTACACAAGCCACCGGTTTTCCCACCTCTCCCAAGTCCCACCCCAAATATATATATATATAGGATATTATATATATATATATATTTTTATCGTGAAGAACCATTTTATCGTGAGAACCAAAAATGATAAATTCACGGTGAAAGTTGATGAATCCGTTGAGAAAGTTATTGAATCCAAAAATAAATTTTTCGCCTCATGGGATTCGAACCCGGTGAAAATTCGATTTTGAATTCATTAACATCAACTTGAACTAATTCATTTGGTTCAATAAGAATGGTTTCATTCAACTTCTCTCTCTCTCTCTCTATATATATATATATATATATATTCAGTTTGTTCTTGGTTTTATCCTAAAACTAGATAAGAATTGATGAATCCGCTGAGAAACTTTCAACAATTGAATTTTCAAATCCCAATTTTTTTGATTCAATCTCTCTCTCTATATATATATATATCATTTTTGGTTCTCACGTTCACAATAAAAATGGTTCTCACATATATATATATATATATATATATATTATATATATATATATATATATATATTTTCGTTGTTAATATTCTCTATCTTTTTTTTTTTCTTAATTTTCATTTTTAATACGTCTTTCAAACTTCTTTCTATTTTATTTATGAAATTTTTTTCACATAATACTCTCTACCTATTAACTTCAATAACACACTTTACTTATACATTTTACCACTCATAATCCACTCCTATTCATATTCACTACTTTTGTACCACCACTTATTTACATATCTAACCATTCATGATCCGTCATTAATTGAATTAACACTATATTAATGTGAGACATTTACTCCATTCATAATACACTCAATATCTTTTATTAAAATTTGTATGGAAGATTTGCATAAAGAAAGTTGGGCTGTTTTTTAACAAAATTAAGAATTTGAACATAATGTGCTGATTAGGCCATAATGGTTAAATAGGCAATGGGTTTTGACTCTAGTGAGCAAAAAATTTAGAATTTGGGCTTATTAAGCGGGCCGCAGTCTGGACGTCTTATGGGCTAAAAGAATTTTGGTGAGGGTGATCTTATAAATAACCGCAAATTTTCTCATTAAAGCTTCTTTTATAAAATAATGATTAGAATAATAATTAATTTATTATTTTATCCCTACAATCCCAAATTAAAATTCTAATGAATTAGAAATTCTCTCCACAGCCAAAAACCATTTTTTATCGTTGATCATGGACCATGAAATATAAACTTAATCACCAAAATTTGGAAGCCCAAATTTCGTTGTCACCGCAAGCTCCGTAGTCGCATCTCTAATTTCCTGCCACCAAATCGCTGCCCGTATCCCTAGCGCCGCCGCCAGACTCCTCTCTGTCCTCCCAATTATCTACCTCTTAGCCACCCTTCCCTGCATCTTCCCCTCCTTCCATCTCCGCGGCCCCATAACTATCTCCACCTCCCATAGTTATCTCTTCTCCATTCATTTCCATCGCCTCTTATTGAAAAGAAATTTTCATCGCCTCTTATTGAAAGCCAGTTGCATAATAATACTTAGCAAGAATATCAAATAGAAAGATGAAGATTACTTCTGATAGGAAATAAAATATAATAAATGACTCATCATAAGATAAGTCTATATGGCTTAAACACGTACGAAAGTGTCAGATCAACAAGATTACTATGAGTAATTAACTTTTGAGGATGGGCCTAAAAGTCTATATACATAAGCTTAGGCTGAGGTCTCTGATAATAAAATGACAATGTAAAAAGAGTCATGTCCTATGATGAGATCTGTCTCTTATAAGAGACCTGGCACAAGAAGAGCGGCGCAGGTCTCGTAAGATTTGCCTATCTCCTATTCTCAAAAGGAATCATAATAAGCCCGATTGAAACCATTTTTACATCTATAAATATCTCTATATTGAAGGTATCGGGTACGTAATCTTAAACATTCAATAAGTCTTAAGCACAATACATTACTGACTTGAGCGTCGGAATGTCTACCTGGAGACCACTCTCTGGCTCCGTTTTGCAATTATTCTAATTATTCTATATACACGCCGACATTCCAATTTTACGCTCACGAACATTATTTTACTTGTACCATAAGGTACACATACTTTTATTATTATTTTTTAGATTTATCAAGTTGAATCCATCAACTTAAATTAAATATCTATAATAATAATTATTCAAGTTATTGAAAGAGTTTAAATTCTTCTAACTGTAGTAGAAACAGAAGGACTTACTTCAGTACTTCATTCTCGCTTTGCCCTAGTAGGAATCTTTAGTCAAAAATTTCAACATTTTTTCTCTCCAGCTATCAGTCTCCCAACCCCATAGCCTTCGGATCCAATTTTCTTTTAGTTTTCCCTTTTGGGATTCGAGGGGTTACAGTAATGTGTATAATTCATTAAAATTTTAATTTTGGAATTATAGGGGCATAATAGTACATATGTTATTTTCAAGTAAGAGGCTCTTCAAAAAGGGGGTGGGGGCTTATGTATAGAATTACTCTTTTGATAATTATAATTTTTCTATTTTTTAAAAAAAATTATTAGGGCAATCAACAATAAACATTACCCGGAAATTTGTGTGTTAGAAATCGCGTTGATTAGTTGTTTGTGTTAGACTTTTATCTAACAAGTAACAAAGGTGATTTGCGGAACAATTCATTTCAGAATTTGAAGATCTCATTTTGAGACAAAATTCTCTAAAGAGAATAAATATAATACTACATCCGTCCCATTATTATTGACTCGTTTTTCTTTTTGGGTTGTTCCACTATTGTTGGCTCATTCTACAAAAGAAAACAATTTTACACTAAAAAGTGTCTCGAATTTCATGACACACACTACTTTACACACAAAACATAATTTTTCTTAATCTACATGCAAAAAGACAATACCAGAACGGATGGAGTAGTTGGTATTCTTTCAAACGTTTTTTCCATTAATATTGGGGCTATACTACTATGTTGGGTGAATATTTTTTTTGAATTGTGGGGGTAAATATTTTTCATTCAGTATTTTACTTTCTTTTGGGAGTAGCTTTCATTGAGATTTGATAAAATTAAAAATAAAATAAAAGAGGCTGTCTCTCATATATTCCCCTTAATAATTTATATTTCTAGGGCACGACTTAGACTATCATACACAAAATTACAAGAATATATAAAATTTGTGCAGCCATCATATATATATATATATATATATATGGAAGGGTTAACGTGAGAATCATTTTTATCGTAAGAAAGTGAGAACCAAAAATGATGAATTCACAGTGAAAGTTGATGAATCCGCTGGAAAAGTTATCGAATAAAAAAAATAGAATTTTCGCCCCTCATGAGATTCAAACTCGGGTTAAAAATTTTGAATTGTTGAATTCAGTAACTTTTTCAACGAATTCATCAACTTTCATAACCAATTCATTTGGTTCTTAGTTTGTAGGATAAATATGGCCTAACTATATATATATATTAATGATTTTATGAACTCAGATAAATATCCTCTACATTGAACATTTATGTCACCATTCTATAAAGATAAAAGTTTGTGGACATCCGGATGCACATGCATTCATCCCTATTAAATATCACAAATTCCTAATTAAAATTTATTAATTCTTAGAATTTATTAATCTCTAATTAGAAGTTATTAATCATAATCTTAATTAGGACATATATAAATTAATTTGAGGTATTACAAATATCTTGTAATTGCTTTTTGACTGATCAACCTAGTCAAACTAAGTATGATCCATACTGTACATAATTCGACCAGATAGTGACTTTACTCACTTTATAAACAAATATCTACAAGCAAAAAAGTGATTTGACTTATCAAGGCAGTCAAACTAGGGGTGTCAACGGACGGATTTTATCCCATCGTAACCAAGCATTTAAGATTGGTTACGGTTGCATGGACCCACCCAAGAATACTAAACCCGGACCGGATTCGGACCATCAAATTATGGATCTGAATCGGTATTATCCATTTCTAACCGATTACCCACCGGATCTTAAACACATTTTAATCAAGAGAAACACCAAGGAAGAGAGGTTTGTGGAAACTAACGCGTTTTCTTTGGTGGATTTAATTTGTGAGAATAATTCCTATATGGACTATTACGATTTGTTTTAATTGAATCTCAGAATTATTATAGTTAATTAATTGAGTTTGTAAACTTTGCATCATACTTTCATTAATTTAATGAGATTTTGTTAGATTCAATTCAATACCGTTTATTGACCTTGAGAAAAAAAAAATTATTAATTACTTTTATAGGTTTGGAATAATTGAATTTGCTTGGATGGTTGATGTCCAAAAGAAGAATATGAACGCATGATCCTGAGATCACTTATTTGTTTTATTGTTTTTCTCACTATTTGTGATCGAGTGTGCATGGGATCGTCTCCATCTTTACTTTTTTTCCTTTTTATTTCCTTTTAGATTAATTATGATAGTATTCATCCATTAAATTCGCAAGCTTAAATATAAACGAACTACGTACATACAAATTTAATATCTCAAATTAAAGTTTATAGATACCAAACATTTTGACGAATTAAGCATTCGTTCTAGAGATAATATTTTTACTCGTTTAAGTGTAGGCAACACCATGGAGAGTATCAGTGGGTTAATAGGCTGGGATCTAAGCCTAGTTAGTATAAGAAAACATGTATGTAAATTTCTCTAACGGAGGACTTAAGGTCAGTACAGCTGTATTTATTTCTTCATTTTCTACAAAAAGCAAAATAAGATGAACAAAAAAACCAGAACAAATTATATGAATTTTGGTAAATGATGATTTTAGTAAATTAATTAATATTTCGTAATTAAACTCAAATGTAAAATGTTCTTACAGAAAAAGTGGATATGTAATACTCAAAAAAAAAAAAAAAAATGACCGGGTCGGACCGGAACCGGACAAAACAGGCCGGGTCTTGATCGATCCGGGTCCAAGCGGTTCTGGAACCGGAACCGGAATCGAAACCGTTGTTTTAAAATTTAATGGGCTTTGAACGGTTCCGAATCGATCCGAGTAAAGACCGTCCGTTGACATCCCTAAGTCAAACCAGGCATGATCAATTTTTATAAGTCGAATTGATCAAAGTTCCTAGTCAAGTCGTTTTAATATTAGTGAAAAGCAACCTACAATTCAATTGGTTTTCACATTTTGGATCAATCATCTTGAACCGCCTCGATTCGATCATATTCCAAAATACTTTGTTCGTGGACTTTTTGAATATTTTTTTTTTTTTTTTGGTATCATGGAGAACCTGCGTCGATAAAATATGACGGAAATATAAATTAGACATGCATCGATAAAATAGGGTTTTTATTCAAAATTTTCATAGTAGTACAAATTAGTCATGCATGGATAAAATAAGACGGAAATATAAACAAATCGAATTTTTTTTGATAGTTTTAATTTTAGAATTTGACTTGCTGAAAATACAAAGAGAAGAAAATTCCAATTACAGTGCAAGGAAAACGTGAACTATGATGGCAACTTCAATATAAAATACTAATATACAATAACTTATTGTCAGTTTTGACAGAATGAACATAGACATTGACATATTATATAAATTTAAAAAAACAATGTGTTCACGAGGCATGGAGTTCACCATTAAAGTGGTAATATTCACAAAATTCCTGATGACATATTCCATCAAATATCTATCATATTAGCACGCGCCAACATGTTTTCTAGATACATCCAAACTACATAAATATGGCACTTTATCTCATGTATTCGAATTTCCTTGAGCATCAATTTGGACTTAAAGTCTCTCTTTAGCAAATAATTCTGAATTAATATCAGATAATGATTATATCATTTTGTTGAAATTTCAAAAGGATTTTGTATGATAAAGCTTATTGTAACATCCCTTTAAATTCTAATAGTTTTATAAAATCTCCATAATTTTCAAATTTTCATCAATACACCCTTTTCTGTTTTTTTCAAGCCGTGTACAATATGTGATATCCAAACTAAACTACAATCCTATGGCCATAATATTCTAAATTAACCTTTTCAAAAGTAAAAAGTGGTGTCAAATGAAATTATAATTAAGTTATTTAAATACTTTTTTTCTAGAGGGCTCTTCTATAGTGAGCGTAGAATGTACTTCGACATCTGAGTCAACATTCATATTTTTGGTTCAAATCATAGTCATTAATGCGATTTTTTTATCAGTCCAATTTTGACTTGATCATTTATGAATGCGATTGTTATGCTATTGGTTGGTATCACCACAAAATGGGTTCAGTCAGTTTAGTCCTTTCCCACTGCCATCATAATTCATCAACTGGTGATTCTATTTATAGCCCCCATTTTATATAAAATAATAATAACAAATAGTTATAAATTTGTTATTTTACCCCTACAGCCTCCAAATAAAATTCCTCACAAACAATAATTCCATCCATCACCGTAGCCCCAATTATATTAAGAAATAAAATTACACTGGGGTTTAGAAAAAATGTCAGATTCTTGAAAATCTAGATATTGCGCTCAATTAATCCTATTTGCACTATTCATTTTAGAGTTCTTGATGTATTAATTAATTGGGCTATGGATTCACGATAATCATTGGACATAAAACAAAGGAAAAAGAAAAGTATTGTGTGAATTTCATGTCTTCTTTTGAAGTTCATATATACGTGTATTCATAAGGATAAACAATTCGTTTCGTGAATTAATTTGGAACAGTAAGCAAATCTTGTTTTCATTGTAGTTCAATTAAAAAAGCAATTTGAGGATAATTTAATTCAAAGTTCGACGAATTCATATTGAAGGTGACTATAGTTTCATTCTTCTTATGGTTATGATGATTTTGTTATCATATGAATTTCAATTGTAAGACTAATGCGTTATATATATATATATAAAAGTTGGGGGCTATACCGATCGATTTTCTGTTAGGGTTTATCTTGCTCATTCAAATGTCTGTGTTTTTTCATTCTTCTCCAGATTTCAGGAATTGTATGCATATGTAAGGAAGCTGTAGGGTAAAATAGTAATTCATAATTATTTATTATTATTATTATTATATATAAAGGGCTATATTGAGTAAAATGGGGGCTATGAATAGAATCTTGGCCCAATATTAATGACGGCATAATAGTCAAGCACCTCATACCACTAATTAAATATAATCCCAACATCCCCACCCACACTGCATTTAGTCCCCAATTTTCAATCAACTAGCTGTTAAAGAGTTTGAAAGAAACCCAATTACCTCGTCCCAATAAAGGGGAAGTTACCACACCTCAGTCCCATGAGAATATAAAATATTTAATCATAGTGCTACAAGGAGCCACTCTAAAGAAGATGAAACTATCACTCGATCATTGATTCTTGTTACAAATCTACTAGTTTTTAACTAATTAAGCTAAGACCGTGGGAGAAAAAACCAATTACCTATCTCTATACAAATTGGTATAACACATGCTATACTAGATGAAGTACAGTGAATAGGTCTGGCTCGGAGCATAGGCAATAGGTGTGATCTCCTAGAGGCCTAAAAGAAAAAGTCTAGTGTTATATTGAAAAGAAAAATGTGATGAACGGGACTGACACCAAGTATAAATGAAAATGAACGATACATACTACATCAAGCGAAGCTACATTCCTCCCCAGACCCGTGGTCGTGGGATGAACACGGCGCTATATATGTCCACATTTGAGACTAAACGTGCATCCATTTTCCTACTTTTATCATCCAAAATTACAAAGATACAACATCATGCAAGATCTACAGAATTCATGAAACGAGCAATTAGAGAGGAGATATGAACAAAAGAATCCCTTTGCAAGGGCGTCATTTATTTGAAAGATTACAATTATCTATGACAGTTATGAAAGAGGATGATTATTTAACCTTTACAAACAGCACCACCCAAACCAAAAAAGAACAACTAAGTTCTTGTTTAATTTTCAGAGCTTAGTTGTTAATGCAGAAAGGTGATTAGAAATAGAAAAGTGAACAAAATTGGGTACCTCGATGACTTTTTTTTAGAATAAGAACATTATTCTACTTCTGAATTTTTCCTCATTTATGCACATGATCTCCATATCCTTCCCTCCAAAGAAATAACTATTATCGAAACATCATCATGGTAGCGCCGCCGATCCCCTTGTGGTATTTCCAGTAGTTCATGGAAATCCATGCCTGAAACGCAAAGGAAGCTTTAGACTTTTTCTTTTTCCATGATAAGGAATAAACAGAACTTTTCTTGTAGGTGAAACTAACACATACCGGCCCTTTTTGCTGCTCGGAATAGCAATTCTTCGACAAGATGCTGTGCAGGATCACCTTCTGGTGACCAAGAAATGAAAAGCTCGACTTCGGATACAGCCTCCTCGTTCGTGAAGTACTGGTAAAGCCCATCGGAAGACAGTATGAGGAACCTGTCCGTCGCCCCTAAGTGGTGATGGTAGAGCGAAGGCACGCAGTTTATGTACGGGTACTCTCCCACAAAGTCAATTCTAAACATCTCAAGAAGCGCATTGTTCCACTTAGGCTGCAATAGCAATATTCGTATTCACAACCAACATCAGAATCAATTGTAACAGATTAATAGACACAGTTTAGATGAATAAGTAAAGATAAGAAAAGTTTCCCCAAAATGAGTTGAAGTCAATTTCACTAATCCTAAAAAGCATGAAAGATTCTTTGTTAGGAAAATTCCAAAAGAGATGCAGTAAATTTCAAAAATTTCTCCTCAATTTTTCACCATAATTGACAGAGATAAACGAATCTCACTACCCCATTCATGTAGTTTAGCTTCAACTAAATTTCAATAATCTACTTTTCATCAAAGGAATATATGGCCATTCAATTTCCCACTACAAGATTCCAACGGGCAAAGCAATAAAGGGGATTATCAGCATTCTTTTCACGTCTGGGCCGTAAAAGGCACACATAAAACCAAAAGGAACAACACAATATTCATTTTGAACTTTCTACGAGGATCAGATGCACAACAACAAGTACACATTGCAGGATAGTGAAATCACGGTGCTTTATCGAGTAACCACCAATAAGAATATGCTCATAAAGATCATACCTGCTTGAGAAAGCCGGCTCCAAAAGCTCGAGTGACCTTCAACGAACCTTTGACGCGCTCGTTCACCACAGCAGAAGCATCATCAGAATGTTCATTCCTAATTCTTGCAACTTCCTAAAAGACCACAATCAATCAACAAAATGTTCAATCAACCAACAAATAAAGCAACCAAAAGGGCTTAATCCAAATTTAGAGGATTATAATTTATACCTCTTCAATAGAGGTGCTATGGTCCATGGTGAGCTGCAAAGCAGCTAAACTAGGTTGAGGATTGGCCATATCATCTTCATCATCATCAAAATCCTCAAGATCATACAATGTTTCCTCATTGATCCTCTCCAAATCCTGGCTCCAAAGATCAGGCTGCTTCTTCCTCGCCAAAACAGCGCGACTATCGCCCACATTCATCACATACACATCATCTCCCTTCATCAGCATCACAAGCACACAAGACCCCATCAAAGCCAGCTCGGGATTCTCCATCACCATCTTATCAGCTATATCCAAGTAGGCGTCCTCAGTCTTCTTGAGGGCTTGAGAGAGAGCCTTGAGCACATCCCCGTGGTTAGTCTCCCCTGTTTCCTTCGACCTCAGCTGCTCCTTCAACCTCCTATCAAGCTCCAACCTTTCCCTGTCCCATTCACACCTCCACGCCCTCTGATACTCCTCCCATTTCCTCGCTGCTCCACGGTATTTGTATCTCGAGTTTCTCCCCCTTTTTCTTTTATAACACAAATCCCCAATTGTATCCCCATTTGCACTAGGGTAGCTCTCTTGCTCCACACATCTTGAGCATTCATCTTTAGTCCTATCCCTTAAGCCATCCTCGTTCAAATCCTCTCTCTCCGAGTACGAATTCTCGACTCCAATTGAGGGATTTGTGATCCCATTATCATCCCAGAGTAAACCCTTGAGCTCCTTATGCACAGCGGTGTACAAATTTGAGAGCAAATAGTCCGGTGCATCGGGGCCGTTGAATCCATCGTAAATCCCCACGAACATCCATCCGTGCTCCTCGGAGACGACGACGTGAACGCGATCCTCTCCGGCTTTCCCCTGCGCCCACTGTAGATTCGAATCATCATCATCTAAGCTACATTCGCTGCTGAAATTCACACTGCTATTAATAGTGAGCTCGTTTTGTTTCTCCGAATTCACCATCCAATCGCTCTCCTTCATCGCGATGACCCCTTTAATCGGCGCGACGATGGAGTTCTGACCTCGTGAAATCCCCTTCGAGAAGGCCCGCCGAAGGGCCCGAAGCAACGAGACCTTCTTCGATCTAGACCGGAGCGCGAATCCGCCGTGGGAGTAGCTCCGCTGGAACTGTTCGGAGGAGCCCTTCTCGAGCGGGCCCGAAAAGATGCCGCGATCGAGAGGGCCCGACATGAAGGCCCGCTCTATGGGCCCGGACATGAACCCCCTCTCAACCGAGCCCGAATGGAAGAACGGGCCGGAGTGGGTGGAAGGGTTTCTGGGAATGGGCTGGAGCGGGATGGAAGCGAAGGAGGTGGAGCCCTCGAAAGCGGAGGCCCGGTCGATGCTGTTGTAGGAGTAAACGTCGAGGAGGGCCGTGGAGAGCGGCGTGGAGGTGTTGGCGCTGACGGCGGCGCCGGAGATGGACTTAAACGTCGTCGTATCGGACTCGGAGTGGACCTTGGAGGAGGAGAGGCGGGCCAATTCGGGGCGTATGTAGCAGAAGGAATGGCCCAGATCGTCCAAGGGGTCGGATATGACCAAGCCGGCAGCCATGTCCTTCCGCCGCCGCCGGGCCTCGGCGGCGGCGGGTCCCTCTCCGTTGAAGCACACCGTTAGCTTCCCCACGCCGTTCCCCATTTATTTTTAATCTTTTAAAAATTAGAAATGAAGGAATGGTTAGTAACGGAGATGAGCGCGGAGTTTTGGTTGGTTTTTCAAGCTCATTTGATTGCCGAAATGAGAAAAATGAGCAAGAGTATGAAAAAGAAAGGGGTGAAGTAGAGAGAGAGAGAGAGAGAGACGTTGACTTTGGCAGAGAAGTGTTTGATTGAGATAATAAAAACAGACGACTGGGGATGAAGGGCAAGCTGGATCCTTTGCTCTCTCGCATTTGTTTTCTTTGCATTTTTCGATTTTTTTATTTTATGATTTTGTGGACTTTTTTCCTATTTATTTCGGGGGTTGTGGGCCTGAGGGGATATACAGTATACTTCAAATGTTTGATTATTAACAAATTGCAAGTTTATATCTTCTACTAGGGAACTCGTCCCTGTTATTTTTTATGAGCATCGGATAAACTTCATATTCTGCATTGTAGTCGTTATTTTTAGTATGTATTGGTTAAATTTTACACTTTATGCTGAGTAAAATCTTATGTTCATGTGCAATTGCTTACAAACCACATATAATGGATAAATTATATTTGAAAAACCATGCTCTGCACTGAGTAAAATCTCACGTTCCTATTCAATAACTTACAAACCACATAGAATGGGTAAACCACGCTTGCAAACTATGTTATATGTCTACAATGTTCATGTGCAATAGCTTACAAAACACACAGAATGGGTAAACCACACTTGAAAAATCCTATCATAATCGTTTGCAAATCACACAGGAAAGTTAAACAATACTTGAAAATGGTAAAACCTCATGTTTCTGTACAATAACTTACAAATCATATAGAATAAGTAAACCACACTCGAAAAATCATGTCACAATATTCTACAATGTTCATTTGCAATAGCTTACAAACCAAACAGAATGAGTTAACCACACTTTGAGAATCATATCATAATAGTCTGCAAGTTACACGGGACAGGTAAACCACACTTGAAAAATCAGATATGACAGACTCAGACTCATAAAGGTGTTAGTGGAAACATAACTTGAAATATCAAGTGTGACGGGCTTTGACCCATAGAGACGTTAGTACGGTTCGAACATGTGATCTTTTGATCACATAAACTCACTTTACCAATAGATCATCCCAAAGAGCCATATGACATATTTCTTTGTCGGTCGAAGTATAGATTGCCTTGTACTATAACTATATTTTATTAACTTTGTGTCTCTCAATTTTTTAAAGAGAAAATACACAATTTTAGTCTAATAAATAGACTTTTTAGCTTATTAAATCAATATTACCTTAATCAAGCCTAATGAATTGATTTTTTTGGATAATTTTAGCCCGTATGTGTTTTTTCAGCTTCGAAAAGCACAATTGGTACAAAAATAACATGTAGTCCATAAGTTTTTTCCAACTATATTTATGGCTCATGTTTTCTAAATGACACTTTTCGGTGTCACTGTACTTGTTAAAATTGTCATAAAATCAATTCATTAGGCTTGATTGAGATATTATTAATTTATTAAGTTAAAATTGTCACAAAGTCAATTTATTAAGCTAAAATTATGTATTTTTCCTTTTTTAAACAATTGTTATTATAAAACATTCATCACAGTTGACAAATTTTGACCAGCATACCTATGAAAATGAAGCAATACTATTAGCTTTTACCCTAATAAATCACACCAATTCTAAGCATATCTCCACATTTCAATGGTTAACGTTCTCCTTGTCGAATAAATGTAAATTAGTTATTATCCGTAAAGTGTATGAACTCGTGAAAATACAATTTTACTAATTTACTAACTCCATCACCAACGGACAATCATCAATAGGTAATCATAAAAAAGTGAATTTTACCTAGTAAGTGAAAAAAAAGTTATTGTGAATTTATCATGAATCCAAAAGAAAACATAAATGGACTAGGATTTAGAATTGAAAAAAGAGGTAATCTAATGTATATCCATCTATATATACGGACTTTGATATTTTTTCAATATAAATGATATTTGATATTTTTATTCAATATAAATGATACTTAAATAAATGATATTTTTTAATATAAATTAGTAAATAATATTTTTTTTAACAAATAATATTTTTATCTATCCATATATTATAGATGGATGCAGTAGGATTTTTGTGTTTAAAAAACTATCTCATTAAATAAAGGTACAGTAACGTTATTAATATAAACTCTGAAAGTTGAGGTACAAAAGTTTAGACTTTGCAATTAAATAAACATGTGATGGCTAAATGGAAAATCAAAAAGTCAAAACCAGGTAGTAATAATTATATAGACATGGAAAACAGTTGCATATGCCCACAGGTTGGATCTACTGAGGTACTTACCACTGTTCTTTAATACGACATCTTTATAACACGTGTCCCTTTTGAATAACGCATATGCACCACCGTCAATATAGATTTTATGCAATAATTAATCAAAATAAGAAAAAAGGAGGAAAAATCTACCACATATCTCATAGTAAAAAATAAATAAATAAATTACAAAATTATTTATTTATCTGAATCTCATCACCATATAATATAATAATGTCAAATTCCGCATCTAAATCAGATTCAGCCAGATTTTCAAATCTTGCGCAATTTAATATTATTTTCTTATTTTGTTTGTAGTCGGACTAAATTAGGAGTAGATCTATATTTAATTTTGCGAGGTGGAGTAGTTGTCAAGACCACTATACACATTACATTTAATGCTTGTTTAGTGCATTAGCTGGTTAGCGCCTTATAATATCATGCAGTTGTCTTTATTTTGACTTTACGGCATTGACTAAAACATAGACCATCCTATAATTATAGATAATTTTGAACTAGAACTTGATTATTTTTTCCCATTTTCTTTTAACTTTTGATTGATTGGCTTATTTATTTCACCATAAACTTGTGGACCCTAACTTGGGGAAAACTCTATGAAGTAGGAAAACACAAGTTGCACTAAAGTAGAGTCCACGATATATTTGATTGATTTTCTTGTTCCATGTCAGCCACTCCCACAAGTTAGTTACCATTAACGTATAATATTACTTATGTATTTTATTTTCATTATTTTTTTAAAATATTCGAATATTTAAACTATTTTAATTCTATCATTTGAGCAAGCTTTTAGTACCAAAGATATGGCATGCTCGCCAAAAGCACGTACTATTCCACTAAAATTATATATTTCTTTTATTCTACTCTAAATTATTTGTATTAGTTGTCATATTCTAAGTTTTTATATATAAAAATACCTCAAATTTCATAAGTCATACTATTTTATAGACAAAATGTCCAAAAGCAATGAGCTGCTTAGAGTAGAACCAATGGATTATAATTTACATGAATAATATTAATCCCTTTATTTAGTGGAATAATCTTAGGCGTCCAACCATGTCACATTTCTAGAATCGGAGACTTGCGATTGCGAACATGATAAATAAAAAGAAAATTAAAGGTCAGGATATTATTATAAAAAATATCAAATGTGGAAATAGAAAGTATAATCAACCTAAAATATTTTAAAACTTTTTTCCAACTTTACTCTTAATAATAATAATAATAATAATAATAATAATAATAATAATGTTGTAATGAACATATATAACCAAACGATTTTACTAAAAGTTATATTGTTCAAATTACAGCAACATTAATTATTCCAGTTAAATTCTATTAAGTCCGATTAATGAGTAGGGTAGATGAACATCCCACCACATATAAAGTCTAGTAGCTACAACATCGAGTGAAATATTTTGGTAGTATCCACTTGTACTACTATGAACTAATGTAACTTGATAAAGAAATAGGTATATAAGTGATGTCTAAGTATAATTCCCATTCACACTATTTTTTGATAAAACTATTTAATCTGAATAAAACACCTCAAAAGTCCCAATACTTTTTGTACCACTTGACCGATGCCTTTGCAGTTGTATTTTACCTTTTTTTTGTATCACCATTTAAATCTCATGTTCATGTGCGATAGCGCAAACTAACAGTTAAACCATTAAACCCATAAAGCGTTTGGTGGGGTTCGACCACGCGACCTCTCAATCCCACCTTAATTGGGCGATGATTTTACCATTTCTAATTACGCTAAGACAAGACGAAGACATATATATTTAGAGAGAGTTAATTTCATGCAAATTGCACTTTAACAATATACAATACCAACTCCCAGAACCAATTTCCTCGATATAGCAATTGATTATTCCTAATAAAATTTACTGTAGCTATCGTATCAACTACGCAGAGATTCAATTTTAATTCGCACTTTGCGCAGCTGGGGTTTATCTGCGTATGAATATGACTATATGTGTACAACAGTACATGTTCCACATTTTAGACTTCAATTAATTGAAGTATATTATTTGTCTCGATTCCTATATATCCTACTAAGAACTCAACTTGAAAAAATGCATCAGTTCCATTTATTACTGATTTTACTGTTTAATTTTTATCATTATACTTATATAGATGCCTGAAATACAATCAATATATATGAATGATTACAAAACTGCAGCCGACATAATAAATTTAATAAAAGACCAATATATATAGATAAATAAATTCGTGTCGACAAAATTCAAACGTAGCTAAAAATATTTGAAGACTTCTCGAATGGCTTTTAATTTTGTTTCTGTTTAGTTTAACTTTGAGAAATTAAACTATAATTAACCCAAAAAGCCAAACATCATCGTTTCATGTACATGTGAAAAACAAAAATCAACTTCAAATTAGTTGTCGCCCTAATCAGCATTCTGGTGTCGGAAAATATTTTCGGGCCATAAGTTAGTACATTTCTCAAAATTCAAGACATGTTAGAAAATTTGAAAGTTGAGACCATAAACTAAAAGCGCTGAAAGTTGAGATCATAAACTATAATTAATCCTTTTATTAATACATGTGCATGTCATATAATCAAAATATTAGCTTACAATTTATTATAAAACAATCTAATGAGGTGATCTCTAGTACATATGGTCACACCATTTATTAATAATTAGAAATTAATTACTTAATTATTAATTAAATTAAACATTATTTTTGGATGTCCGCGCAATGCCTACAGGTTTTCATCTAATCTAATACGCAGGTTACTCATGAAAATTCATCTTATATAACCTTCTCCAATCAATTATGGGGTGTTTGGCTAAGCTTATTTTAAAGAGCTTATAAGCTCCAAGAGCTTATAAGATGTTTCAAGAGCTTATAAGAGGTAAGGTCTCAAGTGCTTATAAGTTGTTAAAGTGTTTGGATAATTGATCTTATAAGCTAGATAAAAAATCGTGAGTTAGAGAAAGAAAATCATAGTTAGAGAGATAAAATTGACGATAGGTGAAGCTGATAGTGTATGTGTAGGAAATAGCGAACTATAATAAGATTATTTTGGTAAATTCATGATTGCTTATAAACTTATGAAAAATAAGTTAGGGTTGACCAACTTATTTTTATGGGAGCTTATAATTTGTTGGAGCTTATTTTCACAATTTATAAAATTTGCTTAGGAGCTTATTTTTCCAAACACTTTGCAACATCTTATAAGTTCCTAAACGAACTTATAAGCTCACCAAACACCCTTTAAGAGATAATCCCATCAAATACTCAAGCACATAATATTAGGGGTGAGCAAAACCGAACCGGACCGAAAAACGAACCGGACCGAACCAAACAGGCGGTTTGGTTCGATTTTAAACGATAGATCGTTCGGTTCGGTTTCAAATTTTCAAACCGAAATTAATTGGTTCGGGTTCGGTTTGTTAAAAATTCGGTTTTAAACCGAACCGCCAATTAATTATTATTATATATTTTTATTTTATATATATATATATATATGTGTTATTTATATTATTAATATTTAAATTGGTTAATATTATATATATTTATATATAATTATATTTATATATTATATTATATATATTATAATATTTATATTAATTTTAATTCGGTTAAAACGAACGAACCGAACCAAACCGAATATTTCGGTTCGGTTTCGGTTCGGTTTTGTCTGATAATTCGGTTCGGTTCGGTTTGGGTTTTTAAAAAAAATTCGGTTTTTCGGTTTTTCGGGTTCGGTTCGGTTTTGAACCGAACCGCCCGAATGCTCACCCCTACATAATATACATGTAGAACTTAACCAAATTCATAAACACATGTAAGATCTATCCATTTTATGTTTTTTTGGACCAAATTATCCTTTAAATCTCCATTCTTTCATGCTTTATTTTGCTACTATCATAACACATTCATGAATGGAGATTAAACATGCATAACTATCAGGCCCAACATGCTTCCATATAAAACTAAAAACCTTCAACCGAGTATCGACTTCTTACCTTTTTCACTGGTGTTTTGGGTCCTTTATCTTTTGCCGACACTTTGTCCGATTTTAAGACATGTTTGATCGATGTTTAGAAATGATGATAGGTTTTTACTCCTTCACATGATGATGGGCCATCTTTTCAACAATGGCTCTCCTTTGTACTCGACTTCTTTTGTCGACACTTTGTTTGTTGTGAGAATGAAGTCTGATTTATTTCCTACTAACTCATCTTTTTTCTAGTAGGAATCTTCATGTTCTTTCACCCACCCACGTTGTTTTCTTTTTTATGGGTAATCTGCTGGCTTTGAGTCACATGACTCTATTTTCCTTGTTGGACACTTTACTTTGTTGAAGGTGCCCAAGTTGCTCTTTTCTGAGGTATTCGATGCTCCTCATGCTCGTCCACTCGGAACTTCTTCTAGTCCTGCTTTGATAAGAAGCCTTTCTCGAACTCTAGTTCCTTTTGGTTTGGATAATCTGAGCAGATTCTTGACATCCAATGTCCAAAATGAGCCATGTTGCAGAATTTATGGTGAGTTTCTTTGCTCGACGTACTCTTGTTTTTTCAAAGTAAGTTCATCTTCTTTTCGAAAAGCTCTCTGCAAAGCTCGTCGTCTTTCATGTCATAGTGTTTAACAAGAATGTCCCATTCGTCGAATTCTGAAAGAATTTGAACGGGAACTTGACCTTGTCCATCTCTGTGAGATAGACCCATAATCTCCATGCTCGTCTTGTTGTAATACGTTCTTCAGAGAACGTGACAACCAATGAGACTTCTGATTATGGGGCCTTGATGTTGTTTAAGGCCATTATGTCCGGTCGTCGAAGCCTAATGCAATGGAAGGCTTCATGACTCCATTTTCCAACTGGTTCAGGAGCAGCGCTGATGCAGTACTACATCTCCAGAACGTCTCCTCGACTGAGTCCTGAGTTATTTACCCAAGAATCATGCACCGCCTCTTGGATCCATTTGGGTAGACCCTTGATCTCGGTGAACGCTGATCCAATAGTATAGATTGAGGCTAATACCCCAAAATCGAACCATTGCTTGACATCTTGTGGATTGGCTCTAGTAGACATCCAAACTTGAGGATATTTTTCGAGACAACAATCCTGCAATGATTATGGTTGATTCATTTCCTTGTTTGCAATTTCTCCCAGTTTGATTGATAGGCCTACAAAGAAAAAGAAATATATAAAACATTAGTATCAGCCTTAGATTTACCGATCATTGACCTAAGACTGATATCTTCCTCTTTAACCCTAGAGGTATTGGGTTGACATGATGATTCGAGTTGTCACACCTGGTCATCATCTTTCTTTTGGATCGACGATTTTGAAGAATCCACGAACTTAGAACTCGTGCTAGGGGTACTTGAATCCTCTGCTATAGGTATATTGTCATGTACGGAAAATGACTCTTTTTCATGTGTACACGATAGCTCGAGCAATGGTCATTGTTGTATTCTGAGAATAGAGCGAACCCGAATTCTACATACATACTCGTATCCGGTTTGTGACATTAGTCACATCCTCATCTTGTAGCCTCTCTGTCTATTTGGCATGAAGCACGCACTCGTCTTAATCTCTCTGAAGCAATTTCAAGTTTTTCCGGAGTTGCCTTTGGGCTATTATGATAGAGTCAATCTCCTTTGTCTCTATCTCTTGTTAAGAAATCTGCAAGAATATTCTCGTGAGATTTCAGAACGATAATATCATGAATATAATATTGGCATTCAGCTTGCTATCTAAATAATCTAGCATTTTCGGACTTAGATTCAATCATGTTTACTAAAAAGGCTTTAACTTGTGTGTTATCAACTTTTAAAGTAAATCTCTTTGCTAGTAAGAATAAAAGCCATTTTTTAAAAGCGTGTCTGACTGCATAGAATTCTTTATCATTGATGTGCCAACACACAAAATTTTCTTCGCTGAAGAGACGGCTGCAATATATGCATGGTTCCTCTCCAAGTGGTGTGATCTCTGTGAGTACTGCTACCTACCAAAAATCACCCGCGTCTGTGTACATGACCAAGTCATTTTCCTCTTGTGGTATTGAGAGTTTTGGGAGGGTTTTGCAAACCTCATTTAAGTGTCTCATTCCCTCTCGATGTTCATCTGTCAAGATGAAGGAACATCTTTCTTTAGCAATTGACTAAAGACTTTCCTTTGTTTTGCAAGGTCTTTGAATGTCCCTACAAAATTAACAACTCACAAGAAGCTTTGAAGTTGCGTATTCTCCTTGAAACCCTGCACCTTATGCACAATATAGTCCTGCATAATGATTCTCGTTTTGTCGATCTCGATACCCAAAAACTCGATATTTCGGGTAGCGATGACTATCTTTTTCTCCGACAGTACTAATACCTCCTTTTGACAGACATTTGTAAAGATCTCCAAATATCTGATATGTTCAACCATATTTTTTTGACGTTATAAGAATATCATCAATATAGACAAACATAAACGACAAATAATATTTAAAAAGATTATCCATCTTCCTCTGGATTATTTGGGGTGCATTAGCCAACCTCATGGGCATCACGTTCCAAACATAGTGTCCCTACGAGTAGAGAAAGCTGTAAACTTCTTACTCCATTCCTTCATGCGAATCTGGTAAAAACCTGACTTACAATCAAACTTAGAAAAAACCTTAGCATTCATGATGCAGATGATGAGGTGTTTTCTATTCGGGATAAAATATTCATCAAACTCCAGAATGACATTAATTCCTGTATAATTAATAACTAATATCGTTGACCTCTTTTAACCTTATCATGATTCCTTATCAGAAATCCGGATTGCTATAGGGTGAATTTCCTGGTTCGATCAACTTTAAATCAAGGTGTTCCTTAATTATCTGTCTTATATCCTTCTGATCCACGAGGTTCATCAGGACTGAATCTAACGAACTTGAATTCTTTGTCTGGCTTAACCTTCATACTTGCTTCGAGTTGGTTCCTATTCCACCATGCCAAAGGATCCTCGTTGTAACAACGTACGATTTTCCTTTTGACGTCCTCTAGAGCAACATATACTTCTTCTCCGATATCCTGATTAGATATTAGAGACGCTTTGAGAATTTGAATCTCCTCATCAATAAGATCTTCGGACAGTTATGCAATCTTGCAACTCAGCAATGTCTCGTTGAATCGTCTTTGATCCTTCATTTTTAGGTGTCGAAGTTTTCCTTCATCACCATTTTAGATGCGTAAGATCAACAATTAAAAATATTTGGATAATATCCTTGTACGTGGCGTTGTTTTATCCCATACTTGCTAACTAGGTTAGCATTGGCACGAGGAAAATATTCCACCTGATATACATAGGGTACCATCCATGAGGATTTTAATAAAATATGATTATAGCAAAATAAAACATAAGAAAATGGATTGTCTGTAGTCAAACAAGAGTATCTTTAGCTATTTTGACAAATTCAAATGACAATTTACTTATTTGGGTATTTCTTGCATATTTCTTGCATGAATTTATAAGATTGATTAAATAAGATATATATCTTATCCTCTTGATTAATTAACGGTTTTTCCTTTCAATTAATGTAGCTCTAAGATTGCTTGTGCAGATGTCAAGACATCACATTCAACATAATTAGTTGATATGGTTGGGTTTTGTTTTTTCTCAAACAAGTTAGGCCATTTTCACATCAATATATAGTATACGTAGGCATGTAAGGCTAAACAAAGTAGAAGTAACGCATGTTTAATTTGACTTTTTGAGACCCTAATTTGACAACTTTATGAAACTTGTCCCATATATATTCAACTAAGCATTCAAGGTCTCCAACGTTTCTAATGATGACATGCTGTAAGAATTCACCACATTAATGCAAAAGTCAAACCACTCTTTGAATTTTTTGAGAGAGACAAATTCTACGAAATTACAAGTTATATATATAATAGATAATGAAGAAAAACTTAAACCAAATTTTGACTAGTATGCTGGAAATTTTCACGTCTTCCGTTTGCAAAAGCGTTCTGATGTTTTTTTTTTTCCCAAATAAAGAACTAATATGTTAGTGAAGCTACTATTAGAACTTATAGATGCAACATAATCATTTTTTATCGAGACTATCTGAAACTTTAATTGTTTAAAATTTTGTCTGAGTAGAAAAATGTTCATTTCAATTTTAAAGCACTCATATCTATAGGATTCTTAGGTCACTGCATCAAACCTGTTTAGTGCTTGTGTGATAAAAGGATGATAGATATCTATGATATAACTTAATATGTTATGTACTTCAAATATTAAAGTGTTTGTTAAAGCAGAATACAATAACTATTAACTGCATATAATATTTGTGATGTCATACCTCCGAGCTAGTATTAAAAAATAAGTAATATCATTTATTAATTTATTGGACCGAACTATTCATGTGCTTGATTTCCAACTCGTAGTACAAAATGATAATTTAGGAATTTCAATTTAATAAAAAAAATAACATATCAGGATAAAAAAGTATTAAATCTCATCCATATTGCCTAGCAAACAAGACTAGTGTACATATAAGGTGCGGAATAAGCCACTAATAGTCAATATTGTTGATTATTCATATACAGCAATATATATATTGCCAAATAAAAAATTAACACAAAAAGTTCAGTTTACACTGTCGTAAAATATTTAACTTAGTCAAGATTTCAAAGAAATAATGATTGAAAATGGTGAGTGGAGAACCCTCGTAAGCCACCTTCTCCACAACTCATTAATTTGCTGACCATCCTTTTCTCCATTTTCTTCTTGTCTTCTTCTCTAAATAGCCACCCATTTATATTTATTATCTTTATATTGAAAAGTAATAGAACAATAATGAAAAGGATATATAATTTTAATTTTTATCTTTCTCAAGATTAATCCGCTAGGTAACAACAAAGCCCTGAAATCATACGATACAACTATTATAACACTAACAAAAAAAACTTATTAACAAGACAATAGTTGTCTTACAACAATACAAATATTTGTAGTTAATTAGCATTCTGCATTATTTTAAATAAATATAATTTTTAAACTACATTATTACTTGATATATTCTCTATTTGAATTCTTGTAAGCCAAATAAAGTTGTAAGTGATGCACTAAGAAAATTATACCAAACGTGACACCAAAAGATTTGATCAATATTCATATATTTTTTTCACCCCACGATCATGAAAAGACACAACTTTGTAGTGTGTGTGGCAACATAAAAAATTTCTTTGGCTTTGGATGAAATACACATGATCCTATAGATTGGCAATATCAATGGTAGGGAATTGAGAAAACCGACCATCTACTAAGCACAAAGATTCTAATTAAAGCTGCTAAAATATTATATATAGTTGATGACGTCAACGATAATCTATCGTGTAATATTCACCAGGCACTTACTAATATTTTGATCACTATATATTATTAATTTGGTTTCATCTATCCGACACATCATCCATCACATGCCATTCACAGATATATGAAGACCTTCTATGCTTGCCACTCTTCCTTCTTCTAAGAGGCACATTTCATTCTATTGTTTGTTTGTTTGCTGAGTAAAAGCATCTAAATGTGTTTGGTTTCTTTAGTTGGAGTTTTATTTTCATGATTGGAATTACACTATTTTCTATTTCTTTTTTGCGAAACCATAATATAACATGAGTAAAAATGTAACACATATACACAGGACATGTGATCAGACATAAAAGAATAACATATTTATAGGAGCGTGGTGTATACAATATAACTAATAAAATGATTTGTGTTAACAATTTGCAAGAATCTGGCTAAAATATATTGGATACTAATATAATAACTAGTTCATCACAAAGAACGTAAAATAATAAATTAAGTATAGGAAATGTTAATTCGAACTCCACGAATTTCCCTAGAATATCGAGGCCAATACCTAGTAATCGTAATGATCATTTTTTGTAGAATATTATAAATATAATTTAAATAAAACATGATAGTTTGAAGAAAAAAATGAAATAGTGCATGGATGATTTAGATAATATTCTCTTCAAACTAAAAGAAACTAAAAAGAATCCCCATTTTCCATTCATCAACAACACCGCTTATTGAATGGTGCATGAAAAATTAGAATATTATAAATCTAATTTAAATAAAACATGATTATTTCTATTTTATCTTTGATGAGAAGAAACTTGGTCATTGTTTGTGAGTGCATTTATTTAGCAAATTTTAGAAATTTGATTTAGAAAACTTAATTAGTGAACTTCGAACACGGAATAATTGAAACCAATTAAAGAAGATAAAATTTGAACATCTCTAATATTAATATAAATGTGAAAACCTTGAGGAAAAGTGGGCCTTCAACAGAGTCTGCAAAATGTCAAAGTTTTGAATCATCAGAAATTCCGTAGGAAAGCGGGCAACTCGGAAGCCGCGTTGCTATTCTGCACCGTTTTGAGCTTAAATTAAATCATTATTCATGAAAGAGACACTTCCATTGTACATCTCCAATGCTCAATTCTATTAAAGAATTAATTCTACAATATTATAGAGTACAATATAAAGTAATTATATATTAATATTTAACACTTGACTCTACATTTAATTCTACAATTGAACATTCTAATTTTATTATTTTGATTATTAAATTAATTTTAATGTAATTATTATATATCATATGTATTTATATTTAATAATATTTAATTATAATAAACATAGTTTAATTTAAATATTTTTAAAATAAATTATCTGATAAAGTGATATATTTAAATTTTACATAACGATTAATTTATTTCAACATAGAAACTAGCATTATAAAATCTTGACAAAACATAAATTACATGATAATAGAAAATTAAATTAGTTAGGAAAATGAAAGTAATCATAGTGCCTATATATTGTGTGTTTGATTTGGATCATAACCAGTCAAAAACTGACTGTTGTGTAGTTCGAGCTCGACTTATTTATCAATAAATTGAGTTCGAGCATCATTAGCTTAGTTGAATCTAGACAATTGTTGCAAGCATATAACTAAATTCAATATTAGAAAAAATATAAATACAAATATACAATGTATTTTTTAATAGATAAGTTTAATTAAATAACTATATACTTATTACTAAATTTAAAAATTTGAGGCGAATATCAAAATGATAATTCATATTTTCATACTTTATATATATATATATATATATATATATATATATATATATATATATATATATATATATTGATTCATGTACATACAATCCTTAAAATACATAAATGAAAACAAATTATATCCATTAGATTTAATTGTTATTTTTAAGTTTGCATCTGAATTAGTTATATGCACATTTCTACGCATAAGTGTGCGTCTATGTATTTGCGTCATATTTTGTGTATTGAATATGAAGCATCCATATTGATTTATCAAATATTGATGTTTATCCTTATGTTTACACTATAAAGAGTGTCCACACGGTAACCTCTCTCTTTATATATATATATATATATATATATATATATATATATATATATATATATATATATATGAAGATTAACATAAAATCATTTTTGCGTGAGAACGTGACAACCAAAAAATGATGAATTTATTATGAAAGTTAATGAATCCGTTAGAAAAGTTCTTGCATCAAAATAAAAATAAAATTCACTCTCATGAGATCAAACTTAGTGAAAATTTTGGATTTTTATATTCAATAACTTTCCTACCGATGCATTAACTTTCATAGAGAATTCATTTTTGTTTATAGCGAATTTTCATGATCTTTAATTTTCACGTTAAAAATGATTCTTAAACCTCACTATATATATATATATATATATATATATAATATAAAAATATATTTTTTGTAAAAACTTAGAAATCAATATTTTAAGTACAAAGTTAATGCACTTTATGTATAAAGTTCTTGCACTATGAAATATTGATGAATAATGTTGTCTTTATCGAACTCAATGTGCATTAGCTTTATATATAAATTGCATTGGTTTTAGGTTCTAACGAACGAAGATAAAACTCAATGTGCATTAGTTTTATATATAAAGTGGATTGGTTTTAGGTTCTCTACATCAAAACATAAGTTTTATTATAACTCAACCAAATATATAACAATGACGGATGAGATTGAATACTATATACTTTCATTCGGGTTCGGATACTATTTGATCCTCATATATATATAATGACATTATTTCCAAAGTAATGAGTTGAGACAAGCTTGATTGGTTTATTTTTACAAACTTCACAAAATAAATTCAAATGAGATTGTTGGTTCGGATATTTGAGTAACTTAGAGGGTGTTTGGCTGAGCTTATAAGCTTCTCCAAAACAACTTATAAATTTGCTTTTAAACTTATAAATCTCGACCAAACACCCTCTTAGACTATTTCACGACCCCTATCCACATGTGTGAATGCTCACTTACGGGACTTTGACGCATTGGAATTGTATTTTACTGTAATAACTAATAAGTAAAAGACTAATTTTACAATAACATTAAAACGAGAGACAAATAAAGTCAGTGTTCTATTTGCAGACAATATATATTATAGATAAGGATGTTAGTCGACTCAACTCATTTAATTTCAAGCTATTTTAGATTCGGGTTAGTTTGATTTTTATATTTCAGGCTAAAATATATCGCAATAACCTTAACCTGTGTGGTTTTGAACTTTCATCATGCTAGAATGTTTATGAAAAAAGTTTAATATGTATTAATTTTATTGTAACAAATTTTAGATCATATTATATACAAGAATAAGTGTTATTTCAACATCAACTTACATAATAACCAATAACTTAATTAGTGAGATATAATCATTGACACACATTTAACATAAATGATTATTTTTTTCCAATTTCATGTTAGAATTTTTTTTGTTAGGCGTTATAAAAAACACATTCTACAATATTCACAACTTTTATTATCAAATTAAAAAAAAGTAATAAAGTTTGATAACTAAGTAATAATAAAAATTTCAATTAATTGCACCAATCCATTCGATTTTCAGGCCAGTTCTATTGAGCTCGGGCTATTTAAAGTTCGGGATACTCGGACTAATTTTGTTGGGTTAGAAATTTTTAGATATAACCTCATTTTTTTCAATTTATTCAGACCAACCCATCAATTTCAGGTTAAATTAATATCCCTAATAATGGACGTGCTTTCTTACGATACTTCTATTTAATTAATTATATACACTTCTCATGAAATTTAATTAGATATACTTGATTGAATTAACAAGGAACTGAAGAATAAAATTTGATAATGGTAGTGGGCTGGTTGAATAAAGAGAAAAGCCCAGCTCTCAAAGATGGGCCTTTCTGATAAATCAACTAAATAAGAATCTTTTGCAGCTTTAATCACCAAGATGAGGACCCGCTTTAAGGACCCGGAAAAGCACTTTTACTACGCCAGTCACTTTCATCATTACACTTCTTTAATCAAAAACATAGTATTATGTTATATCATGACAATCCATAATTTGGCTTTTTATCTCTACGCAAAATGTTTACGTGATAAAAGCTCCTCAAATTAACACAATTTATTTGGTACATATGGTCTTTTTGGGGAAAAGGGTTGGGTCAAATATTTATAAACTTTGTTTATTTTTTAAAAAAGTTTTTAGTAGTTTGCTCGATTATTTTTAATTTCAAATTGCTTTATAATATTTTATCTTCGTCGATGTATCAAAATGTCCAATTTTATATAACAAAGTTAATATTATTCATATTTCACGAGATAAGAAGACGCAACGGATGGACTCAAAATGAAATACTGATGTGATATGATCCAACTAAAATAGAAATCACAATGAATTTTTATGAATAAACTAAAATCCAAATAATTAGTTACCAATTAGAATATAAACTCAAGCGGCCATTAGAATCTTAATAAAGGTGCATACGTCATTATGACTAACGACTTTACAGAGTGCATGCATACCTGCCACATGGAGTATCAAACAAAATTGAATTAATTTCAATTTCAAAGAGTGAGTCATAATCATTGCAGCATTTGTCGTCACTTATCAATGTAATTATTAAGAGTAAAAACACTGTCGAAAAAAATTACTAAGAGTAAAATTATTCATAATAATCAAACTACATAATTGGCCACTCTTAGAAATTCAGAAAGAAATAATGCGTTCTTCCTCTCATTTCTCCCCATTCTATATTTATATACATCACATGGTTCTTCCGGTTAAATTCATAAACAAAATCTTTAGCTTGCATTGTTTTATTTTCTCTTTCAAATATATATTAATTCATTAATTGTGAATAAGACTAGCTACGAAATATTTTTTTGAGTATTTAACAAAATCTATATTCACCTATTGCAATTACCCCAATTCCTTCCAAAAAGCCAAATACCAGCTATCGTGGACAAAACTAGTAGAGGTTGCTTTCAAGAAACCTATATCCTCTGCTATCCAAATTTTCAAGAAATAAAACTAGACGAAACTAAAATAAAAGCACGAGAAAATACAGAAAATATCTGGAACACCAACAAGAAAAAAGAAAAGGGACAAACTAAGACAAAGAATCTAGGGCTACAAACAAATGTACCAACGGAAGACCAAACAGCAACAGAAAATACTGCAAGAACGCAAAAAGCTTCTCCCACCCCTGTATCACAAAACGGAAAACATTGTACAACTTCACCAATTTCTTGTCTGAATTTTACACAATTCCTAAAATCCAGCAACCTCTTCTTTTTCCTAACAGAATTTTGTTTAACCATACATCACCATTTACTTTTACATATAAGCTCAGCGTTTTCAGCAACTCAAACAAATGCAATCGTCCACAAAAAAAATTGATCACTATTATTACACATCAACTGTGAAATTTCCAAATTTTTTACAATAAACAAGAATGCAGATCCCAGAAAATATAGAGCCATAAAAAAAATCGTTGGATAAATACAAATTTGAATATCTTGTTTTCCCCTTTTTTGCTTTATCTCATGACGAATCCCAGTAGAAAAATTGCTTCTCGTGTTACAAAAGAAATGAAACAATTCCAGCTGCCGCACCAATTCCCGCAGCTATAGCGATAGATAACTCATCAGTATACACAAAAGTATTCTGAAAACCCTCACCGCCTCCATCACCGCCGCGGAGCGGAGTTCCAGCCCTGGCGGAGCGGATAAATGGCTCGGCGAATCAGGGGAGAGCGCGATATCCGGCGGCTGAGCGGTGGCCACTCCACCGCCGTTACTAGGCTTGTCCACCTCTATCAGATTCTTCCCGAAAAATTCACGCGGTAGCAACACTTTGGACACTCCGAATATCGCGACAGGATTCTGATCGAAAACGGTTTGAGTAACTGACGCAATCACGATTCCGGTGTCGATTGCGACGGAATCGTTAACACGGGAGATGTTGACGGTGAAGCTACCGGCTCCGTTCTGCTCCGTTGCCAATGTAGGGTAAATCGGGTTCACGATCGATTCAAGAGAGCCGAGGGGATAGTAGGAGTGTAGGACGTGGAATCGGAGCACCACCGCCTTTTCATCGGCCGGCAGCGACTGCAATTTGACGGACGACGGCAAATCAGCGAAGGCGGCGTCGGTGGGGACGAATAAGGTTATCCCAGCGCCGCCTTCGTCGGCTTCGAATTCGGAAACTACGCCCGAGGCGGCGAGCATCGAGGCGGCGACGTTGAAATTGTGGCCGTCAATTAGGGCTTTTGTGATGTTGAGCCCCGCCGGCGGGCGCGTCTCGGAGGCCATGATATCGAGATTATAAGGGTTTAGGAGCGAATTGAGGGAGAAGACGGAGATGTTGTAAGGTAGGGTTTTGATTGGAGACAGGAGCGTGGCATTGGATGCAGGGGAGTGGAAGGTGACGGCGCTGGAGGGGACGTCGAAGGTGATGTTGACGGTGCCGGAGTTAGCGGCTGCGCGTCCGGTGGTCTGGAAGAGGGTGGTGACGAGTTTTCCGGTGGGGGGGATGCGGCGGAGGTCGGAGAGGGAGAGGTACTCGAGGAGGATGTGGTAGCGGAGGACGTCGGCGAGGTTGGTGGAGGAGGGGCGGAAGGAGGCGTCGGGGGAGCGGAGGTAGGCATTGGGGACGACGAGGAGGGTGAGGGAGGAGCGGGCGGAGAGATCGGCGGCGACGGCGGTGGTGGTGAGGAGGGAAGTGAAGTCGGAGAGATCGGGGTAGGCGGAGAGGAGATCGGTGATGTTGAAGGAGAGAATGGGGGGAGGGTGGGACAGGATGAGTAGATAGAGGAGTGCGAGAGGGGTAAAGATGGAAATGGAGATCGAAATGGCCATTTCTGTGAGAGTTGTGTGTTGCTGTGGGGACTGGGAGTGTGAGCTGCCAGTGAAGAAATTTTAGTGAGTGAAATTGATGGAGATGGGATTGGGGGTGGGGTGGTTATTATTTTATTGTGTTTATGGAAAGAATATTAGTCAATATTCAACCGCAACTCATTCTGAAATTGTTTAGCACTCATAATTCAGATGTCTGGTTTGGCTAATGGCTATGAGTTTAATTCAGTGAGAATTATATTTACTCAAGACGAGCATACATAAAATCGATATGATTATGGTTAAAACCGAATACCGAGATTTAATTAAACAAATCATGTTCTATTATTACGTTTTGGTTTTATGTTGCCTGATTTTGATCTTTATTATCAGTTTAATCAAGTTATGGCAATTTAAATTGTTGTGGTTATCAAATTAAACTACATCAAATGAAGTTGTAACTCCCATTAAATACTATGATTTGTTTTCCTCACCTAATATATATCACTAGTGTATTTGTATCTAAAATTATTAAATGATTTATTTAATTGGAGGAAACACCAAAGATGCGTTCGAATTTTTTTTCAAAGCTTTTTTTTGTTCAATATTTTCTTTCATTTATTTTTATGCCAAAACTATTTTTTTATAATTATAATTAGTCTTTCTTTCCCCCAAAAAATATAACGCAAGCTCCTTACTATTTGATTGCATTCAAATTCTCAGCATTTATTTTCTTTTTTCCCACGTTAAATTCTTTTATCTTCTCTCATCTAATTTATTTCTGCATTAATCTTCTTCACATTCCATGTGACCCTGAAAACAAATAAACTTATAAAGACGAAGTTTTAGTATTTAATTGTGTGTTGATAGTGGTAATTTCCTCGTGATGCTCAAATACATATTATCAACTTTCTTATCTAAATAAGATAGCCCTTCGAAATTGCAACATTATAATTTTTATTGTATGATCCAAATAATTAATAAAAAATAATTTACTGAAGAAATTAACATTTGTACTGGCAGATTTAATCCGACTTTGAAGACATTGCTTATGTCTTCATCTTCAATATGAGACCAGAGTAAATCTTAGAGAACTGATCATAGATATTCTGAAAATGTACAATTCATAAGCCATAACTTTTCTGCATACTCTAAGTCTTGCTAGAAAAAAGTAACACCAAAAGTTATAAATAAGATAATTGACGGTACAAAAAAGCTATCCAGTTAGGAAGATGAGGGCCATATTATTAATGTCATGGTATTAAATGCATGTAGACATTATAGTACAGATTAAATCATATAGTTGAGTGGGAAATGTTACTTCCCTAGTTAATTATTTTAAAGGTGGGATTAAAGTTTGAATTTCTCTCCCTTCCCTTTTCGATAAAAAAGCTATGTATTTTCAAGTATTAATATGTTTTTGTAAGAATGTGTCTAAGTAATTTGAAATAACCAGTGAGCCCGATAACATAAATCCAGCTAGTCGATTGCAATGAATATTTAGTATATGCAGTCTCACACTGCTTTCTCTTTCTGTTTTGGAGAAGTAAAAAATCAACCGTTGATATTTTCTTTAATATAATATATGTATATTATAATACTATTTTTAAACATAATATGTTAGATACTAGTAATCTATTATCATTAGAGGTGGTCTCTTTTACATCCGTCCATACATGCGGATTTTGATACTTTTCTTAAGTGTAAATGATATTTTAAAATTATAGGATAAGAACAAATGATACTTTTATTAATTAACAACAAATGATACGTTTTTATGTCCGTACGATGCAAACGGATGTACATAAGTTTTTGTGTTATTAAAACCATGTCACCTCACAAATGTACAACCTAGTATCCAACATATTTATTTTTAAATTTTCTAAAAATATTTATTTTGAAAACATAACTTTGCACAATTGAAATACAAAATATAATTACCTAAAATTGTTTCAGATTCATGCTTTTGGTCCCAAATTCTTCATATAAGTACAAATTAAATTTTGCTAAAAAAATTATGTAAATTGAAAAGTTGTTAAGATTTATTGTTAAATTATTAAAATCTAGCTTCTCACTATGGGCTAAATTTGTTCATTGCTAAACAGTTTAAGGCCCATTCCGCAAATTGATTTCTTTTACACGTCCAAACGTTTCCACCAGCCGAAAATGGGTTCACATTCTGCTTTCTTTTTCTTGGCGAATTATTTGTTACAATTAATTACAAGACAAGTGAGCGTCAAATAATAGTAAGGCCTATCGAGAAATTCCCTATACCTAGTTTCCTTTCTCTACAATATCCAAATTAAAAGACTGGAAGCCCATGGGAGTAGGTGTGACAATATTAATATTCATAAATCCTGTTTAGGTATAGTATTTCATAATACCGGCAACAACTTTCCATCACTTATTTTCTGATCTTATTGATCAACATTATTCATTTTTAAGCACCGCGTAAGACTATATTTTCATCAAATAATACCACAGTTTTTCAAACCAATACAAGTATGAAGTCCGTGGAGCTTGTTATTAACAACGAGTTCAAGCCAAAAACAATCATTGACTTGTCGCTCTCAATTATTAGGGTGCCATGTTTGATTGGCGGCTCAATATAATACTAGAATCAGATTGTTTAGAAATCAACTTTTTGATAATTATGATCGAGAAATATAACAATTAAATGTTCACATGTCAATCTATTTGATCAAGTTAGGGCGTAAATTTTATTTTTAATTTTAATACCACGGAGAACCCGTACTCGTTTTCTTCGATGTGCGCCGTATTTAAACGTAATTAAATAACATTCATGTTCATGTGCAATAACATGCAAATCACACAAACGGGTAAACCATAATTGAAAAATCAGGTATGACTAGCTCAGGATAGCATGCAAATCACACAGACGTGTAAATCATAATTGAAAAATCAAGCGTGAATGACTCTAGTTTGTTCGAACTTATGACATTTTGGTCACATGAATCCACTTTTACCATTGAGCTATCCCAAATGGACGATTAGGGCGTAACTTATTCCAAGTAAGAGGGTGTTTGACTGAGCTTATAAGCTCAGTCAAACACCCTCTAAATGTGTTGGTCCAAACAATTACATACAAAAAAAATCTGAATTATCAAGGGTCGAAATATATACCATATAACAATATTCAAGATAGTCTAAAATCGTGGTATGAGTCAAAATACTCAACAAATAATTATTTGAATAATTTGAAATCACCATTTGGATCGAGTTCTATTTCATTCCGAAGCCTCCTTCAGATTCTCGTTCACCTTTGATTGTGAAGCCCACATGAACTTCGTATTTGATGCTATTGATCTTTCAACTAAGTGGAAAAAAAAGATATTAAAATTAGACTTTAGAGAAGGAAGAATTAGAAGACAAATTAAGAACGTTGTCCAAAACATACTCTTATTTGACGAATGCATTTCGCATTTGAAAATTCCCCAAAGACTTGGCAATAAAGATATAATGGTCAAAAGGAAATATGAATTGGTAAAAAGGTTTATATAAAGTCTAGAAGCTGAATGTTTAGACCAATACATACATGATTGATGTAAACTTCAAACTAAGCAACTTTGAAACGGATTGATTATGAATATGATGACTAATATTTCAAGATTACTATGTTGTCTTGATCACACCTTTGTTTAGGGCTATTTCTATATCACTATAATATTTTTTAAATACTCTAGAAGTCATAGTCCGCCGTCAATTTTGGCTGGCAACCGGTACAATAAATTAATTATTACGGCTCCACTTAATTAGCTTTATCTTGAATCACGCTGCATTTTCAGTTAGTTACGATTTTCTCAACAGTAAGTAGTTAGGATGAAATAAGATTAATTGTGCAAGAGAAACTTGTAAATCTATAGTTCAGTTTCAAATATAATTTATTTTAAGTTTAATTATCCAAAACATTAATAAAGTAGAAATGTCAAAAGTGGCCAGTCCTAAACTTTCGTCTTTTACCCCAAAAAAATTCAAGTTGGGCCGCTTGAAGTGCCAATTTAGCCCCAACAATCAGGTCAAATCTTGCTTGGCTTGAAAATTTTGTGTATAAATTTTTTCTTGATTAGGGTCGGACTAGTAGAATTACGGCTCCAATTTTTGTGGTTCTAGTCCGGGTTGATCCCATCGGCAATTCTACTAATAAGTATTAATTGTAGCCTCAAGGCAGCCAAAGGGAAAAATACCATATATTGTCTATGTGGGTTTAGCTCAATTAGTTAAGAGCTAGCGAATTTGAAACAAGGACCAATGATTGAGTCATAGCAGTCGCAGTGTGAGAGTTTCACCTTCTTTAGGATGACTTCTTATGGGCACTAGACAAAGTCATCATAATTTCTTAATCGTTGAGTCACCGTGATTTACCCCCCCTTCATATTCTCATGGGACGAGGATATGGGGGCTCCTAGGAGAATAGCTTCCCCTTTCGAAACAAAAAGACCATATATTTGTATGATAGTAAAGTAGGATGTACAAAATATGTTAAGGGGTATGTTCATTATATATATATGGGTTGCTTTAGAGGGAACTACCTCTTAAATAAGAACTAAGAACCAATAAGCACCGTTAGATTGAATAAGATCGTACGATTTATAATTATTCAATAAAAAAATAGTTAAATTTCTATATTTTCGCTATTTTAATATTTCATATTCAATTTTTCGTTGTTCCTGTAATTCATGTTGTTGTTCACGTAATCGTAGTTCTTGTGTATGCTATCACATTCCAATTAATTGTTATGTTCATGTAATCCATGCCGTAATACATGTAATTGTAGTGTTTGTGCATATAAGAATAATTACCTAAATGACTATATAAAATCCATTAATTATAGGGTTAAACGGTTACCATTAAAATCTGAGGATAATAAACGATTTATAATTAATCATGACCGTTAGATTATAAAAAATGAATTTAATGAAAAATCTTGAATAATCTTCCTATCTTTTGGGGAAAATATTTGTTTTCAAAGCACAAAACTAAAGGCCAAGCAAGATCACCTAACTTCTTAATAGTATATGCAAATATATCACTTATTACATTGTACCTAACTACATAATTAAATTATGTTTCTTACAGGGGGCACAAAATCAAAACAAGCAAAGGTAGTTGGGGTGATGACTCCTTCATATACACCAGAAAGACATTCTTACATACTTTTTTGTTTTAGTTGGTACTCTAATCTCATCCTACATTTTACTCTTATTGATATAGTATTTGGAAACTACAACTTGCAGTTGCACCTAAAAGTATATATATATATAAAAGTTCAAAGACATAATCTTTAATATACATAATCTTTAATATACATAAATGAGAACAAATCATATCCATTAGATTTGAAAATATAATGATTATTTTTAAGTGTGTATCTGAAATAGTACTATACATGTTTCTGTATATAATTGTGAATTTATGTATTTGTGTCATAATTTGTGCATTGAATCTAAAACATCCATATTGATTTATTAATGGTAGATATCTATCCTCGTGTTTATATATATATATCGTTTGGACACTTCTTATAGTATAAATATGAGGATAAATATCTACCCTTGATAAATCAATATGGATGCTTCAGATTCAATGTATAAATTATGACGCAGATGCATAAATTTATAATTATATACGAAAATATGCATTTAACTAATTCAAATGCACACTTAAAAATAACCATTAGATTTTCAAATCTAATGGACATGATTTGTTCTCTTTATGTTTGTTAAGGATTGTATGTACATAAAGCAATATATATATATATATATATATATATATATATATATATATATATATATATATATTGGAGCGATCAAATAGTATCCAGTCCGAGGTATTATGAAGTACTTAATCTCATCAATTCATCTCATATATCTTATGGTGGAGATTTTTTGGATTTTAAGTTTATTTTCATTGATTTTGCTACAATAATGGTAGATTAGTAATTTGATTTGTTATGTGATTTGAAACAAACCATGCATATAATTGAACTGAACTATGCACTTAAATGAACACAAAAATGCATTCAGTTGAATATAAATATGCATATGAGTTTCAATTTTAATACATGCTGGAAACGCACTCCTAGCGCTCGTTCGCGCGCACCCAGCGTCGGTTGGGTGCGATGCAGTATTATGTTATTTTAAATGCAGTGTTATGTTATTTTATATGCATTATTTATGTTTTTGTTGTGCCTCTTCCAAAATCCAATGCCCCTACCTAGCGCCAGCGCGCACCCAACGTCGGTTGGATACGATGCAATGTTATGTTATTTTAAATACAATGTTATGTTATTTTGTATACATTATCTGTATTTTGTTGCGACTCTCCCCAAATCCAACGTCCACAGATACCTCAATGCTCCCGGACTTCCCTACTCAACGTCGGCGAGCACCCAACGCCTGCTAGGTGCCTTCGCATTTTGCCCCTGAGCGAAAAATAAGTTGTGACGTGCCAAATTTTGGTGCGTCCACGTATTCAAAATGTTTGATCTAGATTGAGTACTACATACTACCTGAGGATCGAGAACTACGAGAACTCAATCCTATATATATATGATTGAGTTATAATAAAAATCTATTTTTAGTAAGAACATTTTAGTTTTATATATAAATTACATTAACTTTGTATGTAAAGTGCATCGTTTTTAGGTTCTTACTAAAAAATAGATTTTTGTTATAACTCAATCATATATATATATATATATATATAGTGGATTAAATGATAACTACATCTTTTTTTAGAACTGTGCGAACTATGCTTAAGATGTGTAAAGATGATGCACAACGAAAACTTTCTAAAATTGTTTTTTTGTGCAATAATTTTAGAATATTTTCTTTATGCACAATTTTATAGATTTGTTCATCAACTTTATACGTCTGCATAGTTCTAAAAAGATGAGTTCTCACTAGATCCATATATATATATATATATATATATATATATATATATATATCGGGTTAACATAAAAGCCATTTTAACGTGAAAAAGAGAACCAAATTTAAATACATTCATTGTGAAAGTCGATGCATCCATCGAAAAAGTTACTGCATAAAAAAATGAAATATTTGCCCTTATGAGATTGGAACCCACACGAAAATTCCGAATTTTTGGATGTAATAATTTTCTTAGCGAATACATCAACTTTCATAACGAATTCTTGTGATTTTTCGTTCTCACGTTAAAAATGATTCTATTTTAATCTTATTATATATATGTATATTATTCTATGCCAACAACGTGTATATTTACATACATATGTGGTTTTATAGAACTCTCAATTACTGTCCTTAATTTTAGTAGTTGTTAAGTAGCTACTTTGTATTTGAATAATTATCAATTGATATTTAACTTTTTGCAGTGTCTTGTGGGATATTTGTACTAGAGATGAAACAAGGGGGCAAAATCTCAAAAAATAAATAAAAAGAGTGAACAAAACGTAATGATTTGAAATTAGAAATTTCTTTCCTTCAATAATTTGTTAAATCATCGTTCTGATGGGTGAGAAACTAACACCGAATAAATCTGTTAACTCATCGTTCTGATGGGTGAGAGAAAATCCATAGTGGGACAACTAGACTTTGTTGTCTCCTCACTAAACTTACAAATTGAGAAAAAAAAAGTTATTTGTAGATAATTAGTGAAATATATTTGAATCATATTAATTCATTATCCACACACACACATATATATATACATATATAGGGAGTGATCAAATGAGAACTATATTTTTTTTTTGGAACTAAGAACTAATATAGTACATGTATTTATATAATCTAACGATCAAAATTAATTATAAATCATTTATTATCCTCATATTTTAATGGTAACCGTTTAACCATTTAATTAAAGGATTTTATATGTTCATTTACGTAACTATTTTTTTATGTACAATCACTATGATTACATGCACAACAACATAAATTACATGAATATAACAATTAATTGGAATGTGATAGCATGCACAAGAATTACGATTACATAAACAACAACATGAATTACACGAACAACAAAGAATAAAATGTAAAACATTCAAATAGCAAAAATTCAGGGATTTAACTATTTTTATCATTAATTAATTATGAATCGTCCAATCTTATTCAATCTAACGGTGAATATTGGTTCTTAGTTCTTATCTAAAAAGTAGTTCTCCTATAACCAATTTATATATATATATATAGGAGGGTTAACGTGAGAACCATTTTATTGTGAGAATGTGAGAACCAAAAATGATGATTAGCGTGAAAGTTGATGAATCATGTGAAAGTTCTTGAATCCAAAAATAGAATTTTCGCTCCTCATGGGATTCGAACCCGGGTGAAAAATTCTGAATTTTTGAATTCAGTAACTTTCTCAATGGATTCATCAACTTTCATGACGAATTCATTTGGTTCTTAGTTTTTAGAATAAAACTGGTTCTCATTTGAACCAAACTCTCTCTCTATATATATAGTTAACAACAATGACTACTCACTTACTAGCTAGTAGCTATAATAATTTGTGGTCACTAGTGATATGATAATCTTACCTAATGAACTTGAAAAGAAAATTATGAACGCTAATAATGTGATAATCTATATTAAGAGCCACATGACATGCAATAGCTTATAATATATTCGTTACGTTCTCAAATAAGTGTACTTATTCGTAAAAAAATATAAACATAGACATTGAGAAATTAAAATCTACTCGCTTTACCCTTAACTAATATGGAGAATATGAAGAGTTTGCAAAGTTGTCCCAATACTAATGTTGGTAAATTGGAACCCCATCAGATGGTTTTCAAGTGTGGTTTACTGTCTGTGTGGTTTGCGGTTTGAGAATACGTATATTCCGATACATCCAGATACCAAAAAAAAAAAAAGATATATTTGAGTTTGCAAAGTCATACTAATATTGGTAAATTGGATAAAAGATATATTTGAGAGGTATATTCTCAAATAAGCCTAGATTTGATAATTTGATATGATTTTTGTATATAATTCTGAAATATGATTTTTGGATATAAAATCCAGTTTTTTTTCTTTTCTTTTTTCTTTGAAGCGGTAGAAATAACCATTTTTATAGGTTAAGAGTGTTGAATTTTTCTTCCAAAAAAACATTCAGCGGATTTTAAATAGCAACAACATCCAAAGAGACAGGTGGTTGACCGGGTAATGGCTAAAACAGCCGCTTTGTAGTTTGTACTAGTCGTTTTCTTCATAGGTAGGGGGTGGGGGGCCTTGCCTTCAAACTATTCAATTCAACCATCTTCTTCTTCGGTAGTCTTGTTTTTCGTATACGTTAGAGCAAGACTGCAACAATATATGCACTAACCGATAGAATAAAAACATATAATATTAGTACTTACAGTTTAAATATCTGCATCTCACTCTCATATATCTTCTCTTTTGCCCGCCATAATTGATGAATCGTCTTACCATATCAAAAATCTGAATTCGAACCATCCTCGGTTTCTTCACAGCCAATAAGGTAAAATTGAAACTTTTTGGTCGACTTTCTTTCGGTTTCAAGTTTTTCTTTGGTCATGGGTTTTGTGCAGTTTACTGTTCCATTAGTGTTAGCCCCCCTTGTTTTCTTCTTTTTGTAGATGGTTTTTGTTTTTCATCTTAATTTTGTTTGGTTCTGTATCCTTTATTTTTCCAAGAAAGGAAATGATTGATATAGGAAAGTTTTGGGCCGTTTGGCTAGTATTTTCTAACATGGGTGGAACAGGTTTTCTTGATTTTGCTCTCTGTTTTTGGTGTCTTTCTTATTTAATGCAATTAAACTATTGATTTCTTGATTCAAGCCAAGAATCATGTAACCTTTAATGAACATTTAACTATTTATCATGCTCATAATACTTTTTATTTCCCTTTTCTTTTCCTCGAGCATGAGTTTAAAAAGAGATTTTCGTTTGTGTAATAACTGATAATCTCGTAATGAAGTAATATATATGGCGAATTATCTTAAGGAAATCTGGAAATTTATGTCATGCAAACAAGCCAGTTGGAGCCAAAAAGTAGATTTCGTGAGGTCTATTAAAGTTTAAGAAAAAATTCTGGAAAATGAAATTCTTGTCATGCGCTAGACCTTCTCTTTATTTCATTACTTCATGTCAAATGAATGAGCTGCAAAATTTTGTCAACTCTGGATTGTTGAGTATATCAATATGTGATCATCCTCTTTGAAAGGTCAAAAATAGTAAAATTCTGCAAGAATGGGGACGCATTTGGATGATGAATCACAGAATAAACAGGCTGGATGCATGTGGGGTGTAGTTCATTTGATAGACTACCATCAATGGCAGTCTAATGTTAAGAAGATGATCCATCATCGCAAACACGAAGCCCGATCACACGATCAATGTAACCAACCGTCTCTTTGCTTCATTCTTTACAGTTTCAATTTTGATGAAAATGATGAATATTAATGGTTCTGTAATTGAGTATTGACAGGTGAGTGGAGCCCCGACACGTCTGTACACGGAAGGCTTCTAAAAGAGCAAGAGAGGCCACACCATGTTAGATCTCTTGTTATTAGTATTACAACTGCTTCATCTGTTTGAATGGCTGATTTTCAATATCTGTTTGGTTGATCAGACTGCTAAAAGGTTTCGTGCTGGTAAGAAACTGTCTCTGAGAGCGCGTTTAAAGGCAATAATCGCAGAAGAGACATCCATGGAGGATAAGGATTCGATAGGGGAAAGTGGATTCTCTACCAAATCAAGCTTGCAGAGGACTTACTCTATCCATCACCTCGAATCTGTAGATGATTTCTTTGGTAAAATACGCAAAGACTGGAATCATCCGATCATTTTCCTTCCAAGTGATCGTTCCTCTAAATCATCCGATGCAGCTGAGATCAAAGCTGCTAGTAGAGGAGAATGTGACAGTCATAGCCCTAGCGATGCGGACCAACTTATCTCACCTGATGTTTTTGAGATATTTAAGATGGATAAAGAGTTGCTTCTGAAGCATCTGCAAGATTCGGACGAGAGCATTGCTAATTTCTCACGCACTGCACTTGGTTTAAACACGAAAGGGAAATTCAGCAAATCAAGATCCTTTCCGGTGGCTGATCAGCCAGAAGGGAGAAAGCTTAAGCCATTGAAGCTTGAAAGCAAGCATAAAGAAGTCTGGTCGTTTCCTAGAAACGACAAAATTGCTAATAAATCCCAGCCTTCTGAGAGTTCGGATTGGAGAGAGGAAAATGTTGCAGACAGGAGTAGTTATGGTGATGGTATGAGAACACATGGTCACCGCAGAAGTTCTTCTTTGAATGAATCCATGGATAAGTATGCTCGTCTGTTTGAGAAGGGTGTTGGGAAAGATGTTAAGTTGAGTTCTTCACGGAGCTTGAAATTAACAAGTGAATATGGCTATGCTCCACTGGCTTTCAAAAGGATAAACTCTCTTTCTAATGCAGATTCTTATTTTTCGGACGTGAACTTTGAGGTATTGCGTGAGAATCTTTCCGAGCCAACTTAGTTGTGATGGCGGAAGAGAGCAGCTCAGTTGTACAAAATAGCGAGGAGAAAAGGGTGGCCGGCCTAGGAAGTGATAAAGAAACTGTGCCCCTCAATGCAGATATGGAAGTTAAGGAAGATGATGCAAGCTTAAGCAATGACAAATACAAAAATGATTTCCTATGGCAGAAGGATGCTAACTGTTCAGATATTACCCTTAAAGAGGTTCGAGATCAGGTTTTCGTGTCAGATTCAGACATCTTATTGCAGGAAAAGGAATCTCCTGCAGTGGAGCTTCATATTCCCAAAGGTACTCAATTCATTTTTATTTCAATGTCAAGTTGCCTGATTAAATGGTAACTTTTTAAAATTTACTTCCATTTCAGGGAAGGATCATGAATCTAGAATCCATAAGATGGACTCTTCAAATGACACTGATGATCTGTCAAGCTCAGAAAATCTTGAGAATTATGAAATGAAGGACGAGATCAGATACCACCCTCATAAGAAAAGTTGTGATTTGGATTATGTGAGGCACCTTCTTGATAAATCAGGGATTTCAACAGAGGGTTCCGAGATGACATGGCATTCATCGGAGCAGTTATTCAACCCCAAAGTGTTCGAGGAAGTAGAAGCTGGCTGGCCTCATGATGAGCTAGACGGATGGCCTGAGTTCAGAGGTTGTTGGCACCATCAAATGATGTTTGATGCGGTCAACGAGGCTCTGCTCGAGGTATATGACATATCACTTCCATACTATCCTAAGGCCTTGTCATCAAGTTGCCATGTTCGTCCATTTCCAATGGGGAACCGCATTATTGAGGAGGTCTGCACGAGCATTGGCACGTTGGTGAATATGAAGCTGGAGGAGCAGCAGTCACAGTCACTAGACTGTATTGTGGCTCATGACCTGGCTCGTGATCGCAGCTGGATGAACCTCCAGCTGGAGAGCGAGGCTGTGGCACTTGACCTTGAAGACATGATTTTTAGTGAACTCTTACAAGAGGTTATGTTTTCTTGACTTTCATCTATCTTAAGGTTTAGGTCATGGAATGAAATTTTGTTCTTGATTTCCTGTGTATATAACAGCATTGTGAAATTCACTTCAGGTAATAGCTTAGACTGAGTATAAGTTATGAATAATAGCTTCAGGTTTTTTTGTATCTTGCAATATATGAGATTGTAAAACCATTTTTGTCCAAGGTGATCACTACCTTATTCAAGTCTGATAAAGCTGGCCTACTGCATATCTTTTGTCATGAATAAGATTCTACTCTTGCTATCAGTCGTGCCAAATTTGCAATATCTCAAACTTCATACCTTGTTGAGTAAGAACTCAAGATTCATCGTCACTTTAATTAGTGTCTTCTCTGGATCTGGGAGGGAAAAACAATTCAATTAGATTGTACCCAATTGTTAAAAACAAGGGTGAGCACTTCGATCATTTGCCGTATAAAAAATAAAGAAGTAATTTACCAAAATCGTTAGACTACTCTTATTCATGCTTTTTTGATGATCCATTTCATTAAAAGACAAAGAAATGTATAAATCACCACCAAAAGTTTATGATCTAGATTGGTCTTCCAATGTAAGATTGTAAAACATATGCCATCAATTGTTGTCACATGACATCATTTTATTGGTGTGATGAAATTATTTTATATAAAATATAAATGCTTTATATTATATATAATTATACATTAGAAAAATAAATATATATATATATATATATATATATATAATATATTGTCTTTATAGTATTGTTATAGTTTGACAAACAAACTAAAATTCTCTTCTTTTTTTTTATTTCTCAAGTATTTTTTTTTATCTCACATATTCTCTATCATTTGATAATATATCTAAATCATCACAATTATTTTTCTTGGGTCCAGTTTTAAATAATAAGTATTTATAATAAATTAAAAAAAAAAATTTAGATTGTGTTGGTGTCATTGAAGAAGTACTAAATCTTTGACCACTTTCTAAATTTACATATGTTCTAAAAATTTGTATTAGAATGCATGAATATTCGATGTCTGATTTTCCCATAAGATTCTAATGCCCCAAATCGGAAATAATGGCAATCCAGCAGTGTTGTCTCGATCAAAACCATGGTTGCTCCATTAAAAAAAATTCAAAATAATTTCCAAGTCACCCTCTTTTCTCTTTCTCTCTCTACCACACAAGGTCTTCTCCCTTTCCCCTCTTCCTTACCACCGCCTCTCTCATTGACGCCGCCACCTGCCGCCGCATCCCTCTCTCTCACCTCCCCTACCTCGTCCAATGCCGAGCCTCCAACCTCCGCCGAAAATTTCACATCCACAAGAACGACGATCGTATCGTATTCTCTGATCCCAAATCAATCCACATAGCCATTCTGCTCCAAACCTATTCGTGGCAGCCGGCTTCGGGCAACGACTCTACCGAGTGGACTCCATGGGTTTATATCTTAAATTTCCTTTTCGATTACATAGTCTCTGAAAACCTTTGTGATTTGAGCGAGGAAAGCTAGAAAAAAGAAGAAAATAAAAGTGGAAAATGGCGGCCTATGGAGCTATAGTTTCTGTAATGCAAATTATAGATCAACTCCAGCATCATCCTCGCCCTCCTATTTCTATCCACAAAGAACAGGTTGCATCTCTCACTGAAACAATTACTTCCCTCCAAGATTTTCTCCAAGGTTATTCCCACGTTGGCTACACCGAAGAAGAAGATCCTTAGTCCATTGCAGAAGCAGCTTATGCGGCTGAAGATGTGATCGAGTCTTATATCGTGGATCAAATTCTTGCTCGATCCAAAAACCATGCCGAAAACATCACTTCCATTGAATTTCTACCAAGGTCTTGTTTAACTAGCTAGAGCAATTTACAAACAACAATAAAGTTGTTTATTAGATTAGATTTCTAATTAAGTCGGTAGTGATCAATTGTTTTCAACAGGCCTGCAGAAGGTGATAGAAGAAATGGACTTAATCAAAATGGAGATTAAAGAGAAGATGGGAATCCAAGATCAACCTCGCATCATAAAGTCTATGACACATGCTGCAGACTCGTTTAGATCTACTCCCACTACTACTCATCAGAACGTTACCATGGTTGGTTTCGATGATGTCTTGAATCAAATGCTGGATAAGATCACGGGAGGAGAACTCCATCACCAAATCATCCCGATCGTTGGAATGGGGGGAATTGGTAAGACTACTCTGGTTCGAAATATATATGTACATCCACTTGTCCAGCATCGTTTTGATTTTTATGCATGGTCTGCAATTTCTCAAGAGTTCACTGAACAAAAAATTCTAAGACAAATTCTTGATCAAGTAGACAAGGAGGACGGGGGAATTTGAGTGAACATCATGATGAATTAGGAGACCAATTGTACAGATGTTTAATAGGTAGGAGGTATTTGATAGTGATGGATGATATGTGGAATATTGAGGCATGGGATGGAGTTAGGAGATTCTTCCCCAATAATGAAAATGGGAGCAGAGTAGTAATAACTACTAGACTATCAAACTTGGCTTCTCAGTTTAACTACTCGAATGGTCTTGATATGAAATTTTTGGATGAGGCTACTAGTTGGAATCTATTTAGCATAACTGTTTTTGGGGAAGAAACTTGCCCTCTTGTGTTGGATGAAATTGGAAAGAAGATTGTGGCAGGTTGTAAAGGACTTCATTTTTTTTGGTCAATTAATCAGAAATTTTAAAAGCTGTTGGACTCGAACCCGAGACCTTGGCCTCGGGCATTAACCACTCTACCACTAGGCCACTACTATGTAAAGGACTTCCATTGTCAACTGTTGCGATCGGAGGATTCTTATCAAAGTCTGAACGAACACAAGAAAATTGGGAATCCATTGAAGGAAACTTAAATTCAATTGTGAATTTGAAGGATAATGAAAGTTGCTTGCAAATATTATATATGAGTTATAATAATTTGCCAGTTTATATAAAACCATGTTTTCTCTATATGGGAGTTTTTCGAGAAGATTATGAGATTCCAGCCTCTTTGGTTATCAAACTATGGGTTGTTGAGGGATTTCTAAACCAATTAATTGGAGAAGTTTGGAAGATACAGCAGAAGAGTATTTAGAAGAACTTGTTGATAGAAATCTCCTTTTAGTTGAAGTATGCAACCATTGTGGGAAAGTGAAATCATGCAAAATACATGATCTGTTGAGGGACTTATATGCTTGAGAGAAGCACGGAAATTGAAGTTTTTATGTGTGTTGGGAGAGCAGAGCATTCATGACATTCCACAAGGCATTAGTTCTCAACGTCGAATTCACAGCACGTCATCATTGAAATTTCAGCTCCTTGACTCTCTGGAATCTGCATCAGTCCGTTCTTTGGTAGGGCAATTTTCAAAGACTTCAGCATATAATTTTAGATTGTTGAGGGTATCTTCTCCTTGTATATACTTTGAGAAAGAAAGTTATGGAAATTATTCACTTGGGTTAGTTAGATGTTGCTGCACATCCATTACCCAGAATTCCTTCTTGGGTCTCTTTTCTCTGGAATTTGCAGACACTATATTTAATTAATGTCAGTAGTGATTACGTTTTTGAGATTTGGAAGATACCTCTACTTAGGCATGTCATGACTAAACACGGGACACTTGATGGTGCATATTGTCTCAGTGGTGATATGGATGGGCAAGATGAAGTCGCCTTGGAAAATCTACAGACACTTTTTATTGTGAGTAATCTCAAGTTTGGTGAGGGGGTGTTTAAAAGATTCCCCAATATCACAACATTAAAGTTAGATTACAATTATACCTTGAGTGGAGGAGATTACTATCTCAACAACCTTCAATGTCTCCACAAACTCGAATCTCTTTCCATCCATGTCTGGTATGACGTGCCACAAGATACAGTTGCCCAGTTGGTGCAAAAACTCACCTTCCCGTCTTCCCTCAAGAATTTGACATTAAAAGGTACCAAGCTCCCTTGGGAAGACATGAACACAAAGATAGGTTCGTTGCCTCTTCTTCAAATTCTCGAACTGGAAATGGATTCCTGCACTGGATGTGAGTGGGAAACATCCGAAGGCCGATTCTCTAGTCTCAAATTCTTGCTGATTAACCATTGTAATCTTGAGTACTGGATGACAGACAATTACACCCACTTTCCACGCCTTGAGTTCCTTGAGATTAGCAATATGTCTTTCAGTGGCATTCCTTTGAGCATGGGAGACATACCAACACTTGGATCAATTCGGTTGCAAGGTTGTAGTAAAGTTGTGGTGGATTCAGCTCAAAGAATAATGGAGGAACAAGAGGAACTCGGCAATGAAGGCCTTCAACTTATTATATAGGTAAGACCTTAATTTTGGGTCTTTCTTTCCCTAGCTTATCTTCCATTTTATTTTTCAACAATTTATTTAGTTATTTTAAGCTACGGTTTTTACTAATATATTTTTGAGGAAAATTATCAATGAAAAATTAGCAACCGAGCATATAATTTCTAAAATAGTATTAAATGCGTCGCCCTTCATTATTCCAACGACTCAATTGATCCTATATTCCTGCCTCGTTGTCGTTGCAATCAGTAAGACGTATACTTATTTCAAGACAGAATTGACGTGTGAGTTTCTGGTATTCGAAATTGCAGATTGGATTCGGATTCGGACGAAATTCAACGATTTTGATTACTGATTAATCAGATTTTTGGAAGCAACAGAGTGCAGTGAAGATGATTGAAGTTTGCCAGTAACGCAAATACTGATTTCTTAAAGCATCTGTTCTCACAGTTTTCAGTTTCATCTTTCCACTACAGTTTGCGCCGGCAGAAGTTTTTTTGGTAAGATTGCACCATTTCTTTTCCTTGGTAATCGGAGAAAATCGTGAATTATCTCAAAACTGTGTTTCTTCCGGGTCGTTTCTGTGTTTGCATCAGCGAACAATTCACCAAAATCTCTTACTGGATTAATCCATTTGTTTTTAAATTTTCCAAGTAAGCATTTCTGCTTTTTTTACAAACCTTCCAGATTCAGATTCGAATTGTAAATTTTCTCAGCAATTTACTTCAGAATGTAAATACATCTTAACAACTTTGACAAGATTTTTTTCCCTTTCTCCTTCATACACTTATTATTAGAATCAAATTCAGTTAATATAACATTTTATTTTATTTGTAATAGGGCGTGCATTTAAATTCATGTAAGCCAGTTTGTGTTTTAAACTTATATTATTTTCCCAATTATGTTAAAGAATCATATTTTATTATTATTATGTCTTACATGAGTAAACTAGCTGTATAGTTCTCGAGAGAATAGGTATATTATTGCATGTCCTTGATTATTTGATTAATCTTCAATATTTGTTCTTGATTTCCTGTGTATATAACAGCATTTTGAAATTCACTTCAGGGAATAGCTTACTCTGTGTATAAGTTATGAATAATAGCTACAGATTTTTTGTATCTTGCAATGTATGAGATTGTAAAACCATATTTTGGCCAAGGTGATCTCTACCTTATTCAAGTCTGATAACGCTGGCTTACTGCATATCTTTTGTCATGATCAAGATTCTACTCTTGCTATCATTCATGCCAAATTTGCTATATCTCAAACTGAGTAATTTCCTTGTTGGGAAAGAACTCAAGATTCATCGTCACTTTAATTAGTGTATTCTCTGGATTTGGCTGAAGTTGAAGTTTGTTTTGCTTCAACCATACGTTTACGATCGACTGCATAATATTTTTTCTCTTTAAAGAAACAAGATTTCCATGAACCCAACAATCATAAAAAATACAGCAGATTTAATGAAGTAAAATATGTTTGGAGTTTGAATGAAGGATTTAGTTAGCAAGGATAAAGGAGGTTTGTATTGATATGAATTTTTGCACACACTTCAACACGCATAACATGAGGCCCCGGTAACGCGATCAACAGAATTTACATATAAAAATAACAGATATAAGGCATACAAATTATAGACATCCCTGTCTTGCCTTATTGAACTATAATTTCATCACACAATTCTAACAAGAGTTACGGGGCCAAATTCATCATCTCATCAGCACCTGCAAGGATCGCAGGAGCAGCCGGATCCGCACTTGCATCCGTTTCCTCCTTCAGCGCCCAAGCTTTTCTCAGCTCCTTCAATGTCCCTAAACATCATGCCAAGTTTCATTAAGCTTTCTCATTTACTGATTTAACAGAAATAGAAAAAAAAATTGAACATATTTACATCATCACCGGTGCAACCCCCTCAACCATGGCAACGCTTGTGCTCTTCTCCACATACGTCTCACAGCTGTAAATGTATCAAAACCATCAATCAACCACTCAGAATCCAAGTCATGATCTATGGTAATGCACCAAGATTTGAAACCAGACAAAATTAACAATAATAACAACAGCAGAAGAATAAGGTTTACCTGCAGCCGCTGGCACAGCTACAGTTGGAACCACACTTGCAGCCTGACGACATTTTCTTCTAGATTAGAGATAAGAAATGATCGATTAGGAATGAGAGTAGTGAGATGATTGTTGTGTAGATACAGAGTTGCTGCTTAGCTCCTATTTATGATGCAATTGACGAGTAACGTTGCGTGTGTATCTTGATACTTCCTTTGTCATTTTCAAATACTTTTCATAGTTCACATCGAACAAGAAATGGACGTTTCAGCAGATAGATTGCTTCTTTCGTGTTATAAAATGCAATGTCAATGTCAAAGCTTGGATACGTACGGGATTCGGGATGCTGGTGATTTTATTAAAGATGAATAAATAAATAACGCATTCAACCGACCCATGACATAGGATCCGGACGGACCCGGACCATCAACTATGGATCTTAAAATTTGGGATGAACTTGCGAATCGAACCGGACAAGAACCGAATCGAAACCATTGATTTATAATTTTATGGGTTATGGGTGATTTCAAATCGATATAAATAAAACTAACTCATTAATATTTTAATTTAAACTTAATTCAAAATTAGACGGATTTACCGCATTCAACCAATAAATAGGTATTGGTTAATTCATAATCCAAAGTCGATTAATTCCCGACCGGACGGATCATCAATTATGGATCTAAAGTCCGGGGTTTAAAGCGGTCTAGAATCGACCGGAACCGGAACCGCTTTAAAATTTAATGTATTTTGAGGGTTTATCGATCCAAAATTAAACTAATTAATTCCCTAATTTAATGATTAAAGATAATTGAAAGAAGGCATCAAGCGCTGTTATAGATACATGAGGTACAATTATTAATTATAGATTTCTCTTGTTCGATTGAAGTTATGCAAGTTCTCGAGAGTAAGGTCAAATAGTATATTCGATTTTTAATTTCCTACTAGTTTATATTAATCTTGTACGGTGCAGATGATTTAGTTTTTAGAAGAATAGGTTATTAATTCATGCACTGCGGGCCCATTTTTTGAGGGATAATTAAAATCGTTATTGGTCCCAGCAAATTTAGTTTGAGAAAGTCAAGGTTATTGCTGAGAAGCATTGTTATACTGCTTTGATTAATTGAGTATTATCAGCAAGGTTTTTACGTTGTCAATTAAAGTTTATGAGTCTATTTTTGGTTTTGTATCGGTGAATTGACGTGATCCTTTAACTATTTGGTGAAATTAAATTCTCTAACTATGTTGGACAAGAAACCTATATTAGTAATAAAATGTTATGATTTCTTGTTTTGACGATGCGCTAAACCCAATCGTAAATCGTTCCTAAAGTGACAAGTTGGTGAGACTCTAATGTAAAGTATTTGGTCATAATGATACATATGCCATTAGTTGAGCATCCGCAAAGAAACGTATTATGATATCTTTGCTTTATGCCAAAGTAGTATTATAACCTTTTCCTATAGGGCACGTTTGTCTTGTATACATTTTGATTCGTCTAAAGGATCTTCATATGGGATCGAAACAATGGACTACTGTTTTACAGAAAATTTATGCAAATTATATACATTTATCTTGTTCGATTGAAGATATGCGAATTTAATACTCATCTCTGACCATGTAAACTACTAGATCGTATTTAATTAATATGATGTTAGAGAGTAAGGTCAAATAGTATATTCAATATTTAAGTTACTACTTGTTTATATTAACATGAAATATTGATGTAATTGTTATACATGTATATGACAATTCTCCTTTTTTTTCTTTTTTGGTTTTTCCAATTTTTTTGTATCAAAAGGAGTGTGGTTTTCTAGCGAACCCGATGTATGCTTTGGATCCCTACATATCAATCGGATGCAAAAGGTATCGATAGATAAATCTCAAAGTCGTTCCTCCAGTAATTTCTATGCTAGTAGTAGAGCGAATTGTGAGGATTTCATTAAAAATAATCAGATGCAGTTAATCTACACGAAAGCTTAATTGAACTATAAAGTTGGAAGGTTTGTTTTTTCTTTTTTATATTATTATTATTATTATTAGTTAGTTAGTTAATGTGGGCGATCCGACTATATTTATGGGGACAAATCGAAGTATGTATACGACTTTCGTATTAATTAAGAGTCAAAACCTTTTCCATAAGGCTTCGAATCAGATTGGTAGATCATAGACTGCTGGATTTATATGGCATTTATAAGGCGGAGCTTCTTCTTTTTTGACGCGTATAAGGAGGAGCTTCTCAACAAAACTAATTCTGAAAATGATATTTTATTTTATTTTGAGTTGGCTATGAGAAGTTGGAGAGGAATACCACTCGAGCTATAAGCTTTGTAGTTATGAACATTTATTTCATTTGTAGGTGTCACCTCCTTGAATAGAATTATGGAATCTGTATCTTTATGTAGATGAATTAGTTTAGAAATCTTGTAAGATTAATCAAAATATTTTTTTTTATTGTGGTCGTACTTTGATTGATTAAGTATCATATCCTTCTCTGCAGTATTTGAATCAAAATCAATGATGTCGTCCGTAGTTAACTTACTATCAGTGGAAATAATAAGAATAATTGACCCAATGCTAAATTATTAATACAAAAATTATGTTTATGTCGATTTTACGTGCTAATGTCCCATATGAATAGGTTGACACGATTGATATCCCTAATCGAGCAAAATTTTGATGTGTTCAATAGTTTGGATTCATTTCTTGTGCGACAAATATATATATATAATGCTAAGGAATATATGAGGTATATAGATAGGGATGCCAATCTAGTCCAAATTCAATGAATTGTCCTGAATAAATAGAAAAACTAAAGGGTTGAGGTCAAGTTTTTACAATCCAAAATTAAAATCGGATACGGGTTGGACTGATCAGTCAATTGGTTATACGGGTTAGCCCGATTGGGTTGCAGGGCAGCCCCATGGACTAGATCTAAAAAAATCATGTTGTTTAGAAATGAAAACCATTTTCTGTTCTAAGGCTTGTGCTCTAGTTTCATTCACAAAACAATCGTCTATGCTCTACGGGCAGCCTACAGCCTCTACAAACACGCACACTACATAGGAAGGATAAAATCCAAAAATAAGATAAAAATATAATATTAACAATCTTAAAGATTTAAAGTATTCAGAAGTTCTTCGATGAAAATGTCTCAATATTTCTTTAAGATTATTTGACTCATAGGTTATTTTTTGCTCACACACACAGATTGAGAATTTTCTGCTTATTAAAATCGTTGTTCAAGAAAAGAAGAACAAATAAAACTCAACAATCCTAGTAGGTGACAAGTTTGACATCTCTAATTACATATACGCCTATTGTTGGTTTATCGTTTGAAATTATGTCTCACAACAAAGAATCTTCACCGTAGAATTAATGCATATAAACCTGTTTAAATTTGTAAAATCAACATCATACATGCCAGCCCTGTAATTTTAAATAGGATGTGTAATTTTTAATTTCTTACATGATTAGAGTCTAGAGATAATTAGGAAAGGTATATCACCCCCAAGCAAACACGTTGACATTTTCGAGACATAATTAACATATCATCATCAAATGGTTTGAATTTATCAAGGTTGCTTGGCAAAATGTGTGATTTGACAAATTTAACTTATCATCGACAAGCTAGATTATTCTTGTATACATGTAATTGTTTATGATTGATTGTAGCAGTGAATTGATCAAATGAGACATCGATATCATCTCTATGTAATCACCAGGGACTGTAGGAGAGAGAGAGACAGCCCTCGTGATTCGTGCATGAAAAATAAATTTGATTATTAGTACTTTTTATCTAGCATAATTTTCTGCGAGAACACAATTAAATTATACTGCTTGTCGTAACTAAATTAGTTTACACCTATGTTGCATTAATTATGCTTTGAAACAGTTACAATTATGAGTGATGCTTATTCGGTAGCATTGCTACTGTACCACAATCAACTTTATTAAATGAAAAACTCATTTATTTAATTTTTGATCTATTAAAAAATTAGTTTTACATTAAAACTATCTTATGGAATTACAATTTTGCACCTATCGAATGAAAATTTTAAACTTAAATTTAAATTTAATAATTTAATATTTTTCGAATATGTGAAAAAATGGTGTGTGACCAACCACAATGTGGCCACAAAGATTTACTGTACAATTATTACCGAATAAAAGGGGTCAGCCAAACCCTTGATTGTTTTAAAAAGACAAAAGGCAAAAATTATGTATTCAAATTTATACAAAAGATTACATCATCTCCTCCTAAGCGTTGACTTTGTTTTCAATACTTTCATATTTTAGAGAAATATCAAAGTCACCATCTTTATTATCTTCCACGGCGGACAACGTTTACCATAAGTTTCTTGCAACATTATTTAATATTAGTAGAATTATGATCTATTTGAGCTCTAATGGTGTGCCGGTGCCAATAGTCGTAGGGCCCAAATAATACTTTAGCAATCACTTGGGCCTTTTGGTATAATTCTCATGTCAAATTGGGCTTCATAGCCCATATGGATATTAACACTACAATTTAGGTAACTCTATTAACACCCACATTTCTTTTTAGAACTCACACCTAGGGTAGGGGTGTGCACGAATCGAACCGAATCGAACCGATTAATGATGCCTACTTAGGGGTGTGACCGACCGATCGAAATTTTAAAAATCGAAAATCGAATCGAAAATATTTTTTTGAACCGAACCGAACTGATTTATAGTTTCCGACCGACCGAAAACCGAATCGAAAAAATCGATCGGTTTCGGTCGGACCAAAAAACCGACCGAAACATATATTATACATAGTATTTTTTAAATAAACATATTTTAATCCTAATTATTTAATTAAAATATTAATTAATTATTATATAAAATATATAAATATATAAAAATAATATTTTCGGTTCGGTTCGGTTACCGACCGAACCTAAAATATAAAACCGAAAACCGATTTTAATTAAAAATTTAAACCGAATCGAAAATCGATTTTTTAAAAAACCGTACCGAACCGATCGGTTCGGTTCGTGCACACCACCACTCACACCCACCTTTTTCTCACTATAATCCCTAAAAATATATAAAGCTAATAATATTAATTAGAAACTATTTTATCCCCATAATCCCATTTTAATTTCTTTATCTCCCACTCTTCAAAAATCATAATCTCCTTCAAAATGCTAGTGGTTGGGAAGCTGGAAGGTTTCATTACTTTTTTTTACACACTTATGTTCTATAAACTCAAATCAATTTTTTTAGAACAGAACCTTTTATTTTCTCTCTCTTCAATTGAAGTTATTTGAGCTTTTTCTTTCATGATGCGAGTACATCTACAAACAATATTTTTGTAATTCCCCACTATGAACTAAAAGAAACAAAACACTAGATAAATCATGCCCAATGGACTAAAATGAGAAGTCAAACTGCAAGTATGAAACAATTCTCCAATAATTTTTCTTTTTTCTCAAATGAATGTTTCCTACACTAACCGATTTTAGATTATTTTCCCATCCAACTATAAAGGTTCGAGAACCAAGCAATCAATAATAGTGAAATCCGTTTACTAATTTTTAATACTAATATTATAAAAAGATTTACCAGAACTGAGCTCTAATAACATAACACTTTATATAATGCTATCACATTATTAATCAATAGTTTATCTATCAGTGAGTGGCAATTTAGATGCCCATGACTAGGAGTGAGCAAATGAACATGTTCGATTTAATCATAATTTATAATTAATCTAACCAATTAATAGTAATATTATATCAAAAAGCTTAGCTCGGCACTTTAAACCCTTTCCTATTTAACCTTTAAAACAGGCAGTGATAAAAAAAAACTGTGATGTGTTTATATTTTAATATGAAGTGGGGGAAAATGAAAAAGCAGATGCAGAAATGATAAAAACAAACAAAAATCCAGTATTTAATTTCCACCTCTGATTAGCAGCCAACTGAAGCATGAGAGTGATCGCCTTTGTTCTTCACGAACAGAGCACCTTTTTCGAGCATTTCATCGAACACTTAGCGCGCCATATCTTTATCCCAACAATCTGCACACAAGCACCACCGGAAACCGCCGTAGTTCTGGCGGAAACTCCACTGGAAAATGACGAGGAGCCGAAAGAAGGAGAAGCCAAGAGTTTAAGTTGGAGAATTGAGAAATTGTCCAAAGGCGATTCCGTCACCTCTGCCTTCTGCCGCTGGATGGGCGATGGCCTACCCATCCACAGAGGCGATATTTTCCATATGATCAACCGTTTGCGGAGGCTTAAATCCAATAAGCGCGCCCTCGAGGTCAGTGTTCAGTCGTGTTAACGCACTAAATGTTCGACCAAATGCCTACCTGAATTTTTTTAGCAGCATTTTCTTTTTCCGTCTATTTGTTCTTTTCTCTCAATAATAATGATGCCTTTTCTGTTAATAAAATGTTAAACGTCTAATCTAGTTGAATTGGAGCTTCAAGATTTTGAATTTGTAGCAAAATGGTTACTGTAATTCGAACAGAATCAATGATCTTGATGTAATTTCAGGTGATGGAATGGGTGATAAGGGAGAGGCCTGACAAGCCAAAAGAGATACTACTCCTTGCTAGAATTCACCATTAAGTTTCATGGGGTAGTACAAGGCGAAACCCTCTTCACTGGAATCCCGTCCGAGTTCCAAAACGAGCTGCTCTACAACAATCTCGTGCTCGGCTGCTTGGTCAAAGGATTGATACGCCTCTCATTGGCGTACATGAAGAAGATGAGGGAGTTGGGGCATCCCATATCGTACCTGGCCTTCAACCGCCTCATCATACTTCATTCCTCCCCCGGCCGGAGGAAGGCAATTCGGAAAGTCATGACTCAGATGAAAGCTGATAAAGTGATGGGCCATGTCTCAACTTACAACATCTTGATGAAGATCGAAGCCAATGATCACAACATTGAAGGCCTCGTGAGAGTCTTTGGCGACAGGAAGCGGATGATTGTCGAACCAAATGAGATATCATACTGCATCTTGGCCATCTCTCACGCAGTAGCCAGGCTTTATACCGCATGTGAGGCTTATGTGGAGATCATCAAGAAGTCGATGACAGGTGATAACTGGTCCACACTCGACATTCTCGTGATACTGTATGGATATATGGGGAACCAGAAAGAGCTGGAACGAACATGGTCGAAGATTCAAGCCCTTCCTTATGTTAGAAGCAAGAGTTTCTTGTTGGCAATCGAAGCCTTTGGTAGGATTGGAAATCTTGGCCGTGCAGAGGAGCTGTGGCACAATATGATATCTGAGAAAGGCTTGAAATCGAGCAAGCAGTCCAACACAATGATCGGTGTGTACTGCAGGAACGGGTGGATCGCAAAGGGTACCGGGCTCTATAAAGACATGGAGAAAAGCGGGAGCAAGCCGAATGCCATAACGTTTCGGCATCTTGCACTTGGTTGCTCGATAGCAGGGCTATGGAAGGAAGCTATTAGAACTCTTGAATTGGGTTCGGAGTTTGTGGCGAGTGCAAACCGTGGCTGGAAACTACACATTCGATAATGGCGGTTTTCGCCGAAGATGGCGACGTCGAAAATGTGGAGAAGCCGTTTGAAGAATTGAAGAGTACGAATTATACAAGGTATAGTTTTGTGTGTAATACGTTGATTAAGGCGTATGTTAAGGTGAAGGTTTATGAGCCTAATATTCTTAGAAGGATGATTTTGGGAGGTAGTAGGCCGGATGCTGAGACCTATAGCCTCATGAGACTCGTAGAATAGTTCCAGCTAGGGATGTCAATGAATGGATTTTACTCGGATCGATCCAGAACTGCTTAAAACCTATTAAATTTTAAAGCAACGGTTCTGATTCCGGTTCTTGTTCCAGACCCGCTTTAGACCCGGACAGTTTAGATCCATAGTTTGATGGTCCAGTCCGATCCGATCCGATTTTGGTTCTAGAACCAGAACCAATACTTATTTATTGGTTCTGGTCCGAGTAAAATCCATCAATTGACAAGCCTAAGTTTAAATAGGTTTGTCAATGAACTAGTTTTATCCAATATCGATTTGAAATTACTCACAGCCCATCAAATTATAAAACAACGGTTTCGGTTTCACTTTTGGTCCGGTTCTGGTTTCGCACCGCCGATCCGCATCGCTTAAGATCCATAGTTGATAGTCCTGATCCGGTCCGAATTCAATATCTAATAGATCGTTCCAGAACTAGAACCATTATTTATTTATTGATTCTGGTCCGATAAAAGCTCACCCATTGATATCCCTAGTTCCAGCCATGATTGCAGACGCTACCCCCGTTGCTCCAAAATGATGTTTCTTCTATTTCAATATGTCGTTTTAAGCCGGATTTATTTTATTATGTACAAGAACTGAAAAGTGATTGTCATTCCACCAGCATGACGAAAACCAGAACTTCTTATAAGAAAGTCGAAATACAGATTCAAGTATTTATTATTTCCTCACAAGGATATGAGTCAGCTTCTACAAAGGGAAAACGGAGAAGTGTAGAAATTTTTCATCTTAACTGTCATGTGAGATAATTGAGGAACTCTGCAGCAGTAGCAACAGCGCCTCCAGTTATAGCATCCAATACAATCTTGTCCCTGTTGTTACTGCCCGCAGCCGATACAAGTGCACCAGTCAACGCACCACCAAGCATCGCGTTTTTCTGCATAAACAACACATTTCATGAAGTGGATGTAAGAATCAACTGGCAACACATACAATTGATCCACAGAATAAAGGAATGTTTGTAAACTATCGTGCAGTCCCTTTTCAATGATAAACCAGCTAAGAAGTTAGAAGCCGCTGATGCAACTTTCAACTCATACCTAGTTTTCCGAGTAGGATCCCAAATGACATAATATTTGTAACATAAACGGGAATTGGGACTTAAAACCCCTTTTTTGATAATTATTACAAAACAATAGTAGATTAATGTATAATTTTGGTCGGGAAGTTACCCAATCTCTGCGTCCACGGACTCTTTCCATTCCATACTCCATTCCAACGTAAAGTCCAGCAACTGTACCTACAGGTGGGTAGTCCAAAGGAAACATATTCTTAATTCCAAAAACATCTGCTTCTTCAGTAATAGACATGAATCGAGAATGCAAAAGTGTCACTCACCCCAGTATGCACCTTCTTTACACATTTTCTTCAGCTGTCGAAACAGAAATTTGGTTGCTTGTTACTCAAAGTGGCTACAGTTTAACAGGACTAGCATAAAGTACAAGAATAAAGCGCAAAACAAAGAGAAAATCATCTGTGCTTCTGAAGTTGCATTTACCTCCTTTTTTATGGTCTTAAATTTAAGTAAAGATAAGGTCGTCAACTTTACATGTGCTGGGATAAAAGCACACATACATACACTTGAATGATCTCGGATTCTTGTATGGCTATATAAGTGATGATGCCAAAAATATTTCAAGATACACACTGAAATAGAATCCTTCTCTGCCCTTAAAATATAATCACTAAATTCTATTTTCTTCATCAGTCCACAAAAGGTGAATAAACTGATGAGAACATAGAACTAGCAAGTCCCCAAGCTACCTTTAAAAGGAATGAAGCATTGGTGCAATTGGTGTTGATAAAGAATAGCAGTTATTTTATTTTGGGTTTTTCTAAATCTTAGATGTATGGATGATTGTAATCATCATGTTTCTAGTATTCTCCAAGTGACTCTTGTAGTTGAATATTGGTTACAATATCGTGCAAAATTACAATGAAATGATTAAAAATAACTATTACAAATGAGATGTCGAAGAAAACAAGAACTTATCAATAAGTCGCCAAGTTGAACTTCGCCGCAAGACGAGAAACGCCTCGGTAGTGCTCACGATTGGCGGCTCGTCCTCAAAGGTAACGACTTTCGCCTCATTGTAGTAGCACCACAAACAAGTCGAGCCCGCGAATCGGACGGAAACGAGAACCGAACTCAAGACTAAGAACTATGAGCTAAGAATGCAAGTAGAATGCTTTGCTTTTGCTAGAGAATAGAATGTTTTGCTTATGCTTCTAACTCTAGAATGATGCACTATATATAGCACTCAAGAGGATGTTCTAAGGTCACAATTGATGACAAACATCAATATTCCATTAACTCTTAACATCAAGAGTTGGAAATGAAAGGCCAAAGGCCATGAACCTCATTACTAGCAATTCCCACTCACAACCCATTAACTTCCAACAATCCCCCACATGAGTGGAAAATGCCATATAAATGCAAAACGCAAAATTCAGTCCTCAAGAGACGATATTGCATTTGGAAAGGTAGCTTGTGACCTTGAACCTTCCATAGTCGAAATTATCGAGCATACCGGCGGCATAGTGGTTATTTCACCTTGAACTAGTCCTCCATGGTGTATACTGAAACAATAATATTGACACAATATCATCTCAATTTCCATCCGTTCTTACGTTTGTGTCCATTATGGCCTTGGAACACCTTTGGATTCACAAGTGTACCACTTGAAGCGGCCCCACTTCACACTTGCATAGGTGACTATTACAACCAAGTATTCGCTATACTTGACCTCCTCGAGGTATCCAAGAGTCATTAAAAGTTAAAACTTAACCTCACCAATTGCGGACTTACAAACACTCACCGTTCTCGGAGAATAGGCATGTTTGAGTGTTTATCACACGGATTTTATAACTTCGTTGTCCTTTTGAACCATGTTCTCGGACAATCCAATCATCATGGTTGGGTTTCGCTATAATCATCCTTAAGACGTGGATTTAACACCCATTCCTCTAACAGTTTAAACATTTGATCTCGATTAATGCTTTTGTCACGGATCCGCTAGATTATCTATTGATTTTACATAATCAATAGTGATAACCCCACTGTGATCAAATGTCTCACGGTATTGTGTCGTCGACGAATATGTCGAGACTTACCGTTGTAATATATATTTTGTGCCCTTCCTATTGCGTATCGACTATCACGGTGAATCAACACGTAGGCACGGACTCGCCAAGACATGGAATATCCTCGAGGAAATTTCTAAGCCATTCGGCTTCTTCACCACCTTATCTAAAGCTATGAATTGATTCCATAGTAGACCTTGCTATACAAGACTGCTTGGACTTCAAGATACACCCACCTCCAATAGTGAACACGTATCCACTTGTGGAAAACGAGTCGATTGAGGCAGATATCCAATTAGCATCACTATACCCTTCAAGTACAATGGGCTCACTAGAATAATGAATCGCATAATTGGGTAAACTTTAAGTAACCCAATACGCGTTCAAGTGCTTTCCAATGTTCTCTACTTGGATTAGTCGTGAAACTACTCAATTTGTTCACAGAGCAAGCTAAATCGGTCGGTACAGGTTTGTAGATACATCAAACTCCCAATAATCTTAGCATATTCATCTCGACTTATAGGTTCACCCTATTTGAGTCAATGAACACTCGAGTCCCAAGAGTCTTGGAAATAGGCTTATCCATTGCATTGAATTTCTTCAACACTTTCTCAAAGATAGTGGGATTGTGTCAAGCAATTCCATTTGGCGCTCTAAGAATTTTAATTCCAAGAATTACATCCGCTAAACCCATATCTTTCATGTCAAGTTCTTACTTAGCATTCTTTTGTTTCTCCAATCACACGAGAGTTACTTCCCATTATCAACATGTCATCTACATAAAGACAAACAATAACAAAATCGTTATTCAATTCTTTACATAGACACACTTGTCACTCTCGTTGATTTTGAAACCATTTGACAACATAACTTTGTCAAATTTCATATGCCATTGCAAATGGCGCTTGCTTAAGTCCATACAAAGACTTTTGAAGTTTGCATACCTTGTGCTTCTTGCCAGTACTACAAAACCTTCCTACCGTTTCATATAGATCTCATCTTCTAACTCTCCATACGTAAACGCTGCTTTACATCCATTTGATGAATCTCAAAATTTTGCAAAGCGGCAATAGCGAAGCAAGATTCTAATAGAAGTATGTTTAGTCACGCGCGAGTAGGTATCGAAGAAGTCATACCCACCTTTTGTCTAAACCTCAACTACAAGTCCGGCCTTATATTTATCAATAGTGCCATCGACTTGATTTCTTCTTAGGATCCACTTGCATCCTAAAGCTTTACAACCAGTGGAAGATCTACTAACACCCAAGTATGATTCAACATAATAGACTCTATCTCAATGTCTATTGCTTCTCCACAGATCTGCATTCGGACTCGATAAAGCTTTTTACTGTAACGGTTCATCATTTAACAATAAAACGACATAATCCGTCCATAAATTTTAGCTTTTCTTACACGATTACCACGCCTAGGTTGCACATCTTCGGTGTAGACCTAGGTCGCTTTCTATTAGCGGGGCCATAAAAACTTGCTTAGAACTTGAGGGTTCACTTTCTTCAACAAGATGAGAATTAGTAGAATCTTCCTCAATTCTTTTACTTGAATCGAACTATTCTTATCCTTATTAGGATAGATATTCTCAAAGAATATATGTTCCTCGATTCAATTGTTGTTCCCATACGAACATCGTATATCGATTTGCACAACAAATCTATAAGCACTACTATTAAGTGCATAACCAATAAAGATACAATCTACCGTTTTAGGTCCAATTGTAACTTGTTTTGGCAACCAGTATTTCAACCTTAGCTAAACACCCCACACTTTCAAGTATTTATATGAAGGTTTCCTTCCTTTCCAAAGTTCATAGCGAGTTACATCCTTCCCTTGATAGGAATCTTGTTCAAGATATAGTTGGTCAGAAGAATGCCTTTCCCCACATATTCTGGGGTAATCCAGAACTTATCAATAACGCATTCATCATCTCCTTAAGAGTTCGATTTTGCGCTCACCACACCATTTGATTGAGGCGAATAAGGAGCGATCGTTTGATGGATTATACCACTTTCGTTGCATAATTCAAAGAAACGGAGCAACATATTCTCCACCTCGATCACTTCTTACAACCTTAATTTTGCAATTAAGTTGATTTTCACTTCATTCTTGAAGTTTCAAATGCATCAATTGCTTCATCTTTACTTAATAAATAAAGATAACAATATCTTGTGCAATCGTCGATAAAAGTAATAAAATACTTTTACCACCTCTAGTTTGTACAAACTTTAAATCACAAACATCAGCAGAATTAATTCTAGAGGTTTTGAGCTTCTTTCAACGGATTTGAAAGGCAACTTGGTCATTTTGCTTCAACACGATTTCACATTTATCTTGTGTTTTAGATACTTCTATTTTAACAAGTTCATGTTAGCGAGTTTCTTTATAGCATTAACATTAACATGACCAAGTCTACAATGCCATAAATCGTAACACTCAAGCAAGTAAGCGGTAAGAAGATTCTCATTAATTTTTGCAATCGCTTAGAAGACTTACAAGTTTCAACATCGAGTTTGAAAAGATCTTCTGAGACATAACCCTTGCCGAGTCTTTCCAAACTTTCTAACTATTACATATTCTCCACGAAAATCTATATCAAATTTGGCTCTAGTCAACTCGACGCCAGAGATGAGATTCTTGCGGATCGAAGAGCATGCAAGACATCCTTCGAGTTATTTCCACACCGAGGTAAGTTGAAGTACAACGGTACCAACTCCAAGCACCTTGGAAGTATGATCACTTGCCTCGGTCACACTGTCTTCAACCTCTTTGTAGGTGTAGAACAAGTCTCGATGGACACAAATGTGAACAAGAGCAACTGTGTCAAGAAACCAAGTAGGGGTAGGATTTGTGACTTGGTTTACCTCGCTTATCATGGCAACAAAGTCATCTTTGTCCCAAGTGTCAAGTCCTTCTCAACATTGTTGACGCGCCTTTGCCTTTATCTTTTGTCTTAGGCTTTGCGCCTTTAGCCATGTGCCCGTGCTTATCACGGTTGTAGCACGCCCGAAAAACTGGGTTTTGCACTACTTCTTTCCCTCGCTTTGTTCATCTGGACGAGGCGCTCAGAAGTCCTCCCGATCACCGATTGCCTTAGCCTCCATCGGACTTTTAGCCTTCAACTCGCCTTAACTCGAGCTTCAACTTGAGTCGAGCAACCATGCTTTCATGGTCATCTCCTTTCGCTTGTGCTAAGGTAAGATCTCAACCCTTTCCATCCTTCCGCAATTTGTCAATTAAAATTGCAATGGAATATTGTTCAGCAGAGGCATACCTTCTGGCGTGAACATCGTGCAACAGAGCTTGAAACTCGTGTACTTGAGGCATGATCGGTTTGAATCCACAATCTTGAACTCGGTGAGCACGGTAACCACGAACTTCTTCGTGCTAGCCTCCTCAACCGGATACTTTTGGTTAAGTGCCTCCCATAACTCTTTCGCGTATCCTCGACCGCAAATACATTAAATAGACTATTATCAAGCCCATTTAACACCATATTCCGCCACGATAGTCGGAATGATACCAAGTGTCGATTTCACGCACTTCTACGTCCGCTTTTCCTGGAAGGAATAGGCGCCCGCCTTCACGCAGGAAGCTAGCAAGCCCCATTGTGGTGATGTAAACATCATCTTATCGCCCAGCGTTTGAAGTCGACGCCGGTGAAAATTGGCGGTTGTTGAGCCACGGAATGCGGGGTTCAAAGATCGGAGCCATGGTGGAACTACTACCGCTCCAACGGATTGAGTGGTGGCGAGGCGCCATTGATTGGTCGACATCTTCAATTTGCACGATCGTGTAACTTGAACAGAGTTGGGCGGACTTCTCGTCTTGCATTGTAGTTGAATATTGGTTACAATATCGCAAAATTACAATGAAATGATTAAAATAACTATTACAAATGAGATGTCAAGAAAACAAGAACTTATCAATAAGTCGCCTGAAGTTGAACTTACGCCTGCAAGACGAGAAACGCCTCAGTAGTGCTCACGATTGGCGGCTCGTCCCAAAGGTAACGACTTTCGTCTCGATCGTAGTAGCACCACAAACAAGTCGAGCCCCTACGAATCGGACTAAACGAGAACCGAACTCAAGACTAAGAACTATGAGCTAAGAATGCAAGTAGAATGCTTTGCTTTGCTAGAGAGATAGAATGTTTTGCTTATGCTTCTAACTCTAGAATGATGCACTATATATAGCACTCCAAGAGGGATGTTCTAAGGTCACAATTGATGACAAACATCAATATTCCATTAACTCTTAACATCAAGAGTTGGAAATGAAAGGCCAAAGGCCATGAACCTCATTACTAGCAATTCCCACTCACAACCCATTAACTTCCAACAACTCTTTGTATGCATTTATCTCTAGACTCATTTTTTGAGACTATCATTCATTAGTAGTTTCTGAAGGATAGCATATTATCATGTCATTTGATGGGAAAGTAATGGGATAAGTTCCTCACCGAGCGTTCAAAGTTGTTTTTTGAGACGCTCCCTGCAATTTGCAAGTAGCACTGTGTCAATTGTCAAGAATAAGTTAAAAAAATGAAGCATTTAAGATCCAATTTAGAGAGACAATGCTCAACATATGAAGGACATTAAAATTTCTAGAGTCGCCAATCAGTCAAAACGTTAGCCCTCTTAACGGTTAATTGAGTTCATCTGAGTTAATTACAGTAATAATAATAATTTACATTGTTCTTAATGAAAATGAAATCTTTTTCGATGAGCTTAGGTCCTACAAGGTGAACATTTAACAAAACTAAAGATAGCCTTTGAAGGCAAGCCAATGCCATTAGTGTGGTCCAGGTTATGGAGCATAACAATGAGTCCCAAGTAACGCTTGTTTGACACAGTAGGAGTAGACTTCCATTTTTCAAGTATATAAGGTTCTCTTCATGGTTCTTTTATTTTAGTCACTGAGATAGAAAAACTTGCCCTGCAATTCTCATCTCAAATTCTATGCAAATTCCAACTAGACATGGGAAAAATAGGACAGCGGAAATTTCTAAGGCATGCTCTATAGAGTATGTTATATTAGGATTTTCTTGTGACATCATGCCAAAATCACCAAAAGTCACTGGAATAGTAAGAAATCCATGAAGTACGAACAGATCATACATAATCCATTAATCAAGAAGAAATCAGAACCAATGTGATCAAATTTTAACACCCCAGACCCCCCCACCGCACCCTAACAACAAAAAAATCTAGTAATGAACATGAAAGGTCAAGAGCACAATGTCATTGTCACTGTTGGCGTAGAAGAACATAGCAAGACAAGATATTAATCAGGAACTAAATACGAGCAGTTCTTGATCACATAGCATAGCAAGGGCCTGAAAGCAAAGTAAGTGCAAAAGGCAAAGTGCTGCACAGCCAAAACTCAAAAGTATTCACAAATTGCAGTTTGGTAAAACAGGTGAAAGATTCAAGCATCCCATACCAGCAGCATTAACCTCTTGAAAAATCCAATTAAGCTAGAAAATGAAAATAGAACCTCGATTCACCACATGGTATGCTTCCTCTACAGCCACTTTTCCAACTAAGTAAAAGAGTATAAGATATGGTCAACTTTCCATTTTTAGTAATTGCGCCTTGAGGCGATTCACGATTACGACTATTCACTCGTTTTGTTCGAGCGGAATCGGTGATCGTCATGCACATTCGTAATCCGATTTATCGAATCCGATCATATCGCGTTATTGCTTGATTATTAACCAACTAAATTTTCTCGTTTATAAATAAAAGGAAAAGGTCTAATAATAATTTGGATTAAATTCTTCGTTAACAAAATTTTATTTTACGGGTTGTTACATTAATAAAGCAGGGGCAGCCCTTAAAAGCTGAGCCAGCTGCTGCCATTGGATTCCTAGACAAATAATGAGTTTGTGGAGGTTGATTCTCTGTTTTGATTATTAACTGTTGTTTCAGTTGATCAGATATTTGTTCGTCATTTATAAACTGCTCGTTGCAACAAACGCTTCTTGTTTGTTGTAGCCTCTTATGGGATGTTCTACTTGCATAAATCTTTGTTCCAGTGGACAAGCATTTCTAATGTTTCACTTCCTGCATGAAACTCTTTTAATTGTTTTTATCTGTTGTTGATGATGAGAGAAGACTTCTGTGTTCTGCTTGGTTTACGAGATTGAGCTATATCTGCATCTTCAGCATTGAGCTAGTTCTATGAAGCGAAATGGAATGAAAATATGTTAACAATTTTGTCATTAGGTAATTTCTCTCTGCATCACCCAATGTCAAGTTGTTGATGAACACATATCTCTGCAGTCTGATGTTATGAATTCGCCATTGGCTATGGACGATTTGGGCTTGGAAGCTTAGCTGATGGCCATGGAAGAAGACATCTTGCGTCTGAAGAGGAAAATATTACAGTCAAAAGGAAATGGGGTATGGTTTGAGAAGGAGGCGTGTGGAAGCAGTAAAACATTACATAAAAGTTTTATCACTTTATTTGTTAAAAAAGAATATGAATTCTGTTTCATTTAAGGGGGGACCATCTGAGCATGGTATATGTACTAGCCTTGGGCTATTAAGAGAATATACGTAAAAACTATCAATTCTTCTATCTTTTTCTTCTCCTCCAGTATTCTAACTTCTTCCCCAAGCTGTTCCTACAGCTATTCCATTCAAGTTACAGAAAATTATTAAAATCAAATCACACTAGTGCGGACATAACAAACTGGTATCAGAGCTTCTTCCTCGGCTATGGCGGACGGCACCAGGCTTGAGATCTGCAGGAGGCACAAAGAGATTTGATCAGATCCTCCAAACCGAGTCTATGAAAGGGAGGCAATCGAGCTGAAATTGCAGGAGCAGATGTCTTGCATTGCAGAAGAAATGAAAGACCAGCTGATTGGTGTGGAAGGTAAATTCGATCACCTAACCACAACTCTTGCTTCCATGCAATTGCAATTATTAAATATGAGCAAGGGAAAGAACGCTAGTGATTCTGAGGAACATGATTACAGTGGTGATGGACTCATGGGTAAAACACCATTCTCTAGACTTAAGCTGCAAAATGAATCTGGGGGGTCTACCTTACTCACGCCACTACCAAAACTAGAATTCCCCAAATTTGATGGGACTAATTCTAGAGCTTGGATCCTAAAGTGTCAAGGATATTTTAGGTTGATTCCCAACATACATGATCAGCAGAAGGTTATCTTAGCTTCAATGCATTTTGAGGGGAGGGCTTTACAATGGTACCAAAATCTAGCTGTACGTAACACTGAATTGAAGTGGGGTCAGTTTTTGGATTTGATTTCTGCCAGGTTTGAGGAGTTAAGAGAATCCAAAATTGTGGCAGAATTTAACAAACTAAGGATGATAGGAAACTATGCTGAGTATGTAGATAAATTTAAAGAATTGAAAGCATGCCTGCTACTGCTTAACAGTGGAGAATTTTCTGAAGAATACTTTGTAGCCAGTTTTATCAGTGGGTTAGGGGAAGAAATACAGTCCTTCATCAGGATGTTTAACCCAACCACACTACAACAAACCATTGAACTTGGAAGGAATCAATTGCAGACCTTGGAAATATTGTCTAGAAAGATGAAGGGTGCATATAAGCCAACCCAAGCCACTCCCCAACACTATAAGAAATCTGATCCGAGTGTGGTTCCACCCCAAAGGAATTCTGGTAATTTTCCTCGAGCACCATTCAAATTACTCACTGCTGCAGAAATGGAGGCAAGGAAAGAGAAGGGTTTATGCTATAATTGTGATGAAACTTATGTTCCTGGACATAGATGCAAACAGCGAATAGCTTACCTTATTATGACTGAGGATGAGGAATCACATCTTATGAATGCCACAGTTGAAGAGATTGATGATGAAGGAGTTGACACAGTAGGACTTGAAGAGATAACTTTGGCATTTAGTGCTTCTTTTGGTGAAGGGGGTCCTACTACCATGAGGGTAATTGGAGAGACAAATGGGCATAGAATTAATATCCTAATTGATTCTGGTAGTACCTTGAGTTTCCTCAGTGAAGCAACTGCTAAGGTACTACAATGCAACCTGGAACCAGTTAAGCCTCTATTGGTCAAGGTAGCTAATGGTAGCAAAATGGTGAGCTCTAAGGTGGTTAAGGGGTTCAAATGGAATATCACTCAACAACCTTTCACTTACTTACCCAGAGTTTTGGCTACTGAAGGTTGTGATCTTATTTTGGGTGGTGATTGGTTAAAGTCTTGCACACCGGTGGAACAAGATTATGACAGAATGACTGTGGCTGTCACTCAAAAAGGAAAAAGGATAAAGATACAAGCACTTACTGGTGACTTGCAGTGCCAAATGATTTCTAGTCCAGCATTGTATAAACTTATACATTTGGATCTCTTGGAGGAAGTGGAGGAAATTTACCATCTGAAAATATCAGACCGAAGCAGGGGCATCAACACTGAACTTGAGTGCCTTTTAGATGAGTACAAGGAAATATTTGAGGAGCCGGAAGGCTTACCACCTGCTAGAGGAGTTGAGCACCAGATACTCTTGAAACCTGGAAGTATTCCTAAACTCCAGTACCCTTACAGGGTGTCTCATGCACAAAAAAATGAGATAGAAAAGATTGTGAGTGAGTTATTGAAGACAGGGGAAATACAGCCAAGTAAAAGCCCTTTTGCATCACCAGTGCTGCTGGTAAAAAAGAAAGATTCCTCATGGAGAATGTGTGTGGACTACAGGTATTTAAATAGCCTCACTATTAAGCATAACTACCCCATTCCAGTTATAGAGGAGTTATTGGATGAACTATGGGGCAGCAAATATTTTTCAAAGATCGATTTAAGATCTGGCTATTTTCAGATCTTGATGGCACCGTACAGGCACCTCACAGCTTTTAGAACTCATAATGGGCATTATGAGTTTCTTGTGATGCCATTTGACTGTAATGCTCCAGCAACCTTCCAGTCTTTGATGAATCAGGTTTTCAGGAATCAGTTAAGAAAGACTGTTCTGGTTTTCTTTGATGATATTCTGGTCTTCAGCAAAACCTGGGAAGATCACTTATTACATCTTCGTGAGGTCCTACAGTTGTTAAGGGAGAATCGATTATTTGCTAAGAGGAGCAAGTGTCATTTTGGGCAGACACAGATCAGCTACTTGGGGCATATTATATCCGAGGAAGGGGTTTCTACTGATCCAAAGAAGGTGGAGAGTATGCTCACCTGGCCAATTCCTAAAACACTCAAACAACTAAGAGGTTTCTTGGGTATAACTGGGTACTACAGAAGGTTTGTACAAGGTTATGGAGTGATCAGCAGACCACTCACCAACTTATTAAAAAAGGGAGGGTTCCAGTGGGGTGAGGAACCTGCTAGGGCATTTGAGAAGCTGAAGGTAGCAATGGCTAGTGCTCCTGTTCTAGGCCTTCCTGATTTTACCCAGCCTTTTACTGTTGAAACTGATGCTAGTGGGGTGGGCATTGGAGCTGTGTTAATGCAGCATGGGAAGCCAATCGCTTATCTGAGTAAGTCTCTTTGTATTAAACACCAAGCTCTGTCAATTTATGAAAGGGAGTTCCTTGCTGTTTTGTATGCCATTCAGAGATGGAGGCACTACCTACAAGGTCATAAGTTCTTCATTAAGACTGATCAACAGGCCCTTAAGCATTTGCTTGATCAAAAAATCACATCTCCTATGCAACAAAAGTGGATTACTAAGCTATTGGGTTTTGACTATGAGATATTATACAAAAAGGGATCTGAAAATAAGGCTGCCGATGCCTTATCCCGACGGGAGGGAGCTGGACTTGATTGCTCTGCTATCACCACTATGGTACCCACTTGGGCTCAGCAAATCAACACCAGCTATGAAGGAGATGAATTATTGTAGGAAATTTTTGAGAAGAAACTCATTCTTCCATCTGAGCTGCCTGATTGGGAGATACAGGGCAACATGCTCAGATTCAAGAAAAGGATTGTTGTGGGAACCAACACTACATTGAGGCAAGAACTGATCAAAGAAATGCATAACACTGCCTTGGGTGGACATTCCGGCATCCAAGGGACTTATCAGCGTATTAAAAGGTATTTCTATTGGCCAAAGATGAAGACAGAAGTTATGAATTGGGTAAAAACCTGTGACGTTTGTAACAGGAACAAGTCTCATCCTAGCTTGTACCCCGGACTGTTACAACCTCTACCTATTCCTGACCAAGCATGGACTCATATCTCTATGGACTTTATTGAAGGACTCCCTAAATCTCAGGGCAAGGATGTTATTTTGGTAGTGGTTGACCGATTCACTAAGTATGGTCACTTCCTACCATTGTCCCATCCTTTTTCGGCTCAAACAGTGGCTGTGCTGTTTCTGGACCATATCTATAAGCTACATGGGCTTCCACTAAGCATTGTCACGGATCGTGATAAGGTTTTTACCAGCACATTTTGGAAGGAACTTTTCAAAGTCATGGGCACTAGTCTGGATTATACTTCAGCCTATCATCCACAATCAGACGGGCAAACCGAGCGGCTTAATCAGTGTTTGGAAAACTACCTAAGGTGCATGGTTCATCAAAATCCTAAGAAGTGGGCAACTTGGTTACCTCTTGCTGAATTTTGGTATAACACCAACTATCATACCAGTCTGAAAACCACACCTTTTGAGGCTCTCTATGGCTACCCACCATCAACACACTCACTAACCCCTTACCTACTCACTACGGACACAGATGCTAAGGGGCTTATCAGGAAACGAGAACAATTAATTCAGGAATTGCAGGAGAATTTGAAGTTGGCCCAGCATCGCATGAGACATTATGCGGATTTAAAGAGGGTTGAAAGAAGTTTTGTGGTAGGGGACTGGGAATACCTTAAGCTGCAACCTTTCCGCCAACAGTCGGTGGCTCTGCGTCGAAATCTGAAGCTTGCCGCACGATACTACGGGCCTTATCAGATCCTGGAGAAAATTGGAGAGGTGGCATATCGTCTCGATCTCCCTGCCAGTGCTCGAATTCATCCAGTTTTCCACGTCTCACTTCTGAAGAAGGTGATAAGCCCCAATGTCACTCCGATTTGTGAACTACCAGTCGTCGATCAAGATGGCGCCTTTGTGGTCACTCCAATCCGAATCTTGGGGGAACGCTCCGTTCAGCGTCGGGGAGAAGCTATACATCAAGTACTGGTGCAGTGGTTTGATAAAGATCTTAACTTGGCTACTTGGGAAGATGTCAAATTTTTGGGGAAAAAATTTCCTAATTTTGATCCTTGGGGACAAGGATCTCATCAAGGGAAGGGTATTGTTATGAATTCGCCATTGGCTATGGACGATTTGGGCTTGGAAGCTTAGCTGATGGCCATGGAAGAAGACATCTTGCGTCTGAAGAGGAAAATATTACAGTCAAAAGGAAATGGGGTATGGTTTGAGAAGGAGGCGTGTGGAAGCAGTAAAACATTAAATAAAAGTTTTATCACTTTATTTGTTAAAAAAGAATATGAATTCTGTTTTATTTAAGGGGGGACCATCTGAGCATGGTATATGTACTAGCCTTGGGCTATTAAGAGAATATACGTAAAAAACTATCAATTCTTCTATCTTTTTCTTCTCCTCCAGTATTCTAACTTCTTCCCCAAGCTGTTCCTACAGCTATTCCATTCAAGTTACAGAAAATTATTAAAATCAAATCACACTAGTGCGGACATAACATCTGATTAGATATTTTGATGGTGATCTGCATTCTGGTTACCTGGTACCTTAAGCTACATGTATGATGTTCGTTTATGTCCAAACACAAGTTCATGTGATTAGTGTTCTCCTATAGGAGAAAGAGCACTATATATTGTATCGAGAATTGTATAATTTTATAGCAAGGCAGCCCCACAGCGACATGATAAGATGATGGAGCTGAAGTTGAGCCAAGAACGGAGAAGAAAAATGAATGTTTCAATCTCTATAATCTGCCATAAGTACTTCTGTCGTGACATGTACCTGACGGAGTTTGCAGGCTATAATCTTAACAGAGTTATTGATATATATATATATATATATTTTTCCAAATTATCCCCCCTATTATAAGTAATTAAGTTGGATTGGGAATTGGGATCAACTTTATTTTAGGCTATGATCTCGCATTTGTTAAGCCATACGCTCATAGGTAGAAGTCTTCGTGTGTGTGAATGTATCAAGTAATTTCTCTTTTGCATTGTATTGACTTTTTTTTTGAGTTGGCATTTTATTGACAAGTGAAGTTCAAATAAGACAATAGAAGGTTTCACGGTAAAATGTAGTTTCAAATTATACGGAATACTTTTGCGGAGGAAAATGAGATTAAGAGGGTGTTTGGCTAAGCTTATTTTAGAAAGCTTATAAGCTCCAAAAACTTATAAGTGGTTTTAAGAACTTATAAGATTTAGTGTATTAAGAGCTTAAAAGATGTTAAAGTGTTTGAATAATAAGAGGAAACATGGAAATAAAAAAAAATCAAGGTTATTTTTGTAGTTTTATTGTAATTTATAAGATCATTAAAAAATAAGTTGAATTTTGGAGTTTTTTTTAAATAGTGTTTATAAGTTCTTAGAGCTTATTTTGAAAACTTATAAGCTCTCTAACAATTTAATTTGTCAAACACATTGATTGAGTTTATAAGCTCTTAAAAAGTTTATAATCTGTTTTAAAGAACTTATAAGGTCATCCAAACACCCACGTAAAGTTGAAATTGCATGGCTATAAATTGAAGTTTTTAAAATAAAATTGTCACATATACGTCACTTAAACGCTCACACGTACCCACGATGCTACAAATATATTTTGCTGGCGAATTCTTTTCCTTGTTGCATTGATTTATTATTAATTTTGCCAACACTGTACAGTGTACACCGATTTCAACTAATTAAACTTGTCCATTTAAATAACTTATAGAATTTCTATTTTTTATTTATTATCTTTATTTATTACCATATTTAGTACCTGAGAATCTGTATGATAAATTACGGAAAGTCCGGCCAAGAATTACCATATTGGTAGTTAAACACCAAGATACTCGGTTCCTAGAAGGAAATTATAAGTTTATTTCCTTGTACAAACTAACCTCCAAAGCCCCTATCTCCCTTCTATATATACATTGTTTTATCAACTATTTTCCCACTACTCATCCAAGCGCAAAATATATTCGTACATATTCTGACACATCATGGCCATGAAGATAGCAGAATTAGGGTTTCATGGAGAAGCTCGCAATTTGCGACCTGTCGTACCGGAGATAATCTCCGGTGGTGGCAGTGGCGGCGTGATTCCTTCTTTACTCGAAGAAAAACACTTCGAGCAACGTGATCGAACACTCATGTTTTCTTCCATCGTCGTTGATGATGATGACGTGGACACAACTCTAACGTTGTCCACCGCTGTTTCAACAAATTCCACTCTAAATCTTGTTGTTGGTGATAATGATGGCAATGTGGATACAACTTTATCGCTGTTTTCCATAGTTTCAGGAAATCCCACTTCACCTATTCACGATCCAATGCCACTGCCATGCTTTCATCCAATGATGGTTCCACAAGTCAATGAAGATTCTTTCACTTCATTGACTTTAAGCCCTCCTCCCACTTACAAGAGAGGAAAGGCGAGGAAGAGAAAATGTGAAGGCGGCGGCGGCGGTGGCGGTGGCGGGAGGAAGAGAGGCAAACACAGCAACAACACTGACGACGAAGATCGACGTCCTTCCATGGAGGAATTTCCGGAGCTGGTGCAAGCCCTAAAGTCGCGGGCTGTTTTCTTGTATCGCAAGAAACTGGAGGGTTCGGATGTGAGGGGAGATCAGAACAGGCTGTTCGTGACGAGAAGGGAGCTGCTGATGGAGTTCTTGACGGCGGAGGAGGTGGCGGCCGTGGATGAGAGCAGAGAAGGGCTCAAGATTTTGGGAGTGGATGAACGCGGGAAAGGCTACAGGTTGGGGTTGAAGAAGTGGCGGAGCTTGAATATGGTGGTTATCAACTCCGATTGGAATAAGATGGTTGCTGCAAACGGAGCAGGGAAAGGCGATGAGGTCGAGATTTGGGGGTTTCGCGAGGATGGGAAGCTTGGTTTTGCTGTCTTTTTTAGGAAATAAATATCATGGATAGAGGTTGATCGCGTCTTCATCAATTAAGCAGGATCAACGTGGGGTTACTATTGATGAATTTTGTTTCATATTACATAAACATGATATTGAAGTTGATAGTTTTTCAAGCTTTTCACATGTATAATATTTCATGTGATTATATATAAGATTTTACAATTTTTGCAATTAATGCTCATTTTCTTAACTTTGTTGTCTTCATTATTATCATCTTCTTCAAATTAATATGACTTGAGGGTGATAATTAATGTTAACGTTTCCGGCATAACATATCAGATATCACATGTATTTTTCGTACTCTTATCATGCATTTATTTATTTATTATTATTATTTTTAATTGAGGGAAAGAGAAAGTTGAGGTTTGAACCCCTATTTTCACTGCTTGGAGACCTCACTCTTATCAAGATTTAGAGTAAATTTATAGTAGTTGATTCAGATTTAAATGAATTCCACCGAAACTCCTGTTAAACTTAATTTATTAGTAATCTAGTTTTTGATACGACATTTAAATTGTTCAAAAGTTACAAGTTTCAAGGTGATTTAATTTGTCTCAACTTTGTAAGCAAATTTAGTCCATTTAAATATAATTTTTGTCAATCTTTTTTATAATTATATATATATTTTCCATATTAATTTATAAATTATAAAAGTGGAGAAAATCTTTTATTTGCATACCAATTCGAGCAGAGATATATAATCTAATTATCCTATATAAGATATACGACGTATATTGGTCTTCTCAGACGTTCCAATATCCGTATTTCTTGAAAAGAGTGGATGTGTCCTGAAAAAAATTAAAAAAATAACAAGTGTGAATTAGTTTAACAATCATAGTTAGAAGCTATAAGTACAACCATGAAATTTCCGTATGTAATTAATATATGTCTATCTGACGTCGCTGATAAGATTCGGAAAATCGAAGAATGATTTTCTACTATATTAGAACACTAGGATTTCCATAAGAATTCGATTTGCAGAAGGAAAGGAAATAATTTCCATTGATGCATAATTAAGTAAAATTGATTAATGCGTAATTAATTGGTGTGTCGGCACGTCATGCACTGCCCCCATAATTCATTGTTTCGTGTGTGGGCGCAGTGCAGGGGTTTTCGCAACAACGGGAAACTTGGGTTCGCTGTGGTTTTTCGGAAATAGAATAGGTTTTTACAAATGAACAAACCACGTACAACGCATGTGTTTACCTAATACTCCCTCCGTCCCGTCCAAGACGGTTCGTTTCTTTTCGGCACGGTTATTTAGATGCTCTTGTTTATTGTGTAAATGAGAAGGGTCCACATGTTTAAGGCTTATTTAATCTTTTCAATTTGTTAATCATTTAATCACTTAATTCTTTTATTTTCATATCTTAATCATTTTTTTTACTGTACACAAATATTGCAGCAACTTCAGTAATTTAAATTAATTTATCACATCCAGCTTTTGTGTAAAGAGAGAGAGAGAGAATCTGCTTACTGTAGTGAAGCCGTGCATATCATTTTCAGAATTCAAAATTGGGCAAAGTCTGAAATGTGCACCAAAAGCAGTACACAATAATTAAACACAAAAGGCTGTATAGCACAAAAATTCTGAAATTTGCGCCAAAAATGAGGAGTGAGAATCCAGAATATTGCTTATAAATAAGATTACAACTTGAAAGCCATTAATATTCCTACTCACAGTGGCCAACTGCAAAAGCTGAAAGTTCACTTAAACATTCCAAAAAAATTACAGATTGCATTCATAGCATGGGGAATACAGAGCTAACAACATCAAAAAGAAACCAAATCATCCAGTTTCTACTTGAAAATTCCAAGAATGGAAAACCCTGCAGAGGCAAGATGTCTGAAGCTGTAGTGAAGTTCTCCAGCTCAAGAAGGAACATTAGTCGTCTATGGGCTGCAGCAAAAAAACAGAAAGCACTTGGTCAAGTTATCCACTTAGAAAGTGGTAAGTTCAATAGAGTTAGTAAAAAAGTGCAGATTGACATGGAATTAATTGCAAGTTTAGAGCTTCACAAAAGAGGAACAATCAGAAAATTAGCATTTGGAATCCAGCAAAGTAAGAGCACTGTATGGAGATGGATAAAACAAGGGCTGATCAAAGCTCACACTAGTGCAATTAAGCCCGATCTAACAGCTCCCAATAAGTTGTTAAGGATTAGGTTTTCTCTTGAGGCACTAGAACTTGACAGAATACTAAACATACTCAAGTTTAGGAGCATACTGTCTGAGTTCATATAGATGAGAAGTGGTTCTACATCACAAAAGGAACACAGGTTCTACATGACCCGGAGAGGCGATCCTCATAGGACATGCAAAAGCAAAAAATTTATCACCAAAGTCATGTTTATGTGTGCTGTTTGTAGACCTTTATTTGCAGCTGATGGCAGAATTTTATTTGATGGAAAGATAGGCATTTTTCCTTTCACACAACAAATTCCAGCACAAAGATCAAGCAAAAACAGAGTTGCGGGCACATTGGAAACAAAGCATATTGAATCAATCACTAAGCAAGTAATCAAAGAGTGTTTGATCAACCAGGTAGTTTATTGAGATTCAATTATTGTCTTAATTTAATATGGTTAAGTGTTTTTATTCAGTTTCAGTGGAATAAATATTGCATAATGAATATTGAATTCAAAAAATATCTTATCATTTCAGATTTTACCGGCAATTAAGGCAAAGTGGCCAACATTCGCAAGTAAAACCATTTTCATACAGCAAGATAATGCAAGACCTCACATTAAGGACAATGATCCAGATTTTAGGGCAGCTGCATGTGAAGATGGTTTCAACATCACATTAGTACAACAGCCACCTAATTCACGGATACCAATGTGAATGACTTAGGGTGATTTAGGCAATTCAATCCATACAAATAGAGAATGTGTGCTATCTGATGAACCGGTTGGTTAATGCAGTTCTTTTATCATTTGAAGACCTATATCCAATAACATTGAACAATGTCTTCTTAAGCTTGCAAGGTTGTATGATTGAAATTATGAAAGTAAGAGGACAAAACTGCTACAAAATTCCACACATGAAGAAAGGATCACGATAAGGCGGATAGACTTCAATTGACTTGGAAGTTCCAGAAGACTTAGTGAGACATTGCCTCACTTATTTGATTCATGCTGGAAGCTTGGAGGGAATCAGTGGCATTATGAACACCTTAGGTTTGGATACACTTGAAGGGAATGGATGAAAACAGACTATGACACACTTTTTGCTAAAACTTTTTGAATGTTTATGCTTAGGAAACATGCTTCAATTGCATAGAATGTGTTTTTGGTATAAACATCTTTTGTAAAGAAGAATCATGCTTTTGTATGCATTATAAAGAAGCGAAGATAGGCTTTTTGTAAAAAGATAGCCAATCGAGGCTTTTGTATAATGCTCTCATTAACTCAATGCACACATATATAGCTCACTCACTGCATACACACACGCATACTCAAACACATTCAAGATCATTTACAATGCTTCCATTAACTCACTACATACACATAATAGCTCACTACTCAATCTGATTCACATTAACTCACCGCACACAAACCATACACATACACATCTTGCATACACACGTACACACATCATACGTACACACACATCTGCATACACACGCATACACACACGCATACAAAAGTCATCCGAGAGTGTTCTGCGAGAAGTGTTACTAAAGAGAACACATAAATCAGTGTCACTCCAATCTATACACACACATACACACACGGTAGAAGCAGTGTTACACATCATAATGTGAGCATAATTTTATCATTTCAGTTAATGCAGAGAACACATAAATCAAGAGAACAGTGTGTTACACACACTCAAGAGAACCCATAATCCCAAACTCGCATCTCAAACTAATCTGTCATCACAGATGCGAAATATCACTCCTAGTGTGAGCATAATTTTATCATTTCAGCATCCATTTATACCCAACCAAATCAACAACTCATATACATCAGGAGGAAAAATAAAGAAAAAAGAGGGAAAAGAGATCACCCATTTGATGAACGCAGAACCAAAATCCTTAGCATTTTTTCCTTCACTTCCTCAATCTCTGCACATCTTTTATCTTCCTTCTCTATGGCTGCAATCCACTCATCATTTTCCCTTTCCACGGCTGCGATCCACTCATCACCAGTGTCCCACCACGCATCTTCAATTGGAATGGAGGATGAAAATTCAATTTCAGAATAAGGAGATGGGGTTTCGTCGTTGTTCGACGCGATTTGGGGGCTGGGTGGTGATGTATCTTCGATTTTCATGGATTTCGCTTCCATTATGTGAAGAGAAGGATGAAGGTTCAGAGGTTAGGGTCTGGGGAAAATGGGGGGACGAGGGGGGGCGAAAAATCAGGGCAAAGAGAGAGAGAGTTAGGGTCTGGGGAAAATGGAAGGGAGTAGGCGGCGTAAATGAGTGTGGGAGAGATTTAGGGTCGCAGAGGGAAGGAGGCGGCGATATAAACAGAAAGGGAGGGAGAGTTAAATGGGTCTGGGAAAATGGAAGGGAGTAGGTGGCGTAAATGAGGGTGGGAGAGATTAGGGTTGCAAAGGGAAGGAGGCGGCGTTATGAGGGAGGGAGAGAGTTAGGGCAAAAATTTAATGGAAGTGAAGGAGGCTGCCATTAATAAGGAAAGAGATAGAGTTCTTAAATGCGATTAATGTTTTAATCAGTCTAATGGTGCAATTAGTTGGTCCTTATTATTTCCCAAAGAGGAAACGAGTCATCTTGGGTGGGACGGCCCGAAAAGGAATACGGGCCGTCTTGGGTGGGACGGAGGGAGTAATATATTGATTCATGTATAAAATAAAATAAATATTAAGTCCACCGTCATACAATTTTAAAAAAATTGGTTTATCACGTCGACTTTAAAATTTTAATGACAATATATAAACTTTCACAATTTCTGATTTTTCTCATAAATGTCATTTGTCCCAAATCATATCTGACATGGTAATTAAAATCGAATATAGCGTAACAATCAAAACGATTGAAACGACATCATTTTCTATTATCAAATTAAATTAAAAAAATAAAAATAAAAAATATTCCAAATCAGCACCAATCACCCTTCTTCATCTCTCTATCTCTCATACCATCACTACTACAACCAGCACCACATCTCTCTCTCTCTCTCCTACGACCACCACCGCAACCATCACCACCACCACGATTTAGACTAGATGACTGTTCCCCATTTGCACCACGCCGTCGGCGGCGTTGTTCCCTCATTTGCGCCGCACACATACAACACACTTATCTCTTTCCTTTAATCTCTCGGAATCTCACGCAGAAGAGGGAATCCCTAATCTGTTTTTCCTTCTTTTGGCGGACTGCCTCCAGCAAGGAATCGACGCCGCCGTTGCCTCATTTTTCTAGCCCAGCGCCCAACAATACCCTCAACCGTCATCTAAAGCGAGAGCTTTTGCCACCGACAGTAGCTACATACTTCACACCGTCGTCTCTTCCATCCTTCCATGCACAATAGCAGCGACCAACGGCCACCGCTGCCACTGCTGGACTTGAGCCTGCTCTGCCCCGATGCTCCTTACTCTCGCCGCCAGAAACAGCCGCCAGTAGTGTTGTCGTCGCCGCCGCCGCCTGCAACTTTGTTGTAGACTTCTCCATTGTCGGATCTTGAGAACAACATTTTGTCCCACTGAACTGTTCATATTTTCGATTATCGCCTGCAGCTGAGATAGAAGAAAAGCTTTCTCAGCAACAAGAGTGGCTTCCACTAGCTTACCATTCTGGAATTCTTCCTTACTTCTGTAGTTATCGAGGTAGAGATAATGCATTCATCCTAAACGAGCCTTTCTCCTCTACCACTCTATTAGCTCACAACAACAACCTAACACTAGTCCATAATCGAGTCCTAACTTGATCTGGTCTGATCGTTGTGGTGGTCGTAGAAAAGAGAGAGGAAGTGAAGTGGTGGTGGTGGTGGTGGTTGCAGATTTGCAATAGTGGTGGTAGGAGAGAGAGATGAATGAGGGCGGATGAGTTGTAATATTTTTTATTTTATTATTTTTTTAATTTGACGTGGCAATAAAAAGTGAGCTCGTTTTAATTGTTTTGATTGCCACATCATATTCGATTTTTCCATTTCGATATGATTTGGGAGCAATTGACGTTTATAGGAAAAATCAGAAATTTTGAAAATTTATGTATTGTCATTCAAATTTTAAAGTTCATGTGATAAACCAGAATTATGTTAGAGTTTGCGTATTTAACAGCAATTAACCCTATTAAGAAAACACATACATATGTTTAATTACCACATTCTAAAATACAGTACTTTATTAGTTTAAGTGTTGTTTGATTAACTACTTATAACTTGATTTGGAGAAAGACAATATTTGAATTGTCAACCACATATGTGTGTTTGTGTTTATATCATCTTCTTTAAAAAACTAAAATTACATATAATATTATTGGTAATGTTATGTGTTTTTAAATTGGGCAGATACAACTAATTACATTACTATTGAGTTAATTTCATAATTTTTTTGGACACGAATAGAAAGTAGGATTAAAATACCGTAACAACTAAGGCTTGTCAGTATGAGAGCAATATACGGAAAACCAAAATAATCATTGTAATACTATCAAGACAACGTTAACGTAATTAAGAAATTGGGAAAAAGATAAAATAAAATAGGATGGGTTTTTACTTTTTTAGATGCGAGTTTTGGAAGGGGTTATTGGTCAGCTACTTCAAGTCACTGAGTCAGAATTAATGGTCAGTAACATGCAGTGGCTGTGGTGAGAGCAAAGAATAAACGGCCAACTTGCTATTTAATATTGTTGATGTATTTATCATTAAATAGATGCTTCATTTGAATTAAATAGCATTATTGTTTTATATTAATTTTGTCCAAAGATTATAGACTAATTTGCTGGTTAATTACGCTCATAAGGAACGTGTCAATATTATTCGTTCTCACTAATCCCAAAAGGTTTAGAGATAAGCATATGAGACAACCAAACCATCTTTTTTTGTTAGGAAATTCACTCCAGTAAAACATAAGGAACGTGTGAATATCCCCTACGGATGCTTAGAGAGGGCAAATTAGAATAAATTGTAATCGCCTAAGCATTTCAAAACAAAATGTTAGTACCAAAGCAAACACATTTCATCATGAATAAAGCTTACCAAATATATAAGGATTAAGTGGCAAAAATACCCCTAAGTTTACAGAGAAAAGACAGGGCCAGATCACCCTTTCGACTAAACTTCATCGAAGATGAAGTAGACGATGCGGTAGATCTATCGTAGATTCGGGTAGTAGATTGTGTCCTGCAGCGCCTCGAAGCTACAGTCGAACAATATCGTCTCCTCACCCTTGTGGCCCAGCCTCATTGCGTAAGGTCATCCCACGCGATGAATCCAGGGGCCTCATGGATTGTTCCGATCTTCATCATGCCAAAGTTCTTCTTTGCAATGGTTTTAGCAGTGTCATCTCTGCAGATGAAGATATTATTAGGCTTCTTCTTGTCGATGATGACCTGCTCCTCATAAACGCCAGCCTTGATGTAGATGACGAATCTCCCTTAACTTTTGATGCGCTTATTGTGTAGGTGAACTCCTCTTCAAGCGCCAATAGTTGGAGACCTACCAATCTAATGACCAAGACTTTGACAACAATTTTCTGTTAATAACCCTTGTAAGCTAATTAATTAAAATTTCACTGAATATCTAGTTATTTTATTTTTATATTTGAGGTATATACAAAGTCTTCCATATATATTTTCTCAAAACTAATCTAGAAAGATTTTTTGAAACTTTTGCTTTCCGGGTCATGTTCACCAACTTGAATTTTATTTCTGAACCTGAGTTTTCATTAGCCTTATCCGTATGTGTAAACTCATCTATTCCAGCTGAAGTACACTTGGTATTGGCATGCTTTTGCCTCGGTATGCTATACATGCAATGTTGGTTATTAAGACGTTTATCACAGAAGTTGCGATCCCCATACTTCACTTTGAAGCCTTCAACTCATACTGCAGCCCGCTTCACCAGTTAGATAATACAACACAACCCAAACTCCTTCGCAACAATGACTACGACTCCTTACCTCCTACGGTTCAGCTCATAGGAAATCCAATTAAATTTAAGACTCCCATCGAATTCCTAATTTTCTATGTTAAAAAAGAAAAAGAAAAAAAAGAAAAAGAAGATGTTAAGCTTGAACATTGTCATGCCATAAATTACCGCGATACTTATCAGTAGAAAACAGTAGATGCTGATACTTATATATATATATATATATATATATAGAGTTTGGTTCAAATAAGAACCAATTTTAACGTGAGAACCAAGAACTACGAAAACAAAATGAATATCTTGTGAAAGTTAATGAATCTTCTGCGAAAGTTAATGAATCCAAAAATTGAATTTTCACGGGTTCGAATCCCATGAGGCGAAAATTCTATTTTTTATTCATTTACTTTCATGATGTCATTCTTTCATAAGATATTCGGTCTCACGTCGCATGAATAAGAATGGTTTTACGTTAACCTCCCCTATATATATATATATATATAAAAAACTTTACCAGAGGAAAAAAATAACAAAAAGCTATATTTTAAGTTTAAATCGTCTTTCTCACTCCTCTCTCATTTTCTTGTCCTTTTTTCTTCTTTTTCTTAAGAAGACGTCTTCAAAATTTTACAAAATAAAACTAACACAACTTAATACTTCTCTTTTTTACCAGTGTAAAATTAGATTATTTTTCGCTCACATTTTTTCACTATTTTTGCTTTTCATATGGAATCAAAATTGTTTTTTCCTTAAACTAGTAATAAATTATTCACAATAGATATAAGTGGAAATTATTTTGTTGCATCAGTTGTTTTGTCTTCTTTAAAATCTGCCATACCAATTATTAAAATAATAGGTCAACTCTTGCATTAAATTGAACAAAAAAGTTGTACATTCATCATTTGAACAAAAATAATATTATGTTCCACACTCGTAATATATTAAGTAAAAAACATACAAAGTTTGTATTTTTTTATTAATGCTAACACGTTCGTATTTTTTTATTAATGCTAACACCTTCGATTTACCCATACTCTTTCACAAAAAAAGTTCAAAAAGATTATGCACATAAAATATACGATCTTGAGTTGCACAAATCCAATGCGCTCACAATTGCAGGCGCAGCCACCACCAATGATTCGTAATTTGATCAGAGTCCCTGTGCTATTAAATTCACTACCCCATTCAACGTTACGCATATGGAATCTTAAACTCCAATGTTTTTCGTATCGACTTTGCTTAATGGTTGTACACATCTTTAATTTTTTTTCTAATAAATCTTTAATTTTTTTTTCTACTAAAACACAAAATGTTTTCCCGGCCCAACAGTAATAGAGTTGTTTGCTACCATGGGTGAAAATAGTTATTATTATTAAAATAATTTTAAACATTTTGGAAATAAAAAATAAAAAAATGCAACACACGAAAATAGTAAGCTACTCCGCAACTCCATTTTAATAAAGTAAAAGATGTCAGTACATATCACATAGGAGTTCATTCCATCTTGCTCCCATCATAAACATGAAATACGATGATATCACAAAAGATAGGAACTGACACTAGGAATCTTAACCAATTTGCTTCAGGTTTCCTGGGAACACACTTCAACAGTATACACAACATGATTTACTCCTTTAAGATCTCATTGTTCCGGTACTCAAGCCTCCAAAACCCAAATAGATATGTAATAAATTAAAACTATTACATAACAACGTCAAAACATGACCACAACCATACCAAACTCGTGGAACAGTGAATTGTCCAGCAATTAGGCCGAAGTTCCTTTTAGAAACACCAACAAGGTAAAGAGCAGTGGATTAAGCATTAGGAGCAAGCCACCACATCAAAACCACAAAGCCAGTAAAGGGATCAATTAACACAAGTACTAAAGCAAAGTGTACATACAAACTCCAGTTTGGATATTAATAACTATTGCAGCATCTACTTAGTCATCAGTATATTTCTTATTTGACTCAATTCCATAATCTCACCAACAGTATGAATTGATTGGGCACATTTTAAACCTCAACAATTATAATGTACAAGCTCACCAGAAACACAACAGAAGGCATGTTTTAGGGCATGCAAAAGCACTCAACAAGGATATAAACTTCACAACATGCTTGGGCACAGAAAGATTGAAGGCATTAAACGCAGTTCTTAGATAAACTGATATTTGTAAGAACTTACAATTTCAGCAGTCATCACAAATGATTATATATGGAACAGAAAAAAACAATTTACAACAGCAAAATTTGAATTAGCAGCTAGACTCCCAGGTCTCCAACAATCAAGAATAGTGGAGCAATAAATATGCAATTGCAATGCACACAGTGTCACTGCACAGGTCACCAGATAACATGTTACCCCCAGCTGATAATTAGTGTTTTACAAACCTATGCCCTTGGATTAATCCCTGAACATTTTATTAGATTACTCCTGACCCAACTACTTGCTTTTTTATTTTAAAGCTTTCTACCAATATTCACCTAATATCAATGTAAATGAAACATAAAAGTTATGCTACCTTCACCAGAGGATATAATAAATCTAGTCAGATCAGATCTTCCAAGAACAAACAAAGTACACATTTAAAGAACAACTAGAGGTGCTAAGTCTGATGAGGCATCATCTCACAAATCACTTAAGCATGTACACTCAATTCTAGATAAACATAAAATTCTAGCAGGTAGAACCTTAAAAAGCAAAAAGGCCATCCTAACTAAAAATAGAACAAAAAATACATTTCATACAGGATAAGATGTCTAGCTTAGAAAGCTTAACAACATCTCCATGAGATTCTTAGAGTAAATAAGAAGCAGCAAAATACTAAGGTCCTCCAGTCTTCTAGAGATCATCTCCTTGCTAGTACTTGGAAAATCTAGTCAACTCCGAGCCACGAGAAGCAATAACCAAGAGACATAGGAGAACTCCTACAAGATGCTTAAGGACATCTATCTTGCATAAGGATGGTATCGACTACTGCCACTATAACCTGCTCTACCTCCATACATTCCCCCTCCTGCTCCACCATAACTAGCACCAGGGCCAGAATCATATCCACCACTTGCCCCAGCTCCACCATAACTTCCATAACCACCTCCACGACCATAGGCACCCAGCCCACTGCTATACCCCCCCAAAGCCTCCACCATAAGAACCAAATCGGCCGGAGTAGCTAAGAGGGGCTTCTCGATAACCAAATTCACTACTGGCATAATCTCCATAACGGCCACCAAACTCACTTCCACTACCATATCCACCATAGTCACCAAACCTACCACCATACCCCGATCCCATCGACCTATAAGGGGCAGGGCCAAAACCACCACCACCAAAACTGCTATATGAGCTGCTGAAACCACCATAACTATCACCATAGCCACGTCCCCTAGAATCACTACCATATGCAGGAGCAGGTGGCGGGTTTGAGGGTTTCTTTGGTTCAGCTTTCTTGATCTCAACCTACAACAAAGAAGCATGTTAACCTAGAACTTCCACCTGCAAATAGTGCTAGCTAAACACTATAAATTACAATTTTGCATCAGGAAACCCATATCCTGATTCTATAACGCTCGATAAACTAACTAAAATTATATGATGGGCAGCTAAAATACCTTTAGGGTCTAATGGCTATAGCACTTGAAGGGAGCTATCCCCATTCAGTTGTTCAACACAACCTCATACATGAATAACTAAAAAGATAAGAAACTCACCTGGGTGCCTGACATATCAATCATATTTCCATCAGTTAAAAGATTGTCAACCACTTGCTCATGGTCAAACACAACAAATCCGAAGCCGCGAGACCTCTTTGTCACATGATCTCGAATTATCTCATGCTCAACCACCTTTCCATATTTTGAGAAGAAACTCTTGAACTCATCTGAATACAACAATTTGAAGCAGAAGTTAAATTCAAAGGGCAACCACAAATGGCACAAGGGAATTGCAAATATGAGCACATTGGAAACCAAGTTAATGCACGAAAAATCCCCACCTTCATTGACAGATGTAGGGATCCCACCAACAAATATCTTTTTTGTTTTGAAATCTTTGGAATCGCCGGATCCTTTTGGAATAGTTCTCTTAATCTCAACCTGACCAGCAAACATTAGTTAATTGAGCAACAATCAGAGCTACAAAAAGTGATAGGTCATAGAAAGTATGCATCATTCACATAGTACATCAATAACATTTATCTTCTGCAAATCCATATACTCATGGTTATCAACCAATCAAGGTATTTCGTTTCCAAGGTAGAAAAAGAAAAGGACATCCATCTAACACCAACCGGCATACTAATGCAGCTTCGGTAACAAGCAAGGGATGTAGTAGAGGATGTGCAGATTCGTTTAAGAGTATCTAATCTCTTAATATCAAAGGCAAACGAAACCCAGAAATCAAACATAAACTACCGCTTATACACATATAAAAAGGGACAAATCCGTAACTAACCACCATTTTTATCAGCAAGCCAAGAAAGTAGATGTCGCATGAACACAACAAATATAGCACCAAATAACATGTTCAACAATAGCAAAGAAAACCTCACTTGTTTGTCATTGATGATATGGGTTTCAGCGATAACAGTGTCCACAACGGAAGGGTCGGCGTAAGTTATGAAACCGAAACCCCTAGGCCGGCCAGTGTGCCGGTCTTTCATGATCACCGAGTCAGTTATCTCTCCATATTTCCCGAAGTATGTTACAAAAGTATCTGAGAATTGAAATATAACTCGATTCAATAAAATATTAACATATACAAAATCACGGAAGAAATAAAAGGATTAGCAGAAGAACCAACCTAAAGTAGTATCTTTTGCCAATCCACCGATGAAAATCTTCCTGTTCAAACAAAACCGAAAACCATCAGCTGAATCGTTAGCTAAGCGCGTATATACAGACAATACGGAAACGGAGATAAGGAAAGAGATACGAACCCAGGGCTAGCACCGTCCCCGAAATCAGAGCGCTTGGAACCCATGAACGGTGTTGAATTTCGCAGATCTGAGAGAGGAGGAGAGCTAGGGTTTGTGGGGTTTCCGACGTTGAAGGGAGAGTGAAATTTGGAAATTTGAGACGCTGATGAAGGCGGCCGTATATAAACTAAAAAAAGAGGTTTCTGGACTATAGGGTAAATGTAGCAAGCAAATTATATTCGATCTGAATCAAATCGAAATAAAATTCGATTTAAATTTTTTGGATTTTCGGTTAGGATCGGATTAATATTTTTTAAAATTTTGAATTTTCGGATTAGATCGGATCGAATTTTTTAAATTCGAATTATATATAATAATAATATTTTATTTAAATATTTTTAAATCTAATAAAATATATATAAGAATTCGGATTTTTGGATTTTTCATAATTTCAAAATTTTTGGTTCGGTTTGGAATTTTTTATAAAATTTTTGGATTTTCGGATATTCGATTCGGATCATATTTTTCTCTCTTAAATTTCGGATCTTCGGATCGGTTCAAATTAGGTAAAAATCTGAACCGAAATCCGAATGCTCACCCTAGGTAAATATACTTCTCTTTCTTAATCAATATCTCCTACTTATTTCAAAGTTACAATCTTTAATCTAAAATTAAATTTGTGAACAAAAATCTCTTATTTATCTTAAATTTATTAATTCTTAAAACAAAGCTCATATAATACAAATCCCTCCTATCCTATTGTCGTTGAGTATGGTTGTCATAGCCTTGTATTTTTTATTATTATCTCTTGACTCTTGAATACATTTTATTAAGAGGTGGTCTGGTCTCTATTTCTTTATACTTTCCATGATATAAATTTCTCTTTATATACTTTTATATAGTCCCTAAAAAGGTTGAATTTAACATAATATTTTACCTAATAATATAACTTTTTCTAAATTAACAATCTAAAATTTAATAAATAACAAATTTTTATGTTAATTTAGCTTCATAATTAACACAATAAAATCCATTTAATATTTTATGGCACTGTTTCGTTACAAAGTAAAACTTCTATTGTATTGAATTTATCAATAAATTTCATATCCTCTATTGTATATGTGTGTGAATGTATACAGTTTGAATAACACGAGAAGCATTCAATTATGAACCCCATATCTTATCTAATCTCTTCTAAGATTGAAGAGGATATTTGGTTAAATTTATAAACTCTTTAAAACAATTCATAAGTTGTTTAGTAGTTTATAGTGTTAATTAGAGCCGGCAAAATGAGCCCGGCCCGAAAAGCCCGCCCGGGGTACCCGGGGTTTGGGTTGGTTTGGGCTTGAAAATTTAAGGCCCGAAAAAAACCCAAAAGCCCGCCTAAAAACCCCAGACCTACTGGGCTTGACCAAAAAGCCCTAATATTTTATTATATATATATATATTTTATAAATTATTTAATATACATATCTATAATTTTTAATAATATTAATTATATTTTATAGTAAAGTTTCTTACTAATTCACATACTTAGTTAGAAAATATATTTTTGAATTACAACACATCAAAATTCGAAAAAATAATAACTTCAAAATAATAACTTTATAAATCATTCAAAAATAATTCATAAAAGAAATGATCTCCAAAAATATATAGGATGATGATTAATGACCTTATAATATGTAAAACTATTTTGAATCATTGATCTTAAATATATATTATATAATTAATTTATTTTTTTCTATTATTTTAGGCATATAAGTGGAATTAACGTTTAATAATATCATTTATCTTTGATTTGCAATTATTAATTTATTTCTCCTTAAATTAAAGAACTAAAATTATACTACATTACAATATCATCGTATGAATACATAAATATGTCAAAATATACAAGAAGCATTATCATAAGAATAAGTAAGCAATATATTCTTATCATGATTCTTTATTTAAATTGGAGTTATGAGATTTTAATTATGTATTTAATTTATTTATTTTTGAAATTTAAAATATTAATTTTATATATTAAAAATGAAAAATAATCTAAAATGCCCATGCCGAAAACCATAGGGGTTAGTTTGAGCTTCACATTTCTAGGCAGAAAAATTTGGTAGGCCTCCGACCCAAAAATATAAAACCCGACGTGCACGGGGTCGGGCCGTGACTCCATTACTTTGCCACCTCTAGTGTTAATGTATAAAATAACTCAACTCAGAACTTGTATACTAAACTTACTCCAAGTTTTAAATTTGCTATCAATACTAACAAATTGACAGAAAACCACTTATATACATCGTGAGTGTTGATTGTCTAGCGCCAATGGGTTATGGGTGGGATGGGGGGTTTGGCCGCTGTGTTGGGAATGGGGGAGAGAGGTTGACCGTCGGATTTTGAAGGAGATGGGGGGTTCGCCGCTTGGTTTGGGATAGGGAGAGAGGTTGGTTGTGGGTCTTGGGGATAGGGTGGTTGGCCGCTGGGATTGGGGATGGGGAGGGGGGTTGGCTGCTAGATTTTAGGGGATGGGAGGTTGGCCCCGGGAGGAGGGGAATGGAGGTTGGCGAGTGGGGTTTTGGGGATGGTAGGATTGGCCGATTGGGGTTTTGGGGTAGGGGTTTGGCAGTTGGGTGGGGTGGGGGTGGGAGAGGTTGGCACTGGTTTTGGGAGGTGTGGGGGTCCATTGGGTTTGGGGTGGTTGTATTTTGGGGTGTGGGGTTTTGGATTTTGGAGGTATGGGTTTTTCTGTCATTTCATTCGAGTTTGGATAATTTTGATAGCAAATTATAGATTGAATATTTTTTTTTGATATTTTAAAGGCGTATATGGATGTTAACCACTGTATGCGGTTGAATATATTTTTAATATATATGTTATGTATGCGGTTAAAAAAGATTTTCTCCCTAGTTTATAAATGTTTGATGTTTGGAAAAATGGCTCATGAATAGTTTATAAATTGTAAATATAAGTATCAATAGCTTATAAGCTTCCAAAAAATCAAGTTCCTCAACCCAAACTTACTTATTCATAAATTTATAAACAATATTGAATTTATCTAGATTTCTTATTATGATTTGTTATTTCCAATCTTCGATTTTCTCTCTCAAACTCACAATATTTTTTCTAACTTATAAGTTCAATTATCCAAACACTTTGACAACTTATAATGTATTAAAATATTACATCTTATAAACTTTATAAAATAAACTTAGTCAAACATCCTTAAAGTCTTATATGAGGACGTCCTCACATAGGAACCACACTTTAAATCTCAACTGATCCACGCATGCATATGAGAACCACACTTTAATTGGAATTATGTGAGGATATCCTCAAAGAAGATGACATCCTTAAGCTAATTATTTAGGTATCATGATCCTTTAATATATTTTACTTTTAACTTTTTATCCATAACAAGTTCCAAATATGTTTTTGCTTCTATTTTTGTTGTTAATTTAAATAATAACTGTCAATATCTAACACCAAACATTTACTTTCAATATCGTCAAAATTTTACGGACTACAATCAATGGAACTTTTTAATTGTGAAAAGGGGGTAGAGATTGAAATTTTGACCAATACAATGATCAATTAATAATAGACAGTTGTTTTACTAAAGTACGCAGCATTTCATTTCTTATATATAATATATAGATAGATGGTTAGACCCACATAATCACAATATTATCCCTCCACTTCTTTTTAAACATGAGTCAAACACCAAAAGAAAAAAAAGAGAGAGAAAAAGAAGAAGCGATGAATTAAAGATAGGCCCTAGCCACTACACGGTGGAACTTTTGTGAAATAACATTAAAAATGGCTAAACATTTTGCGTTTTCATATGGGTGAGTTGATTATTTTTCGTGCTTCTGTGATAAGGTGACTAAAATATATGCACGCAATTCTAATTTTTGTGCAAACACGAATTTTGTGTTGCTCGAGTATCTGTGTAACATGTTGGCTTGTTCGTATTACCAAAAAACAATGATTTTATGCTACATGAATATGTTCTTTTATGGGGAAAAATATAGTTACATTAGGGTCAAAAGGTTATACAATATCTCAATCATAGCTGTCAAATGGGCTTATATGGGCGTAGAATCCATAATACGGTCCGGTTCGGGCCAGGACTGCAAACAAAACAGATGAATAATATGCATGGCCTTATTCAACTATATAGCCTGTAGCCCATTTGTTTATGCACAGTAAGTTTGCCAGTTTGGTTCGTTCTGATTTTGTCGATTTCCGATTGGCTCCAGGAGGGTTGGGTGTACATTCGAAAAATATGTTCGGACTGTCTAAGCGGTGAAGAACGGTCTTACAGTACTAATATTTGAAAAAATCTATATTCAATTATCTATTTGTAATTTTTTGATGTTTAGATTCGTATATGCATATCATCAGTCGATCTGGACATATCATGCGATCTAAAACAAGACTCTCTCAAATAAAAGTTGTTTGCTCCAACTAAGACTCGAAATTCGTATATTTTTTAAAATCAGAATTATAGTTGAAATACTTGTCACATGTATAATGAAAACTATGCGTGCAAAAACTCAAAGCCCCATATTTTAGGAGTTATGTATCTTATCAACTTAATGTTAGTTGTAGGTTTACAAGGAAATCGAGTTCATTACGCCGCAACAATCACTATTATCAACAGTTTTTTGCCTATATAGGGACATAAATAAAACAACAATAATTGCAAGTGATACATATACTATAAGGACTCGTTTGGTAGTATGTATATGTTTTGGCAAGTCAGGATATGGACAATATGGATTTGGAGATATAATTTAAATTGATTTACAAGTTTTGTTGTTTGGTAGCGTAGGATTTAAATAAAGCTAAGATTGATCTGGATGTTTGATAGCTAATTATATATACAAGATAAACAACTGATATTACAAAATTGCCCTCCAAGTCTATTAACATCTAATATTTTCAAATGAACTTGCACAAATTCATCATAAGCTAGGGTACGAGTTTACAAGAGCAAATGGCGGAGCATGAAAAATCCATCACCGTAGAACCTTGTGTTAGAGTTCGTCTTCACTCACGGCTGCCTACACCATATCATCATGAGAGGCACGAAGCTTGACCTTGTCATGTAAGAGAAACACAAGGTTCGCTAAGGTAGCTAGGTAGTTTAGTATCAATAAATGGGAATGAGATCTCCCAAATTGCCTATGGTATATCTAAACTACAATTTTTGGGTTTATTTAATCTTGAAACAGAGCAAAAATATTTACGGTGTTGTTGCGGTATTCCACGCCTCTTTCACTAGTCGTAGTTGTTTATTCAGAACATTATTCTTTATTTTCTTTTGCGAATATCTAGCAATTACGCTCGTAAATTTGAGCCTATGTTTATGTTCTTTGTATCGATCGAGCACCATTTTTGGTGAGTTTACGGATAAAATTTGGTCCTACATTGATGTAGTTTCTCTTTATTGCCATTAATGTTAGAAGGTACTTTCGAGCGGGAAGGCGAAATAAACTTGAAGCAAAATACCCTTGTTCGATTTGGGAAATGAGTTACAGTCGGGGCGGTATTGATTTTTGCTTAATTCAATTCTACATCGCAGGCACAATTTAAATTGAATTATCATACACCGATTTACATGTACTAATAAAATTCAACTCTTGAATAACATGGGCACGGTGGTAGGAGTGTCGGTTCTTCAAAGAAAAAATCGAGAGGAACCATGAGGTTGGACAAACTTGGAAGAGGCAACACTAATTGCGGTATGAAAGAACCGATTGCGTTGGGTTGAGTCGACAATGGCTTCGGTGGATATCGAACAAAGCGGAAGACGCTTTGCGGCTCAAGTTTCCTAACACCGATCTCGTGGCAATGCCGCATCAACTCCAAACTACGAGTTGGAAGAGAGCTACTATTCTCATGCGGAATATTAGCTCGAGCGGTGTTGGATTCAACTGGTAACTACATGATTGAAGTGGTGGATGACTTATGGGATCAAATTGTTAAGGTAATATATTTCATAAGTTTGAACATTTTCCTACATAGTTTGCTTCATTAAATTCAAAGCTAGTGATCTTTCATCAATTATTCATATTTTGAGGAAAATATGACACTGGTGATTACATTGCATTATTTTGAGATATGATCACTATGGATTTTTACGTTTCAAGGTTGCGGCCAACAGTTTGGAAAATTTCTTCATTTGTTGTGAATTATGGGGATTGATGTTCAGGATGTTTTAATATGTTGAAGCAATGATTTTTATTTGGACATACTTTTTTTGTGAAATTCAGATCGATCCAAACGCACGGTTAATGCGTTACAAGATGTGGCCGTTATATTATGAATGGAAAGAGATTTTCGGGAAGGACCGTGCTACCGGAGAGAATGCTGAGGATATACTTGAAGCTGCTAATGAGATCCAACAGGAGGAGAATGACATGCCTGAAGATGGGAGCACCGCAGAATGAAGAAAGCAATGAGAACGACATCAATTGTGAAGATTATGATCGATTTCCCGATCGCCAAAGATGATCGGTCGTCGGGAAGAGTGGCAAGAAGCGCAAGGTAGAGAACGTGGATCTCCAAGGAGTCTGCGATCTGATGAGTGAGATGAATCGTGATACCAACTCCCGCCTTGAGCAAATGGCAATCCGCATCGGCTACGAGTTTGATATGGGACGCGCTAGGCAAGAGACTTTCGATCAGCTTGGTGAGATACCTGGATTATCGATTCAGCATAAGTTTGAGGTCTGCGAACTTGTTGCTTTCAAGGCTAAACGTTTGGACATTTGGAGGGGAATGTCAAAGGAAGCGCGTATCCAGTATGTGGATCATCTGCTCAAGACTACGGGGAAGTAGATCGTTCGGAAAGGCCGGCTATGCAGTTTGGAGCAAGTTAGAATAGTGGCAGTTCTTATTTTGAGTTGGGGTGTTTATAACTTGTCTTTTGAATTTGTGGTATTTTGATGAAAGCTAGATAGACTAAAGAATGCTCAATTTAAGATTTCTTTTGTAATGTCGTGAAGAAGCTGACTTCATTTTGTAATTATGTGGAGAAAACTAGGAGTGGCCCAATGTTTATTCAAGCTCTTGGTGCAAGGTCTTCTTACATGACATACTATGCACTGATGGAACTTCGGGTTCATATCAAACTCGAAGCTTTATAAAATAATTTCCATGAGAAGGGCAACTGAATAGATAACTCCATTGTCTTCCCTGATAGAGAGCTCTATTAGGAAATATTAGATACTGTAAATGAAATTTTCCATACCAAAGAAAACCTCTCCTCCTCGATGTTTAAATAATAGCATTCTCTGGAAGAAAGAAGAAACAAACAAACTCCCATAACCCCAAAAAATATGTTCTATCACATCGAGGAGGTAGATTTCCAAGCCATGACCCTCCTTTATTCAACACCGTGTTACCAGGGAGAGACACAGATAAGAAACCATCCGATGCCTTATTGGTCTTTGAATGTTGAATAAGTGGGAATTTCATATCGACATAAAAGCATGAGAACCTGTAGTTCTATGGCTCGGAGGGTGCACTACTGAGAGAGACATGAAAATGAGGGAAATATGATATTGACAAGAGATGCTATCAAAATTTGCATCTTAAATTTTTTATTACTTTTCAAAGTAAAAAATTAGCTCGATGCATAATCTGTGAACCGCCTACGATAATTTCTTTGTGGTATAATTTAGTGGCTATAACAAGAAATCATGAGTCTTCCTTCTTTTCATTCCCTTTTTGCTTTCCGGATAGGATAGGATAGGATCTGACAATATTGTTTAGAGGAAGAATTACAGTGAGGACAAGCTATCCCTTAAAGTTAAAGCAATCTAGCGGTTGATACAACCACATTATCTAACCTGGATCGTTTTGGTTTGAGTGATTAAAAGCAAAATATGTATGGGATATAATACAATCTTTGTAGAAAGGAAGCGATAAAGAATGTTATGCTAACTAACTACGGTGAAATCCACATTTATGAATTTGTCACACACAATAGGGAAAAGTTGAGCAGTATATAACCAAGAGGAGAAGGTCTAAAGCAGCTTGCTAAACAAGATGACACAAGGAGATAGCCATAATCCATATTACTCGTAAAAAAGCTAAAAAAAAATAATATCTACTAATTATTCATTTTGTAATTATGCAGATCAGACTAGTTCTTCCTTTTGTAATTGTGAAGAAGCTGACTTCATTTTGCAATTATGCAGATCAACTTATATCTTCTGTAGTTAATTAGCAGTTTATGTGATCATTTCCATCTCTAGGTGAAATGGAGTAATTTTAATGTGTCTTGCTATCTCTCAGATATTATAGTGTCTCCATAATGCTATGTAAAGTTATAAATTATATAGGAATTGTTCACTACTGTAAAATGATCAAATGATTCGATCAAATAGATAGGAATAAGTAATTAATTATGCTCATTCTAGTGAAATAGTTACGACACAAATAAGAGGAGGATACAATAGTGACTTAAAACAAATACATGATACGTAGAATACGATAAAACGGAATTAGAGGAGGATACAATAGTGACTTAAAACAAATACAGGATACGTAGAATGCGATAAAACGGAATTAGAGGAGGATACAATAGTGACTTAAAACAAATACAGGATACGTAGAATGCGATAAAACGGAATTAGAACCTAGATAAAAGCATTCATCACCCACGGATTTCATTTCAACGGAGTCCAAGACGACGCGCATGAGCTAGAGCCCCCACCACCAAAATATTGATCAGGTTCACGTCCAAATCGTGGTGGAAACGCATTTCGGGGAGGGAGGAGTGGATTGTCGCCAAGAACTTGATCAACATTGATCGTGGAAAGTTCATCACTCGCTCCTACATCGTTGTTGAAGAGTCTCCGACGTGTCGGTTTCAACACGGGCGAGGAAACTTCATCATCACTCAACAAGACAGTATCATTGGTGGAACTAATGTTAATAATGGTTGTACCATTTTCCTGTTTTATATCATTTGCCCCAAACAAAATGGATAAATTACAGAATTCTGGTTCCCCGGAGTAACGGTATGCTTGTGCGAATAAATTTTTCTGCAACATTTTGTTATGTATCAAAATTAAATATATAAAATAAGAGCTTTATATACAACTGATATCTATCTTGAAAAATAATACATGCACTATCACAAAAGATGAAATACTTAGCTGATGGACGTGTCTTGGAAAGTGGGTATCGGTAGACTATAGATAGATTTGGAGCTGACATGTATTTATACTTGATTTAGCCAAATTTGAGGGAAGACAATAAAACTAGTTGAATAAAATTTCTTATTTATAGTATTGCTGTATATTTTTAAGGATTCAAAGTATTGTTATGTTTGTACCTTTTATGCGATCCGGTAGTTTTATGAATCATCTTATCTTACATTTTGATCAATTCTTATTTAGTTTTATTCAATATAATATTTTAAATAACTTTTTTAGTAAAAGTTATGTTGAATTATTTTTAGATGCATATGATAGGATCTCGTAAAATGTTAAATTATTTATTAGAAAAAGTAATAGATGTGAATACATTAGTGTACTATCAACACACACACAAATCTACTTGTGTATAGACAAAGTTATATAATTGTACTACTTTGTAATTTATTGATAAACAATATTAGATTAATCCGAAAAGGCAAAACTTAATGTAGACGCATTTTGTATAGCCAAACAATGAGTCATGAAATGATGTTTAACATATACTACATATATAAGTGATTTTCATCTATGTGATGGTTTACATAATTTTCATAAAAAATGGGGAAGTTCTAACTAAGATAGATGGTAAATTTTACCTTATATGTATATACAGAAACTACCTTGAATATTTTCTCCCATATTTTCTCATCTGCAGTGACGAGGTTATTAGGGAAGTGTGGAATTGCTCCTTTGAAATTTGCTAACCACTGAGCGTCCGGAACGCTTGCGCATCATCTCCTGCGTTCGACCACGTCATCCCAGTGAGTGAGGAGTTGTGGTAATTATTCACCACCAAACGAGCCACTTGTAGAGCTTCATCCGGAATTGCATTTGTACTCGATTACCACTTTTTTTCTCGCCACGGTGATTGAAGAAATGTGTGATCCATATCGCATCGAAGGCATTTTGGTGGAACCATTGTGATTGAGATGGTATAATTCTTGGTGACATTTTGCTATAAATGAGTTGTTTGATGTCGTTAATAGGTTCTAAGTGAATGAATCATATATTTATAGAAGGGATACAAATCTTGTGTCAGGGAAGCATCTTTGTAAAAATTCACATGTGATCCCCTACTTTAAGTAGGGGTATAAGTTGTGTGTCATAGTAGCCCCAATATTTTAATTTGATTTTTTCCCTTACAATGAATCGAGACAACTAGACATGGTGTGGTCTCATCAGCTACCAACAATCAGACAAAACTTCACACAAAGCCAAAAGATAAGATAGATAAAGTCTAAGCATGAAATGAACTTCCCCCGGTACCATATTTTAACCATCTATCACAAAAAGGCTGCCATCTATCACAAAAAAATTTCTCATCTATCAAATTCAAATGAGTTGTTTTAACCCGACAAGTACCATCTATCACAAAAAGGCTGCCATAGCACTATAACCATGAAATGAACTTCCCAACAACTATATTTTAACTTAGTTGGCAGCAACTAAGCACCTAATTGTCATCCTGAATTTTATTATTTATAACGATCTATCAAATATCATCCCCAACATGAAGAAGACGATCGCCATGAAACAAATGGCTATTACCCCTTCAATGACGCTCTGCAGACGCGGCGCATTGATAGGAGTTGGATAGTACTCAGGAGGTGGAGCGTTTTGAGGTCTTTGGGCGATGATAACGAGCAGGGACGCATTGAACTAGAGCCTGAATCTTCATAGCTCGACATAGGTCTCTCACGGTACCTTTGATTCAAGACACAGGTCGGGATCATCTCAGCCGGACCCTGACTATGGTACTCATCCGCCCATAGAAATGAATTTTCATGTTCCCACCCCATTGGACATTTGTAGTAGTATCGAAACGGGTGTGCTGCCCTTTTTCCAGCACATAGGAGTATCATCTTCCCTTTTTTGCAATGACACTCGGGGGCGTAATTCGAACCATCTGCACCACTTGAATCCATGTACCTACAAAGAACAAGTTAGAAGCTCGAGAACAAACCAAGATGAACTCAATAAGTTAATGACATAAAATTGAATCAGACCAAATAAGACTCCAGCAAGTAGTTCAGGGACATTTCATAACATACTAATGCAAATTAAGTTCATCATTCCAAGCAAATAAAGCTACTTCATATTTTGATCACAAATTACACAAATTCACAACCTAAATAGACAAATAAGTTCTGCGGACAATCTAATAATTGGTAGAAGTAGAAGGTAGCTATTCTAATCAGACTAGTTAGGCATTTTGCCACATGAATTGTGCCAATTCATCTCTTTTCTGGTTCCAGGCAGTTGTTGATTCGACTGCATCAACGTAGTCCTCGTAATCGTCATGATCAACTTCATTAGCATCTCCAAGATTGTCTATAACCTCCTCAATAGGATCAATAGCCATCTCGGTTCTTATGAAGTTATGCAATAGGAAACAAGCCATAATGATCCTATTTTGCACCTTGACATGGTAATAGGACGCGCTCCTGAGGATTCCCCACCGCATCTTGATTATGCCAAATGCACGTTCGATCACATTACGTGCTCTGGTGTGCCTCATGTTGAAAATCTCTTGATGATTCTGAGGTAATGCACTCTCTGGACCCCACTCTTTGAGGTGGTACCTAACACCTTTGTAAGGCGTTAGGAACCCCTCACTATTAACATATCCATTATCACATAAGTAGTAGTACCTAACAAATAAAACCAAATGAAATAGTTATCTACCAAGATATATCACCACTTATCAATAAAAAATTACTTATTTGATATTGAATATTATGTGTACCCTTGGAACTCTCAATCCATGCTCTCTGTTAATGGCATCTCTTAAGACTACGCCATCCGCTCGGAACCCTCCCACCCCGGTAATACGTAAGAGAACTTCAAATTTCGATCACAAGCGACTAAAGTGTTGGTGCAAATTTGCCCTTTCTGCTCCTATACCTAGGCTTATCCTCGCTCTTCACCATGACATTTATGTATGTCCCATCTAATGCTCCTAGAGATCCCTATACAAAGCAAGAAGATGATTGAGCTACAAAACTACACATAAAATTGGCCATTTTTTTGTGATAACGAATTGTCGACTATAGAAGAAGACAGGTGTAATTACCTTGAACCACTTCCATCGTGGGTCAATGCTATCTTCAAGAACAGGCGTTGGCTTCACCAAGAAGATTCCATGTAGCTTAATAACAGCTTTTAGAACTACATGTATATAGTAGGATATAGTTTGTCCAGACCTTCTAAAGTCAAATCCTACTATACGATTCTTTTTGTGATGTGCTAAGACAGATAAGAATAGTGCTACTTGTTCTTCGACACACAGGTACTTCCTATCATTCAAACCACCTAATTGTCTCATTAATATACAAAGTCGCCCAAACGTGTTACGATCCATTCGCAAATTTAGAATGCACTCCGTATCAGTATTTTGCACCATTCTAGTCAAGTACTCTACTTGACGAGGGATCCTCTCAAGCATACTGTATGGTTTACCTGGAGATTTACGCTTTCTACTCAAAATAGTGCTCCTACACAGAAGGATGATTAACATAAAGAGCTTAAATCTGTGAGCACGTAATATCTCCCCGACCAGTAGAACCATTGCACCATGTTTATCAGCGAGGGATGACATGTTTATAAATTCAACAATGACACGTAACCTAATTCTGCAAGTGAGATCAGTAACAACAAAATGAAAATCACAATGGTAAACACGAAAAAGAACAAACTAATATGCAATTGAAAAACCTTGACAACAACTTTATCTAATTTTTTTCATAATGAATCTAAATGTAGCAGCAACATCAGTTCTGTAAACTATGTGCTGCTATCAATTTTAGCCACCAACATTATCTATTTTTTCACATAATGATTCTAAATCCAGCGGGGAGGAAAGGCATGTGTGGTTCGTGTGGGCGGCTCATTCTATTATTCTAACTGCAAGAACAAAAAGAAACATCCTACAATAAGAAGCAAAACAATCGACCAAAGACAATGGAAGAAAAACACATTAAAAAAAAAATTTAAAGGCATATGCGCTGTTAATTTATTTCATGTGTATATTATGAAAAGAAGCTAGGATTATATTTGTTGAACATCGTTGTAAAATTTTTGTTGAATTTGTGTAATTGCGTTTATAAGGCAAAGTGATCTTAAAATATGCTTTATTCAATTTGGAGCTATAAGAGGAAATCTGATGCTATGAATAGAATTCTCAAATTTCACGTTGATTTTTCTGAGCCCAACTGCTAAATCTGTAAAACTATATACATGTAGTTATGCAATACTATGCGATATTCCACCATGGGTAATTTCGGAGTTTGCGATGCTATGCACTCTAATGGGGTGAATTTGAGCCGGTATCTCAATCTCTTGTTTTATCTGTTGCCGCCTAGTTAAACTCTTCTACAATGTTGATAGTTGCGTCTGCTTGCCTTATTTTTTATTTTGATACATATGCAGCTTTGTGACGAGTCCACATCTATCGCTTGAACATTGGTCTGAACACACGACTAACCCACCTCTGCAGCAAGCACCGATGGAAGAAAATGATCATTCTTTTGGTATTCCGAACACCACTCTTTCCCTTCGAAGCCATTCGGCCTTTTTGGAAGGACGCGAGTATGGTGATACTTCTTACACAGCCTTTCTATCACCGATCGATTAAGGATACAGTGAAAACACATCAAAATAAGCACATATTCTACACGTGAATATTGAATGCAAGTTTCATTAACTTTTTTCTCAAATTTTTCAGATGGACGGGACAACAAATTTTAAAGAAAAATTGCAAACATCATGGCCATCAAAACATAAAAACATCTTTTTAATAAGCGATGCAAGCTGCGGACATCTGCGGACAACCAGGAATACCCACTTGTTCGATGTAACAACAATAGAGTCCCCAGATGTTCAAGAGTTTAAACTTTTTCCTTTATTTTATGAGGGCCACTCCTAGTTTTCTCCATAAAATTGTACATTTTACAGGAGTAGAAAAGATTACCCTTTTTTGAAGAAATTGCACAGACAGGGGGTCGAATATGTGGGAAAAAAATGTCGTGGATTTTTGCTCCAAACAAATTATCCTCTGTCTGTCGTGGATCTGAAGATGATGTTGCTTCAATCTCAAACAATGTCTGCAAAAAATAAAGAGCAAGTTACATATTGTCGAACTCAGATCTGATATCGGAAAAAATGGACTAGTGCGACGCGAATCTCAGCGTTAAACTCCATTCACCCAAGGGTTCGTTGGCAACTTGTGGGGAGATTTTTTCACTCCCGAGGGCTGCAATACTATAGATCCAGTAGAGGTGCAGAGATTTTACACTTCCGTCGTGCGGTTTGAGACGAAGAATGTGGCGAGGAGACGAAGAATGTGGCGAGGATTGGGCTCTATTGCGTGGTTTTTTCCGCATCTTTGTTGAGGAGGAATTTGTTTTGCAAAAATGTTTCATCGATAGTGATGAAGGGGTATTTTGAGGAAAAAGCTATTACTTGATATCCTGTTCAATCACCAAAATCAAAACGACGATTTCCGGAGTTAAAATTTAAGGCGAATAGTGGTTTTGAATGCGGGCGAGGGTTTCAAGGGCCGTCCACTTTATTTTCATAAGCTACCAAACACTTCAATTCGCCTGGTTACCTTTCCTAAATAGGCGAAAATAAGCTACCAAACACCCTCTAACTATATATATAGGGTTAGGTTTTGGTAGTATCGTAGTTACTATGTAGCATCCAATCTAGACTATACATTTTGGACATATGGACACATCAAAAACTAACTAGTGACAACCCCTTTTTATTTTTCTTTTTATAATAATCTAGGAGCAAAATGGAAAAGAGACACAAAACAGTCTTCTTCGTGTTCTCCTCTTCCCGATCTTCTTATTCTTCGATTCTTTTTTAAGAATGGCGACGGTGGACAGCTACAGAGGTGGACGATGGTGGTTGAGGACAACGAGTTCTCGCTTGAATTTGAGGGAAAATGAAAATAAAATTTTGAGAGAATATTCAAGGATCGAGAAAAGGGGTGACTATGTTGGTGGTTTACGGCAAAGTTCATTGATAATCATGGAATGAGGCAGCTAAATTGGCGGAACAGGATGGGCATGAAATTGTCCTCGAAATTGAAGTATGCACAAAATATAAATATGCATACTACAAAGTATAAGTTTGCATATTTACAAACAAATGCATGCATATTACAGAACAGAAACATGCATACTACTAAACAAAACATACATACTAATAAACAAAAACTTTTAGGTTTTTATTCTCGATATTCTCTTTCTCTGTTATCTAATATGTATAAACTATTTTATTGTTAATCACTTATTTTCTTTCATGTTGGTCATTTGTTTTCTTTTGAATTATGAAGTTAGAAATAAGTGTTATAAACGAGAGAAGAAATTATAGAGAATCAATCTCATATGTAATTTTGTGTTCAACTATATATATATGTTTAACAATATGCATGCTTTATCTTTCTGTATTACGTAACAAATCAAATTACTTTACTATCATTACTGTAGTAAAATCAATTCCCAATAACTTGAAATATCTTCGTCATAAAATCTGCGAGATGAATGAATGATATTGAATATTACATACTAGTTGGGACTTAAGTACTATATAATCTCTCCACCATATATGTGTGGAAAAATAAAATAACTTTTTGACCATTGAAAAAGGTAGTGTAGCTTGTTTTTTTTCTTGCGTCCTTAGGCATAAAGGAAAAAAAACATCATACTGTTTATTTTATTATTAATATATTATCAATCGGTACAAGGAAATCATGCTTTAATACAAAACCAAGAATCTTGAGTTTTAAATAAGCTTGGAGAATACCAAAGAATCTTTAAAGATCTACTTATTTGATGAAAGATAGTGATACTATTGCAATCACTCCCAACTAACTTTGCCGAGACCAATAGCAATGTTGATAATACCTAGACAATGGGCTCACAAGACATGTTGAACATCCAAATCTTTTGAAAAGTTCAAAATTTTAAACATGCTCAATTTAATTAAAAGGATTGTTTAAATGCTGAATATTTTTAATTGTTTGGCCTAATTTTAGCATTATATTGAAAACGTCCAAGCTAAAAACCATTTTGTTTCAATTTCAAATGAGTAATAAATATCAATATCTTCAATCCAACAAGAAAATGGCATAAGTATGTAGAGATCATGCACCAGCATGCATCATGTCTATTGGAAGCCGTTGCAAACTGCGTATCGAAACTTTAAAATTTCTTGGCCCGCTGGTTTGACATTGACATCGCCATTTTATAACAGGAGACGAGCAATCTATCTGCTGAAACATTCATTACTTCGTTCTTCGACGTGAACTATGGAAAGTATTAGAATATGATAAGTATATTATAATATACAGACGCCATGTTACTTGTCAACTGCATTATATATAGGAGCTAAGTAGCAACTCTGCATCTCCACAGCAACCATATCATTACTCTCATTCCAAGTCGATCATTTTTCTCTCTAATTAAGCAGTACTAATCTAGAAGAAAATGTCGTCTGCCTGCAAAACTGGATCCAACTGTAGCTTTTTTGTCTATTTTCAAATCTATAGATTATGATCGATCTTCTTTAATCAGCCTCCTAATATTCCGATATGTAATCAATAATTAGGAAATCGATTTGAGTGGAATTGAATTATATTTGCAGCTGTGAGATATATGTGGAGAAGAGCACAAGCTTTGCCATGGTTGACGGGGTTTCAACAGTGATGATGTATGTCGAATCTTTATCTACACAAACACACACACAGTAACTCTGCTTAAGAAAAGAAAAAAAAGTATTGTGTAATTAAGTGTGTAACGAAATTGTGGTTGAATAAGGCTGCTTAGCATGGCTAATATCTGTTAATCGCATCTGTGGCTATGCTAACCGGGGCCTCAGCTCATTTTGTGCGTGTAAAAGTCTTGGAGTGTTTGCAACAATTCATATCAATATAAAACTCCAATCCTTCATTCAAACTCCCAGGGGGCACACTGCTGCTATGTACACAGGAAGTCTATAACAGAATTTCATTACAAGACCAAAAACATTAAGATAGATGAAGGTCCTCTGTGTCTGAATGAACAAAATTTCTTTTGTACCTTTTTATACAAATTAATATTTTTATTCATTATAAACTATCGCCATAGCCATGTTCCGTAGAATCACTACCATATGCAGGAGCAGGCGGCAGGTTTGAGGGTTTCTTTGGTGGTTTCTTGATCTCAACCTACAACAAAGAAGAAGCATGTCAATTAACCTAGCTAGAACTTCAACCTGCAAATAGTGCCAGCTAACACTAAAAATTACAAATTTGTATCAGGAAAACCCATATCCGGATTCTAAAATGGGAGTAGAAGTTACTCAATTGGTTGATAAACTAACTAAAATTATATGTCCAGAGTAGCCTTACACAAGAGTAAGAAATCAGATAAGAAACTCACCTGGGCACCTGCCATATCAATCATATTTCCATCACTTAAAAGATTGTCAACCACTTGCTCACTGTCAAACACAATATATCCGAAGCCACGAGACCTCTTCGTCACATGATCTCGAATGATCTCATGCTCAACCACCTCTCCATATTTTGAGAAGAAACTCTTGAACTCATCTGTATACAACAATTTGAAGCAGCAGTTAGATTCAAGGAGCAACCATAACCGGCACAGGGGAAGAGCAAACATGAGGCCGTTGCAAACCAAGTTAAAGCAAGAAAAATCTTCACCTTCGTTGACAGAAGTTGGGATCCCACCAACAAATATCTTATTTGTTTTGAAATCCTTGGAATCGCCAGATCCCTCTGGACTAGTTCTCTTAACCTCAACCTGACCGGCAGATATTAGTGAGTTGAGCAACAGTCAGTAGAAATTTTCAAACATAAGGAAACTAAGCACCTAGAAATCTAACACCAACTACCTCAGAGATTAAAGTGTACCGGAATTAGTAACTAGACGCCATTCAAATTTCATCAGCAAGCCAAGAAAGTATATGTCGAATATATGTGATAGTTTCTTATGAGAAGCTCTTATTGAGTGTCATGTAAATTCTGTAGGATCAATGACACGACTTAGAGGGTGTTTGGCTGAGCTTATAAGCTCAGCCAAACACCCTCTTAGAATCAAAGCCAAACGCCACAACAAATACGGAACGACCAAAGAAGAAGTTGAACGATAGCTAAGAAAATCTCACTTGTTTGCCATTGATGACATGTGTTTCAGCGATAACAGTGTCCACAACGGAAGGGTCGGCGTAATTTACGAAACCGAAACCCCTAGGCCGACCAGTATACCTGTCTTTCATCATCACCGAGTCGGTTATCTCTCCATATTTCCCGAAATGCTTCACAAAAGTATCTGAGAATTAATAAAATAACTTGAATCAATAAGATTTCAATATATACAAAATCAGGGATGAGAGAAAAGGATTAACGGAAATACCAACCTAAAGTAGTATCCTTTGCCAATCCGCCGATGAAAACATTCCTGTTTAAAAAACGTCGAAAACCATAAGCTGAATCGTTAGCTACACAGCCAATAACGAAGACACACAGAGAGAGATACGAACCAACGGCAAGCACCATCCCCGAAATCCGAAGCCATTAATGGTGTTGATTTTTTTTTTTTTATTTTTGCAAGTTCGGATACTTCTAATCTTAAATTCATTGTTATTTCAATTACAAAGGAGTTTAAATATCAATCGAACAAGAAAAAGTCATAAGTATTTCGAGATCATGCGTTGAAAAATGCACATCGGATTTGAAATTTCTTGGGCGGTTGGTTTGACATTGACATTGCCATTTTATAATACCATAGAATCAATCAATCTGCAGAAAGATCATTCCTTGTTCGATATGAACTTCGAAAAGTATTTAAGCAGCAACTCTGCATCCCCACAACAACCATATTAATTATTACTCTCACTCCAAATCGATCATTTGTTATCTCTGACCAGTTCCATTATCTAGAAGAAGATGTCGTCAGGCTGCAAATGTGGATCCAACTGTAGTTGCTGCCAGTGCCAGGTAACCCCTTATCTTCTGCAGTTGTTGTTATAGTTAATTTTGTCTGTTTTCAAATTTATCATCATCGATCTTGTTTCATCATCCATTTATATTGATCATGAGTTAGCTACTTTTCAAGATTTTGATGCACGTATGCTATTAATCTTGTGCATTACCATAGATAAGAAATTGGATTTGAATGGTTGATTGATGGTTTTGAATTTTGATACAGAGCACAAGCATTGCCATGGTCGAAGGTGTCGTACCAGTGATAATTTATATCTTTATCTATTCTTTTTCCTCAAAAACCGGACCGCATCATATGAATAAACAACATGTTGGATGTTGGCCCATATATATTTATCTCTCAACCCATTAGGCCCATCAGCCCTTTACCTAAACCTAATTGTTTCCCCCCTTCCCGCTACCTCACCTTACCCTAATATGATTGAGGCTACGCCTCTTTTCCCTCCCCATTCCCTCGGTTCCTCCGCACCTCCCCATCGCCATTACTAAGCTCTCTTGAGCTCTACACCACCATTAATGGCTACCCCGTCCTTACCCCTTCGTCCTCCCAATATAAAACCATCTGTAACCTTTTGTGGTAAAATAGTCATCGGATTCCACATCAAGGATATCCTGTTGGTGACTGTGAGTGTTGACACTGTGTTGTTGAGAGAGTGTGGTTGCCGGATTCCTTGGTATAAGGTCTCCTGTTTGGTAGCCTGTAAAGCTCCGAGTGGTTACATCCTTCCTACCCCCTTCTGTTGAAACCATAGATCTATTAATGCCGAAGTGTTGCGCCGTCGAGTGGGAAAATCTGAGCCACCGTGTCCGAGGACACCTTTTCCCATTCACTGAGATCTGCTCGTGTGTTCGAGAGAAAGAAAGAATCGAATCGGTGGTGCTTGAGCACTAAGTGAAGAAGGCCGTAGGTTGGGAAACAAGAGCGTGAACCCTCGGCTAGGCAAAGATACCCAACATTGGTATCAGAGCCACGAGGACCTAGCCCAGGGCACCCTCTGACCTCACCTCCTTCACCCCGCCGCCTTACTGGCCGCGTAGATTCGCTCCCGACGAGCAAGGAAATCGGTAAGATCGGTCTCTCCCCTACCTGGGAGAGTCGGCTCTGGTAAAGAGGCTGAAACCCCTTCTCTGAGTCCTAGGGTTTGTGATCTAAGCTGTGTTCTGTGGTTGGTGTACTTGGTGTGATCTGTGATCTGTTTTTTGGTATCTTGTTTCTTGTCTACTTCCGCTTGGTATTTTGTTATCCTTGTATTCCCTTGTAACCTGAAGCATTCAAAGCTTAAAGGTTAACCTTGCTTACGGTCCAGTTCGTCTGGATTCACTTTAAAGTGTCTCCTCGTGCGAGTAGCCTGGATAGCAAGGTTAATACAAAGGTTCTGATGGTTTCTTGTGATCCTCTTGAAATCGTTTACGCTTCAAAGGTGTGTTTTTTTTTTCCTCCGAAAACTCACTAAGTTACGTGAGTTCTGTATAAAAGCCGACTTGTAAAGTCGGATCTTGTTTGGAAGACTAACCTTAGGTTGTCTTGAGTGAACCTCTGCTCCACGCACTCATCTGTCTTTGAACCGAGAAATCCTCAACACTTTAAGCCTTTGGTTTGTCAACCACAAGCAGGAGCCATTTCCGTTTGCTTGGGTGTGCTAAGTTATCTCGTGCTTTGTTGTGTTCTTCTGCATCTACCTGATTGAGTACTTGTTGCCCTCCTTGTGTGTAATCATGAACAATCTGAATTTGGTGCCCTTTAATGGTAGGGATGACTTCCAGGACTGGAAGACTAAGATTGAGTGTATCCTGGTCAAGGAAAAGGTTAAAAGGGCCATTATTACTAAAATTGATAGTACAACTACTGATGAAAGGTTACTCGATATGAATGATAGTGCTAGGGCCACTATCTTACTTAACCTAAGCAGTTATGTGGTCAGAAAAGTCTCCCAACGTCAATGTGCAAAAGATTTGTGGGATAATTTGATTTCCTTATATTCTACTTCAACTGAAGAAAATGTTTGGTCCCTACAAAATCAGTTTATGTCATTTCAAATGGATATTTCAAAAGACATTGATGCAAACATGGATGACTTTAACAAACTGTTGCATGACCTAAAACTTGCTGGAGATGATTCTATTGAAAATATCTTTTCGATCTTGTTAGATCCATTCCCGAGTCCTTTTCTCAAGTCAAATCGCTCTAAAATATGGTGGGTCTAAAGTGAATTGTGAAATGATTGTCAATGGCCTTAAAACCAAGGAAAATGAACTGAAATTGCTGAAATCCAAGCCCTCTCATGGTGAGATTATGTATGCTAATAAGAATGACCCTAAAAGGCCTCACCATCAATCTGAAAATTTTGGAAAATCCAGAAATGGGTTTGGTAATAACTTTGATAAGCAGCATAATCAACCTCACAATTCAAATCAAGGTCAAGTTTTTGAACAAAAACCTAGGAAGGTTTGTTGGAATTGTGGAAAACCTGGGCATTTTATAAATAGATGTAGGCTGCCAAAGAAGAATAAAAACTTTGTCCCTAATGAGCCCAAACAAAATGCTAATAATGTGTATGAAGAGGAAGATGTGTATATGATGCATGACTATGATTTTCAGATCATAAGTTACTCTAATGCCATTTCAAACTCTGTGAATTCTGATGAATGGCTAATTGACTCTGGCTGTACCTTCCATGTTACCCCTTTTAAACATATGTTTCACAACCTACAGCCTGTTAAATCTGGACATGTTGCTTTGGCTGATGGCCAAAATTGTGAAATTTTGGGAAAATGAGATATATGTTTAAAATTTGAAAATGGTAGCCTGCTCACTTTAAAGGAAGTAAGATATGTGCCTAATCTGAAATTCAGTCTTTTATCTGTGTCTAAAATTACTGATAGCATGATAAGTGGGTTAGTAAATTATTTAAGGTTCTAATTTGAAAAGGACTCCAAGTTATACTTCTCAGCCCCTAGGAAGGGAAACTTATACATCATGCATCTTGAGTCTGTCATTTACATATTGCAAACATGGTGCATGAAGACAAATCCACAATATGGCATGCTAGACTAGGGCATATGAGTAATAAAGGCTTGGAAATTCTAAATAAAACTGGAGCTTTTGGAAATGATAAAGTGTCTGATGTGACATTTTGTGAACCATGTGTGATGGGTAAGCATCATAAGTCTGCATTCCACGTGTCCAAACCCTACCTTAGGAAACATATAAGCACCGAAATCTTGAGTACATTCACACCGATGTGTGGGGACTGCAAAGTATCCACATGGTGGAAATTATATTTTCATCCATCATTGATGATTTCTCAAGGAAAACTTGGATATTCCTAATGAAACATAAATCTGATGTTTTTGAAAAGCTTTCTGATTGGGCTAATAAAATCCAAAATCAAACTGAAAAGGGATTAAATACTTAAGGTCAGATAATGGTCTAGAATTCTGTAATCAAGCCATGGATAACTGGTGCACTATTTCTGGTATAACTAGACACAAGTCTGTTCCCTACACTCCACAACAAAATGGAGTTGTAAAAAGAATGAATAAGACTCTCCTTGAGAGAGTAAGAAGTCTCCTTGTTGCCTCTGGTCTCTCAAAACATTTTTGGGGAGAGGCTCTCATTACAGCAACTTATTTGATAAATAGGTCTCCCTCTGTTCCCTTAAATGATAAGCTACCTGAGTCAGTTTTCTGGAATAAACCTATTTATCTGAAACACTTGAGGGTGTTTGGGTGTGCTGCTTATGTGCATCAAAATGTAGAAAAACTTGAACCTAGAGCCAAGAAATGTGTATTTTTGGGTTATCCTGATGGTGTCAAAGGCTATAGGTTATGGGATAGAAGTGTACCTGATTTCAAAACATGCATAAGTAGGGATGTTGCATTTAATGAACTGAGTTTTCCTTGTTTGCATGAATCCTCACTCTCTGCTGCTCCAAGTGAGGTGGAGAGAAATAATGTCCTTGACAAATATGACTTCATGTTTTTCCCCCCTTTGCTCCAAATGAGGTGGATCCTCAAACCCCTGAACAGGATGAACTCAATGAACCTACCCACGAGTTCTTGTGCAACCCATCCTAACCCCGATCCTAATCCCATTCAGAATCAATCAATCACCCCCTGAAAACCTAAATGATTATCACCTTGCTAGGGATAGGGAAAGAAGACATGTAAGATTGTCTGCTAGGTTTGATGACTATAATCTCTCTTTGTATGCTTTTAATGTGTTCACTAATGTTGATCATTCTGAACCAAACTCCTACTCGAGGCGCTTGAGTCCTCGATTACGAGAAATGGCTTGCGACCATGAATTCTAAATGAAATCTCGCATGACAATGAGACATGGGTCCCGTGAAAAACCCGATGATTGTTACGTGGTTGAATGTAAATGGTTATTCAAGATTAAAATGAACCGAAAATGTTAGGTATAAAGCTAGGCTAGTGGCTAAAGTTTCACCCAAAAGGAAGGAATTGATTATAATGAAATTTTTGCTCCTGTTGTTAAATTCACCATTTATTAGAATAATGCTTGCCTTAGTTGCTCACTTTAATTGGGAACTAAAACAAATGGATGTTACTACTGCCTTCTTGCATGGTGAGCTTGAAAATGCTATTTACATGAAACAGCCTGAAGGATTTGTGAGTAAAGACTTCCCTGATCATGTTTGCTTGCTTAAAAATCTTTGTATGGCCTTAAACAGCCTCCCGATGGTGGAATATTAAATTTGACCAATGCATGCAAAGTTTAAAATTTTCTAGAAGTCGGTTTGACCATTGTCTTTACTACATGAACTCGGGCCCCTGTTTATCTCGCTATTGTATGTGGATGATATGCTAATCCTTGCCCTTGTTTGAAATCAATTCAGATGTTCAAAAGTGTTTGTGTGAAAATTTCAGGCATGAAAGACCTAGGAGATGCTAAGAAGATATTAGGCATGAACATAGAAAGAAATAGGAAAAATCTACCTTGTCAGATCAATCGATTATGTGAACCAGATTTTGCTTAAATTCAACATGTCAAATTGCAAATCAGTTAATATACCTCTTGCTTCTCACTTTGTGTTAAGCAAGACACAGTCTCCTCAATCAAATTCTGAAATGAAAGATGTTCCCTATGCAAATGCCATTGGGTCAGTTATGTATTTAATGATTAGCACTAGGCCTGACATTGCATATCTTTGTTTCTTGTTTGAGTAGATACATGGCAAATCCTGGGCTTCCCATTGGGAAGTCAAAATGGTCGCTAGATACTTAAAGTCTCATGAACAATGGCCCGCTCTTTTCTAAGTCGATAATGGTGTTAAGTGTATTGGTTATGTTGATTCCAACTATGTTAATGACAGAGACCAAAGAAAGTCTACTACCTCCTATGTGTTCACCTCATGTGGTTCTAGCATTAGTTGAAAATCTCAACTCCAGAGCATAGTTGCATTATCTACTACAGTCTCGAGTACATAGCGACTCATCGAGGTCATAAGGAAGCTATATGGTTAAAAGGGGTGTTGTCTGAAATCAACTACATTGATGATAAACCTATTCTCTCGACTCGGCGATCGATGCAATTCAATTATGTAAAAATCATGTCTTTCATGATAGAACAAAGCATATAGATGTTAGGTACCATTTTATTAGGGATGTGGTTGAAAAGGGAGAAGTTGTTCTTGATAAAATTCTCTCTGAATTTAATCCAGCTGATATGGGTACAAAATGTCTTCCTGTTGCTAAATTAGAATCTTGTAAAAGAGCCCTTAACATTGGATGATGAGTCTGCATGTTGTCTGTTCTTGTCTTGTCATTTATGTTCTTGATTTTTGCATGTTCCTGTTTTCTTTTTCTGATATGTTTTTTGTCTGTATTTCCTTCTTTTGTGTATTTCATGTGTGTCTGCTTGTTATGTGTGGTATTATGTGGTCTTGTTTGTCAAATTTCTATGATAACCTGTTAATAGGTTTGAGAAATGGTGAGTTTTCCCTTGGGTTGGTCTCTAGTGTTTGAGATTGAGTCAAATATGCTTAATATTTTTCTCACCCTCTATTGTCTTGTCTTTGTGATAGGATGATAGAAAAAATTGGTTGTGATGATAAACCAGTTGATAATGGCGGTGCACACTTCTTTGGCGACATAAATAAAGATCTACGGGCCAAAGGTGAATATGTTGGATGTTGGCCCATATATCTTTATTTATCTCTCAGCCCATTAGGCCCATCAGCCCTTTACCTAAACCTAATTGTTTCCCTTTCCCGCTACCTCACCTTACCCTAATCTGATTGAGGCTGCGCCTCTTTTCCCTCCCCATTCCCTCGATTCCTCCGCACCTCCCCATCGCCATTACTAAGCTCTCTTGAGCTCTACACCACCATTAATGGCTACCCCGTCCTTACCCCTTCGTCCTCCCAATATAAAACCATCTGTAACCTTTTGTGGTAAAATAGTCATCGGATTCCACATCAAGGATATCCTGTTGGTGTCGTGAGTGTTGACATTGTGTTGTTGAGAGTGTGGTTGCGGATTCCTTGGTATAAGGTCTCCGCTTTGGTAGCACAGTAAAGCTCCGAGTGGTTACATCCTTCCTACCCCTCCCGTTGAAACCCTAGATCTATTGTTGCCGAAGTGTTGCACCGCCGAGTGGGAAAATCTGAGCCACCGTGTCCGATGACACCTTTTCCCATTCACTTGAGATCTGTTCGTGTGTTTAGAGAAAGGAAGCAACCGAATCAGTAGTGCTTGAGCACTAAGTGAAGAAGGCCGTAGGTCGGGAAACAAGAGCGTGAACCCTCGGCTAGGCAAAGATACCCAACACAACCCTTTCAAGAACTAAATCATCTGCACCCTACAAGATTAGAAACATGTATAGGAACTTAAATATTGAATATACTATTTGACCCTACTCTCAATCTCAAATATCATACTCCCTCCGTCCACCAAATTCGTGCATTTAATTCCATTTTGGTCCGTTCACTAAAAATATTCACTTTCCTTTTTTAGAAACACCAATTTTACATTTTTACCCTAAACTTATCCACTTATTTACAAAAAAACACTCATGGCCCACCTTTTTACACTCACAATCCATTAATATATTCATTTATTATCTCAATGACACACCTTTTTTATACACATTTACTTTACATTCATTACATTTTTTTTAAAACTCGTGCCACCAAAATCGATGATGGTGGACGGAGGGAGTATTAAATTAAATCCAAAATTAAAGTTTATATGTTAGAGAGGAGTATTCAATCTGGTTATCTTCAATCGAACAAGATAAACCCGTGAGTAATTGTACATCATGTATCTGTAACAGCAAGCTTCATGCCTTCTCCCTAATTTCATTTATCTTTAATCATCATAGCTGTCGAAAACTGCGTATCCAATTTTGAAATTTAATCATCATAATTATTCTCATTCCTAATCGATCATTTAGAAATTAACCTTCTTTTCTCTAATCACTTCCAATAAATCTAGAAGAAAATGTCGTCAGGCTGCAAATATTGTGGCTCCAACTCATGTAGCTGTGGTAGTGGATGCAGGTAAACCAAACCGCCACCACTAAATAATTAACATATTATTTTTCTAGTTGTTGTTATTGTTAATTTTATCGGTTTTCAAATCTATTATGATTGATCTTGTTTCATCAATTTGATACGTTGATCATGCGTTAGCTACGTTGCAAGATTATCACGGCTGAAGGGGTCGCACCAGTGAGGATGTACGTTGAATCTTTATCACAATTTCCTTTCCTTTTTCATTTTTTAGATGAAGTAAATGAACAATCTTAATTAAAATTGGCTTAATGTTGAGGAACAGTGAAGGATCGAACTGAGAGAAACTTTGGTGGTGAAGGAGGCAATGGATGCAAGTGTAGATCCAGCTGCTCCTGCGATCCTTGCAAGTGTTGAAGAGATGATGATGACAACTGTAATTCTGTTTTAAGACAAAAGTATTATGCAATTTAATTGTGTCATGAAATTATAGTAGAATAAGAGAGGCTGTCAGTGCAGACAAAAGTGTTATGCAATTTAATATATCTTTCTTTTTTGTCGATTTAATACGAATTTTAAAGATCAGCGTCGCGATTCGAACTCGAGACATTTGGCCTCGGGCATTAACCCACTCTACCACTAGGCCAACACACGCACACACAATTTAATCATCTTGCTGTTACAACTAGATACTGGCAGATTAGTATATTATACCATTAGATACGAATTAATATTGAAAAAGTGAAAGTAGAGAAAAACAAATCAGAAATAACTGGCTGATTGCATCTTTCTCCAACTATCATATCTTTGCCTTGATTTTCTTCGACGACCTTATCTTAATAAGTTCTCCTGTGTCTAGACATTGACGTGTCTAATTTTCCTTGACTAGGTTGTTAGATGATATTTCCCTTTTCTTTATGATCGATATTTCTAAGCAAAAGTCTCTTTTGGTAAACAATTACAATTCTTCGTCTGATAATAATTATTGGATCAAATCTTTTAATCCGACTAGCAAATAATCCTAATAAATGTTTTGGCATGCTTTTTTATATAAAACATAACTTCTTAGATGCATTTTATTAAGAATGAGATTTTTATTTACGAGTATATTACATATAATATAAGGAAATGAAAGACGACCACAAAACTAACATAGAAAGCCGGTCGCTCGAGGTAGAGGATGACCCATCAAGTTCTAGCATGATTTTATTCTGAAAGCTGCATCTCTCATCATGCTCTTTAATTAACTCACAGTACGAGATAGGCTACGAATTGTATGTTTAAGATGAAGATTTATTTAATGATTCCTGTTACTGTCAAGATTAGCAATATGCATTTTATTTTTATTTTTTAGATACAGCTAGCAATATATATCTTAAATGAATTACTTTTGAAGAATCTATTGAATGTTTAGTAGAGAATTCTAAAGGAGAATGTAGTTGACCAATGGTTTCTGCGGACAACTTTGGAGGAAAAGGACATATTCAAAATTCGAAAATAATTATCCGTAGTCTCCAGCCCTCAAACTTGCATATGAAGAAACAAACAATATTTTACTCTTTCTATCTCTAATTACTACATAAAAAATAAACAATATGTATTGGCAATAAAATAGAAAATTTAACATTATTTATATACTATAAAATTTTGAAATGTTCACGCTTATTCAAGAAAAAAAAAAACATCTCCAAATAGAACAGAGAAAGGATGAAGTATTTCTGTATCATGATATTTTTGTGTGAATCTAAGGATTGGATTTGGATTGCCATAAAAACAGATGGGGATAAATTTGTCAGAGAAAAGTTGTGATCATGTAGAAAAAAAAAACAAAAAAACCACAAGCACCCATCTCCAGCCTTTCAATCTGGAAGCTAAAATTGGAAACAGCATAAAACTCTCAGGAAGTACTTTAGGTTCTCTCTCTCGAAAGAATTTGTGTATAAAAATCATTGCCAAAGAGATTTATTAAGGATGTGTACCGATTTCTCATTCACTACAAATTTTCATCCACTGGAGTTTTACCATGGAAGTTATCTTAATTTTGTAATTACGTAACCATTTCTACTACAGACACATACTGGCGTAGCTATAGTTGATGTATGATGTATCTATGCCAGATTTCATGTAATTATATTTGTGATATTGTCCCATTCTATTTTTTTCTTACCCGTATTTTCTAAAATTCCACAATTTTTTTATTCATAGTTGTTTGGTATTTAATAAGTTACAAATTATTAATTTGGATTTATTATTTATTTATTGTGAAGTATAATACTCCCTCCGTCCACTAAAAACTTGCATTGTTTTTTATTGCACAAGTTTAAATAAATTATAATGATTGGAGAAAAGTTTTCATATTTTATGTGTAAAAAGATTTTCAAAAGAAATACGTAAACAGACCAAAAAAGAATTAAGTTTTAGTTTTTGGTGGATGGAAGGGATATTTGTAGTTTTTCTTGCCTTATATTGAATAACAATTTTTATGGAATTGTAACTGATTGTTTTTAAGTTTGTAATTACTAATTACGGCAATTATGTCATTATTAGAATTTGAAATTATTATAAAAGTTTTATTTCGAATAGAACAATTGTTAGTCATTTTAAAAAACAAAACATAGCATAGAAAAGTGGGGGTAATTAGTGGGTAACCCCCTTCTCCGGCGCGCTTCTAAAAGTTCCCATGTATAATCCAGCTAAAAAAAAGTGTACAGTTGAAATATTACTCCCTTGGTCGTCAAATTATATAAAATATTTTGTAGAGTAGTTTCTATAAATAGACAGTGAACATATTTAAAAGACGTACAAAAAGAAAGAAAGAAATTTTGGGTGCATCCAGTATAACCTTATATATAGGTGGTGTTTACTTTACATGATTAGGTTGGATAGATAAAATTAATCCAACCTAATCAAATGTTTACTTTTAAGGATTAATATTTGAGGATATCCCAAAGCCCGGGATTATTTTAATCCTTTGAATTGTTCTTCATTAATTTAATCAACCAATATAGGTAGGATTGGAATAATCATCCAAATAAAGAGAAAATTATTTATCCAACTTTTAATCATTCACTAATCCTTTGTAGTAAACAAAGGATTGATAGATAAAAATTATATTATCACACATTTAATTCATCAAATAATCAATCCTTCAAAATGCTAATCATGCAAAGTAAACACTCCATAATGTAGCAAATAACTTATTTGAATATACAGTTTAACTGAATCTTAGTTGTGAATCTTGTGAAAGCTCAGCCAAATACCCTCTAAATCCAATCAGCTAAACAAGCTACAGTTTTCATTTAAATTAAAAATAAAATTTGTGGCTGACATAAATAGGAGCCTAATTGTTATTTACTCATTTTGAACCGAGAATCTTGCTTGACGTTTCCAGATTCATGTCGACCATGTCTAGGATGAACGACCATTACGGCAGGGTCTTGGCCCTTTTCCCAAATAAATATCATCGTATTTCCTCATTCGATCTTTAAATGTAGAAAATCTTCTAAAATAAATTTGTTTCGTTATTATGTGTTTATTCAATTATTTCTCACATGATGGGGGTTGTCCCACCAACTGTCAAGACAAACAAACCCATTTAGGTTGACAGGAAGAAATAATTTGGGAAATATTTTATTCTTAAATTGAGTACTCTAAAAATTCTTACATATATATATATATATATATATATATATATATATATATATATTATATTTGATATATTATTATTACATCAAGTTTTCGAGGGTCTCATTCAAGACTTACTCGAACTATTACTCAACAAAAAATAAAAGCTTTGGTTTCGACTCATCGGGATAGGGATAAGCAAAAGAGAAATTTTCGTCGTTTGGGGCAAATGTGGTAGCAGGGGCAGGATCGGTCAAATCGTCTGCAGGTACATAAACCGCTTGAATAGAAGTTATGGATCTTTATTTGACAGAAGTAATTCTTTCTTGTAAAGAGCCAATTTCAGTACTCAGAGTGGGTTGATCACGATAAATAAAAAGAAAAAGTCATTCCAAAGCGCAAATGCATATCTACGTACAAGTGGATTGAAAGCTCTATTAAGGCTTCATATTGTTAAAGGAAAATACATAAATTTAACTTAATAAATTGATTTTAATAATTTTAGCCTAATAAATCAATAATATCTTAATTAGCCTAATGAATTGATTTTGTAACAATTTTAGCTTATAAGTGATTTTTTGACATCGAAAAGCATAATTGACACCAGAAATAATATATAGCCTATAAGTCCATTTCAACGATATTTCTAGTTTTTACTTTTTATATGTCATTTTCAGTTGACGGCTATATATTTTGTGTCAAAAATCATTTATGGGCTAAAATTATCATAAAATCAATATTGCTTTATTAAGATATTATTAATTTATTAAATTAAAATTATCATAAAGTTAATTTATTAGACTGAAATTGTGTGTATTTTCTCTATTGTTAATGATGCAGTTTAAAATAAAATAACGACTATCACTAAAAAGGCTAATTGACCTATTAAGCAACTAAACGGGTGACGATTTGCGTGTTTAGCGGCTGGCCCAGCCACGTCAACTGTCTGAATACAATTCAAAAGTCAATGGAGGTGTAAAACTAGTCAATGCAGACTGCGAAAAGACACACACACACGCATGTGTGTCTGTGTGTCTACGCATTCATTAATGTAATTCACACAAGTTGAAGAGGGACCACAAGCCCGAGGCTGCCATTAATATCCTTTTCTCCGCCCCTTCTTCCCGCCCCTTCTTCAATGTTTCAATTGTCACTCTAGTCAACTCGCTCTCTCTCTCTCTCTCTCTCTCTCTCTCCCTCTCCATTCTCATTCTCTCTCTAACTCACACACTCACGGAAATAAAGGCTGAGTAATAATCAAGAAAGGCTGGAACGGATAAGCTCGCATCCGTTTCTTGACGATAGCTGCTGTTTCGTGCTCAAAGATTTCGATTTTAGAGGTGAGCTGCTTCTCTCTCTACATATTATATTTGCAGAGACCACGATTTTGTGGGGATGTTGATGTTGCTGTTGTGTATTGATTATTGCGTGTTGCGGGAAGTAGTTGGTGGTGGGTGGGTGCTTAATTTACAGGAAAGGCAATAGCATTTGATTTCCTCTTTGAAATTTAAAAGTAAAAATAATCCAAATTTTATATATTATTATTGTAAAATGTTTCTCGCGTCTTCTCCTTTCAGCTTGCGTTCACACCTTTAGTTGGAGATCTGTGCTCTGCAGAATTTTGTTGAGACCAAATCTTGGAAGGCTCTGTTTTTCTCCTTTTTGCTATGGGGATCTGTTTGAGTGCTAGAGTCAAAGCTGAAAGCCCAGCTCATACTGGTAATCAATCATCATCTTCTACTTTCTTATTCTGCTGCATAATTCTTCAATAACAAACGTTTTGTGTATGTGTGTGTTCCTTTGACTGAGATATTTATACCATGAAATTGGTCTTTACCGTTTTAGGATCATTCTGCTTCATTGCTGCTTTTGTTTCTATGCAAAATTATGGGATTTAGATTATTTTCGCTTTCATGTTTTATCAATATTTGTCTTCAAGAAGGAAGCCCCATTGAATGTCCTATTAAATTTAGCATTGTTTTCCTTTAGATACAACCCTTTAACATAGTAATTTTATTCTTGGATTGATCATGCCATGGATAATCTAATCTCCTACCTACTTAACTAGTACTTATTAATTGATTAATCCAGGTTTAAACTCGCAAAATGTTGGTTCGGGCTCGAATAACATGAGCTCTGATTGCAGCAAGAACTCGTCGAGTTATATCCCGCCTACTCCTCGGACCGAGGGTGAGATCTTGCAGTCACCTAACCTCAAGAGCTTCAACTTCTCCGATCTCAAGGTGGCCACCCGAAACTTCCGGCCAGATAGTGTGCTGGGTGGAGGTGGATTTGGCTCCGTCTTCAAAGGTTGGATCGATGAGAACTCTTTCACTGCCACAAAACCTGGGACGGGCTTGGTTATTGCAGTGAAGAAACTCCACCAAGAAAGCTTTCAAGGCCATAGGGAGTGGTTGGTGAGTTTTCTATCAATCTCCCTTTAGTTTTCTTTTCCTTTTGATTGTGAAGTGATGAATCTGTGGTGATGCAGGCGGAGGTGAACTATCTGGGGCAGTTTTCTCATCCCAATCTTGTGAGGCTTATTGGGTATTGCTTGGAGGATGACTATAGGCTTCTGGTTTATGAGTTCATGCCTCGCGGGAGCTTAGAGAATCATCTCTTTCGAAGTGAGTCAGTCTCAGCATCTTGATCCGTTGTTGTGATGTGTAGATTGAAACTTCTGATATTTAGTTAAAGTTTCCTCAAATGGTGCTATTTCGTTGCAGGGGGTTCCTACTTCCAACCTCTCTCTTGGAATCTCCGACTTAAGGTTGCTCTCGGAGCTGCAAAGGGGCTTGCCTTTCTTCATAGCTCTGAAGCTAAAGTCATTTATAGAGACTTCAAAACTTCTAATATACTGCTTGACTCGGTACACTACCCATTTTTTTCATTGACATTTAGCATTTTTAGTAATGGCAATAAGTTTTATGCAATTGCTTGGCAAAAAGTTCAAAAATTCGAAAATTGTGATTTCTCAGAGCTACAACGCAAAACTTTCTGATTTCGGATTGGCCAAGGATGGGCCTACTGGCGACAAAAGCCATGTCTCCACAAGAGTCATGGGAACCTATGGCTATGCAGCTCCAGAATATCTGGCTACCGGTATGATTCTTGAGTTGTGGTATTGTCGCTTAAAGCTTACATTTTTCAATTCTTTTTAAGGGGTGTCTATTTTTCATGATTGACAATATACATGATTGAGTATTTATATCTTAAATACTATGATTTCTCCAATCCTATCCTTTTTAAGTGGATGTGAATCAAGCAAGTTATCTAAAATTGTTGATATTATCAAGGTTTTAGAATAGCCCGAAGTTCATATCCGTCTTAGTAAACAATAGTTAGCTTATACTATCTTTATTTATCTAGACTAATACATGATTGGCTTATTGGCTGATATCATATTGTGTGGAATTAGGTCATTTGACTACGAAGAGCGACGTGTACAGCTACGGAGTCGTGCTTCTTGAATTGCTATCGGGCAGGAGAGCTATCGACAAGAATAGGCCATCCGGCGAGCACAAGCTCGTGGAGTGGTGCAGGCCATTCCTAGCCAACAAGCGCAAGGTGTTCCGTGTCATGGACAACCGGCTTGAAGGGAAGTACTCGATGGACGTTGCTCAAAAGGTGGCGAACCTTGCTCTCCGATGCATATCCTTGGAGCCGAAGCTGAGGCCTAAAATGGAGGACGTGGTGAAAGAACTCGAGCAGATAAAAGATGCCACTAAGAACGCAGGCGGCAATGCCAGCAAAGGCCACGGTGGATCTAGGCAGCGCAGGCGAAGCACCGGTGATGCTATTTCTAGCAGCAAAGTGATACACACTGCTTATCCAAGGCCTTCAGCATCTCCACTTCATACCAAATAGGAATGCAACAGAAAACTTCTAATCTTGTCACAGTGAAAGAAGCCAAATCAAGGAGTGTTTGTATAGTTGTTTTTTTGCAGATGATTTCTTTGAATATTATGTGATGTAACAGCACAATGATTTCTCACAAGATGAATATAGCTTTTTCTTTATGAGTTTATTATACTTACAAGTGTCTGGCCTTAGCCATTACGTTTTCTTGATCTTTTTTATACTTTTTAGATGTGTTTTCTTTTTGGTCATCCAATCCTTTTCCCAAGCAAAAGTGGAGCAATCCATAAAAGTGCCTTATTTTGATTACTGATATTGACGGCTGGTCATCTCCACTTGCAGTTTAGCATTATTGGTTTTTCTAAAATCAAATAACTGAATTTGTAAATTTTTTAAAGAAAAAGGCTAATCGATTATTTGAAATTTTAGAATAAAAATGAAAAATTCAAAAAGAAATCATAGCCAAATTCTCTTTTGATTATTATTTATGATTCTACTTTAAAAATAGAATTAAATTATTAAAAATTTAATATTATATATGTAACTTGAATTTTAATTTTGTTCGATTTTAAAAACGCCAAACCAAATTTAATATTTGGATTTAAGACATTTTGTTCACCCCCCCTCCACTTGATAGAAGGATGAGGAAAGTGGAAAGAAGATGTTGGGAAAATTGTAAAAATCTAGAGAGAGGTGATGGACCGATGGTAATGGTAGGTACATGGGCTGCATGTGGTTGTCTTTGTTATTATCTTTGTAGATTGAAATTGAATTCAACCACCGCATGCCGTCTCACAAGAATCTTATCGACATTGTGGCTTTAATAAAGGTGGATATCCCTTGTTGCTTGCCTCTTTCGTCTATTATTATTATTATTATTAGGCTAAATATCAGTTTATGTTCTAACATTTCACGTTTTTTTACTTAATATCCCAACGTAAGTATATTGTTTTTTGGTCCCTAACGTTTCAGAAAATTTCACTTAATGTCTCGCCGATCAATTTTAAGCATACAAACGTTTACGTGGCTGCCAGAATTCCATGTTGGACTCTATGTCATTATAAAAATAAAATAAAAATATGAAAAAACTTATCTAAAACAATGTTATTATATATCATTTAGATTCCAATATAAGGGAAGAAATAAAACAACGTTGCTTTAGATGACATCGTTTTGGATGAGTTTTTTCTCGTTTTTATTTAATTTTTATATTAACGTAGTCTAAAGATAAAATTCCTAGAGCTAATGTAAAAAGCGTTATACTCCAAAATTGATTGATGGGATATTAATTAAAATTTTATGAAATATTAGAGACAAAATAATAATATTATTACGTTATGACATTAATTAAAAATCATAAAAAAATTGAAACATAAATTGATATTTATCTTTATTATTATTAGTGTGTTTTCGTCGTATATTGGACGCAAGGAGTAGTGATGGTCGATTTTCCAAATTATTAGTGCAACGACAAGAAACGTCATGGCCGTGTACAGAGACCCATTTCTCTATTGGTCAAGACTTAAGACGCTAATGATTTTTGACTTGTCTGATTTTTGACTTGACAAGGCAGCGATTTAAATTATAGTTTTGGACTTTCGGCGGGTGGTCCGTGCCGGGACCCATCCCCCTTTTATTCAATAATTATTTTATTTGTAATTTATTCACTTTTAATTAAATTAAATTGAAACTTTTATTTATATTAATAAACCAATTCGATCCAGATCAATAACGGTAAATTTTTAATATGTATAAAAATAATTATGTGCTTTGACTAAATATCCCTATTAAATGATTTAGTTGAAAGATTTGAAAAGTCCCCTCTTATCTCCTTTAAGTCTTGTAATTGTTAATGTACTCCTATAACATTGTAAAACATAAATTATAAAAACTATTAAAAACTATTAAACCGTGTGAATATTAGTTGAGGAAAATAATATATATTTATAGATAGTGGATATAATCAATTATAATATTAGTTGGTTTAACATTCCATATAATTTTATATATCATTTAATGCTATTTTTCAAGAAACTATAGTTGAATATTGAAAATTTAACAACAAAATTGACGTTTGCAAGAAAAAGAGTATATGATATGTAGTGGTTTTAGTTATTTGCCACTAAAGTTTCTTATTTAATTTGTTGTTTTAGACGAACCAATATTAAGTATATATACTCACATTAATATTTTTAACATATTGTTGTATACAAAATAAATGATGTTTATATATATTTAAATTTTTTGGAGTTATGATTCTATATTCTCTCAATCATAATTAAATAATTAATATTACATTAGCACTTATATGGCTATACACATATTTATTGTTCTATTATATATGTTTGCCATGTTGTAACTATAGTATTAAAGTTGGAGCAAAAACATTAAGAAGGCTAAAATTGACTTTTAAATTGCTTTAGTAAAAAAATGCTATTGATCCGGATCAATTTGATCCGATTAGCATCATCCATCAATAAAAACCCAAATTATTATGTGTGTGTTGGCTTAGTGGTAGAGTGGTTAATACCCGAGGCCAAATGTCTCAGATTCGAGTTCATCGTGACGCAACCTTTAAAATTTCTGTATTAAGTGACAAAATAAAACCCAAATTATTGATATTTGAGCAAGCTTCATATTTATTGATTTGTGAAATTACGTAGCCATGAAAGGGAAAATTAAATATTCCTTTTTTTGGTAATTTAATACGAAATTTTAAAACACACGCGACTCAACCCGAGACCTTTGGGCTCAAGATTAACCACTCTAACACTAGGCCAACACACACACAAAAATTAAATATTCCTTAACCCAAATATGTACATGAGTAAAGCGCCTACTTTTATTTAAAAGGTAATTAAAATCTAAGCAATCATGTACATACAAAGCTCCAACACGAAAGCTATAATCTTTTAACCAAGGTATCTAAATCGTAGCGCTGGCAAATCTTTGGTGTCGTAGTCTTACACGACTGAAGTGACATGATATATTTAAGAGGTGGTCTCCTGTACGCGCTGCGCCCACGGTGAGACCACTTCATTAATTAATTAATATTATTATTAAATTAATTTTAAATAAAATCAATTAATTTAATAAATCTTAATTATAAATTAATAAATAATAATTTTGAATTAATAAATCATAATTTTGAATAATAAATCCAATTTTGAATTAATAAACATTAATTTGAATAATAAACTCTAATTTTGAATTAATAAACCCTTATTGGAATTAATAAACCCTAAGTTTAAATAATAAATCTTAATTTTGAATTAATAAACATTAATTATGAATTAATAAACTCTAATTATAAATAATAAACCCTAATTATGAATTAATAAACCTTACTTGTGAATTAATAAATCATAATTGTGAATTAATAAATTCTAATTTGAATTAAAAATCATAATTAAAAATTAATAAATTTAATTATAAATTAACAAAATCTAATTATTCTTACTCACTACATTTAATATATAATTATTTTAACAAAAAATAAGGGTGAGCTCATGGTGAGGCGGAGCTCACCCAAGTTTTTGTCTATATTTAATGGATACAACATTAACTTTTATTTTTATTTTTTATTGAGGTACGGACATTTCATGGCATGTTAATTTTAAACAACCTAGTAAACAAAACAGTTAATGCACACAATGTGATTAATACAAAATTTAGGAGTGTTTACTTTTCAAGATAAAATAGATTTATAAAATATAAGATTGATTATTTGAAGGATAAAATTATCAAATAAGTTAAGATTAATTTATTCATCATTATTCCATCAAAATAAACAGTGGAATAACTTTGATTATTTTTATCAATTCATCATATTATAAAAATAACCATTTATTAATGTTAGTATTTGACCTACTAAGCATGTTAAGCGTGATATAGTTATTCATTATGTATTAAAAGGTTCCTAGTAAATTGGCACCACAAATAAAGGAAAAATATCAATCTAAATTACTAAAATGCCATGTCGACGTTTTAAGAACTATAAAAAGCAAGCAATTGTTTACATGCTGAAAGTATGAAACTAATAGATTTTGTTTAGAATAAATGAAAAAGATGCATTTTATATTTTATTGTGTCTTATTGCCTACTGGATTGGCTCGATGGTTATTCGATTTCTTAGTGTTGTGTATCGTTTTGGTCCAAACTTGTTATGTTGAGTTAAAATTTAACAATAATAATAATAATTATTACGAACGGTTTAAAAATAAGTTTCCCAAAAAATATTTTTAGCTTCAAATAATTAATTAGTTGCTTTATGTGTGGCAAAATATATAATTAAACAAATAATTTGTACATAAAATGGAAGTGTTGGCATACCTAACTCGGTGGGAAGGATCTAGGTCTCCAAGGATGGAAAAACGTCGTTTCTTCACGTGAAAAGAGTTGTGGTGTTGGAAAGCAGCAATTCCCGTGATAGTGTAGTGCCCACTGCAATTATCTATTTTTTTTTAAAAAAATCCTGTGCCAACACCTTACTTTTTAAAACCATTTATTCTAAATCTATTAGATTGTAATCAATTAAGTTAAATTTGTAGTATCTTCAAAATAAAAATTTATGAAGTCTAATATTTTTTGGATTTGATTTTCATCCAATTTAGGAATCATAAATCTCATATATATATGAAATGATTCAGGTATGAAATGATAATTTGATAGGAAATAAGAATGAATCTGAGCCTTTGATTTGTTGGATCAATGATTGATATTTTTTTAATTTCGATTGTGCTACATTTTGTATTTTGTGTGTTACGTGAATTACTATCAGCACTAAAATCCTTCTTGTGCTACACTGCAATGAAGATGTGCTAAATTAATATATTTAGCATATGTACTACGAATTGATGAAATATGTGTTTAACTAACATTTGCAATATAATAATTATGATTGTACTACACAAATATGAAAGATGTGATACTATTCCTATTTTCTATATTAAGGAGCTTTTTCATCATAATTTATCTATATATAGGAGAGATCAAATAGTACCCGAGCTCCAAATAGTATGTAGTACTCAATCTCATCCATCCATCCAATTAATTGTGTGGCTGAGATTCACCCTGGTTTTAAAAATTTTACACGTTAATTTGTGGTAGTAATGGTAGATTAGTAATTTGATTTGTTATGTGATTTCGAAAATAAACCATGCATATAGTTGAATTGAACTATGCATTCAAATGAACACAAAAATGTATTTGCTTGAACACAAACATGCATATGAGTTTCAATTTTAATGCATACTGGAAACGCACTCCTAGCGCTCACACTCACAAGACTCAGCCGCCGCCAAGACGCACCTCAATACGCTCGCTCGACGCACCCAGGCGCAAATTGGGTGCGATGCGATTTATGTTGTTTTAAATGCAATATTTTGTTGTTTTAAATGCAGTGTTATGTTATTTCATATGTATTATTTATGTTTTATTGTGGCTCTTCCCAAACCCAGGCGCCCTACCCGGTGGCTTGCACAAGACCCAACACTCCTACCTAGCGGCACGCACTCAAAGACCGGGTGCGATGCGATATCATGTTATTTTGAATGCGGTGTCATGTTGTTTTGAATGCAGTGTCATGTTATTAAGAATGCAGCGCCCCAAACCCAGCGCCCCGCGGATACCCAACTCTCGCGGACTCCTCTACCCAACGCCGGCGGGCACCTATCCATTTTGCCCCTGAGCGAAAAATGAGCTTCTACGTGTCAAATTTTGATGCGTCTATGTGTTCAAATGTGTATTGCAGATTATGTCTTATACTATCTTAACGGGGGCAGATGCTACGGTATATATACACTAATATTACACACGTGCTATGCGCGTGTGTAATAGATATATAAATGCAGTCGATCCATTATGTTCTTATCCGAAATTGGAATCAGAGGTTATCGCTTTCAAACAAATTGGCTGTTAAATAAATCGATCCAAATAATGGAGAGCACATTGAAGATATTACAATTAACAGAGTGTAACACTATAGAGAGATGTGATCTTGATGGGCTTTAATTTGTGGGCTATTATTTTAAGGAGTTTGTGGAGGTGCCGCCCAGATCCATCTAAGGCCTCTTGGGTAGGGATGTCAACCCATGCGGTTTTCTCGGACCGATCCGGGCTGCTTCAAAGTTCATTAAATTTTAAAACAACGGTTCCGGTTCCGGTTTCGGTTCCAGAACCACTTGGACCCGGACCGGTCAAGACCCGGCCCGTTTTGTCTGGTTCTGGTCCGACCCGATCATTTTTTTTTTTTTTTATTTTTATTTTTTATTTTTTTTACAAATTTTAATTTGAGCATTACAAATTTTATAAATAATCTTGTCGTATATCATACAACATCAAATTTGAACGTTGTTACACACATACAAATTTATTCTTTTATTCTTTGGCTGAATTGTATACTGAACGTCGTAGGAAATTGCTGGTGAAATGGGTGCTGTCTAAGAAGTTGACGACTTCTGATCTCGAGGCTGCAGATTTAGATCATGATAAAGTTGTGAGGCAAGTTAGATAATTTGTTTTGTGTTTCTTGTCTCTTGTTTGTTATCTCATATCTGCTCAAGCTATTCTTGAATTGTGGTTGCAGTGCGGCGGTTACCCACTGGATCTAAATATATACAAAAGATACTAACTTTTAAATAAAACTGGTAAATAGATATATTGCTATCAAACTTCGTGGTATAGACTATATAAATTGTTTACAATGACGGTTTTAACTTCGGGATATTGGTCCATTTTTAAATAAATATTGGCATGCCAAATAATGTATAACTTCACATTTATGTTTAGTTTTTACTTTTTAACTAAAAAAAATCAGTCTTCACCGTATTAAATCCATATTATCACGCTTCTTATGCCGTCCATTTATTAGCAAAATTAGAAAAGTGATTACGGTGTCCCTTTGGAACAATTCCATTGGTAAAATGAGAGAGAAAGTAGGAAATAAGATCCAGTGGGTAACCGGTTAGAAATGGGTAATACCCGATCCGGATCCATAATTTGATGGTCCGGATCCGGTCCGGGTTTAGCATTTACTGGGCCGGTTCCAGAACCAGAACCAATACTAAATTATTGGTTCTGGTCCGGGTAATATCCGCCCGTTGACATCCCTACTCTTGGGCCTGAAAGTAGGCCTACTATTTTCGATTACAAATTTTTAGTCCATGTCATATATCAATATAAAAAAGACAATGTCAATATCCATTCATTTTTTCCTTTTGAGTTACGGGAGGGGAACGAGGAACAAATTTCGACCTCCTATTTTATATAGTTAATTTTTCTAACTTCTTAATGATTGAATCGTTGTAATTTATCTTTTCATATTCTTATAAAGTTGGGAAGTGGGGTTCTTATGGGGAACATCCCCTTTCTTGGGACAAGATAAGAAATACTACTAGGCTGCAAGCATATATGGTTTATTCTGATTCATCAAATCATACATTCTCGTGTCTGCAAATATAAATAAATCTCGATACCTCAAAAGATTTTCGTTCAGTGAGCCTTTCTGACCCGATATTCAGGTCATAACAAAAATAATATTTCATGGAATGTTTTCGTGAGATTTCTATGTATTATGCACAATCTGCTTACGTTATACTTATATGCATGAACCTTTAATCATAGATAATCACTTCGAGATTTTTCTTTCCATGAACTTGTTGCAAAAATGTTTATATAAGCTTTGTTAAAAGTCATAATTTATTTCTGGAAATTTTATTGGAAAATTAATGAAATTAAATTTTAGGTTTGGAATCTACAATTCGTGTAGATTAATTCAGTGTATTTATGTGTTCGAATCCAATATGAGATTGAGAAAAATGAAGCATTCCACATTTGAAAAATATGGAAATATCAAGTTATATATAAATGCATTCACACAATAAAAAGTAATTCAATGTGTTCCAACTATGGTATACCTTAGTGAGTTTTTAGCTAGCTATTGTATAGCTAACCCTCTGGGTCCGAGCATGAGCACATCAATGAGAAGTAGATCGAACTATTTTACTCGAAAACTCATGCATGATACGAATCGAGTTGAATTGAATTGAATATAGTATTTTTAACATCAATGAGAAGTAGATCAAACTGTTTTACAACTTATCATAAAAAGTTGTTCAACTAAATTCTTGACCTATAAAATTTGGTCATTCATCAATGCGACCACAAGCATCCCATCCAAAAACAAAACAAAACAAACCCAAATTAATCTCGTTAATTTAACTCTTAACTATAAAAAAAACAAACCGAAGAGTGATAACATCAATATATGCAATTGAATTAAGCAGCGTATTACATCAGAGAACATCAATAGTGCATGGCAAAGATTTAAACAGAATTTCTGTATTAAAGAAATGTAGCTCAATACTATACTTATCAATCATTTTTGGCAAAGAATCTCCCAAGGCCGCCAAAACCACCATCCTTCTTCTTGGGTGGCGGCACAACCACCGAGTTCTTCCTGCCGCCTGTGGTGCCGGTTCCGGTGGCGGTGGTGCCGCCGTTCTTCCCGTCCTCCACCTTCTTCAAGATTGGGTCAGTCTCATAGAACTGATCCTGCTTCGTCAAGCTCCCAAGGATAAAGTCCAAAATGCCTTTCTCCTCGCTGCCTCCACCAGATGATTTTGCTGCTGTGGCAGCAGTTCTTACTCTCCTTTGAGGGGTAAGCATGGGAGAAAATAACATGTTCAAAGAAGCCATTTTTTTCTTTGCTTTTAAAAGTTTCGCCGTGCTAAAATGATATGGATGTTTGAGAGAGAATATATCTGTATGCAAATGTTGTGAAGAGAATTACTTTTGACTTGTTTCAAGCACAAGCTCTCCACAAGTGTCTTATCTTCATTCAATCATTTTTCCTTTTTTTTTTTTTTTATTTAATTTTCAAGAAGAAAAGATCATGTACAGCAATGGAAGGCTACGGCGCATTACACTGTATCATATTCAGTCCACATATTCAAATTTGACAATATCTTAGATTTATATTAAACCAGTTTCTTTTTCAATTAACAAAAATGGCACCTTTTTTTGTTCCTTTTCTTTTCTAACTGTGGTTGTTTCACAATCAAGAACTCTGTAATGTAAATAACTAAATATGTAATAGTAGAGAAGAGCTAAAATAACCAAAAAATGTGACTAACACATGAAAGTCTAACAATTTTATTTTACATACATAAGAGTGAAAAGCAAGATACATAGCACAGCTGCATCTTCCTCGCTCTTTGGCATCTGTGTTTTCAAGCAAAATAAATAAATAAACAAACCAACTAATATTCTCTCCCATCTTCTCTTTCAAAAGCAGAGCTCGACACTCTTAGCTCACCTCAAAAACTAACAAGCTACAATTTGGGTGGCAAAAAAAAGATAGGATATATTCTCTTTTGCTTGATGATGAACATCAAATTCCTCGATACTCGTATTCACCCATAGTAATGGTTTGACCCCATTCGTGGCAAGGATCGTAACACAATGTCCTCACCAAACTTGGGTCCAGTTTCTCCAATCCAGCTTCCCTATTGATCTGTTCCTCAAGACTCTCTCTCTGAAATCAAAACCCTTTTTACGGCTGCTGTTCGTCGTTTTGCCCGGTTCCGAGCCAACACTTTCTTCAGCCACATTTTCAGTTTGACTGTCGGATTCAGGCACGCATTCATCAAGAGGAGGCGATGCTTCAGCAATGATGCTTCCGAGCATCTCAATCACCTCGCTCATTTTTGGGCGCGACCTGGGATGCTTCATGAGGCATTTGTTGGCAAGAGAAGCGAGCTTCTGGGCAGACTTCATGCAGTTCTGCCCCTCGAGTCTCTGGTCGAGGATCAGATGGAATTTCTTGGGATCGGACACGTAGGGTCTTACCCATTCCAAGAGCTTCTGTTCGCCTCTTGGCAGGTTTCTTTCCAGCACCCGTCTTCCTGTGATGAGCTCGTAGAGCACCACTCCAAAGCTCCATACATCACTCTTGGCAGTTAGCCTGCCTGTGTGCACGTACTCAGGTGCTGCATAACCGACTGTACCAACAACCTGCACAACATGTTCAACCGTAAAAAATAATCGAGCGGGTGATATTTAGTTTACAGGAAGTGCAAAGAAAAAAAAGATGTTGAATCAAGAAATGGGACTAACTGATGTGGAAACATGGCCTAATCCAGCAGCTGGACCCTGCCTAGCCAGACCAAAGTCCGATAATTTCGCATTGAAGTCTTCGTCTAGGAGGATATTTGAAGTCTTGAAGTCTCTAAATATTAACTGCACAAAATGTGAAGGCAGAATAATGAGAATCCCAAGTGTCAGAAAAGTAATTGGATTGCTGCAACACCTCATTATATAACCAAAAACTTTATTATGAGTTGTGTACATTTGCACCTAACCCAAGAGTTCCAAGATAAATTGGAAAAAAATGGGGACAAAAAGGTAGATCTATACAAGGAGCAGTGATTATAATCATTTGTCCCATGACATCACATCAGAAAAGAAGAAGAAAGGTCAGCTTCACAGCCATAGTCCTGGAAGAGACTAGGGCGGGTGCCTCCAACCATATATAGATAAAACCCAACTCTTTGTTGCCACGTTAGTTTTTAAAACCTACCAACTTCTTTCTGTTTTTTTCTCCAACCATATACCCACAAAATCAACTTCTATATAGATTCCACTATAATATATAATAATTGTATATATATATATATATGTATATATAAACAAAAAAATATACATACAAAGACAAAAGTAATTAAAAAAAAAAAGCCAACTTCTTTGTTAAGAAGTTGGTTTCTTGTTTCCAACTTTATCAACTTTTTCTAATGGTATAAAAGTTAGATTCCAACTTTTTTAAACACAAAAAAGTTGAAAAAAGTTACCATTGGAGGTAACTTAGTTAGTGCATATGTATTTGTTACGGAAATTCCAAATTAGAATTCCAACAAAGTTTGAGTACCTCATGTTCTACAGTTCTACAAATGAAGCATGATATCTAATAGAGAACCTCTCAATTGGTCCGGAGCAACTAGGAAGCAAATATACATCCACCAGTTTGCAGTAACGAGAAAAAAGCAAGCACGAGTACCTGAAATTCCATTTCTTCATGAAGGTATGCCAACCCGCGGGCTGCATCTTGGGCGATCTTCAACCTCGTTAGCCACGAGAGAGGAGTCGCCAGCCGGTTCAACAAATGGTCCTCCAAACTCTTGTTACACATAAGCTGATAGACCAACAGCCTCTGAATCCCCCTCTCATCATCAGCAGCACAATATCCAACTAACTTAACGAGATTCGGGTGGTTGACTACACCTAGAAAATTCACCTCATTTATCCATTCCTTGTGCCCCTGATAACTAGAATGCAAAAACCCAAACACCGTGAGGCCGTCTAGCAGCTATATTCCTCCCATCTTCGAAGAAATTCACTCAAGAGGTCCCATAATACTACAAATTATTAATTAGAAATGGCCTAGCCTAACCTAAGACAAGTATCCGTCTTTTTTATAATCAAATTTCGAAAACATGCAAATTGACAAGAACTGCACAATCTACGTAAAAAGCTTAGACATGTTAGGGATACAACATTTCAATAGTATTTATAAATTGCGCATTGAAAAGGTTCGAATTTTTTAACTAGAAATGTTGATATTGCTAAATTATTAACTGCAAAACAACAGCAAAAAGGGAAAATAAAATAGAAACTAATAGGGGACAAATAGCTGTTTCTTTACTTTTGCCCTTTTTAAAATTTATTTATCGCAGTAAGGCAAGAATATATAAAATGAATGTTTAACTAGTGAAAGGGCGTGCCTGGAATCCATTGCGATTCAATTGCTTGATGGCAACATCCATCTCGGACTCCGAGCCTGACCCAGAATCTGCGACCTTGACCCGGCCCCGATAGACGCTGCCGAAGCCACCCTCGCCAATCATGAGGCCGCGGCTGAAGCCGCGGGTAGCCGATTTCAACTCGGCGAAGGAGAATACGCGCAGATCATTGGCGCGCCCCTGAGTCAGGAAATCCTGGAACAGCTCCGACGAGTCCGCCCAGTCCCGCCGCGACTCGGTATCGAACTCGGACCGCCTCGAGTCCAGGTTGGTCGACGCCACGCTCAGGGACCGCGCCCACGACACCCTCCGCGACACCTGCCCCTCCTGCTCCTCGTCGCCGCCGCCGGTGGTGAAGTGGAAGCATTTCATTATTCTCTTGCGGTCGTCCTTATCTGATTAATTAGAAGAAGAAAAAAATGTTCAATTAATCAAAAGAAAGGTGGATTGTTTGGGGGTTGTTTGCCGCTCTTCTTGAATTGAAGAGTCAAAAACATAGTTGTGGTTTGGTTGGGGAGAAGAGATCGAGAAAACAACATTAGCATGTTTGACTGTTATATCGTGTTTGAAAGATTGCATTTTTCTATTAATTCTTTTCGGATTAAAGAAAAGGGATTAGGTGGGTATTAGGGCGTTAGTTAGATGAAAAGGAAGTTGAGAAATTGAATTATGGCAGTTAAAGTAGGGGTGTCGTGAGTCTGGGGAAAAGTGGGGGACAGAGCTCACGAGAAGACTGCAGTGTGTAGCAGAGCTCTCATTTGAAACAGTCAGCGCGCCTCTGTTTTTTACCCCAACATCATTTTCTTCATCTACATCCCATTCTTCTTATTTTCGTCGTATCATTTTCTCCTTTGAACATGCATCTCTACTTTTTCTAACATATATTATTTTATTTTCCAAGTCATTATGTATTAACCTTACATCGTTTTCAAGATACCTTAACCCACGACAGTAAAATGGTTAAGTGGGTTCTAATGATCGAGAGGTCATGGGTTGAACCCCACCAAACGCCTACATGGGTTTGAAACATCCTTGCTGGTTTCCAAGTGTGGTTCACATCTGTCTCCTGTGGTTTGTAGGCTATTGCAGCGGGGCAGTGGGGTTCTGGGTCTTGTACTAAGGTACAAGACCTAATGGGTTCATGGCATATAATAAAAAAAAAAAAAGACTAGCTATGAGCATATATTATTGGGCCAAACCTAGCTCATATCAAATCGTAAATATTGTGTTTAACTCGAAATTACATGAAAATTCGGGGTTGAATTTGAATTCAAAATAGAATTGAACTAGACTTCGTTATTGGAATAGCGTGGATTGGTCAAGCTCAAGAACTGAACTTCACCCGACCCATATTTTATTGGATATTGGATATTCAATTATCCGAAAATTGGATAGATGGGTTGGAATTGGGTATGAGTATTTGGGGTACTGTTTTGAGAAACTCTATTAATATCCTAGACCAAACTCATCATAATTACTTTGGTTTGATAATCATATTAATAGCTATTAATAAAATATCACAGCTATATTAATTTGTCATTAACCACACCTGGAACAAAAAGATAGTACAGTGAAAATAATTATCTCTCGTCCGTCCATTCAAAATTAACAACGACAAATTACAAAATTTATAAAACAACAAATTTAATAATTATCTCCCATCCGTCTAAGCTTAAGAAAAACGTTTGGCCGCAGCTTCACGACAAAGCTACATAAGACATCAATTACCATTGATGATGGTAAAATTAAATAATAGTCTGTAATGTGATTGTCAAAGTGTACAATTCACTCTTGACAAAATTAGAAATTTTCATCTTGTCACGGGCTCAACTGTATTGCATAATGGTCGACCCACGAATTATATTCCATTTTTTTAATCCAACCTTTGATTCTTTTATAAGATAGAGACACAGAGTGGCCCTTTTGTTGGACACTATACAAATATTATGGTTTTTGCTATATAGCTTGTGATGCAAATCATATTGTGTGTTTTTTTAAAAAAGTGGTTTGTACCGTGTGTGTATAACATATATACCAGTACAGTACATCATTTTATGTACAACAGAATCACCATAGTATAATCAGATGACATGTGTTTGTTTTAAAAAAGGAAGTATATCTTTAAAAAAAAAGGAAGTATATAGAATAGACCAATATTATGGCCTAACTATTTATGCGATTGAAGATGGTATATTAGTGCTATATACATTATATTGAAATAAAACTTCATGTGTACAATTTAAAGATTGAGAAAGCTAACTCAATGATTGAGAGAAGCTAGCATACCACTCAAATTACTCCAACATTAATGATACTGTTGGTGATATTAATAAATATTAATCTTTGGGTGGACAATGTTAGATTTAAAATATGTTACTTGACTTGTTTCTTGTGACCTAATAATAACCGTTTAATAACCTAAAAAAGGATTTAGACTTTGACTAAACTGATTTATATGAATCGATTTTTCTTAATTTATGGATTTTAATGTATGGACTAACTAACCCTTTAGGTATTATTTATGGAAATTATATGTAAAATCTATATAAAGGACTTAAGCAATTAATAGATACCAAATCATTCACCAAATTATTCATTATGAAAATTATATGTAAAATCTATTTAAAAGAACTAATCAATTAATAGATATCAAATCATTCATCAAATTATTCACCTAAATCATATCATCTCATATATCTTGAACGAACACAATCAGTGATGACATTAATTTCTTAAAGTTTGTAATTTTTTTTTCTTTTTATTAATATATTTTATTCCTCAAAAAGAAAAAGGAAAGAGTAACAAACTATAATATATAAACGTCATATTGTAAGTCGTTGTTTTCATTTTTAAATAATATTTCAATTCTTCCTCAAATAACTAAGATACGTAATATGGAATGTAAAATAAGATAATTTTCTCTATTTTATTCAAACAAGTTTTTTAATTAGTATTTACTAAACATTTAAAGGAAAGTAATAACTATCATTAAAGTGATTCGTTAGCAGCCTAATTGAAGCACGGTATTATTTATCCTTAAAGGATATAAAATGTAAAAATCAATTCTCTAATAATAGTACTAATTGCTAAATTATGGAATATAATGTTTAATTAGTTTGGAAAGATATGAAAAAGATATTTGAATTAAAAGGTTAACTTTAAAAAATAGATATAAGGGTATATTAGTCTATTACATTTTTTATTAATTTTTATAAATAATATATTTTTATATAAATATCTCTCTATGTCTTAAGACATATATGTCTAAATTAGCATTTTAAAAAAAAAAGAAGAAGAGCTGATTAACTTTAACCTAGGCCCGCCAAGGTTAGATAAGGCCCAAATTATGGCATATGGCCCAATCTTAGCTACTAATGGTGAATGACCACAACTTGGAGTAAGTGGAAACGTAGACCAACTTGGGATCCTACTCCCAAATATGTATTGAAAAAGTTGTTAAAGCGGTTTATAACAAATGGATAAGGTGCCAAAACTCACTCAACATTTGTAGATAAGGCAATAATATAATTAGAGATATTCTAGTATTTATATATCGTATCATATATAAATATAATTACTATCATGTAAATTGTAAGTTGTGTCTAAATTTACTGTTTCCGCTCTGACATTGTATACATTTATCGAAGCGTTTTGTCCAACTAATCTAAAGCTACTCCGATGCAGTTTAAAAATCCACAACCAACCAAGAATTTAGTATGTTCGAGGTTGGTTAAAAATAGAACTTATTCTAGAATAACCAACGTGGCATGGCGATGGTAGTTTAGGCATCACCTGATGAACTGAGACAAGGCTAGGCTGGGCCGCTGGAGTAAATTCGGACCCGTGCAAGGCCTGAGATCTTCATTTTAGAATTTAGATTTATGCCTTGTGTTTTAACAATAAATAAATAAAGTATATATTTATGTAGAATTTAATTGTGTTTTTATTGTAGCTTCTTTTTATTTAAAATTGAGTATCGAAACATGTCGTATTAAATAAAAACAGTTTTTAACATAAAAGTTCATGATAAAATAATTATAGTATTAAAATTTAAAGAGCGAGCTAAGATAATAGCTAAGGTGAGGTGGTTGAATCCCATGACCAGCTAGTTGTCAAGTTAGGACTTAGGAATGATACTCTAGTTTGTTTGGGACAAGGGCGAATAACTTATAATAACGAGGATAAGCTACAACTACTATTTGAAGTGTTTCTAGAAAAATGAAAATATTGATCCATATTTTTATTGTTATTGTATATTAATTTAAATTATTATTATTTTTATTTGGAGGAAGACGAACAATGAGATTTGAACCCTAGACCTCACAATTTACCCATAAGGTATTATTATTTTTTGATTTGAAGGAAGATGAACAATGAGATTTGAACCCTAGACTTCACAGTTTACACATAAGGTCTTCATTGTTTGGGGTTAATTTAGTTGTAAAATTTTATAAATTCCAAACCTAGTTCAAATATTTAATTAACAAAGATATAAAAAAACACTGAGATCATGAACAATATATTTGGAAATATATAGGTCAATATTCATACTTATATGCACCAATTATAAAGAATCAATGAAATCTTGTCACCTCACCCTAGGCAAATATAGTGTTACTTCAGTCTTAAAGCTAGGGTGCCTATTCGATGATTATTACGGGTCGGATACCCTACCGGAAAATCGGTGCCGACCCCGATTTTGCATAAAAAAGCAACCCGACCCCGACCAGATTTTGTAAATCGGGTACCCGAATACCATACTTAATTTTTTTTTTCCAATTTTTTATATATAAATCTATATATTTATTGTAAGTATTAGTTTATTAAAATTAATAATATTAAATAATAATAGAAATTCTTGCTACATGCACTTTTTATTTTTTATTTTTTTGTATTTATTTATTTTATTTTTATATTTGTATATAAATCTATATATATGTTGTATTACTACTAATAACTATGTTAGCTATATATTTGGATATTGGTGTTATGATAACATTTTTTTCTTTGTGTTTATTTATTTTGCTTTTATTTTTGTACATAATTTTAGATATATAATGTTAGCTATATACTCTCATTTGTCAAGTTATGATAGCATATTACGTATTTAAATGTATATGCTATCTTTAATATTAAGTTATCATTTATAAAGTTCACATATTAAAATTAAGAATAATAAAACTATATTTATAATATATTAATTTGAATATATTAATTATACATTTAAATATATAAAATATAAATATTTATAAAAAATCGGGTAGTCGGGTATACCCGACTACCCGTCGGGTATACTCGATACCCGATCTCACCTAAATAGCCTACCCGACCCGACCCTATACCCGATTTTCGGGTGTCGGTACCGATATACAGAAATTTCGGTCGGTGTCGTGCACCGACTACCCAATACCCAACTAGTCACCCCTACTTAAAGCCCAATCATAATAAACTTCATTCATTAACTCCCTATAGGACCATAAAACACGTATCAAGGAGTATCAAAGACAAACCACAAATCATATTGAGGTACTCCAGAATTAGAGGAGATTTTACTATGAATTTTTCCATAACTATTCAAGGTGTTATTCGTTATGCATGCATACATCTTAATTGGAGGAGAATTTACTACGAAATTTGTCTTCAATATTCGGGCATTCTTTACGTATGCATACATCTAACCATATATATTGAACTTGTACGATATTGTTTTGTCTATTAACTTAAATATCAAAACATGTGTTACAATGTGCAATAGATTAATTATGATATATTGCAATAACCTACAAATTAAATATCGAGGTAAACAATATCCTTGTGTGTAATGATAGCCTACCAATCACACATGAGAAATAAACCATTAAATTTAATCTAATGCAACATTAAATTAAATTGAATGCCGCATACTCAACCTATAGAATGTTGGATAAGAAACAAATATTTATATATCGAATATGTCAGAGGCCTATAAAAAGTTGGATAAGAAACAATTATGATAAATCTTGTGTATGTAAAATAGACGAGATTTAAGTAAAGCAGTAAAGAACACAAGATCTTTTACGTGGTTCGATCAAAAAGGAGATCTACGTCCACTGAGGTGATGATCCTCAATACTTTCACTATAATCGGATTACAGCAGAGTGTATCTAAAAGCTCTAGTATTCAATAATTTGTCAACCCTTTTACCGTCGACTTAACCCCTATTTATACATATTCGTTGATCTCTAAAGATGTACCGGATCCCTTAATTAATGGGATCCAATCTCCTTCCATAACTGACCACGATCTCCGCCTGTAACTTGGTCTTGATTAGGGTTTAGACACCTGGCTTTGGGCTTAACCGCTGAGGCCCCTCCTGGTCAGCTCACTCATTGGGCTGCCGGTGGGCACAGTGGTTGGGCGACTGCCGGTGGTACAGTGGTTGGTATATCCCATCAAATTATTATATGCTTAATATATATAGAGAGATACTCACATGTGTTTCAATAGATATATAATTCATTTCCCTTTTCTCAATATAAGAATATATTTCATATTAATACCTTACATTTATAAAACTCGAGTTTTCAATACATAGAATTAATCATTATTTTATTAATATACATATATGTGCTTTCAAAAATATTTTACTAAATATTTAATATTGTATTGAAAAGCACATTTTTATTAGGTTTAACTTAGTAAAATTACCTCCGTCCACAATTTAACTCAATTCATTCTTTTAATGAAATACTCCTTTCGTTCCATAATTATTGTCTCAAAATTTTTCAATATGTAAATTAAAGGAAGTTGAATTTTATGTGTAAAGTAGTTGATGCACGGAAAGATTTACTTTCTAGTGTGAAATTATTTTATTTTTTAGAATGAGAACAAATGTGGGACGACCCAAAAAAAAACGAGACAATAATTATGAGACAAAAGGAGTATTATTTTATTTTTCATTCACAAATACAATCCATTACCCAATTTATTTTCAGTATTTCCGTATTCCGTCAATGACACCAACTTAACCTAAAATGATTTTGCTTTATTTTTAGTACGTTGAGCATCTCCAAGGCTGCGCTGAGTATTATTTTGGAGTAGCATATCCTCCCAACTCTGCGCTATATTTATGCGCAAAATGGCTCAAGACACAATGTTTTGCAATAGATACACCAACACTATAGCTGCCCCAAACCAGTAAAATTATTTACGTAAATTTAGTTTTTATTTTTGGTTATCAATATATAGTGAAGCATATCTGTTTATGGTATTTCGTGTATAAAGAAGGTTGTTGCATATTTATTTTATTTATCGAGCGAAAAATGTTTGTCAACAAAGTTTGAAACGTACATAACTTTTGACATCGGACTCATATTTGTTATTATAATAACTTTTTGGAAGTGCAACAACGAGGCGAACAAAACTCGTAACTTTGCAATGACGTATAGGATCCAAAACACGAAGTCAATCATTTAAAAAAATCATATATTATTAAGGTTGAATAAAGGAGAACATTCTAGAACATTGATTTTTTGTTGTGAAAGAAAGTAGATCGTTGGAAATGAAATTTGAAGCTGCGTAAAATAGAGATAAAAATGTTGTGCATTTGTGCCAACCCTTGGAGATGCCTTTACTACCTAAAACAATTTTTATTATATTTAAAGTTGTAAGAAAATATGTAAAATTATTTTATTTTTAAAATTCATAATTGCAATAAAAAAGTTACCATATACAATTAAATTACGATACAAACTTAATGATATAATAGAAATTACAAGAATCAAAATACGAACTTCAAAATAAACAAACCAAGCTGCTAAAAGACGAGTGAAACACTAAGTTTAAGATAATATTGGGAGTTTGAATAATAATTGAGATGTTTTGAATCCATAATTTATAAATATAGAAAATATGTGTGATGAAAAATACGCAAGAGATAAATAAATGAAAAAAGAGAGATTTTGAATTTGTTCGTCAAACTATAACAATATTATAATTTATTTATAGAAGGGAAAAAGATAAATTTTGACATAATTTTCATTTCTTCTAACACAAAATTATTTATAATAAATGGTATTTTAATTTTATATAAATATAATGTCATGGCACAATAAATGGTGCCATGTGGCAACAATTGGTGACATAATTTGTTTATGATCTTAGTTTGGAAGACCAACTTGTATGGTGAATTTTGGTTCATTTTTGCTTTTCGTTTTTACTTTTATTTTTCTTTTATCTTTTACTAAAATGGATCATAATAACAAAAATAAAAAATAAACGGGAATAATCTAAAACCATGTTCCACTGTTCGTAAGCACGTCTTGAACACTTTTTTAAATATTCATGTCGGGAAATCCTATTTACCTTCATTGATCAATTTTGAATGTTTAATTTATTATACATTAATTATATATATAATATATATCTATATAACTAATTGTAATACATAGGTATTTATTCATATCTATTTGTGAATTTTTAGGAAATGAAATCAATGACAGATTCCACTTTTGATTTTCTGCACTATATCCTAGATATTTATTTTTCAATACTGAGTGAGAACAATTTATGGAGAATACTGTAAAATTTTACCTCCTATTTGTTTCTATAAAATTTTTGAAAATCTCAAACAAATGATAGGATTATTTCTAATTTTCCCTCACCTTATATTTATAATGTATTCCTATAATTATATCTAGATAAGATCCCTACATATCTAATAATTATAAAAGATAAATCATATCTAGAATAATTATCTTTTGATATCTAATAATATCAGACAATATCTCTTGATATCTAATAATATCTAGATAATATCTATCTAGATATTGAAGATGTATTAAAATAATACATAAATCAGAACAAAGTGCCAGATGAACTCTCATAGGGTGGAGGAAATTTACATCAACAATAGGTCTTGATGGGCCAAACCATGGATCAAATGCAAAATAAAGATGGACATAAAATGAATTAATTATCTTATGTTTAGACCATAACATAAATTAATTCATAAACATTCATTTCATTCCACTAGAGAATAAATGTTGACTTATCCATTTATTATCGAAATTGAGTCGTGCTTGCATTTAGACTTACGAATTCTCTTATTTAAGATATCGTATATCCATTAATTATTTATAACACTCTAACTACTTAAAATAATTAATCTCTTTAATTCCTTAAGTAATACCAATCAACCTTATTATTGTACTTGAGCTAACTCAACCTGCAGGGTTTAGTATAATAAACCTTTGAGCTCCTTAAGGGAACGTCATCATCCTAAATAGATACGGTGACTTGATACAGGTAACTAGCATCACATATAAGCACTTTCAACACCAAATATGCGGAGAATATTGGATTATCTCATGTAACCCTCACCAATAACAAGTCAAAATGATGATCAGTAATTCATACTCACCTATAACCTTGTCGAGATTTAGACCAAAGTAAAATTACCGAGATCTATGTTCTTCACGACAATCAGATAGAAAAACTCATTTCAATGTGATCCATCAATACGTCAAGTCGTATCAGCATAGATAAACAATCAAGTCAAATAATTTCTTATATATACTGTAGTCTATATCGATAATTCGTCCTCAAGTTATCTCAACTGTAATTATTTTTATATCTCAACTAGCTTAATCAATCATACAAACTTCTGTGATAATCTACACACTGTATGATCTAATTTTTGTATGATATAAGTTATAACATATGTAATCAAGTAAACGATTCAGATATAAAATTATAATAATATTAATAATATGAAATATTATATACAAATTCAATTATTCTAGTTTCCGAATAGTAATCCACCAATTATACTTACGAACTATTAACAACTTCTTGTTTTTGTTTTTATTTTTTAATCATTAATTTGAGAACAATTCAGCCGTACTGTCAGTCTGTCAACACAGTGAGAAATAACAGTGTGCTTAAAATACCAGAAAATAGAAGTACTTAGCTGTAAACCATCCATATTCCATTACTTTTGAGCCGAAGAGCCAATCACTATTCTGAGGTTGAAAGTGCAAACTAATTAAATTAGAGGGGTGCAAAATGCAAATACGTAGCCACATTTCTACAAAATTAATAGCTATCGCTTCCTTAACCACTACGAACAACAAAACTCGCGCCTTACTAATCATCTCTTACTTTTCGGTCGTTTCATATTCTCCAGCAAAATCCCTCCGCCTTCACCCTATTTTTCTCAATTGCAGTTCGCGACAAGCATTTCCCCTCTAGAAGCAACGTTCATCACTTATGGAGTAGTCATTTCCAAAGGTATACGCACATTTTCTGACGGGATGATGCAAATATTGAAAATAACCCTAGAGATTTTTGGTTCGTCTTCCCGGCGACTAATTTTTTTAGCGTGAATCAGCGAGAATCTCCGGTTTGACGGTGCGATTAGTGAACTCTCCTCTTTTTACTTGTTTAACGTGCCTTTTTTTTTGGCGTGGTTAGATTATTATAAGTTGTTGGAAGATATTTATCTATTGTAGTGTTTGTTTGTTTCATTTCTTATGTTTGTGATCATGACTTGCTGATTTGGGAGTTTTCCTTTTCTCAGCGTTGTTTATTTTTCGCCCATTAGCCATGCAAACAGAGCTAAATTATTTACGCGCTTACTGGTTCGAAAATGGTGACAATGCAAGCTAAAACCGTCATCTCGACATAGATTGTTTAGAGAAAGCAATGAAAAAGTTGAAACTTAACTTGCTTGGATGCGATGGTTAAACGAAGAACTAGCATGTGGAAAGGATCTGATATCTAAGCCTGTTGCGCGTCCATTTCCCGCAACCTTCATTTGAAGGAGAACGACAATTTATCGTGATTTTCAATTTTCTTTTCCTATTAACCAAGCTCTAAAATTAATTTATCTTCCCCTTTCTAACACGGTTTTGATGTAAATGCCGATATTTAAGGGCTATTTCTGGGCAGTAAATATGAAATTAGGTTTACCATAATATGTTCAATTTAATAATTAATATTTTTTATGAGATGTCTTCTACTGTTTTCAGTTGCAGGAATCTTGTAACTTATTTTTACTTTGACTTAATTTCTAAAATATCTTAGGCCTTCCTTGTGCCTGAAACATGCCAAGGCAGTACTCACCTTCTCCAGAAATGTGAAAGCCCTTTTTAATATCAACTATACGGCCCACCATTCTGCAGCCAGTCTTTCCTGAATAATTTGTGATATGTGACTTCCAGTTTTCGTATAAACTGCTGAATTTTGATCTATCTATTGTCAATTAAACAGGAACCATCTATTATTTAAAATATGCCTGACGAATAATAACAACGACAATCATGGCATTATTCTACCAAGTGTGTTTTGTTTAGCTGTAGTGAACTGGGTTGGAGAACTGGTCTTTGGTTTAGAAGCACCTGGCTTAATTATTGTAAGGAGTTTTTTTATTAACTTAAAGCAAGAATTGAGCTTTCTCAGTTTATTGTCCAATAATACATCTGTGCCAAATTTGCTGTTGCTAACAAACTGTATTCTGCTTATTGTCAGACCAAAATGCCTAGACAATGTACATGAAATGTTTTTCATATTAAAGTTTCAGTTTCATCATTCTTTTTCTTATCTTATCTTCTTCATTAAGGATTGCAGGTTGATGATGTCTCACAGAAGAGAAAAGAGTGGAAGTAGGTACTCAGAGCTAGAAGATTTAAAGTATAAGTACTATACAGAATTGAGGGATGGAAAACTCAAAATCAGTGGTGCTGGGAAATGTCTTCGATGCCCTTTTTGTGAGGATTATAGGAGAAGTGAGTATAATCTGTTAGAGCTTGAACGACATGCATCTAGAATTGCAAAGGAATCAAAAAGTGCGACCTTTAGGGACAAAGCTAGACATCTAGGATTGTCTAAGTACTTGGATCGTTATGGACATGAGGTAAGAAAGACATCACAATCTATAAAGAGAAGTCCTGATAATTCAAAGAGTCGTCATGATGATAACAGAAAACATGTGAAAGATACTGGAGAATATAAGTTACCACAGGGAGCCACAAATGACAGATTATGCTCTGTAAAGAGAACTGCTCAAAATGTAGATAAACCCGTTGATGGTTACATGTTAACTCCTACTGAACCTGGGGAAATAGTGACAGAACTGGGACACCTAGCAGCACCGAGAGGAGATATAGTTTCTGAAGCAGATGATTTAGTCACTGATGCTGGATTCAGAAATACTGAATCCGCAGATGTAGGTAGTAATGCCAAACATAGATCATTGAAATCTCGTTTAAGGATATCTGAAGAGGACTTGCTGTCCCGATCTCATGCAGCTGTGAGGCAGTCTGCCCATAGAGGTGATGACGAGCCTATTGTTTGGCCTTGGATGGCTGTTGTTGCAAACATTTCAGTTGAGAAAAAGGATGGAAAATATGTTGGTGACAGTGGCCGAAAGCTCAAAGATGAGTGGGTCAGGCAAGGATACAATCCAGTGAAGGTTCATCCTCTGTGGGACATCCAGGGGCACTCGGGATTTGCAATTGTTGAATTCAGCAAAGACTGGGAGGGGTTTGAAAATGCTATGGCTTTTGAGAAGGCCTTTGAAGTGGATCGCCATGCAAAGAGAGATTGGTATGCTAGAAGGGATAGAGGAGATAAGCTGTATGGCTGGCTTGCCCGTGAAGAGGACTATATGGAAAGGGGACTTATTGGTAAACACCTTCAGAAGAATGCAGATCTCAAGACTGTGTCTGGTATCCAAAAAGAAGATTTAAGGAAAGACACTTCCTTGATGTGCAGATTGACTAGTCAATTGGAGTCGATGAGTAAGGAATGTGAAGAGATAAAGAAGAACATTAGCAAGAGTGATAGGCTTATGAATAATATTATGGTGCAAAAGGAAAACATGGCCCAGAGCTACAACAAAGGTACTATATGTGGCTTAATTCTCTCTTCAGTCACAGGCTTCATTTCATATTCTTCTAGCTTCATATGATACCTACAATCAATAGATGACATATTCTCACAATTTATTTCTGCCACTGTTTTCAAGAGATGAAGAAAATGCAGGATGCTGCATCTCGTGAGCTCAGGAAAATTTATAAGGAGCAGAAGAGGAGTAAAGAAGAACTGAACGATCGGAGAAAAGAACTCAAGCTAAGGGAGAAGGAACTATATCAACGTCAGGCTCTGAATGAGAGTGAGAAGAGGAAGCTGGATAACAAAAAAAGAGGTGCTACATTATTTTAAATGGAATCCTTCTTTTTCAATTCTATGCAGACATGACAAGGGAAACAGATTTAAAATTCAGGTTTCGGATTGCAACACGACAAATGGCCTAGTATTTGTGTTCGGAAAATCAGTGAATGTGTTCCTCAACCCACCGACCCCCCCCCCTCCCCCAAAAAAAAACCACCACAAAAAAAAGAGTGAAAAAATACATTGTAATTGACCAAATGATTTGCTGCAGAATGAGATGGCTATCTTGCAACACCAGAAGGCTGACGAGAATATTCTGAGACTTGCTGAAGAACAGAAGGTATGTTATTCATTATATCCTTTTGTAACTCATGCAAGCTTCTGATTGTTAATGTATTTTGTATAATTTTGATCACTTTTTTACCACAGAGACAAAAAGAACTCCTTCACAAAAAGATCTTAGAACTTGAGGCAAAACTTGATCAGAAGCAAGCATTAGAGTTGCAGATTGAGCGCATAAAGGGAGCTATTGGGGTTATGAAACATATGGCTGATGAAGGAGATATGGAAGCTAGGAAGAAGTTGGAGTCAATTGAAGAGGAGCTTAGGGATAAAGAAGAAGAACTTGACTGTGTGGATTCTCTAAATTCAAGTCTTATTGTCAAGGAGAGAAGGGCCAATGAAGAGGTTCAAGAAGCTCGCAAGCAGCTGATTGCTGTAAGTTTTTGGTTCTGTTTGATTGTCATAATTAGCCTTTCTGTGTGTGTGTGTGTGCGCGCGTAATTTTCGTAAGCTGATTAACAACCAAATCCAGTGGTTCTCTAGTCGCTTTCTTTTAGCGCAATGTATCAGGATATATTTATTCCTGTCACATAGATTCTGAAATATAGACCAAAAGGTGGAAATCAGTATCCTCTGGGGGACTAAACTTTGCTTCAGCCTCCACTAATATTAGTTGTTTTGTCAGAGTTATCGAACCAGCTCATACTACCCAAAAATGCAATTTAGTCAATAAAATAGTTAGACAACACAGATTCTTTTCCTTTTTCTCTTTGAACATGTGTTTTATTTTCTATTATTGAGTAAGACATCATATTCCCAATACCTGACTTTGTTCTTTTGGCTGTTGCCTGCTGTAATGGAGACTTTGTTCTAGCTTTAAACTCCTCACAAGGATTAGGCATGTTTATGTAGCTAAATTGATGGTTCAAATTTAGAATATCAGTGTAACACTTTGATGACTAAATTTTTAGTCTCTTAGCTTTATAATTCCTGGATGTCTGGACTGTTTGTTATTTTCCTTTCTTTCAAATACTAACAGAATATATGATTGGAACAAGGAGGAAGAATTATTACCATGGAAAAATGTCACTAGATATTAAATTCTAATGATTTTGCTTGTGGACCATGCACATGTTCTAACTTCATGGTTGCAAAAAATTGTTATACACTTATACTTGATCAGCAACATTCATGTGAAGTTGTTGCAGCATAATGACAAATGCAAAAGAAACAAACTTTGTTGCTTCAATAATTCAATTAACATATAGTGGTTGCGATGAAGTATATTTCTTGAATTTAACTGGCCATTGATGTTTACACTTATTCATATCTAGGGTTTCAGAAATAGCCATGCCAACATTTGTGTGAAGAGGATGGGAGAACTTGATGGGAAACCATTTATGAATGCTGTGAAGGTGAAATATGGCAGTGCAGATGTAGAAAAAGCAATTGAACTCGTTTCCTTGTGGGAAGATCACCTTAGAGATCCAAGTTGGCACCCATACAAGGTGGTTATGGTGGGAGAAACGCACAAGGTATGCTTTTTACCAACAATACATCATTTATTTATGCTCTCTCTTTACTGCTTGATTAGATCTCTCATGATATCATGCTTGCGCTTACGGAGACAAGCTTTACATCTGGCATCACAGATAAGTATGAATTAAATGTTTATTGCACGGAACTCAGAAATCTTTTTGGGCATACTAGTAAGTGTTATTGATTGATTATGAAATAAATCTCACCTCCACACACACACATCTCTCTTTACCAGCATAGCAGCTTTTTGCTGTTCTCTTTTTCCTTTCAGAAGTGTTATCATATAGCATTGTTGAGAACTCCAACTGAGCTCTGAATCTCCAATGTAAACTATGAGTTGTCCAATGTAACAGGATCTCAACGTGCAGATTGTTTATATTATTGGTTCTTCAAGAAAACTGTCCTTTTCCTTATCATTTTATGACTCAGTTTTGCTCAATTGTTAGGAGGTACTAGATGAAAATGATGAAAAATTGATAGAACTCAAAGCTGAATTCGGGGAAGGAGTGTTCGATGTAGTGATGAAGGCCCTCGATGAAATGAATGAGTACAATCCAAGTGGTAGATATCCAGTACCTGAGTTGTGGAATAGCAGTGAGAAGAGGAGGGCTGCGCTAAAAGAGGGAATTGCACAGTTGCTTAAACAGTGGAAGCTCCACAAACCAAAACGACGAAGGAATTGAAGGTTTCCTGGCTGCAATGTTTTCTAAATTTGCTTACATGTTCTGGTTCTTAATTGTACTGCGATATATTGCTGATGCAGGAAAAAGTTGAAGAGCTTAATTTTTGCGTCTATCATATAGATATTGGATAATGCTTCCAAACTTGATGCCAGCAGTAATTGGTAATTCTAATCCCTGTCTATCTGTCAGTTTGTATACATGTAGTTTTTAACTAAGAAATTAGGAGACATCCTTGTTTTCTTTAGTGACAGTTATTTCGACTTCCCATGAACTCGTCAAACTTATGTGGCAGCTGAGTATTGGTTTTTTGTGTTTTAATTTTGGCTGTCGTTATCCATTATAATCTAAGCTTGAAACAATATAATCACAAGCCTTTGGAATTTGATTACTCGACTGTTCTGGCCAATGAGATTATCCTTAGCTTTATCCACATGTGTCAACTTCATCTTTCAACGAGTTGAATATTTTTGGAAGTTTATAAGCAATGATATAAACATGTAACCTGAACTGTAACACGACATCCTTTCATTGTTTGTTAATATACTCGACTCGAGTAGAGTAGTGATGCCATAATAATATGCAAGGAAGAGACCAACTTTTCGGGCTCTAATTATCTGAAAGCTATATAACTTTGGAGGGGTTAAAATAACGAGTAAAGAATACTAGTAGAGGAGAGCAGCATAGAATAACAATGATCGGTAAAGAATGCTAGTAGAAGAGAGCAGTGTAGAATAGCTGGTTCCAAGTATCGGGCAAGCCGGGCAGGCACCAATGGCTGCAGTCGGCTGAGTGGTCGGGGTTTGCTCGCTGCCCGGGGGTAAGGTCGCCGCTGTAGATAGAGGGGTGGGCATCCTTCCTCATGGCGGAGAGCATGGTGATGTCGAGCAAGAAGGGAGGTTTGTTCATGGAACTCAGCACTGCCTGCACCACCTTCATTTGATCAGGGTAAATTCCTGGGTACCCCGAAGTCCCAACCATTGGCATCGTCTCCCCGTAACAGCTCTTCGATGTTGTTATAGCTCCTGCACTCCATTCGCTCGGGCTGCACACCCATAACCATTTCTTTAGCGCGCACACACACACACAGACACAGACACAGATGTGGAAAGTGTTAGACACCCACTAGGAATCTTACGGTTAGAATGTCATAATTGATCCATGTTGATCTGGTGGCATTGCTTTGATTTTACTTTTTATGGCATTCAAAATGTGAAAATGATGATTGCTTTGTATTTGTTTGCACTTGATGGATAAAAGGCCAGATATCTGCCTAGGTTTTGCCTGGTTCTAGGTGGTCCATTATCACCTTTTTAATTACTGAGAGAGCACAGCTTTTCAGTATTAATTACTGAGGCAGATTCTGATTTACAAAATAAATGTGATAAGTACAATCCATTACTATCTAATACTTCCTCCGTTTTTTTCAAGTTCTTATAGCATTTTTTTTAATAAATGTCATAGTTTGTAATTTAAGAATAAAATTATAATGTATTTTCTATTTATCATTATTTAATACTCTTAAAATATGATAAATTGTGTGAATGTGTTTATTATGATAATTAATAAGGTTACAAATATAAATTTATATATTTCCTTGGTTTGTGTAATTTGACCATATAGGATATTTAAAAAAGAACAAAAAACGAAAAAGTTTCATTTAACGGAATATTTAAAAAAGAACAAAGAACGAAAAGAGTATTTCGTTTAACGGAACATTCTTGATTCTTGAAGCTCAACTGAATGGAATAAATAAACAAAATTTTCTAAATTTATTAGTCATTACTATGGCCAGCTATTTTTTGTTGGGCCCCAAATCAGGCAAACAATTCGCAACCAATAGTTATAGTTTATCAAACTCTATCCTAGTTTGGTAATCCTATATGGCAGGAATACATAGGCCCCAGATTGCGAGGTTAATCATTAAAATTGATAAAGCATGTTGTAGTCAAAACTGTTTTTGTAGATGATGTAATAAAGAGAGGGACTGTTTGGTAAGTATAAGAAACATGCAGGAACCAGGCATTTAAGTGTGTGGGTGGATTTCCTTCACCGCACCGCACAAGTTGAGTGCAACCGACGGTAACAAAACCCAATGCATGTCAAATAATGTCACGCATATTTAAGCAAAATTCATATTTGAGTTCGTAGTAGAGCAAAACATATAATTAGAAGCTTATGTTGGGTAGACACGATTTATTCAAACAAAAAAGTTAAGTCATTTTCTAGAAATTCAAATGGTATTAATTATGTTATATGAGTTCAATCTCCGCCCCAAAAAAACAAAAAGAATAGTAGAGCTGCTTGAACCCTACCAGCTCTAGTAATACTGAAACTTCCTCATTTGTAGTAAACCGCCATTTTAGGTAAAGACCGAAGAAGATTAAGTCTACTTCCATTTTTCTGCAACTTGAACAAACAAACCGTCCCCCCACCCCTGCCCTACCATCTACTGCAATTTGAGACTCATGGGGCCTAATTTAAGCTGTTTTCAAAAGCAAAAAGACACAAAACAGTTCGAAACAAGCTGGCACTGAACAATTATTTCAGATATTTGGATAGCCATTACTCATGGTTCTCACAAATCACAACAATTTAGTCAAATCAAATCCCAAAAGAAAAACAGAGAGAGAGAGAGTAGTTACTTGTAGTGTGTGGGAGAAATGCCTTGGAAAAACACTCTGGTTCTGCTAGTGTCAATGCTGCTGTCAACCCATTTGGCCCAGGTTCTCAGCCCTCTGTCCAGCGCAACTGAGCGGTCCAAATCTTGATACATAGTGCCTCCTGCCTCCATATAATCCCACCTACAAACGCAACCAATACTTAAAAATATAAGATAACTAATTGGTATTAAATCATAATAATTTACAGAAATTAAGCTTACCCTTGCAGAGATCCTTTATGAGTCCACCAATGGCCGGTGTTGAATGAGAGAAGATCAACTCCCGCCCACGCATTCGCATTCCCTCTAATCTCGTCTAATTTAAGCACCCTCTTCCCCTGCACCGAATCTATGTCCACGAGGTACGGCGCCCGGTAAAACGACACCGACACGCCGTATTCCTGAATTCATATCCCACCATCATTTTACAACAGAGCAGAGAAGACCACAAATTAAAGTTCAACTTATTTATTGTTCATTTCCACCTTACCAGGAATTTAAAAGTGGAAAGAGGATCCCCTCTCGAAATCTGCGTGGGCGACGACGCGGGCAGCCCCGCCGCTATCATGCAGATGAGCGACTGCCATTGATTCCTCCCCAACGAGTCCCCCACAAACATCACGCTCTTCCCCCTCATCCTCGTCAGAAACTCGGCTCCGTTGAACCTGAAAACATCAACAAAAATGGTTAACTAATTGCATAGATTGCTAATTTTTAGTGCACATACATATATATTACCTGGGGATTTGGCAGTTGAGGGGCTGCCATCGATACTTGAGGTAGTCGGAGTCGGGGCGGCCGTACATTTGGCAGTTGAATTCCGGGTCGATGATGGGGCAGGAGTATTGGTAGAGTGGATAGGAGTCGTCGCGGACCCACGCGCCGGCGAAGAGGTCGCAGGAGGTGCCGTTTGCTTGGAGCATTGGGCGGCGGTAGTGCTCATTGTGGCTGCGGTGGTTGCGCAGCACCAGCACCACTGACGATACTATGATGGAATGGGATTGCAGCAATATAATGCATAAAAAAACGATAAAGCGGAATGAGGAGGAGGAGGAAATACACGAGTAGCCATGGAGGGAATACTGATTAACTTTCGCTAAAGCAATAAAAAGGAAGAGAGAGGGATGTGTGCATCTGTTATACATCTTTATGTATGTGTGGGGGAGAATATATCGATATGAATATGAATATGATGCGCGCTGTTTTGTTGGTTTTCTGCACTCTTTTTCCTTTTAATTTTACTTTTTGTCGTTGAGAACTTTTGTTTGTAGTATGTGTGTGAGAGATATTTTCCCACGCTTTTTAACTAAAGGTCTGATTGGTTGAGAGGTTTTAAAAGGTTTCTTTTATGCACCGTCGGAATAGGATTCTTTTCAAACAAAATAATATTATTTTAGGCTGTTCAAATGTATAGTTTCTTCGAACAGAGAATAGCGTGGACATATATATATATATTGTATGAACAGATAAAATGAAAAGTGCATATGAATCCACCTCTTGGCGTTTTAATTTGTTTGTTGTGAATAATTTACTTATTTTGTGGTTTCCTACTTGCTCGAAAACATAAAAGTTTTTTTTTTTTTTTATGAAAGACGAATCATATCCTAATAGCGAAGATTGAGCGGTTCCCAGAAAGAAAATAAATTTCGTTATCAAAGGGATGAAGGGGCGTATTGGTCAATGTGTAGAAGAATGGGTGCCATTCACTAATTTGTCGATACTTAGTGCTCTTGCAAGTGGGTAACCGTGCATACGCCTTCGATGTTGAAATTCACATGCTTACGCCCTATCCAAATTCCTTCCATTTAAATATAATATTAGGATGATTTAATGGTACGACTTATAAATGTAGATTAGTAGATGGAGCAAAATATCATTACAAAAATCTACAAGTATGACAATATATTTGGAACTCTTTTTAATACAAAAACTCATGTATAGACGTCTGCATGTTGTAAATGTTCAAAAGTATCAATTTGTTTTGAAGAAAAATATCAATTATATTTTACGTTGTAATTTGAAAATGTCATGTATATAGAAATAAAGTGTCATTTACACTGAAGAAAAATGTCAATATCCAAATGTGCATGCATCCACACAAGATACCACATCTCTTATCAAAAAGAAAATGATTAGTATTAATTGAACATAAGAAGTATATATATATATATGCATGTGTTAAAAATTATTTGCCGATGGGTGAATGCATTGAGAGCTTTCTTACTTTGAGAATTCATTATTTGATGGGTAGACATACTTTAATAGAAAATTAATTAATAATCCAATACATACTTTGAAAGATAAATCATAATACCAATGGGTTACATATCCCCATTTGATCATTCAAAATTAATTTCTATATTTACCAGGAAACTTTAAAAGGTCCTAGAGCAACCTACGAGTCTGAACGACAGATTTTTAGGTTTGTGCATTATTTATTCATTTCAATGTGAATCGTAATTTCCGTTGAAAAATATATTATAGGCCAAAATCAATATGTGCAAATTTATATTCGTTTTCGGAAAGATTTTGCTGAGCCCAATATTTAATCTATCTTTTCTTCTTGATAAAAATCTTGCCCGATGTAGACCCTTGATTAATTGATGTAAGTAGAAACATAATATAGGTTTTCATTTTTGTTTTTATTTGGACTAGAGCTTAATAAAGCTTATCATAAATCCTCAAAATATATCGTTAAATGGTACTAATAATAAATTTAAATATTTGGCAAGGGAATGAACTTCTCGTATTTAACTACAAGACATGAGATTGATACCATTATACGAATTTTGGCGAAATATGAAAATCATCATAAAAAAATTCTATGTGATCTCTTCTATGGTGCGTGTGGATGGTCGGGTCGATTTGATCCGAACACTCGATCTATGATTATCATATATATAAGTGATAATTTTATAAATAAAAGTGATAGTTGTTTGGATAAAATTACAGTGTTTATGATAAAAGTGATTGTTTTTGTTATTGAAGTGAAAGTTCTTATTAATAAAACAAACATATATTCTAAAAACATTAACCAATATTCTTATCAATTATCTAATATAAAAGTGACGGTTGTTATGAATAAAAGTGATGATTATGATTAAGAAAAATAACATTAGTTTTCCTTAGTATTTTTATATAATTTACCAATAAAACATGATTCCAGTAAAAATAACGATTATACTAAATAAAAGTGACAATGTTATTGATTAAAAGTGATCGTATTTATAATTTAAAATGAGTGACTTAGATCCGAGTCGAATCGATCGGACGTGTGCGCAATGTGCAGAGTACGGTGGAGCGCGCCTCAAACCATAATACTTAAGTTCAGCCAATGATTGCATACTGAAAATAATACAAAGTCACATGCAACCCACATTAAGAGTGGGTACGAATTGTCTCGTCATTGCACCTAAAACTTGCGGTCGTGAAATCACAAGAATAGGCAAAACGACTCGCAAATTTCACTTTCATGCAAAAATTTAGAACCACTATAACTATGTCATTGGTCTTCAATCTTCATCACTACAAAATTCCATGCGATTCTTTTTCTTTCTCTCTGTATAAATGAGCACTTTTTCTTGCCGGCGCTTCTATCTTGTGTAACTTGCAAATATGATTTATTATTCAAAAAACTTTTTTCGTCATTAAGAATAAGTTTTTCTTACAAGTTAATGTAGCAATAAAAATATCTCTTTGGCTTAGTTAATTAATTAAGATTAATTAGCTAACATCATAGTCTTTGGTATACAATTATTTATAAAGGACAAGTGCCTCGCAAATCCAATATTAATTTCTACATTTCTAGACGTTTATTAAGAACTTCGTCTAATAAGGTCTTGGTTGTTTAAAGTTGAATTTTCCATTAAAAATAAATTTGTTATTAAAAATAAGTCTGATAAGGTCTTCGTCTGATAAGGACAAGTTGAATTTATAAAGGACAAGTGCCTCGCAAATCCAATACTACTAGGTTTAATTGAAATATAAATAAAACCGGCCAAAAATTTAATTAAGGTTTACCTTATTATTATTATTATTATTATTATTATTATTATTATTATTATTATTATTATTATTATTATTATTATTATTATTATTATTATTATTATTATTACTACATCTAACAACATAACTTTTACATGTCTTCCAATTTATAATTATATGAATTGTTGCACAAAAAACATAATCTCTATTACAAAAACACGGACCATCTTATTTATTACTATCTCCTTCCCGTTTTAAGTGGTCAGTATTCCTTTTGGATTGTTTACTCTAAGTAAATTTCATCCACATAAATGAAACATTTTTACATACAAAAATATCTCGACTTATGTGAACCACACTCCTTTACATGTAAAATACAACTCTCATTAATTTAAATGCCCAAAATCCATGAATCACATAGAGTGAGACATATATGAAATATTATTTAGGAAGATAGGTGGACCATCTAAATATAACTCCTGGATTGAAGTTTAATTAAAGTGAAAAATGGGTGTTAAAATGGAAATGCAAAATATACAGCATTTCATTCTCGAGTGAATGCAAGCTGCAACAACAAAAATTGAAGAGCATTGTGGATAATTGCAAAATTGTGTGGATACATCACTGAAAAATGTTAGGCGCCGCAAAGTTTGATTCATGATTCATCCACAAAATAAGCCTCTTTAATACCTGAGATGAGAAGACGCAAGGGATAGCTTTGTATTTGTATATATGCTTTCCTTTCTACAAACAAGACAAGACGCTTGAAACTTGAATGTTCTTTACTTCTATTTTCTCCACAAACTAATATTCCTTACCTCATACTACATAGTCCCCTTTTTCTCACTATACTTCTCCTTATCTAAAAAATAATAATCTAAAAAATAATAAAAATATCATTTTAAATATTCTCTTGAAATTTTTCATATTTCAATGGATGTGAGTCATCTCGTGTTACCTAAGATATTATACCCATTTAGTAATTGAATTGAGTTAAATCCATTGGGCCCAAAATGCTTTCGTAATTAGTTTGGATAGTTATAAACTCAATGAATGAACACTCCGTTTAACCAAAAACAATTTTGTTCAATGCTACAAATCATTTCGAACAATTTTATGTTCAACAACTAAAGAGATAAGAAAAAAAGGAATAAATGAATGAGAAAACAAAACAAAGCTGGTTTTTACGTAGAAGGCACTCGTTTGGTTTTTCTTTTACAACTTGCAGCTATGTTATCCTTAGAGGTTCAGACAGAAAATTCTCGGCAGCTATTGTTCGAATCTCATATATAGTATATAAAAAAATTGATTTGAGGAGTCGTTTTCCTTTCTTTGATTCTACATTATTTGTCGAAACCTAATTCTCATGTTGTTCCTATTGGGCCCTCATTCAAAATAAGAACCCGATGATGGTATTTTTTTTGTCATTTAATACAGAATTTTAAAGTAGCGTCATGGACTCGAACTCGAGACCTTTGGCGCCGAGCGTTAACCACTCTACCACTAGCCAACATACACACACTACTGATGATGGTATTAACATTTTGTCATGTCAACTCGCAAATAAAATCTATAGTTTATGTAGAAAAAGCAACAGATATACATGCAATGCATATTGAAATTAATAAGAGAATTGATGAAATAAGATTCTAAAATGTTTTAATTTGTTCCTTTTGAATTTTGGTAAATAAGATCAAACTGTACACAAAGAGTGTATCACAAGACACAACAAGTATAGCCGAAGCGGGCTGATCGACCCAAAAGGTGTGGCTAAGTTTAACTGATCAAGATTTCGTGGGCCGAATATCAAACCTTGATTTCCACCAAGCCCATAACTGTTTCACCCATGTGTGGTGTGGACTGTAGACAACCATTCTTTCATGCTTCCATTTCTTAATCGAATCTCATATTATAATTCATATCTCATTTTATTTCCACAATAAAAATTATATTCATATTTATAGTATCGTTCAATATAATGGAATATGATCGAATATATGCTGTATAGGGATGTTAATGGGTGAGTTTTACCCGGATCGTAACCAAGAAAATAAGTAATGGTTCTGGTTTTGGATCCGACCTATTGACACACCGGTTCGGATCGGACCGGGACCATTAACTATGGGTTTAAGCGGTCCGGATCTCGGTGGTCTGAACCGAACCGGATCGAACCGGACAAGAACCGAACTAGAACCGAAATTGTTGTTTTATAATTTAATGTGTTATGAGTGATTTTAAATCGATATGGATAAAACTAAATTCGTTGATGTTCTATTTAAACTTAGGCTCGTCAATAGACGGGTTTACTCGCACCAGAACCAATAAATAAGTATTGGTTACGGTTGAACTGAACAGAGTCCGGACCGGACCGGACCATCAAACTATTGATCTAAACGGTCCGGGTCTAAAGTGGGTGCAGAACTTGAATCAAACCCGAACCGTTGGTTTAAAATTTAATGGGTTTTGAACGGTTCCGGATCGATCTGGGTAAAACCCACCCATTGACATCTCTAATGCTGTATGTATTAATAATAAATACAATAGAATTCTTATACTCCAAGGTTGTATTCTCTTTGCTGGATAAGGGTAAAAAACAAATACTTTCCACTCTGTTCATTCTTTTCACATGTTTTGTATATAGATATTTTTCTCAGTCAAGATGGAAATTTTTCTAGAGCATATCTTTTCCTTATTCTCACTCCAATTGGGGATAATATTATCGATTTATCATGAGATGATTGGTGTGATCAATTTTAACATGAGATAGAAAAAAGTGGAGAATACTAAAATGTGACTTTTTCTTTCGTCTTTTGTTCTCTCTCATTTTTTTATGATAAATTTACAACTAAAGAGAACGCACTCAAATTGAAATATTTTTCACTCAAGAAGGATAGGGTACTGGACCAGTAATTAATTTTCTTCTTATCCAATGAAGAAGATGTATGTACATACCTACTGGCATTTAATTTGAAACAAAAGTACTTTACTAATAATTATATTGCACAACTTTTTCCCCTTTCATGTCGTAGGTAAGAATTCAACAGTTCATTTGTTTTCTGCAAATAAGATAGATCTTGAAAATACAGCCAACTTGTGTTGACCCAACTAACTAGATCCTATAAGGTTTCCCTAGATAAAGATAAATAAAAGCTAGAATGTATACAGGTATCATTTAAGTTTGTACATGTAGGGATCGTTGCTTTTTTGAATTAGTCTAAATAGATAAATAAAGAAAAATATAATAGACTAATCAATTGTATACTTATATGAATTGAAAATGCAATGTTCTTAATAATTTCTATTATTTTAGCTAATTTTATATTCCATTATGAGGATAAGATTAGAGAAATCCTAATAATGAAAATAAAAATACTCTATTATCAACCATGAAAAATATATGCTTCCATAATGAATATATACATAGAGTGCACGTTGTATATGAGACCTAATGAAATTTTGATCGATATATATCTTCGTTTCACCAAACAAAGAACAAGGACATCGTCGATATTTCTATATATATCTTTTAATGTATAAACGTCATTTTTCTCTACAATAAGAGGAAACAAACTATACTACTATTAATTTCTTTAAAATAACAGTAGTTCCATCCAATCGAAAATGTGAAAAGTGGCCTTGTTTTCAAACGGAAATCTGTTTCAAACATTCAATTACCTTATTAGATGACAAAATATTGACTCAATTTCATTATAATAATGCCTAATTCGACGAATCATTCAAAATAAATCTTGTACAATTGTGATAAGATATTGGAATATATGATGGAAAATATGGTTGTCCGAGAAAAAAATGGAACATGTGGAGAATGATTCACGCGCAGGTATCCTAAGTTCTACACTTTCCCACCTTTCTAAGAGGAATCCGATGTGCAAGGAAATTAGCAACAATGACAACTGCCCAACCCCCACCTCTTTACAACCTAAGGCTGCAATTTGAAATAATACTTTTCTAAACGAATTGGATTGTTCGGTGTAATATTTTTTTTAGAAAAAGAGAAGAAGAAGAAGAAGAAGAAGAAGAAGAAGAAGAAGAAGAAGAAGAAGAAGAAGAAGAAGAAGAAGAAGAAGAAGAAGAAGAAGAAGAAGATGTGAGTTTGTGTTAATTTGTAATTTTTCATCAAAATTAACATTGTTACTTGTGTTGAATCCTTAGGTGGTGTTTACTTTGCATGATTAGGTTGGATAGATAAACTTAATCCAACTTAATCAAGTGTTTACTTTTAAGGATTAACATTTGAGGATATCCCAAAGCTCGAGATTATTTTAATCATTTGAATTGCTCGTCATTAATTTTAATCCAACCAATATAGGTAGGATTGAAATAATCCTTCAAATAAATGGAGAATTATTTATCCCAATTTTAATCCTTCACTAATCATTTGTAGTAAACAAATGATTGATAGATAAAAATTATCTTATCACACATTTATTCTATCAAATAATCAATCCTTCAAAATGTTAATCATGCAAAGTAAACACCACCTTAGAGTAAGTAGATGGTATCCAAAATTTAATTGTTTATAAGACCATTTCAAACAGTCTACTTTATTATAAAGTATATAATGCATGCCATATACAAATATCAGTAGAAGTAAATATCACTTTAAACTTCAAATTATACATATTTTATCAAAAATATCTTTAACTTTAAAAACATCATTTTAAACCTTAAGCTATTAATATTTTATCAAAAATATCCTAAACTTTGAGAAGTATCACTTTAAACCTTAAACTATTAATTTTTTTAATCAAAAATATCATGTATCCATTTTTAGCTCCTAAAATTGGACGAGAAATATCATCTTCTCATTCGATGAATCACATCAGAATTTCGAAAGCAAAAAATGGACGCGAGATATATCCAATGAGCTACATCAGAAGATATATCTCGTCTAATTTCGAGAGCTGAAAAATGAATATAGGGTATTTTTGATAAAAAAAAATTAGTTCGAGGTTTGAAATGATACTTCTAAAAGTGTAGGATATTTTTGATAAAATATTAATAGTTTAAGGTTTAAAATGATATTTTAAAGTTCATGATATTTTTGTTAAAATGATACAATTTAGAGTTTAAAATGATAATTATCATTTCATGAGCTTATTTTACTAAGATATCTCATAAAATTGCATAGTTTTCATAGAAACTAGAATTTAGCTTAGTGAAACCTCTTAATTAGAGTCGACAAAAATGGCCCGGTCCGGTGGGTCGGCCCAAGGTACCTAAAATTGGGGTTAGGTTGGGCTCGTAAAAATAGTGATTGAAAAAAAGGGTCTAAAAAGCTAGTCCACGTAGCCCGGTAGGCTTATCGGGCTTTGGGGCTAAAAAGTCCACGGTTTTCGGGCTAAAGAGCTCATCCGATGATTGTTCATATAATACCTAATAAGATGCTTATATAAGCACCTTATTATGTATATAAGCGTCTGTTAAGTATATACGAACCTAATAAGATGCTAATAAGTGTCTTGTTACGTAATCTATATGATATATTACATTACCTTATAAGACGCATATAAGTGTATTAAAAAGTTTCTTCAAGTATCATCTATAATATCTAATAAGACACATACAACTGTCCTATTACCTTACGGGCGGGCTTAACCCGGGCCCGGTGGCCCGAATGAGGCTGGATTGGGCTCTTAAATTTTGGATCTGGTAGCACTGTGCAGACCGATCAGCCTGACCCGTATAATACCCGAAGCCCGATGGGTCGGCCCGGCTCGACCCATCCCGATCCACCCATTTTGCCACCTCTACTCTTAATCACATTTTTCTTTAATTATCCTAGTGGGTTTCAATCAAGGTTACTCATTTCCGTTAGGTTTTGATAGGCGACTGTTTTCATGTGAAAGGGAAAAAGCTTGCACATAAAATATACACTATAGTACTGACTCCTTTTCTTTTTCCTTTTTCAATCCGCGTTCAAATTCTTTGATTTTTCCCCCGCTCATATGCTTTAGGCATTTTGTGCTTTACTCTTGTGGAATGAATGTATGGAGATGAGTTTACAATTTTCATGAGTTTTATTTATTTTTTAGCAAATTACAATTGGAATAAGTTAATAAAGCCAATATTGTTGCAAAATCGGTCTATATATGATTTGCACTCTTGATATCGTTTTTGCTAAAAAATATATTAAATTGGAGAATCTCACTTTTTTAAAATTAATTTACCTTTCAATATCTCCAAATTGTAAAAAGTGGCTTAAAGTTGAAACCTCATAAAAAAGCTGACTAATATCTTCGAAAAAATTGTCTTACAACTATTTCCTATTTACTTGAACGTGATTGAAGACTTAACTTATTTCGAAATAAAAATTACTCACTTAATATTTGTGAATTGTGATAGTCATTTATTCTAGTATTTGCAATGCATAATATATATATTATGTTGAAAGCATGTAGATAAAAATATTATGGAAGATTTCAAACTTCAAAGTGAAAAACAATCCATCTCCATTTAAATATATAAGAGCTAAAAAGTACAGTTGCACACTTGCTCAACAAAATCACATACTACTACGCACCACAAATTACTTATATAAACTTCAAATTAAGCTGCGGGCTACAACATTTTGGTGCGGCCGCCTCAGCTTTTCCCAGACACCCGCCTAGTACGTAAGTCAAAAAAGAGAAACTATAATTTTCTCTTTTCGCGGTATCCCAAACACACCCTACTCCTTTTCCCATCCAACTTATCCGAATGCCCAAAAAACCCACTAACCACAGCTGTCAAATAGCGAAAATTAGTTCCCCACAATACAGAAAACTAAGGGTAACCCCGTAAATTGAGGTGACTGAATCTTCAAACTCTGAAGTTCTTCCCAACGAATGTTTGGCCGAATTGCCAGTTAGCCGGGGCAATATTCCACGAGGTGGAGGTGCGTCGGTCACTGCCTGTAACCCTGAAGGAGAGTGCCTGACCAACCAAAACCGAGTTGGATTGCCAATTCTGCCCCCAGTTGCGGCTCATGCTGATCCAGCCAGTCCGAGCCCCTTTGATGCTCACCCTCTTGATATCCCCTGCACCCGCCACGTTGGTCACCAAAACCAAGTTGAAGTAGCGGAAGCCGTTGATTGTGAACCTTATTCCTCCGTGCTTCCTGCAGGGCACCCTGCACCACCGACAAATCACATTAATTATTTATGGTAAGTTGGAATTAAATAAGTGTGACAAAGAATATAAGAAAATTCTTCAAGCTATGGGAATAATTTCATTCTCGTGCACCGCGAGAGCGGGAATTATGGGTGAGGACGAAGTACGGCAGCGACTTTTCACATTGGAGACTGTAATTTCCACTGCCTAGGGTCTGGTGTTTGACCTCACTCGAAAAATAGACGGTCCAGATCTCTGCTGACGAGTCGTGATAATATTGGGCGAAATAAACAGGCGAGGAAGTGGGCCCATCGTACTAACGAACTCTCACGTGGGATGTTTTGGTCCAAAACGGAGTTAGTAAATGGCTTCGCCACGGCGTCGGATTTAAATATGCAGTTTTCAACCATGTGCAACCAACAACTAACTAATGCCTTGACGCCTATGTCACTCTACATAACCCATTTTCAGTGAATTTCCAACAATACCCTCACGCACAGTGAGTCAGCCTTAGGACCACATTTTTGTTGGAAGGCTTGGCGGATCCAAATTCAAACTCGTGACCACAATGTCCCAATTATGTTTGCCACACAAACCTTAAAATTAGTAAATACTTGCAATAATACATTAAAGCCATCACTGTGTCTACCTTGAAATATCATTTTAGATTGTAAGAGAAATTTATCATATTAACATAAAATGGGTAGATGTGACAGCACAGTAAAAATGAGTACAAAAGGAACCTACTATGCTTTAAAATTCAATATGTGAAAATAGAGAGAGCAGAGTAAAAAAGACAAGCCCATCCCAGTGACAGCACCATGAGTCACAATCACAACAGAAACTAAAGGCCAAGCCCTCAAGTAACGGAAGCAGAGCAAAGCAAAGAAGCCAACCCTCACTCCGAAAGTTGGAGTTGTATTTTCCAATTATAGCCATTTTTCCGGCATTGTTAAAGCGTTTTCTTAAAAAGGAAAAGGTAAAGGGATAAAGTAGGGAAAGAGATTTCACCTCCGGTAGCTGACGGGGACGATTCCGGCGCGGTACTCGGCGATCTTGAGGAACATGGGCATGGCGAGGTCGAAGTGGGTCCGAGGGGGGTTGCACCAGCCGCCGTTGTCGTTGGGGAGGGCGTAGTTGGGCGGGCAGAAGTTGGTGGCCGTAATGAAGATGGAAGGGCTGCCGGCGTGGCACCACTGCTTGTCGTCGGCGCACTTGATCTCGAAGCAGGCGCCGCAGCTGAAGCCGTTGTTGAACAGCGCCGTGCTCAACGCCGCGGTGTTCACGCCGTAGCCCTGGCTGTACAGGTTTCCGTACCCGCAAGCTCCGCCTGAAATTAAAGAACCACATTCATTAATTATACTTCAAAATTTTCATGTAAAGTGCGTCGCATTGTTAGAACTAACGGCTATGTACCCATGGTGCCGGAGGCGTCGCTGCCTCCGTAGAAGGTGGCGTGAGCGCCCTGCCAGGCTCCACCGTTGTAGACGCCGGGAATTTTTGCTGAAACTTGTGGTGCTAGGACAGAAATGAGGGAAGCAATGCAGGTTACTGCGGCGAGTAGAGCCATTTTCTCCGACTAGAAAACAGTGCAGAGAGAGAGAGAGAGAGGATGGTGTGGGGGGAAGAAGTGGAGGGAAGAGTTTGTACTTATGGAGGGAGCCTCGGTTGGGAGCCCAGTGGCAAAAGAGGTAATTTGAAGGGAGGTCCGGACCCTGTTTTGGAATATAGGAATTCTTTTTCTAGGTATGAAACTTTTCTTCGGGGCGTGAGGTCCACGCTCCAATGTAGAGTTCCGAATTTTAATAACGGTGATCGTGTGGGGTCCTACTGTTAAGTTAAGCTGTAATTATTTTATTTTATTTTTTATTGTGGTTTGGGTTGATGAAAAATTGCTACGGTATTTCCTCCATTTCTTTTGGGTAGGGGTGTAATCGAATCGAATCGAGTCGAACATTATTATACTCAAGTTTGGTTTATTTAATATCGAACCGAGTCTCAAGTTTTATTTATCGAATATTTCGAGTTCACGAGCTTATTCGAGCTTTAATCGAATCCAAATAAGCTTTCTAAATTTAGATATATGTTTAGAATATTAATTATTTTATTTTAAAATAAATTATTTTATCCATAATAACACAATATATTTATTGATTTCTTAGAACAAATAAAAATAATTAGAGATTTAACACAATAATTACTAATTATAGAAAGAAAATAATTATATCTAGTTAATAATTTTATATTTTCAAAGTAAATCGCTTAACGAACTTGTTCACGAGCTAACAGAGTTCGAATACTATCATGCTCAAGCTTGGTTTGTTTAGCTAACGAGCTTCACCAAACAATTGGAACAATTTTTATCGGTAGAATCCGAATAATTTCACTTAATAGTTTGACTCATTTATAAATTTCTACTTTTGGGGCAAATTCTGTCATTTTCTATATCGGTAAAATTATTATTATTATTAGATCCTTCGGTAATTTAGTATTATGTTAGCTTTTTATCCGAAAATAAAAAATAAAACAGTATATAATTTGCATATTATTCGATTTTTATTTACTTCAATGAATAACGGTAACAATTATAATTCTTTTTAATTTCATATCGTGTACTGGTAAATAGAGATTGCCATATTCATATGATAGAATTCAAAGATAAGATTTTATATATGGAGTCACATTCAAAATTATACAATGAAAATACGATACTTTTAAAAAATATATTTTGAAAGTTATGTTAAATTACATCATCATTGTCTTTAATGACATAGATTTTATTGAGAACGTCCTTACTGTGCGGATGACTTGAATGTTTGTTTGACATTCAATCACGATAAATTAAATAACGTACTCTATATCTAATGTAGTTGGGCCTATATTAGTTTGACATCTACATAATGTTTGTTTTGCTTAATTAAGAACGTATGATATTCAAATGAGTTTACGAGATGTGGCATGAATTATGCAACTTGTTAAAAGGGTGCAACACGATATTTTGTATCCCCGCCATAATAGTATACCAAATATTGAAGATATTATTATACATATTTATGTCACACGGAACACAAATTTCGTTACATATCAAAATACCGATGATATTATGGCAAATATCATATGCGTTAGCACAAAAATGTCGATAACCAAGAGTAGAGCAATCGGTCAGCATCGGCCTTATACATTGAGTAATAAATTAAACCGAACTAAAAGGAATACACAATATTGATGAAAATGGATCTTAAATTAACAACTTTTACAATTGACGATAGAAAGTGATCGATCTTAATTTCGTAAAGGAAATAAGTCTTGTGAGAACACTAAAGATTTACGTGGTTCGATCGTGAATAAGATCTACGTCCACAGGCGAGAGAGTATGTGTATTGAGAGTGTAAGCGATTACAAAGAGAGTGAATGAATCTATGTCGTCTAATCTAGCCTCTATATATACACGATGTATTGACCTAGATCTCGAATCAAGTCTTCTCTAACTAGGATTCGAGATCCATCCTCTTGAATTAGGATTCTTTTAGATATGGTGAGCTTTTCTGCGTTCCCACCGACTTTAGGAGTCTTCATGGGCGAACTTGTCCGTAGAGCTTGATGTCGAGGTTTACTTGTATTGGGCACGATGCTTGGGCACAGTAGTTGGGCGTATCCTATCACAACCCCCAAAAGACGTGAAAACGAGGTCATCTTTGGATTGGGGTTGTTGTGACGCGGGTTGGGACGATCTTACATGCTTTTCATTGTTTGACTCAATGCTTCGACGTCGTATATCGTATGCGATTCTCGCAGAGGCGTCTGCCGAGGTCTTTTGTTGTTTGTATCTCGGCGGTGTCACGGCTTCGCACCGGCGCGTCATGCCGAGGTCTTCGACCGGCCGCTAACGGTGTTATGCCGAGGTCCCATGACCGCTTCGCCTAACGAGGCGTTAAGCCGAGGTCTCTGGACCGCTTCACCCGACGAGGCGTTATGCCGAGGTCTTCGACCGACTTCACCGACGGCGCGCGCGAGGTCTTCGATCGCTTCACCGACGGGCGTTATCTGAGGGCCTTCGACCGCTTCACCGACGGGCCTTATGCCGAGGTCTTGACCGGCTTCACCGACGGCGTTATCGCCGAGGTCTATGACCGCTTCACCTAACGAGGCGTTAAGCCGAGGTCTCTGATCGGCTTCACCCGACGAGGCGTTATGCCGAGGTCTTCGACCGCTTCACCGACGAGGCGTTAAGCGGAGGTCTTGACTTGCTTCACTTTGATGAAGCGTTATGCCGAGGTCAAGACGGGATTTTCGCCGCTTTTAATCTTGACGCGGGATACGCATTTAATGCGCATTAAATTGGCGCGGTTGGATTCCGATAAAGTACATATTAGGGAATGTCTTCCTCGATACGCAATATCTCTTATCACTGCTTCTACATTTCTCCGAATTTCAAAAACTCTCGCTCATGCGAAACAACTACTCGCGCCATTGTGACTTGAAGCTCCTTGTCTTCTTCATCGATAAACAAAAGTAAGTAATGGCTACTTCTTCTCATAACGAGTCGCTTGAAAGCGCCAAATCGTGTCTGCTTCCCGCCTAATTCGTTAGCGTCTTTGCTTTTTACCGTGTCCATATCCTCTTTCTCTGTGTAGTCCGCGATTCCCCGGTGGGATTGCGGCAAAGTGTCTTCTTTTCTTCAATCCTAGGTATTTCGATATTAGGGATATATGTCTTCAATATAGTATTCCTCTAGTATTGAGTTCGTTGCCCCGTCCAGGAGGACAGGGCTTGTGCCCTCCGGATGGTTTTATTATCGTCAGAGGGCGACCTCAAGGCTGGTCTTCGTCTTCCTTTCCTTACGTATATGTTGAGTTCCAAGAGATGTTTGGCTATCTCTTGCCCAACTCTCGCCGAACTCATTCCGGCATATGAGCGCCACTAGGTGTCATGCTATAGGCATAATTTTCCTTTGACCTTGGGGCTTGTCCTTCGCTTTTGAATCGAAGGGCGGCTCGGGGTGGTATTATCTATCACCCGTAGGAAATTTAAAGCGAATTAAGTCGAAGATCTCAATGGCGAAGAAGTTCTTCTTCATCGGTTTGAGGACATATGGAGTTCTATGGCGATCGATAAGATCGCCGATGTGTTCGTTGACAAGGACTTGGTGACTGGAGGAGGCATTGGACAAAATTGGCCTTGTTGACGAGGTCTTCTCGAGGCCGAGCTTGCGGGGCGGGCTTAGCCACTTATGATCCTACCTCAGGGGTGGAGTCGGTGAAGGTGAGGCCCTACTTCTTTTCTTTATTGCTTGATTATACGTGTTGATCTTGACCTATGTATTTCTTGGTAGTGAACCCGCTTGAAGGAAAGAAAGAAGAAAAGGAAGGAGCCGGTCTCTCGTGGCGAACCGATCTACGTGGCGAGCCGAGGTCTCCGACTTGAAGGATTTCGAGACATGCCGAAATGACCGTGGGGCCTTCGAGATCCCTTCGCAGCAGACCACTCAAGCGCTTGAAGAGGCGGAAGGATGTAATCCCCGAGTCCCGGTTCTTTGCCGAGGCCGAGTCGAGATCGTCGGTTCAAGTCGTATGCGTCTCTTTCACGAGGTTTTGTACTGTCCTTATACTTTGTGTTGCGATATAAAAGCGTGTTTCGACTGATGTATATAATGTATAGGGGTCGAGGGCGTGGCGGCCGAGGTGTCAAAAGTATCGATCTTGTATCGGATTACTTGAAGAAGCGCCGTTCTGCGGTTTGTGGGGTGGCCCAAGTATGCTCGGGAGGTGGAGGAGGTGAATACCTCCTTACTCAAGAAATATCCGAGGCCGAGGCTAGGTCCGGGACCTCGTCAAATGAGCGGCAGACGCTACTGACCATTGGCGGCGGCAGGGCAGGTCGTGAGGCGGCTTTGGCGGAGGAGGCGGCAGGCGGCGGCGAATCTGAGGTTGCCTTGATGAAGGCGAGTGGAACAGTTCGCCGTCGGGAGGCGGACATGGCGAGCTCGCAGGAGAGACGCCGTGCCTTTGCGGAGAGGTGCTTCATGTCGGCGACTTCTCGGGATGGTCTCGGACGCCGAAGTGCTTAATAAGCGCCCGTCTCGGATCTGATCGAAGATGTCGCCGAGGACTACCGGACACGGACAAAGCCAAGTATGGATGCGAGGGACCGAGGACAATGTCTGAGACGGGCTGTTTTGATGTGATCGTCCGCGGCTGAAGGAGCTTCCGTCTTTGCGAGAACCTCGCCTCGCCTCCGGTTCTTTTGTCCGTGGAGTCCATTCGCCTTTGTCCGTGGATCGGATCCACGATCGAAGCTTTACTATCCGATTATGCAAAGGGTGGGGTGCGGTGATGCTTCAGCGGCGTCGAGACTCGGTGGTTCCCGAAGGGCGGGTATGCGGGCGAGCCAGGCGGAAGAGGCTGCGGCTATCGAGGCGTCGGAGGCGGCGAATGTGGACGTGGCCGAAGCTTCCGGAGGGTCAGTTGATCCCCCCATCTTTTTACCCTTTTTTTTTAATGTAAATGTACATTGATTTTTGCTAGGGCATGTTAATAAAATGATAAGTTTATGTTAAAACTTATCTTTTTATTCGATTGTCTCTGAAATGCTTGATGCTTCTCTTGGTTGAACCGAATCGAAGACCTATCGCGGGCTCTTGAGTTGAAAGAGGTTGAACTCCTCCATATAAAGGCGGCTTGGCCACGCGTCTGCGTGAGTCCGATGTCGAGCATAGAGCCGCTCGGGAGGCGTGAAGAGCTCCGAGCTCGCCTTTTGGAATTGGAGGGCGTTCGAGGTCGCCATGAAAAGGCCAGGTGATAGCCAGGAGCATGCCGAGTACGAGGGTTATCCACGAAATGGTGGGATAGCGATCCGGAGGTTGAAGCGAGGTTGTCGAGGCTGCTGCTCGTTGTTCGAGGCGATGCGCGCGAACATGGTGGGACCTCACAGCAATTCACGAACAATCGCTGAATTGAAAAGGCTCGGGAGCATATACAAAGCTCGTCATCGCTCGACAACCACATTTCGACGAAATACTTGACGGGATGCGAGGCCTCTTCTTGCACGGAGCTTCTCGATCTAGAATAAATGAACCTAATTATGACGATCCGGAGTGGCGCGCACAAGAGGCGTGCTATTGCCCTTGAGCGCCGTGGACCTCCATGCGTCGAGACCGGGCGTCATCAAGTGGTCGAGGCCGAGCTCGCAGAGCTGCGTCGTCAGTGACCGAGGTCGCATGGGCCGGGCCGTAATATAGACCGAGGACGGGTAGGGTAGGATTAGCATAGATGAGCTCTTGAATTCCGATTTTTCTAGGGATTGGCTCGCCTTTCCCGATCCGCTCCGTCCTCGTAAAATGTAACTGTACACCTTTTATTTAATAAGAATGGTTTCTTGTTGACTTTGTATTTGAACAAGAGTAATATCTGAAAGTAGTTAGTCCTCGTGAGAATTCGTTTCAAAAGAAATCGTTCTCATACGAAGGTAGAGGTTCACTGTTTTTGTCGAGGTCGTCGGGAGGGTGGTCCCTTCGTCTACATAGAGAGCAGCTTGAAATAAGCGAAGGTAGTCGATCTCGTATGTAGGAATGGTTCTGTTTTTGCCGAGGTCATCGGAGGGGTGGTCCTTCATCTACATAGAAGGCGGCTTGAAATAAGCGAAGGTAGTCGATCTCGTATGTAGGAATGGTTCTGTTTTTCGAGGTCATCGGGAGGGTGGTCCCTTCATCTACATAGAGAGAACGCTTGAAATAAGCGAAGGTAGTCGATCTCGTATGTAGGCATGCTGCGTTAGATTTACATTCGTATGAAGCAGATGTAATCGACCTCCGTCGAGGAATTTGTCCTCCGTAGAGGAAAATAATGTGAAGATTAATTATGCATTAGTGACAAGTAGAACTCGTAAAATAAATATTTTATTGATAAAAGGCGACGCGACCACCAAATAAGACTCGGACTCTAAACAGGACTTTTTAAAAATATGACCGAACAAGACCCGACCCTTGACACTTATGCATAATATTTCTTCGGATGGATGATGTGCCATCGTTGGGTAATTGCTCACGGACAATTGAGCGAGCTTATAGGCCCTTTGCCGAGGACTTCGTCGACCGGTGAGGTCCTTCCCATGTGGCTTCCACTTGCCGAGCTGCTGCTTTCTTGACTTCATTATTCGGATGAGGTCGCCCACTTGGAATTGTCGGGTTTTAACGCCGGTTGTAATACCGAGCTACTTGTTGCTTGTCGAGCTTCTTGATGTGGCGAGGTCTCTTTTCTTCGAGTAAGTCTAGATCGGCTCGTAGATTTTCTCCATTTGCTTGGCGGAGAAGTCGATGATGCGAGGACTCGGTACTCCGATCTGCGGGGATCATCGCTTGGTTCCATACACCAAACGTATGGTGTTTCTCCGTTCGAGGTCAGGGTGTTGTTGATGCGACCATAAGACACATGGTAGATTTTCCACCCGAGGCCTTTAGCTCGGTCGAGACGAGTTTTAGACCACTACGATGGTCTGTTGGTAACCCGGTCGACCATTTGCTTGAGGATGGGCCACCGAGGTGAACTTTGTTGAATCAAAGCTCTTGACACCAATCTTTGAATGTCTTATCCGTGAATTGTGTTCCGTTATCCGAAAGGAGGATATGGGGATGCTGAGGCGACACACTATGTTCTTCCATACGAAGTTGAGGCGTTCTTGCTTGTGATTTTCGCGAGGGCTCGCTTCTACCCACTTCGTAAGTCGATCGCAACAATTAAAAATTTGAGCTGTCACGGTGCTTTACAAAAGGGCCCACAATGTCAATCCCCATTGCATAAGCGGCGAGGGCTCTGCGGAGGTGAGGTCGGTGCAGGGTAGCAGCAGTGCGTTCCCATGGATTGGCACTTTGGACACTTTTTACGAGGTCCATTGAGTCTTGGAACATTGTTGGCCATAGTATCCCCATCGCATGACTTTCTTTGACAAGGCTAGGGGTCCGATGTGGCTTCGCACGAACAACCGTGTATTTCTCGTGAACGTAATTAGCTCGGTTCACCCCAAGCACCTTAAGAGGTTGGAGATATGACTTTCGTATAGACTCACGCTCGATTGTATATCGCAGATTTGTTCAGATCCTCTAGCCTCCAACTTGTCGTAGGGCGATTCGCCTTCTCAAGTACTCTCGAATGGGAGTCATCCAATTGGGTTCTTCATCCGAGACTATGTTAACCTCGGCTCCGTCTTGGCATCGTTTATGCTCCCGCTGGACTTCCTCTCTGGCGGGTTCGTTGATGACGAGGCGAATTTACTTAAGATGTCACCGGCTATTTTGCTCCCTCGATGCGAACTATCTGGAAGTGTGAGAAAGTCCGTTGCGGGCTTTTGCTTTTCAAGATACTTCTTCATTCATCGCTTTTGCCTCGTATTTTCCCAACATTTGGCTTCTGACGACTTGAGAATCATTGTGAACTTGCGGCTCGTGTCTGGAGACTTTGAGCGGGCGAAGTCCCGCGATCGGTGCCTCGTACTCCACTTCGTTGTTCGTATTTTGAATGTGAACCGAAGTGAGTAAGCGATTCTTGGTTGTCGGGCCTGGGAGTAAGATACCTCCCATTGCTGCTTTCCCAAGCCCGTCAGCGTAGAGTTGCCAAGACTTCCCTCGGTGTTTCAACCACGGGTTCGGCTTTGGCATCGTCGTCTGATTGATGGGCGGGTTTTCGGCAGTTAGCCTCGGCAAGGAAATCCGCTAGGCTTGACCTTTGATGGCTGGCGGGCGAAGATATATCGTGCTCGCCCGCCTCGATTGCCCATTCGCGATTCTCCCCGATGCTTGAGCTCGTCAATACTTGCGAAGTGGGTGGTCGGTGAGGACTTGTATCGATGTGCATGGAAATGCGGACGTAGTCTCCTCGCGGCATTTACCAATGCTAAGGCAAGCTTCTCCGTGGCCGATACCTCGTTTAGGGCCTTTTAGTGCTCATTCTTGAAATACACCGGAGTCGACGTCCTTCTTCTCGTGCAGATCTGCACTTATGGATTCGTCCGGCGGCGGTAGAGGAAGAGGACCTCTCCTCTTCGGGACGGATAGAGTGGGGGCTCGGCGAGGTAGCTCTTGAGGTCTTGACGGACTGTGCCTCATCCCATGAGAATTTCGGGGCTTTTGAGTACCTTGAAGAAGGGTAGGCGCTTATCCGCGACTTTTGAAAGGAAGCGGCTTAGTCGCTGCTATGCACTGTCGACTTATGTCGTCATGGATAGTCTTGGCATCTTCATTTCCAAAATGGTTTGGACCTTGGTCGGGTTTGCTTTTAGCCTTCTTGTGAAAACCAACACCCTAAGAACTTTCCGGACGGATGCAAACGTGCATTTAAGGGATTCACTTTAGGTTGATTTTCGAAGAAGCCGAGGGACGATCCGGTCGACCACACATCGACTTCTTCCTTGCTTTTGACGACGATGTCGCCTCGATACCTCCACATTCCGACCTATGTAGGGCTGAAATATTTTGTCCACCATCCTTTGATAGGTAGCCCTGCATTTTAAGGCCGAATGGCATCTTTTTATATCTGAAGACCCAAGTCGGTAATGAAGGCTGTCTTGGTCGCGTCTTCGTCGTCCATCGTGGACTTGGTGATACCCTTTGTATAAGTCAAGCGAAGACTTCGTACCCGACCAACGCGTCGACCTTCTTGTCGATGTTGGGAAGGGATAGCAATCCTTTGGGCAATGCTTGTTGAGATCGGTGTAGTCAATACACATTCGCCATCCCTCTCCTTCTTTCTTCACCATCACCGGTTGGCTATCCGGTCGGATATTTGACCTCGAGCAAGATGTCGTGCTTTTAATAGTGGTTCACCTCGTCATGAATGACTTGGTTCCGTTAAATTGCGAAGATTCTTTGCTTTTGTCGAGCGGCTTTATGTTCGGTCGATGTTGAGCGGTGAGTGATGATACTCGGCGAGACTCGGTCATGTCGAGGGAGACCAAGCAAACACGTCCGAATTCCCTTAGGAGTTGGATGATCGATCCTTCACTTCGGTGTCGTGGTGAAACCAACTGGGCGACCTTCATGGCTCGTCTTTGTGCAATCGACCTCTTCCACCGACCGCCGGGGGTGGCGATGTACTTCCTGACTCCAACTCTTGGGTTTCTTTAATTGCTATGCTCGGGTGTTGGACCGAGGTCCCGCACCTCGTAAGGCAACTTGCATACACTCGGCTTGCTTCTTGATCGCCTCGGATCACGGCCGTGTTCCCTCGTGGTGGGTATTTTTATCGTCGGGTGGTCGTTGAGCATACCACCTTACGGCTCGGCCAATCTCGCCTAGTATGATGTTATACGGCGAGTTGGCCTTCACTTCTGAACCGCACCACCTTGGTCGAGGTCGTTGGTGCTTTCCCACCGTGACGGGTAGCTCGATTATTCCTTCCGGCGTCTCTTCTCGGACGAAGCTTGAATTGGCGCGGTGCTTTGTGCGGTGTGCTTCTTCTACTCCTAGCTTGTCAAGCAATCCTTGAAGAGGATGCTTACCGACCTTGTTGCCAATGTAAACGCTTTACCAATTTATTTGCGACTACTACCGGATCACCAACGATCCCGGTGAGGTGTCACAGTGTGCGGGGTCGCCTCGGAGAGGTGATCTCCTCGTCCTTTCTCGAACCTCTTATTGGTAGGTTCGCGGTTCTGGACTTCGGCATCGGCCTTCAGGAGGACTTCGTGACTCCACAGAGCCCCGTAATAGTGGAACCACCCCGTCATATTGGGGCTCGTCATCTCCTTCCTCGCTCGGTCTTTGCTTTGTTTTTTGTAGGGGCACAATTTCCCTCTTCCTCCGCTTTTTCTTCTTTTGACTTTGGTCGGATTGACGACTCATCCTCGGTATTTCTTCGAGGATCCGTCCCGAACTAGCATCTCTATTTCACCCATGAGCTCGTTGCACTCTTGATGTCGTGCCGTAATCATCATGGAATGAGCGTGTTATCCGTAGGTCGGCACCTCTTCCCTCCCGCCATCGGGCGAGGCTTCTCGAATAGGTTCATATGGAGTCGTGATTTACGCTCTCGGCCGTCAACGGGGTGTCTTGAGGTCGCCCGAGCGTCGCGCGGACCGAGCCCGGACTTTATCGGGCGATGTAATCTGTCGAGGCGCCCGCCGCCTTGTTTCGATCTTCCTTCCTTCGCTCTTCTTCCTTTTTCGAAGGTCCCGCCTTGTCTGCCTTGCGCTTTCTTTTGTCGCCTCGCCCGCTTTGGCGAACCGGTTGGCTATGCGCCACTACTGCTGCGATCGGGGTTCGTGATTGACGATCTCTCAGTATAAAGCCCGGCAGATGCCGTTTGGAAGGCCGAGATGACTAACAAGTCGCTTCGTCTTGACCTTCAAACACTCCTTGTTAAACCTTGTCATGAAGTCGATGGACTCATTACGGCTTTGTCTTATGGTGAGGAGGTGTGCGACGGCGTTTTGATTCCGCTTTTGGAAGAACCTTGGTGGAAGGCAACCATCGTGTCGCGATAGAGCCGATGCTTCCGTGGTAGATCGTCGAACCACCGCGGCGTTGTCGACAAGTAACTCGGAAGAGTTTACACATGTGAACCGAGCAAGACGTTGGTTGATCATGTTGTATTGAATCTGCGAGAGGAAGTTACGTGGATCCCTCACCCGTCGTGAGGCGATGCTTGGTACCGGTACTTATCCGGAGAGAAGTGTTGAGTATTCTATTTGAGAACGGGTGGCTATCTTCCCGTATCCATCGAAGCCGCCCTCACGGAGACTAGGGCGGAGTTCGACGATCGAACTTCGTTTAGGTGACTCGGACCGACTTGGCGACCCCGATGCCTTTTCTGCTACTGCCGTCCCCGAGATCGGGCGGAGTTCACCGATGGATTACGGCGATCGAGGCCGGCCGCGGTGATCACGACGTCCTCTCCGCGTTGCTCGTTCCTTGCGCGGTCGGTTTGGGCCCCGACCTCGCCGTTGTGATGCTCGTATTTAGATGAGGCTTGATGTTCCGTTCTTGGGGCGTGGCCGACCACAGTGCTTCATCGGGAACCGGAGAAAGCTCTCCTTATTTTTCTCGAGAATCCCACGGCGTCGTCGAGGTTTACTTATGAGCCGGAGGTTCCTCGGATTATTGCTACGATTGCCTTCGCTATGGTAACTGCGCTTCCTGCGGGCGGGGTGTCCGTGCTCGTCAAGACTTTGGATATGCCCCCGGGTTTCTTCTCGATTGGGCTCTTCCGAGTTGAGCTCGGCGTTCCTTCGCCGCCGCGTTGTTGTTGCCGCATGACGGTCCCGGATGCACGGCTTCCGTGTACCGGTCATGATTATTTCCACAAAGCGGTGGTTGATCGAAAACACAAAATTTCTTTTCCCACGACGGCGCCAAGTGATCGATCTTAATTTCGTAAGGAAAATAAGTGCAAGCAAGAACACCAAAGATTTACGTGGTTCGATCGTGAATAAGATCTACGTCCACGGGCGAGAGAGAGTATGTGTATTGAGAGTGTAAGAAGCGATTACAAAGAGAGTGAATGAATCTATGTCGCCTAATCTAGCCTCTATATATACATAATGTATTGACCTAGATCTCGAATCAAGTCTTCTAACTAGGATTCGAGATCCTATCCTCTTGAATTAGGATTCTTTAGATATGGTGAGCTTTCTGCGTTCCCACCGACTTTAGGGTCTTCATGGGCCGAACTTGTCCGGCCGAGCTTGATGTCGAGTTTACTTGTATTGGGCACGATGCTTGGGCACAGTAGTTGGGCCGTATCCTATCGAAAATAACATGAAATGTTCCTGTCATTGTCTCGTTATATAGATTTCAAGATATTGATACGCTTACAGTTTTAACTTTATAAATGCAAGCCAAACACAGATTGTGAAAAAGACAAGGATCCAATGCATTCATTTCTTTAAGTTTACCAAATATGCCTAACCGTGCAACATAAAAGTGCTTGGGTAATAGCTATATATTCCAAATAATTTGAATTGTACTTTCCATACTATCGATGTTATATAAACTTAACCCAAATTATCAAATTTTTATATAATCTAGCATCGGTTAGATTCTCAGTGCAAAACCGTTGGTTACCGCTAATCGATGGGATATAGCCAACCGAATGGGCCCACTAACGAGCCCAAGCGAGCCGGGCCTAACATTGATAGCGAGCCCACGCGGTCGAGCCCAAGTCGAGCCCTAACATTGATAGCGAGCCCACGCGTCGCGCGCCAATCATTACTGAAGCCCCAGCCTCGAATCCGCGCCTCGGCCAATGGAGGGCGCCTGTAACCAGGTCGGCGCCACCTCCACGTGGCGTGTAGGAAAACGATGTTAACGCTTCGCCCGAGGATCCATCTTGGGTGTTTAATTCACCATACATTGATTATAAACCTAGCATGCGTCTATATAATTAAATGCAACACGTAGGGTTTTCTCGTGTTTACCTTTGGATCTGTCGAGGTGGTTCGAGCAGGATGAGCGGATCGAGCGGTTGAGACTCGTGCTTTGACCTTCCGGATTGTATCCGGATGCCCAATCTCCAACGTCGAGTGAGGACGATCTATGGAGAATACTACAATCACCCTCAACCCTAGGCTAATTTTCTAGATTCACTCTTATGAAGTGGCGAAAATTTGCTCTCAATTATTAAGCATTAACTGAGACTTTATCTCATACCTTATATTTATAATGCACTACCTTAATCCTATATGGAATGTTACCATAATCCTTTATGGAATATTACCATAATCCTATATGGAATATTACCATACTCTTGGGATTATTTCCATACTCTTAGGATTATTTCCATACTCTCAAGATTATTACCATAATCTTATATGGAAAGGATCTATGCATATACCATAAATATAATTATATCCATGTGGGATAAAGAGAATAAAATCTTTCCTTTGAGGAAGCGGTGAGGGCGCCGATTTCTTCCAAAGAGCTACGGGCCCTGGATGGGCCACCAGGATCAAATGCGAGGAATAAAGATGGGCCTCAAATAAATTAATTATCTTATGTTCACCCGAACATAAATTAATTTATAAACATTCGATCATTCCACTAGAGAAAGAATGTTGACTTACCCCTTTATTACCGAAGTTGAGTCGGGCTTGCACTTAGACATTCTGAATCCCGTATTTAAGATATCGAGCGTCCATTAATCATTTACGACAATCATTGCTTAAAACGATTAATAACTTCATTTCATTAAGTAGTACCACTCAACCTTATTATTGTACTTGAGCTAACTCAACTGCGGGGTTTAGTACAATAAACCTTTGAGCTCCTTAAGGGACGTCATCATCCTTAACGGATACGGTGACTCGACATGAGATAACTAGCGTGACATACAAGATCGCCACCACCCAAGACGCGGAGAATCTTGGGTTAGAACATATAACCTCACCCATAACAAGTCAAAGTGATGGTCGACAACTCATACTCACCTAATACCTTATCGAGGTTTAGATCATCGTAAGTCACCGAGATCTTGGTTCTTCACGACGGTCGAAAGAAGAACACATCTCATCGTGATCCTTCATACGTCGAGACGTACCAAGCATAGACAAGCAACTAAGTCAAGTCACTTCTTATCTATCTGCGGCTAAACCGACAACTCGTCCTTAAGTCGTCTCACCGTGAAACTTTTATATCTCATTAAACGACCAATCATACGACTTCGTGATCTTCTACACCTTCGTATGATCTAACTTATATATGAGATAAGGGGACACGATATATGCAATCAAGTATTCAAATCGGATAGGAGATTGTAATAGTGGTAACGAGAAACATTGTATACAAGCTCAACCAAACTGCTTTCAGTATACAAATCCAACATGGCGCACGTAAGACGAACGGTCCGGCTCCGCCAATGGAGAGCATGCGGAGGAAGAGTCACACCACGACCAATGGAGAGGTCGGGCGCTCGGGCAAAGTCGAAGTCAGTATAAATAGAAGGAAAAGCGATGTTAGAAGGGTTAGCAATTCTTCAATACAAAGGCTTGTAACCAATACTCTGATGAAAAGCTCTAGTAAAAGGATTGAGGAATCATTCCTCCGTGGGCGTAGATCTCATTAACGATCGAACCACGTAAAAGCACAGGTGTTCTTAATTGCATTGTATAAATCTCGCACACTCACATAGCTAGATTCATCATTGGCGCCGTCTGTGGGAACATTCCAACACAAAAGCTTCGTTTTTTCTACATTTTAATGGCGAGAACACGCACAACCGCCGTCAACGCCGGCAACAACCGTGCTGAGGACGACCAGGTGGTCGCTTCGGCGTCGTGGAAAGGAGATCGCAGACGCCACGGCGGTCACACTCACGAGGCCACTGGAAAATGTCTCCATACACCCTCAGACCGCCTCCCCAACGCGTGGGGAAGATGTCGACCTCAACGAGGACGAGCAAACAGCTCATTCGTCCCACGAGGTCCTCGGCCGAGCTGTGACCGAGTTCCTCCACGCCAATCTTGGCGGTTCAAAGCTTCTCAACCGGAGGACCAAAGGCGGGTCCTCTAGGGCCCCTGGATGAACACCACGGCCCCGAGGCCGCCTCCCATCCGAAAGCCGGCGCTCACCCGGCGTGATGGCGAGAACGCGATCACGCCCGACGTAGGGAGCCGCTCACCGCGGCCGAGCCGCCGACCTCATTCACTTGAGCCGCTCACCGCGGCGAGCCGCCACCAGCGCCCCCTCGCCATTCACGCAGCCCGCCTCCACTCGTCATGCCGACCGGAGAGTCGATCCAAACCGGAGGAAGAAAGGCGAGTCGAACTCCCCGGAGGACGATAGCGTCGCATCGATCCCCACCCTCCGAAAGAGACGGCAACGATCTCCGGGGGTTCGACCGCACGGAGAATCATCTCCCTTTCTCGTGGAGATCCTAGACACGCCCGCCTCACGGCACGGGCACCCAATATAGCGGCCTACGATGGCCTCGGAGACCCCTCCGACTTCCTTTTCGCCTACACCACCAACATGGCGAATCAAGGAATGGAAGATTTTCACATGTGCAAAATCTTCCCCGAGGTGCTGATCTCCAACGCACGGCGTTGGTTCACCTCACTCCGCCAGAACAGCATACATTGTTTCCAGGACCTCATGGATCAGTTCAAGTGGCGCTTCTATCAGAAGATGCCGCCCCAGCAGCCTTCCTCCGACCTACTCACAATCCGCCAAGGGCGGGACGAGACGATGTCAAACTTCGTCTCGAGGTTCATCAAAGAGTCGCTCAAAATCGACGACAGCAACGATCTCTACATCATCAACGCGTTCAAAAGGATCCGACCGTGCAATAACAAAGAAATCACCGGGAGAAACCAAAGGCGGCGAGTAAGCTTTGGAACCGGTGGACAACTTCGTCGAGGAGGCAGTCGGATCGGAAGAAGCGGGAAATTTGGGACGGCGGTCCGAGAAAAAGCGGATGACCGAGTCGAGGCGCCGATCGTGGGCGCCTTGACGAATCAAGAGAGGCCACTTGGAATCTAGGCTCGGACCTCGGCCCAACTCGGCGGGCCCACCCCTACTCAAATCAAGGGCGGAAATATTCGAGCTCCACGAGCTCTTCCCAAACCCGCCCTATGAAAGGGGATCGAAGAGGTCCACAGAGGCAGTATTGTGACTATCACCAAGGGTATGGTCACGATACCGAGGATTGCGAAACACAGGCTCACGGATCGACGAGCTCGTTAAAGGAGGGCCTCAAGAAATACCTCAAGTAGGTGGTCCGAAGAACGAAGCGCTTGGAAGGAACGGAGCGGCAACAATGGGCCGACCCCCGGCGACCCAACCCGAAGGCGACGAGGACGAAGGTCCCAACGCTATGGAGCAGGTCTATGTTGTTACGGGGTGTCCCTCGGGGACGACAGATCGTCCCTAAAGAACGATGCCCGAGGCCGGCCCAAGAGCCAAGAACAAGCGACTCGGGATGGCGAGAACATAACGTTCTCCAAGGAGGACCCGTGCCCAAGATCATGCCGCACCAGGGCGCCATCACTATACAGTGCGGTGGGCAACAAAACGCCCACCGGTCTATATCGACATTGGAGCCTCCACAAGATTATCTTCCGTGAGCTGGATAAGCTTGAGGTCGGAGGCATTCAGTGCTTCCGCCCTCCCGCCCACGAGCTCACTCACTCAAGCGGTGCAGCCCGAGGGGTCATTACCCTTCCGGTCACCGTAGGCGAGCTCCCGATCGGTCACGGGGCCATCCGATTCTTCCCGGTCCGGCCCCTCCGCACAACATTATCCTCGGGAGGATTGGTTGTACGCCACACAAGGCCGTCTGTTCGGTCTACCACCTCACCGTCGAGATTCCCACCCCTGGGAGTGCTCGGCATCGAGGGACCAAACAACAAGCAAAGAATGCCTACGGCTCTCAACTCGAGACGCGCCTCGCCCGGGCATAGCAATTACTGAGCCCCTGAGGTCGACACCCGGGATGACCCGACCGGGACCTCCAACTATCTGACGACGATCCTCGAGGTCATCCAGTCGGCGCCCAGGCCCATGGACGTCCGGCGGCACGTCATACGACTTCGAAAGAATATAGGGGCGTGTTTGCTTGGTCCCCGCCGATATGACCGGGTGTCACCCGAGCTCATAACTCACCGCCTCAACATCGACCCGCCACCAAGCCATCCGTGAAGAAAAGGATATTCAGCGGAGCGCGCGGCCGGTCATTAGGACGAGGTGACTCAACTCGAAGGCCAAGATCTTGTTCGAGGTCAAATACCCGACTGGATGGCTAATCCATCGTGGTCCGAAGCCCGGCGGAGGGTGGCGCGTGTCGTCGATTATACCGACCTCAACAAGCATCGCCTCGAAGATTGCTACCCCTCCCGATATTGACAAGAAGGTGGAGGCTTTGGTGGGCCACGAGATGTTCAACTTCACGGATCTATCTGAGGGTACCACCAAATCTGATGAGCCGGAGGATGCACCAAAGATCGCATTCATCACCGACTTGGCGTCTTTGCGTCGAAAGATGCCCTTGACCTCGAACGCCGGGGCTACTTACCGATGGTGGATGCAACATTCAAAGACCACATCGGGAGATCGTCGAGGTCTCGTCGGCGACATAGTAGTCAAAAGTCGAAACGGAGAGTGCGCCGACGACCTCGGACCATCCTCCAACTCCTCGGTCGGCCAACCTCAAACTTAACCCCAAAATGCACGTTCATGGTAAAACGGGAAATTCTTGGGGTGTTGGGTTTCCCAAGAAGGCTGGCGAACCCCACCAAGGTAAAGGCGGTGCTCGAAATGCAGGTGCAAAAACCATTCGCGAGGTCCATAAACTTACGGGTGCCTGCCGCCTCAAGAGGGTTCCTCTCCGGCCGAGAAGCGGCCCCTTCTTTAAAATCTTGAGGAGGGCCGGACTTGGCGTGGCGGAAGAACACCACCTCGCTTCACACCAAGGAATACCTCGACCGCCCACCTCGACCGCCTCCCAAAAGAGGCGAACTCCTCTCCTTGTTGCAGACCTCGGACGAGAGCATCGGTCTTGATCTTGGTGCGGGACGAGGCTCGGACGGTAGCTTCCTATCTACTTCATCACCGAGCACTCAAAGGACCGGAGACAAGGCTGCCGGGCGAAAAGGTAAGACGCAGCGGTGAATGCTAAGCAACGGCTCGACCCTACTTTCGCTCACTCCATCCAATCTTGACCGACCTACCCCGAGGCAAGTCTTGTCAAAACCCGAGTCATCCGGACGAATAGCCAAGTGGGCCACGGAGCTTGGCGAGCACGATATCTTGACTCCCTGCACCGGCCATAAAAGGCGAGCTCACCGATTTCTGGTAGAAGCGAGTTCTTCGAGCTCGATCGACCGCTAAGATTAGCTTCTCCAACGCCCACCTCGGTCATCCCACCCGCGGAGGAACCGAACCCTCACCCACCGATGGTTCTTTGGCGGATATGCGTGGGCGGAGCCTCGTGCAAAGCAGGCAATGAGCGGGCATTCTTCTCCCGGCCCGAGATAAGCGGGGAAGTCATCACGACTCGGTTTGCCTTCCCGACCACCAACAACGAGTGGAATATGAGGCCCTAATCTCCTGACTCCGCCTCGCTCGGGGCGAGGTGGATGAGATCCAAATCTTGGCGATTCCTGTGTCGTCGTGAACCAGTGTTAAGCGAATACGAGGCGAGGAGGACCGAATGAAACAATACCTCGAGAAGGCAAAGGAGATGTTGACCTCGTTCGGTACTTGGCGATCCACCGAATCCGAGGAAAATACCGGCCGACGTCCCAAGCAAGCTAGCTGCGTCATCAACAAGTCCACCGGTGGAGAGATCCGTTCGAAGCATAGCGAGTCCGTCGGCATCATCACGAGATAGAGCCGAATCGGATGTCTCACGAAGGCTACACGGAACACGGCGCCTTGACTACCTTCAGATCGGCTCGAAGCGAAGATGATGGCAAAATCCGGAAGTATCTCATGCGTGAGGCGCACTCTACCTAAGTCTTACCTTCAACCCTCACGAGATGCCTCGGGCGGAAGAAGCCGACTATGTGCTCAACGAAATTCACCGGGTCTTGTGGAAGCCACGTCGGTCACGAGCACTTTCAAAGAAGACGAGGTCGGGATACTCTTGGCCCACCCTCGTGCAAGATTCGCCGAGCTCGTCAAGAAGTGCCCAAAGTGCGGATCCACTCCACGCGGTCAGGCGCCTCGGGCGGTTTGAGCGGCTGCAGTCTGTGGCCTTTCATGCGGTGGGGATCGACATCGTTGGCCCATTCGACCGAGCACCGGTCGGCCGATATTTAGTCGTAGCCATGAGACTACTTCACAAAATGGGTCGGGCCGAGCCACCGTCGGCGTCCACGGCGGAAGGATTCAAACATTTGTGTGGAAAATATAGTCCGCCGCCGCATACCGCACATCCCGGTCTCGGACAACGGCGCCCAATTCGTCGACAAAACTTCGGGTGGTGCGAAGAGCTTGGATCGATCAACGCTTCACCTCGATCGCACACCGCAAGCAAATGGCGGGCCGGGGTGACGAACCGCACGATCATCAAGGATTGAAGAAGAGGTGGATCGAGCTAAAAGCGATGGGCTGAAAATCTCCTCAAGTCCTCGGTCCTCACAGACCACACCTCGGACGGCGCGGACGGAAACCCCTTTAGCACGGTCTGATGCAAGGCCGTCATACCGGCCGAGATCGGTGCGCCAAGCCCTCGCACTCTCCACTCGACCGGGCCGGGACGAGGAAGACTGCGGGCCAACCTTGGCGCCTCGAGGAGGCGAGCTCGCCTCATAAACGGCCAAGCACAAGAGCTGTGTCGCGCCACTACAACAAGAGAGTAAAGGCCTCCACACTCCGAGCAGGCGACCTCGTCCTACGGAATAATGAAGCAAGCCGAGCCGAGCGTCTTAACAAGCTTGATCCGACATGGGAAGGACCCTACCGCGTTCACGAGGACCTCGGCAAAGGGGCCTACAAGCTCGCCCACCTGTCAGGCACTTATTCCCGAACACGGCACATAACTCATCTAAGGAGGTATTTTACATAGCTTTGATTTTAGATCGGCGACATGTTAGCCCTCCTATTGTTTTGGTGATGTGCGATCTTGTTTACTTGTTTAATAAAGCGTTTGTTTTTCTAATGAGTATTTCACTTCGTTCGCCTTACATCTATGTGAACATCCATTCGGATATACCACATCTAAACCTTCACGAGGGGCGCCACTACGAAGATGAAAATCCCACCAAGTAGGGTAAGCGTCAGATTACCCATTAAGTTGACGTCTACACGCAAGCGTCATGATTACCCATTAAGTTGGGCGTCTACACGCAAAGCATCTGATTACCCATTAAGTTGGGCGCCTACATGCAGCGACATCCGGACCGATCTCGCCATTTCATACCCCTTTATTTGGGAAGATATGCACTCGGTATAAAGTCTAAATGCATTAACGACTACAAACAAAGTACCAAGCCATACTCTGAGACAATCGAGCTTGAGCTCGTTTATACCCTTTATTTGGGAAAATACACACCTATGTATACGGTATAAATACATTTACGACCAAAACGAAGTCTAAGTTATGTTTGTACCTCTCGAGGGAAAATATACACTTGAAACGAGTCTAAATACATTTATATCTACATCTGGGTCTATACTATACATAGCCTCATTCGGGCTTCGGGCTCGCCTCGCCAGACCTCGCCAAGCTGCACCAATTCTTTACAAAATCTCCGGGCCGACGATATATGCAGAGCGAACTCGGTGCCTTGACCCGGTCGATAAGGTCGGAATCACCACGGCTGCTCTCCCTGCTCGGCGACGAGCTCGGAGGCAGCCTGACGAAGATCGACCTGTCGTCACCGCCACCCGCCTCACAGGACACTTTGAAGTGGCGCAGCGCCCGTCTGAGCATTCCGGCGTGAGGATGCACCAAGTCACACCGACCGGACACCGGCCTGGAGTACTACCTCGACCCTACCATTGCTCTTCCGCCGACCGAGGTCCTCGGTCGTCGTCGCTCCCGAGGATCGCCTCGATAATCCGCCCCACGGACCCATCAACCTCGGCACTCGGCATGATCGGAGTGATCGCCCGCCTCGGTTTCTTCTATGATCGGGTCGCCAGAGCCATTGTAGCCTCGCCGCCGGCGGGCATCTGACGTTGGCGGACGATATCATACATCTCCATAAACTTCACCACTGAGTTGGCGCAGCTTTGAACTTCTTGATGTTGGGCCCTCCTCATCCTTAGCACCATGCCTCCGCCAGAAGCTCGGACTCGGTCGTCGACGGATATGGTAGTCCCACCACTCGACGGACCGCCTCTCGTACTCTGCATGCTCCTCCGACAACCGAGCGAGCCTCTCATGATCGATTCAAGTTGTTCCTCGCCCGCATCAAACGTCCTTGGATAGCGTCGGCACATATGTCCGCCTCGGACTCAGCCTGCGCGACCTTCAACTTCGTAGCCTCGTTCTCGGCGGGCGGGCCACTTCCGATCGACCTCGTCCAACTTCTTCTTCATCGTGACAGACGGCCGGCCGACTTCCATTGTGGCAAAACTTGGGTCAGTCGGCACCGGCTCCTCCAGAAAGCACCTCTTCGTCTTCTCGGCCAGGCACCTCGGACTTCTTTTAACCGTCGACAATTCATGGTCAAGTCCGATCCATTTAGGTGCGAGTCTCGAAAATAAACGAGACAACACAAATCTTCAAAATATTGCGTTTATTACTCAAAAAGGAAAATTATTACAAGGCCGGTGGTCCTATCGACCCGGCTTCACGCTATTACATCAGTCCACGACCTCGGGCTATGGCGGTCTCGACGACCTCGATGCTCCTGCGGCTGCCACCTCCGGCCGAGACCTCCGACCCGCCTCCTCCCGCACCGCCTCCTCCTCCCTCCACGGCTTCGGCCGGACCTCGACAAGGAGCTCACGAAGCTCGCGATCCTCGTCCACCTTACATTGGGCGGCGGCCTCAAAGATCGATGGGGTAGAGCTGATGCCGAGCCTCCAAGATCGAAGAGTCGGCCCGTCGATCACCCGGGCGTAAGCCTTGTCCAACTCTCTTGGGTCGACCTCGGTCCACCCATGCTTGACCTTATCAAAATCAGGCATGGCGGCCGCCAGCTTCCCCAGGTGATCCGACACCACCTTCGGCTTCAGCACGGCGGCGAGATCGGCAATAAAGGCCGAGAAGCTCTCCGACTCGATGAGCCGGCTGGCAAGGCCCCTCAACAACGGTCCTGCTCGGCCACCACCTTCACCTCTCTCATCGGCGAGTTCTTCTTCGCCCGGCCAGCTCCTCGACCTCCCGGCGGCTCCGGTGCCAGTGCCTCTTCTTCGGGCGGCTTGCGCAGCCCTCCCGGCCTCGAAGCCTGGCGGCCTCGGCCTCCGCCCTCGCGGCGGGACGGCGGTCTCGGCTCCGCCAGCAGCGATGGCAAGCTCCCGTTCAGCGCCTCTTGCGGGTCGCTCTGCGCAAGCCGGCATGCGACCTGCGGCTCCCAGCTACTGCAGGCCCCGTCATCGAGCTCCCACCACGAAAAGGAGATGCACAAGTCGATCAGGGTTGCAAGCAAACAAATCTAAATATAAAAACTATGTACCTCGGGGGGATGCGACCAAGCTTGGGCGGTACCCGTGCTCAATGCCACGAGGCCAGCGACTCGACGCCGGGTTGGACCCGGCTCGAGCCCACTCATCACCGCCCATGTCTTGTCCACCTCTTCGGCCCCTACTAGGTCCACCACTGCTTTTCTTCACGGCCCACGCCCGGCGATGGTGGCCCACCTCATCCCTCAACTTCATCTGCGTCGAAGAAAGACACGTTAGCACAAAGAGTAAAGCGAATAAGGACTAAGAAAAGGGATGCCTCACCCGTCTGGACCCGGTCCGGCGCTTCCGACAAAACACTCGGCCGGCCTTCCCGGATCGTCCTCGGTGTAACTTATGGATAAGATCTCACCAGGCTGCTCAACAATTCCTCCATATGGCCGGGGCTTAATTTTGGGTCCACCAACAAGTGCCGATACCCCACTCATACCTCGGTCGCCTCGGCCGCGAGAAAGAAATACACTGCTCGCGATGGGACACCTTGGAGGGGCGGCTACCTTAAATTTCAGCGGGGTGACGGATAGTACACCCTCCCATGGTCTTCACGCTAAAAACGCATCAATACCTCGAAGGTCAACTCGCCGGCAATGCCGTAACAAGAGAGCCCCACCCACCAACGACCTAGCAGATTGGGGTCAATTGACAAATGAGGATCCGGAAGTACTCTTGAAGGCTAAGATAAATGGGGACGGAGGGTACCTAAGACTGCCTCAAACCGCCTACATGAGGCGATAATAAACCCTCCTGAGGGCCATCGCCCTATCGCCGGGATCGGCGAGACACCACCACGCCTCCCGGAATCCGTGCTCCTCACAACCTCAAAAGTTCCTCCAACATCAAATCCGACCTCGCCGCACCCACCTTCGACCATCCCATACGGAGGATACCGCGGAATACTAGAACTCGACCTACGGACCTACCCAAACCGTTGTAGCACATATAGTCTCTAACGCCGCAACTCACGCCCGAACCCGACGCGAAAGGGAACTTTCGAGCGAGAAGATGAAGAAAACATACTTACTTTTCGAAGTAGTATCACGGCTACTTGGTAAAATCGGGATCAACTCGGAAAATCAACTCGAAATTCTCTCTCGAATTTTTAAGTGTCGAAGAAGAAGAAAGTGAGCAGTTGCCTCGTTTGCGCCTATTTATAAGACTAGGGCGCCGCAAATTGCCGCTTCAAATTCAACACGCCCAACACGTGATTGGGCGTCGTTACACGCAGCACGCGGTTCGAGTGCCCAACTATCGCCGCGGCGCGTATGACCCACGCCAGATAGGGCGGGCCGCCGATCGACCTAGCAATCATCATGCGGACACCGCGTCCTCCGGATGGCGGCGCCTCGAGTCGCGCCCGTCCTTCCCACAAATGCGAAAAAAACGCCGGACCTCGGCGCTAAGTCTGGTCACCGGCCACTGCACGGAAAGCCTACAACCAGATCGGACCTCGGCTAACCGGCCGCGAGTCTCATGCGCCCGAGACACACCACGGCGTCCTCGAAAAGGCGGTCGCTCGGTCGGACACCGCCAGCCACCACAGGAGTAATACCGCGGACCGCACCTCGGCATAACCAAAGCGAGCGCGTTATCCGTGTCGGACTTGACTTCCTTCTGCCACATCTTCCCCAGCGGCGGACAACAAACAACCCAACTCGAGATCGGCACGAAGACCTCACATCCAAGAAACAAATTGACCAAGCCACACCTCACCTCGGCGAAGTCGCCTTCACTCCACCTCGGCCTCGCCGTCCCCGGCTATTCGGGGGCTATGATGGGATATAGCCCAACCGAATGGGCCCACTAATGAGCCCAGCGAGCTGGGCCTAACATTGATAGCGAGCCCACGCGGTCGAGCCCTAACATTGATAGCGAGCCCACGCGGTGGCGCCTAATCATTGCACAAGCCACAGCCTCCGAACCGCCCTCGGCCAATGGAGATGGCGCCCGGAACCAGTCGGCGCCACCTCCACGTGGCGCACGTAAGGCGAACGGTCCGGCTCCGCCAATGGAGAGCATGTTAGAGGAAGAGTCACACCACGACCAATGGAGGTCGGGCGCTACCGGGGGCAAAGTCGGTCGTATAAATAGAAGGAAAAGCCGATGTTAGAAGGGTTAGCAATTTCTTGAATACAAAGGCTTAACCAATACTTTCTGTACGAAAAGCTCTAGTAAAAGGATTGAGGAATCATTCCTCCGTGGACGTAGATCTCATTAACGATCGAACCACGTAAAAAGCCTGGGTGTTCTTAATTGCATTGTATAAATCTCGCACACTCACATAGCTAGATTCATCACTAACTCAACCAAGACGCATCGACGTGGCCGCATAGATAAAATGCAACTGGCACGTAGATGGAACTGTAGCATGAAATAAAAACTTCAAACGGAGAAATTCTCACTCTAATTCTCTCAAATCCTAATTCTTTCTTATCCCTCTTCTTCAATGGCTACTGATCGATGACACGCGCTTGACATTCCTTCCCTCGCATGACTGCCGTTGTTTCACACCACCACTCCATTGTTCCACCCAACTGATGTTTAGTTTTTCTTTTTTAAAGTGTAATAAATCAAAATAACATTCGTTTAACTTTTATCCACGTGGAAGCCATAACAAACCAGTTCGGACTGCATTTGCTGATTTTAACATCTCAGTGAGAATCTAATGGATGTTAGATTAGAGTAAAAATATTTGATTATTTAGATTGTTTCTGTGTCATATAGATAGTATTAGGATGTCAATGGGTGGGTTTTATCTGGACCAAAATCAATAAATAAGTAATGGTTCTGGTTCTAGAAACGACCCATTAGATACTGGATCCGGACTGGACCATGACCATCAATTATGGGTCTTAAGCGGTCCGGATCTGAGCGGGTCTGGAACCAGAACCAAAACTGGAACCGAAATTGTTGCTTTATAATTTAATGAGTTATGAGTGATTTCGGACCGGTATGGATAAAACTGGCTTATTGACAAGCCTACTTAAACTTAGGTTTGTCAATAAATAAATTTTACTCGGACCAGAACCAATAAATAAGTATTAGTTCTAGTTCTGGAACCGGAACCAGACCTGGATCAGATCGGATCATCAAACTATGGATCTAAGCGGTCGGGTCTAAAGTGGATCTGGAACCAGAACCAAAACCAGAACTACTGCATTAAAATTTAATGGGTTTGAACAGTTTCGGACCGATTCGGGTAAAACTCACCCATTAACATCTCTAGATAGTATGAGTCATTTTGTGTAAGCGGGTATAGCTCAAGCAATTTAGGTGGCCATGATTATAAATTACATAATTCTTTGTTGTGTAAAGATTATACTCATCATACCTATTTTTTCTACTGTGTTAGGATCTCATGTGAGTTACTAGATTACATTAGTATTTTAAATTCATGGGAAATCTTCAGCTTCACATTCGGTATGCATTGAGTAAATTTCACGTTCTTATGCAATAGTCTACAAATCATACAAGACGGATAAATCATATTTGAAAACCAAGAGTAACAAGCTCAGACCTATATAGACATTAGTGATGTACCATGACCTTTTAGTCATATAAACCTATTTTACTACTGGACCGTCCCAAATGACAATTTGTGGATTATTATATATATACAAGCAATATTTTTTTGGAAGCACACTCTTGAATAACAACTCTTTAACTTTTTCGCGTCATCAAAAAAACAAGTTTAATGTTCAGAATATTTAACAAGAAACAATCTTCTAACTACTAGTGGATATTTTAATGTAATCGCCCAATGATGGAACACTATCATATAAGATGTCATATGACTATGATTCACTTGACTTATATTTCCACGTATATAATTATATTAGCGATACGAAGTAGCACCGCTATATTAATTATTGATAGATCGTTGATGTGCTCATACCTAATTAGGTAATGTATCCTCTACTTTAGCATATGTCACATGGAAATATCACAAAATTCTTAGCTGCACTTGGTAGAATTTGATGGTTACTTCAAATAATCATTGACTCACTGCATGCTACTAAACCAATTAAAAAAGAAAAAGAAGGGAGGAATTAGTTGATCATTTGTTGTAGTACACCAACGTACTTTACTTCCAACGAAAGTTTAGGCGCAAGAAGCGGCTATAATTCTCCCAAATCACAACATAAAAAGATGGAAAAAGGAAAAAGGAAAAAGGGGGTAGTGGAGCCTTGACGGATTATGGTGGAGATGATTCATGTGAGAATGTAAATATTGATGAGAAATAAGAATGTAACATTTAACGTATAAAGTTATTGTATTAAATGTATAAATTTGTTGCACCAAATTCTGTGCATCAACTTTATATTAAGTGCTACACTTTATATGTTAAATTTGATGCAACAATTTTATACATTAAATGATGTATTCTCATTTCTTATCAATATTTTCATTCTTACGTGATTCATCCCTTATATGATGAATTTGTTGTGTTAACTGTTAACCCCACTTAGATACAATGGGACAAACACTACCATAATGCAGTTCATCCGCATCTGGGTTTGGGATCCGAAGCCGGTATCCGATGGAAAGTGGGGCCCGTTTGAATCCCGCAATTAGAGGGGCTATGCCCGGATTGAGCTTTAACTGCTGCTGGGGCCCACCCCCTGCACCTGTACGCATATCTCGAGCTATACGCGCCACTCCCTACCGCATCCTTTTTTCACCCTTTTTGTTTTGGGTCGCCCGACCCAATTATTTCTACTTTCCGATCCGACTTCCTTTCCCTTCTCTAATTATTGTAATTTGGGTTTTGCCTCATTTTGTTGCGAATTGCCAACTCGAGCTATTCATATATGCATTTTGTTATGGTTGCTAACATGTTAGATCTTAGATGTATAGAGTTCGTCATTTTATTAAAATTAAGGATGATCAGAATATTCGAAATTCAAATAATTGAATTCAACAAAACCAAAATATTTTCGGTTTGATTAAGATTGTTTTTTTGAAATAAAACAATTCAAGAATATGTATTATGTATAATAATATTTTAAAAAATATATTTCTAGCACAAATATAAGTATATATAATAATTAAACAAATTTGGTTTCAGATTTTTCTTAGAATTTTCAAGACTTTTGGATTCGAATAATTTGATTCGATTTGAGTTATTTTCTTTCAAAATTCCAATTTTCGGATCGGTTCGAACTAAATAAAAATCCAAACATAATCCGAATGTTCACCCTAATAAAAATGAATTCAAAAGTTTGCATGAAATTATCTCATAAACCACTGTTCATAAAGTGGAGAAAAGTAACACTTTATTTTCAAGAGTATTAATGTAATTTATTCGAAAAATTTGAGGTATTATTTTATTAAAATTGAGTCATCCTCCTACGGATCCGAATCCATAAGAATAAAATTGCCCTAAAAGAGATAGCTTGCTTCCAAAAGAAAATTATTTAGCGCGGATTTTCTGGCATGTGAGTAAATTGTGAATATCCTAAAAGTTCTTAGTTTCTACTGAAAAATTAAATAGATCATTGACCAGAAGCCAAAAATTTGTTATTTGTATGATAAATAACGAAATAAGTATAGGAACGGATAAAACAAAGAAAACCCAAAAATTTACTGACAAAAGTTACCTACCATTCTTCGATTAATAAAAAGTAGTAATATGATGAGGATTTTTTGGGTGGACGTGGACCCGTACTACAAATAGGTTTTGGTATTTTATTTTAGGTTATATTATCTATTTCAAGTATTGTTTTTTATTCTTTATATATTTTGAGACTATCAATATCTTTTGTATACTGAAAACAGTAGAATGAAAACAACATTTAAACTTGAGGATCCTAGCTAGTAGATTCCAACTTCAGAATTAATCCCCTATCTTTAAAAGCAAATATACTTCTTTTTTATCGTCAGTTCTATGCATGCTCTAAATTGAAAAATGAAAAATGAGAAATGAGAAATGAAAAATAATGAAAACCACAAGCAAACCCCCGACTCATAACGTAAATTATTATCGCAAAATCTAGTTTTCTAAATGTTTATTTTGCTATTAAAGAAAGGACAGTCTTTATGTGAAACAAGTAGGGAAACAACGTCTTTATGGCAGTTCCATCTAGAATGAATCTTTCATTTGTCAACCCCTCCATGTGCATCCCATCTCCTCAAATGAATTTTCTTATTCTTTAATTTCAATATATTTATTACTAAAAAAATAAATGGATAGTGTAGATTTTTAAATAAAGAAGCAATGATAAGAATGAAGAATGCATAAATAAAAAGAGATGCGAATTATGGCAGCATGTGGGTTGTTGTCGACGGAACTAATCGTACGAATAGTCTACTAGACTTTAGCCTTCATAATTAGGGCTTGATTTTGTACATCGAATTACCGCTAATCATTTACTTTCTACCTTAAGCTTAATTTGGATTTTACTTGAGCTTTTGATTTGGACAACTGTAATATGTAAAAGTAGATGAATAATCTTTTTTCAAATATAATGCTTATTGTTTATTCATATAATTATATGAAGAATTTTTTTTGGATTGAGATCATCTATCCAAGATTTTTGTTGTACTACTTATGCACCACTATCAAATTTGTTATATTAATTGCAATTATTATAAAACTTAAAATCAGTTATAGTATGACAACAGTAACTAACATCTTTTTTTTTTAACAAGATTTGAAATAATTAACCATAATAACCAATTAATGATTGAAAATTGAAATTAAAAGGAGAAGAAGTATAGAACAAAATAATTTTTTTTGAACAATTAGTCAATTAGGTATGATAGATTCAGACATATAAAGATTACTCCACCACTAAGCCATATTTGAGTGGATGAAAACTAATTATATGAATATAATAATCAATATAATAGAAGAATGAAAAAGTTCTATTTATAATATAGTATAGGTCCCTTTATTAACAGAAGAATGCCGACAATGGCAAAATAACTAGAAGTAAAAACAAAAGTAAAAATTAGGTGACCAATAAAGTCAATATAATTAGTATTCGACGTGACATACATAATTTGCGAGAAGTAAAAACAGAAGTAAAAATCAAAGACGATTTAAGGCCATTGTATTTAATCGGGGAAAGGACAAACCGTTGACATCTAACCCCCTTTAAACAAACAATACAAGTACAAACATTTAGGAATAAGATTAATTAATAAATAAATAATTGAGTAGTTGCATGAGATGAAAAGACCTAATAGATAGAATAATGGCTTCCTCAATATTTCAAAGCCAGAAAACGCATAAATTATTAGAGGGCTGCGGGTTTGTCAAAGAAAATGAAGTATTATAAGATTTAGTACCCAAATTCACATGCATATATATTTTTGAGAAATACATCTCTTATATGATTTCTTCTTCCTTGTTGGTTGTGTTATCTGATTATTTGTCGTTATTTTCTTGGATTTTCATTTGACTACTTTTTACCTCTTGTAATTTGGTATTTGTGTCTTGGCATCTCAAATTTGTTATGGTTTTTTTCAACCGACACACTGAAACTCATTGCTTGTCTTAATAATAGGCTTGGATAGTAGCAATAGCCTTAAGTTTCTTTTTACAGGAAACTGAGTTATTCAGTTCAAAAGTTTTTTAAGTAGAACAATGATTATAAAGGTTTAAAAACCGGTTTTTTAATTAAATGAAATATACCGATAATAGTTTTTGATTTTGAGACGTATACCGATAATAATTAGTATATTAAATTTTTTTTGGAGGGAAATTTGTATACTACATAAATATATACAGTTGTACTCTTATAAGTTTGACAAACCAAATTATATATTCAGTTCGATTGTTTTAATTTAATGGATTTACGTGGCCTACGTCGACCCAAGTGTATCGCTGAAAGTATCAATATAATTTAGGTTTATGTGCTATAAAAATCATCAATTTTAACCCGATTTTAATTTTACACATACTTTGTAGATCGGATCAATACCCATTTTTGATTTGTATCAAAATAGATGTACTCAAAATTTGTGACAAGTAAAAAAAATCACTTGTTGAAGAATATATAGTTGGAAGATTTTGATCGTGCTAATAAATAATAACCACCGCTCGATACATCTAGCTTAGTCCAATTAGCGGTTTAATTTATGTTACAATTTTTTACCATGTAATTTTAAAAAATATCATTTATATTAAAGAAAAATATCAATTATATTAAAGAAAAATATTAAAATACATATATACGGATGAATATACGTCTCATTCAAATTACCCTTTTTTTTTGTTTCCCTGTAACGTGTTGATTCATCACTGGCATTTAAAATAGATGGATTAATATAGATAGGCGACGCCAAAAATGCAATATAAATGATGATTGCCCTACACACTTTAAATTTTCGAGTTCATTTGTGGAGAAGGTAATGCGGCATGTGACAAGTTGCCCTAAATAGCATGAACTAACGAGTTTTCAGGTATACTGTTGCCGCCATTCTTGACTTTTAAGCTCCTACAAACATCCACACTCACTTACATGTGAATACACATATTTTTCATGCCGTACTATGTGTGCATGTGCATGTACATGAATCTTCAATTAATCCTATATATATATAAAAGATCGGATCATCAAAAGCAATTCCTAATGTGATAAACTATGAAGCATTTCCTACTGTTTTAACAGATTGCTAATTATGATTTCTTGTGACAACCTTTTTGTTTTGAATGGTAATTTTGTAACCTTTATTTGTCATGTAAAATGTCATCGTATTTTTTAATTTTTAATTAGTTTCATATTTAGTGATATAAGCATAAGTGTTAGTCAAATATTACATACATTCGCTCTTAATTATCCCTTAACCCAGGAGAATAAATCTCATTTTATATTATACTAAATTACTTCAACAAATATACTTTACCGATATAATAAAACTTACAAGTACGAATTCTCTGTTCTTTTTGAAGGCACAGTTATAACTTATTAGTCTTTGAGTGGGACTCCAATTCAATCATGATTGGTCCAATTTTACGCTTATCTTTAATAGCCAGATTGCACATGGGGAGCTAATAATCAATTTACCAACAAAATTGGTCTAAAAAAGCAATTTTTCTCAAAATTCTTTTTTCTATTTTGATCACCACCTTATTCCACCTCCAACTCAAATAAATAAAAACATGGCCATCATTATCAATTTATATAGGCCTCAATATTAGATGATGTATATCGAGTCAAGTTAGTATTAGAAAGATTGAGTTTGTCACATGTTATTGAGCTTAGCTTGAACTTGGTTTTTCAAACACCAATCAAAACTTATAAACTTATTAAAGTTAGAAGGGTCTTAAAGATTTTATTAGATATATAGATTTAAATATTCTTTCATTTTTCTTAAATATATTAATTTACTCTACTAAATATATCTGAAAATTACTGAAAAGGAATCATGATTGATGAACTGCAAGAATTTGTTTTATACGCAGGACTAAAAGTAAACTTAACTATTGAATATTGACTTCAAAATGTTTGCTCTCCTAAAGAAACACAATTACAATTATGAATCAACGCGTCAAATGCAAAACTTAGATAAAATTATTGTTAAAATTTGAATTGAATATAATATAACATACAAGTTTCATCATATATTTCAATTTTGATGATTTGCCCATAGAAATAGTAATTAAAATTCATCGTAAACAAATCAAAGAACCGAAAACAAATTTGTGTTTTCAAGCTTTTGATCGAATTAAAGAGCAAGTCTTGCAAATTAAGCTAGTAATAATATATTTAGAAATTTATAAAATAATAGATTGCACTCAATTTACCATAATAGAACGAGAAGAGTGGGGCCAGAAGAGTCGTATTATTTTGGATACGTCAATTTCAATGACATTTGTTCCTCATGTGCTTCGCCTCAACTTCTTATCTATAACTCTTGTGATTTCTGGACAACATTTGCAGATTTTGATCTGATGCCCCCATTTCTGACATTTATGTCGTCCAATTTTCTCTTTCACACTTTTTCGACCAATAATATTAATTCTTAACGTTATGTAGAGGTCAATATGTCCAATCTAGTGTTGCAAAAATATCTACTAGTCCACATCATGATCCATCTATAACATGGCGAGGCAATCGCCATTAAATTAATTACACCACAATATATTTATTTTCTTTCATTTTTATGTTTATGTGTGATAGATATATTGTGAAAAGGATCCTTAGTTGTTATCTTCTATAAACCCAAAAATCATGTGGTAGTTTGGAGTTATTGATACCCTTTTTGAGATCTGCATTTGCCTTGCAAGTTGCAAGTTGCTCTTCAATAAGTGCATGTGTAAAAACCAAAGGATATGATTTAATTACTCTTCATTTTCTAATTTTTAAGAGAAAGCGGAACTCAAAAATAATAATAAATATATGGATAACTAGAATTGGCCACTTTTACTTTGCGTTTCTTCACAAACGCATGGTGCAACGAGAAGACCCTCCAAAAAGATCGGAGTTCTAACCACATATACGAATAAAGAAAATCCTTGGACATTCTAGCCAGTCTATGTGCTACAGTGTTGGCTGCACGGCTAGCAAACTTAACCCGAAAGCTAGAGCAAGACCATAGCATCAAAACCAGCTTGCTGTCTGTTTGGAACCATCCGCCCGCTCGATGCCTCTCTGCTTTATCTCAAAATGCATGCTATTATGAGAGTCTTCGCAGCCATATATAAAACCACCTTTAGCATCTTTCACCCTTTTTTTTAGCAGTTAAATTTTGTACTTATTTCATAGCCCCACAAAGGTCCAGGATAAAACTAATGTCTCCTGTTGATTTTTACTTATTTTAAATTGCTAAATTTTGTGCATAAATAGAATAGAGATCTACTGAATTACTTTTTACCTATGAAAAATATGTTGAAAGAGACAAACCGACCTATAAAAAAGTAAATTATAACTAACAAGTAAAAAACCGCATACCATATAAACACAACACAAGTTGATTTGGTGGTGTGTGTGTTGGCAAGTAGAATGGTTAATCCGCAAACCATATAAATTTAAAATTTAATTGAGTAAAAAAAAGTTGATTTGGCGTAGTGGAAAAAGAATGTTTGAATAGGCAAGTGTAATTATTCATATATATGGACTGGCTTTTAAGCCGAAAAAGACTCAATGTTCACCGTACACCATACAAATTAATGTGTCAAATAAATGATCACATAATGGCTAACACAATATACAAATTCATAGTCAATAGGATAAGACAGACGTATTGGCTCAAAAAAAGAAAAAAAGGATAAGACAGAAGTAGGTATGAAAATTCTACATACATGTTAGCTTGACCGTTAATGGTAGGTATCGCAAGTTGGGGATGCTTATTTGTGAAACTTTAATGCATTTTATACTTTATAAAGAATTATGCTAATTTGTCACGGGTGTTGTAGTTCAATAATATTCTTCTTATCTTCATCGTAAGAATGAGAGACTATAGTAGTACATCCCAGACTTCTTGAAAAAATACGCAAACTATACATACTACAAATATATGTATGAGTTTATATTTTACTAATATCTTTCAGACCAAACTCGTTACCTATAACTTGTCTAATATAATTTATTTATTTTACTGATATTGTGGATAATTGCTTTAGACCATAATTTAACGTAAAATGCGTTCACCTAAGAGCATCCACAGTGGTACTATCCAATATTCAACGGCAACACCTCTGCAATAGTACTACCTCAATACAAATAATTTATGAATGTCGCTATCTTAATATCTAACATTTATTTTAATATTTTATGTATAAAAGTAAATAAAAATAATAAAGTAATAGTGGTGCCTACCTAGTACCCATACCTTAAAAATACTACCTCCAAATCACCCTCTTCCTAAGAACCTCTATCCCTATTGTGGATGCTCTTAAATAGCAACGGACTTCTAAATTATTCTGCAAATTACAAATTAGAAATAAATCACTAAACTTAACATTTGGCGATAATTTCACCAATTTTCATCGCTAACTCCAAGGTTACTAGTGTGTATTTATTTGGAAATATGTGCGAATGAGGAGATCTTTGAACAAAAATGTCTCACTTTAAAAAAATAATAGACAGCCCCACACCCCAGCCCCCCCCATATAAGGAGGTAAATCAAATGATTCGGAAGAAGATATAAGACTTTGTGTAGTCACGTTGAAATCATCCTAAAAACTCTTTGTAAATCACGGTGATTTCAAGATTTAAGGAAAACTTTGCTTAATCTCCTACAAGGAATAATCCTACAAAAGTGAAACTCCCACACTGTGGTTGTTAGGATTCGATCATTGATTATTATTCCAAATTTATTAGCTCTTAACCAACTGAGTTAAGCCCGTGAGAGATGCATTCAAATTTCTGTTTTCAAATAAATGGCCTCTGCCACAACCCAGAATTAAAGTTAAGGGCCCGACGCATACTCAACATCATTTTTCAACTTAATTCTTTTTAAGGAGAGACGTACATGCTTCAAAAATATTATACCAATTTATTAAAAATTTCAGACATTATTGAAATAATCATTTAAGGTAGCAAAAATCCAGTTGTAGGTTACTCTAAAGAATTAAACATCCAAAAATTATTATATATACTTGACCATGTTCTCTTATTGTTTGCATATAATTGAAGCAAATAAACTTACGTCGCATTCTCTTGATATTTATATCCAATCACATAATAATTGAATTATTAGCATAATAATCAGCTATTTATTGTTCACATCAAACCAATTCAAGCTGTGGGAGCATATAACTTTTTTCTGAGAATAATGTGAATTTCTTTTTGTCAATAAGTGCTTGACATTTCGTGGCAAAATAGAATTACCAAAGTGGGTACTTTTGCTGATTATTTTTCAACCCATTCTACTTTTCTGCAGGGAAATTCGGTCTTCTTGCAAGATATACTATAGCATTCGGAAACCCACTTTGAACTAAATCTTTCTTGTGTCAAAAAAGTAAAAAGAAAATCTGCTCAGATTTCAAGAGTGATATACAGCTAAATACCTTCGATGTTTTCAAGAGTAAAAATCTACTCAAATTTCTCGAATAATTTAATAGTTTCTTTTATGTATACTAAATTAAATACCTTCCTTTTTTTTTTTAGTACCTTCTAAGTTCATATAGCTTGTCCTCCACAGAGCATGTCTAGCAAACCAAATTAATAAACAAATAATAAAGCTAATTGAAGGTGTTTAATTTTCTTTACTTTAAACGAAACCTATAATTTGATGGAGTGGAGAAGCAAATAATAATTATGCCACTTATTAGGGGTGAAATTTTGAAAAAGGGGACCGGTTTGTTTTCACTAGTTTCGCATGCACTCTCTTTTAACACAACTTTGGCATCGTTGCCAGATCTGGTCTTCCACTTTAACCAATCCCTAAAACTAATCGAGTTTTCCACCCCTTTTACTTTTTGCTACCTATATTTGTTAATTTTCCCCCTCAACCAAATTGCATTACACACATATTTCCACCATTTCAAGGGACTCCTCTTTATACAGATTGACTTTGCCTGCACACATTATAATCGAGAAATGACAATCTATTTACATTTTCGTAATTAGCCTATGCTTTTACTCAATGATACATATAAGTCAAATATGTAGGCATGTTACTGTATAGGAGCAGGATTTATCTAATGCCTACAGCTGTAGTGGTTGCAGATTTTTTTGACATAAAATAAATGTAGGTAATGTAATCCAAAGCAAGCCATGCCATCAATATTTTTACCTCCCCTTGAATTCAAAAAGGAATGAGTAAAGAATCCAAATTTATTATTGCAATTAACTGTAAAACAAGGTTGATTTTGAATCTTCGTCAAGTAATCATAGTGAATTATCTGTGAGAACCCACTAATTTAATTATGTAGATATGTTGGTTTAGTAATTGATGTTCCTAATTGTCTTGAATAACCAAGGGACCACAAATCCCTTTTCTTGTTTGCTATTTTTCCTTTTGATTCGAATATGCAGCATGCCTACGACTACTTTAGAAGATACTGGAAACCAACTGCTACAACCACTTTTTAACTAACTTCTGATATGGACTTGTCAAAATCTGGTGAAAACTCGAGAAAATAAAATGGTGGAGATCAAGAAAAGTGAACTTGAGAGGGGGAGGAACTGTGTTTAATATCAAACTATAGAATGGTAAAAAAGTATCAAATGATACTTCTTTTCTACTTCTAAGTCCATGATGGATTGATTTAATCAATCACTACAGGTCTGTCCATTTCTTCTTTTTCTTTGATACCAATCAAATTAATGTCTCATGCTGTTTAACAAATGAATTGAATATAGTGAAACAATCACATAGACATCATATAAAGTCGATTCCTGACATTAAAAATGTGAGTTTTCTCCGACCCAATTACCCGTTAAAGCAGCAGCCGGTAGGGGCTACCCGTAATAGATCACCCCATTACTTTCACAGAGAAAGAGTAAAGGAAAAGGAAAGAGTGTCTACAATAATAGGAGCATGGAAGCTAGAAATTCGAGAAGTCTTATATAAGACTGTTTGGTAGATTTACCAAAGGACCCAACTTTAATAATAGCTTGTTTGATATTACAAAAAGTAAAATTAACTTATGTTATAAAAAATATGAAATATTAGCCACTCTTATCATAATATCTTTAATCAATGATTTCACGAAATCATGTATCGATCTTGGAATCATGCATCAATGTATTTTATACTATTACACGGTTTCACTAAAAAGATCTGTCACAAAAGTTTTGTGTAGAAACATACTTAAGTACAATAAATTAGAAATCTCATTTTAACATCTCTACCATCATAGTTTTGGTGGGATAGCATAAAAGCAAAATAACGTTATATATCCAAGCCAACAAACATTGATACGTATTAGTTTTGCTCCCATACGATGCATGATAGTAGTTGCTTAATTAATAATAGTAGAAAACATGCAATTAATTATATTTTCTGCGTCGGCGATCTTTTTTTTGTTTCATACTTTTCAAATGTCAGGATAATTTTGAAAAAAATTGCGAAATGTGGGGATTGTGAGTGATATTAACATTTATAAGTATCAACATAAAATTCACTGAGTTCCTTATGTTACTAAAAATAGATTAAACCAATATGATATCGGTTCAAATAGAAAGGTAAATTTATTTTAAATTTGGACTCCTATCAGTTCAATGACCAAGACTTTGACAATCAAGTTTTGATCTAATGACAAATAGTAGTTAGTTAAAATCTTACCAAAATATCTAGATATTTTTTAATTTGAGGTTTATATATACAAAAAAATGTTATATATATATTCTTAAGAGTAATATAGAAAGATCTTCTGAAACTTTTGCTGTTTAGATTCATATTTAACGACTTGAGTTTTCTTCAAAATATAAATTCTGATTCAGATTGTTTTTTTTGGCATTTTCAATTTCTGGAAACTCATTTTTTCGGCTCAATTCAAATTTACTTTTGTAACAAAAACTTATATCCTCTAAGCAAAGTTGTGGTGCTGTAGCAGCTACTTCACAACAAAAACTTAAAAACAAAAAGTGTTGAAGTTGAACACATTCATGCCAACTATTACCGAAATAAATATTCATAGAAAACTGCAACTTTGACATGGTTAGGTTCCCATATATATGCCCCAAATTTAGGCGGAGGAAAAAAATGATAAAAATAATTATGTTTTAATATATCATATTTGAAATCATTTCTCTAATACTCCCTCTATCCCTCATATATGTTACTAATTTTCATTTTTGATACATCCCCCAAATTTGTTCACTTTCCGTTTATGAAAGCTACACATAAAAATATTCCATAATTATTGCCCTCAACAATACTACACTTCACAATTTTTATCACATATGGTCCACCATCATTCCTACTCATTACCCTTAACAACACCACTTCTCTACATATTTTACTATTCATAACCCATTACTATTCAATTTAACACTAAAATAATGTGAGACTCTTACTCCACTCACAAAACATTCAACAACTTTTATTAAACTCGCATCGAAAATTTTCAAAAACATATTTTAGAGACAAAAAGAGTATAAATCTTCAATCATCTTCTCATCCACAAATTTTTTTGGTCAATTAATACAGAAATTTAAAGACCGCGTCACGGTGGACTCGAACCCAAGACCTTTGGGCTCGGGCATTAACCACTCTACCACTAGGCCAACACACACACACACCTTCTCATCCACAATTATTGTGAAATGAACGCAGTTATGATTTCAAGTAGAATCAAAGTTATTAATTTTTTTCTTTTAAAAAAATTATAATTTATTTATGATGCGTTTTAAATAGGGAATAATAGATTTGAAAAACTAACCCAAAAATTAATTACTCCAAAATTCTATTTTAATATAGTAACGCTTTCACACATCATGAATGTTGATTTTATATTTCCTAGTCTTTTTTATTTCGAATTTCGGAAATTAATTTTGAGGGTAAAACAATAACAGCTCAAAAATCTGTATGTATATAAAAACTCAACCAAGTGCAATTTTTTCCCTGCCTAAACTTCTTCCATATCATTATCGTGAATTTCTCTCTCCTCTCCTTTTCTCTTTCTTCTCCTTTAATTCTTTTTAAAAATCGCACAACTTTATTCATAAAAATATGCATATGAAATCAAAGATCGCAATAATTTTTTTAATTTGATATATGACACGTGAATGATGGATTTAAAATGAACTAATCATAATTGTTTGAAGTTTTGAAAGTTTATATATATAATATATTTTTACATATATTATTAAATAAAAAATAAATTTCAGACTTTCTATTTTTAATTTTAGGTTTAATTATACAATTTTAATTTTATTGCTAATAATTTATTTTAATTATAAAAATAAATTTTATTATTTATTAATAAAACATATCAAAATTGTATTAAATATTAACCTTTATAACGGTGAAGTTTCTCAAAATTGTACTTAACACTTTCTAATGTGGCATAGCTTTAAAATATTAATCCTGATACATTTGAGTTGATATGAAATAAGATTTCGTAGACAGAATATTCATGTAGAAGTTGAGCATCCACAAACCTAAGTTGAGATCTCAAAACAAGAAAAAGGTATGCCCATAGTCATTATAAATTTATAATGTTTCGCTTTTGTAGTCAAATTCGAGCTTGATTAAACAAGAATCGTACAACATAAGCTCAATTCCATATCAAATTAAAAGCTTATCATCGAAAAAAATCTACAAACCATTGAGGAAAACATCATTTATTGCATCATATCTGGCGAAATCCTATTTTATATAAATCCTACCTTACGTATTGAAAATATATATCTGATCACAGCAGCACATATATTTATATTTAATGCACTATACACAACTGCTGTAAATTATTATATATATGTATTAACCATGCAATCTTGTTTTTTTAATTAGTACTTTATTAAAATACTCAACTAAATTGGCACTTGTTAAAAATATTCACTTTCATAAGAATTGAATATTATATAAATATAGTAATAATAATTTTTGCAAAAGTAATCCCGCCCATAAGACACTAATTAGCATTAGCTTATTATATCTCACCCATCTATTCTAAACAGAATAAGTATTGATTGAAATGTCTAAGAAATAATGGCAGGAACAAGAAGTTAATCATAATATGTTGAATAAAATATAAATACTTAAAATGTATAGCGAATTTAAATTGCAATGCATTTTGATTGCATTAATTTATTGCATGGGTCAATAGTTTTTTCAACATTATATGTGAGTTCACACTTTAATGATCTTCACTTATTCTTTCTATTCGAACCATTTATAATTTTAGCAATTATGTCTATCTTTTTATTGTACCACCACATATTGAATTACTCAAATATATATAAATATGATACTCGTGATGCTGATGCACGGACAGTATACCAGTAGAGTTAAAAAGTGCACCGAAAAATAACTACCCTGAACCCTATTTTAAGATAATACTAATAGATTATGAGGCTAGGCTGTCCACAAACCAGTCCAACATCCTGGTTGAGTCGAGATGAATATCTTCACCAAACAGCCGGATTCGATGGAACAAGAAAACACATCAGAAAAATGTCGATTCCCATAGATTCAGAGCCTAAGAAAACACTTAAGGAATTACCAGCCATAAATAAACATACTGGTAACGAGTACGATAAAAACATGATAATCAAACCAGTAAACAGCCCAGAGAGTCTAGTGTCACAGCTTTCATACCATCGATAGGAATTTTATTATCATATCGGGCTCGAAACCTAAAGACGATAGAGACCTGCCTGTGACGGATATGCTGCAGGATAAAGAGTCTCGGCATAGGATGGCCGCTCCCTGCTTGAAACATAAGCATCACGGCCAGCAATGCCGTGGCGATTCCTTGTGTCTGAGTCGAATTGAAGTTGGTCATGACGACCAGACAGTTCGTCCCGCCTATAAGAGTCACGGAACTCAATCGCTCGGTCATCTGCATAAGCATCACGGCTATCTGCTAATGGAGGCCTCCTGTAACTGCTGTAAAGCTCAGAATGTGCACCGTCTCCATATGGAACATGGCGCTCCAAATATGGAGCTCGCCGATCTCTAATAGAATCACGTCTCTCTATGTATGGATCCCGCCCATCTCTATAAGATTCACGTGATTCTATGTATGGATCTTGTCCATCTCTGTATGGATCACGAGGCTCCACATATGGTGCCCGTCCATCTCTATAAGGATCATGCCTCCTTGAATAAGAGTCTGCGCCATCTATATAAGGACCATAGCGTTCTATATGTGAATCCCGGCCACCACTGTAAGCATAATGACGCTCTAGAGGAGGGTCGCGCACATCTCTGTAGCGGTCACTACGCTCTATAGGTGGAGCTCGCACACCTCTGTAAGGATCAGCAGGAATTAGGGGCCGATCACGCCTATCTCTGTAAGGACTACGACGTTCGAAATATGGATCTCGCCTATAAGCATCCACGTCAGAAGCTCTGTCATAGACATACGAGGAAGGAATGGTAGAAGGCAGTGGTGGTGGAAGGCGTTGACGTGGTGGTGCTGCTGGGCTCATAACCTTCCTTTGACGCTTACGAGGTCGCTCAGGGTGTCTGACCTCCTCCCTTAATGGAAGACGCCTCTTGTCACCTGTTCTCTGCCTTCTGCTTCTCTCTCGGCGTATGGGGCGTTTTTCTGCTTTGAGGCTCGTACCCAACTTTTTAGATGGGCGCCCTTTACTTGAAGCAGCAAACAACCTACATAAGTTCTTCACCTGAGGTGTGTGACCAAGTTCATCGCATCAGACAGATGCAGATCACAACAGCATACTCAGAAATCTAACCCTATAGGTTATTCCCTAAAGACACAACTACAGCAATGATATTAATATACCTGCTCCGAATTCAGTTGGCAATCAAACTTGGTTTTGGTAAAGTAATTTTCCTCGATAATCTTCTTGAACTTCTCCTCAGGCAATGGCAAGCAATTTTCCATGACTTTGAATCGAACCTAATAGTAACCAGTCTCTAGTCAAATGTTATATTTAACACATCTGTGAAGGTGATTTTTCCGTTTTACTTTTTTTATAAACAGGACAGCAGATTCACTGAGAACCTTATTCTACCTAATCAGAGGCACAAGAGGTGTTTCAACACAAATCCCGTAAATGATCTGGCATTCATTCGCTGTGGTAACTAAGCAGCAATTGAAAAAAATAAGAATAAAAATAAAAAAATCTTGTGAACTCTAGAAACAATTGGAATGAATATGTTATATCTTATATGAAGCAAGGATGGGCTTTATAACCCAGTGTTCGCTATGACAGAATTGAAAAGTTCCCTTTGGGATAAGGCTATGATGTTGAAAAGAATAAGTCACTAAAATAAACTTTAATAATATGAATTGCTTCATGCTAGTTTAACTTTTAAAATGACTTCTATATGAATGCCACCTTAATATAATTTACTTAAGTTGTAGCCCGTAATAAATCATTCTCAGTAGTAACAAATTAATTACAAAGAGAACTTCAAGTATCTCCAAACACATGGATTTGTGTTTGCGTACTTATCCCCTCTTCAGTTTCATCAACAAACACTCCTCCAGATATAAGATATAATTTCCACAACACACATGTTATCCTAAATTGCCTCCATGTCATATCTTTTATATTATGAGGTTTTCCAGATATTTGTTGTGTACATCAGTACATGATGATGGAGCATTGATGCATAGCAATCACGTTTTTTAAGTTTATCAGAATACATTAAATAGTTCTGTCAATTGATTTCACTGATTTTCTTGTCCTGCAACTATGTTATTCAACAATTACAGGTAACAAATGAAATGATGCAACCTCTCTAGTCTCTGGTCTTCAAAAAAAGAGAACTTATGTCTAAGTTACAGTCTCAACAACAATCAGAAGAAGTTTCTTACCACGTCTCACTAAAAAGAATCTATGATAGTACTAAATGAAGTCCCTAAACTAGGCAGGGAAGAGCGTAAATTACTTACTGCCACTATAAGCTCATAATTTCATCTCCAAAAAAGATGAGAACAGGTTAATGGTCTGCTGAAGCTTCACATAAATCTGGCTAGCAAAGGTACTTGCCTACTTGGCACTCTCAATTATTCACAAATGTGTTAAAATTATACTTTGTACTAAGTCTAAGTGAATGCCCTATCAAGGCAGGAAAGGTGGTATATTAATTAAACTAATTTCTTCCATTATAAACTCATCTCTAACAAAAGAGACAATGTTCATGGTCCATGAAATTTTCGCATAAGTTGGACAATCAGAGGTTTTAACAGATTTACATTCTAGATAAAGGTCAACATAATGCATAAAAATCATCTGAGCTGTGTATTACCCACTTGCCTAACTGTATGAGCTTTCTCTAAACAAATTATCAACCAACCTCAGAATGGTAAAGGGTAAAGCATATCATAGGTCATAATAAATAATTAAAAGCCACAGACAAACCTGAGATGGAAACTGTGATTTGAAGGCCTTGGGTTCGATATTGTAACCTCCAGGGCCTGCAGCTTTGTAGATTCCATACATCAATTTCAGATCAAAGTCATATAGAAAGAGTCGCATACCAGTATAAATCTTTTCAACAATATCTTTCTTGCTTTCTGGCAAACCAAGAACCCTATACTGATAGCAGTCTTTCTTCGTCTCTGAACTGCACATAAAAATCATTCCCATGCTCTGCACTCTCTTCTTCCCCTTTCTCTTGCGTGACGACTCTGGCTTATATTCAGAATCCACTTTCATCAACCTGCCTGCCAGCACCTTTTTCCTTCTGTTCCTTTCATTCAACTTATTGGCGTTCTTCAAACTGGCTTTTGATTCATGCTTACCAGCTTCCTTTCCATCTTCTTTTAAATTGGCTTCCCTTATATCTTGTTCTACATTCTCCTTTTTTTCTTGATTATTTTTTTTGTCATTTTCTTCTTTTGTTGCTTCTTCCTCACTAACTTCATCTTCTTCTATTGCCTCTTCCTCACTAACTTCATCACCCTCATCATTCTCGTCTGTGGCCTCTTCCTCACTAAGCTCATACTCGTCAAGAACTCTGTCTTCACTGTCGTGCTCAAAAGCTTCTTTCTCATCCTCCCACAGCATATCTTCCTGATCATCTATTTCATCATCTTCAAAATTATTTTCCCCCGGCTCTACCGTATTATCTCCGTTTGTTTCTGTTACTGACATACTTGGATCTTCATTGTCTACTTCTGTCACTTTTTCACCTTCTTCCCCAGGTATTTCTCCGAAATTCTCATTCCTTGCGTTGTCAGTAAACAAATCTATTTTAGATTCCAATTGAGCGTCCTCGTTGGGCTCTATGACATCAACTGTCAGCGAATCAGAATGTGGCTCGCCTACACCATTTTCAGCAACTTTTCTCTCATCCTCAAGGGTCGTATTGGAGCTTGCACCCTTTTTCTTGCCTCTGGTAACCACCATTTTCATCCTTTAAGATTCAGAAGCACATGTCAGAACTATCCTATGCTCACAAAGCTGAGAAGGGAGAAAGATAAAAATACTAGAGTTACATCACTGAAATTGGGGTGAGCATCTGTCAGCCGGGAATGCTCGACCGAACCGACTGACAATAAAAATACTATCCGACACTACCAATTTCAACAATTATTTGCTACAACAAAGAGAATCAACAAAAATACGGCAGAGCTGTTTCAATTCATTAACTTACGAGTCAAAATACGACCAATTTTACTAAATCCTCAAAGATCCTAATTTCGCAGCAGAAATATGGCCTTAGAGAGGCCTAATAAGCTTCTCTCGCAATTGAAAAGACTTTATTGAAAAATGAATTCAAAATGAAGAACATTAACATAAGCCATATTGAAAACCGAAGTGCTTGAAGATCTTGCCTTCAAGAAAATTCCTACTCTCTCGAAATTGACAGATTCTACCTCACAGCTATTATTTTCAGCAAATATTTGTACGATGTAAAACAAAAAATCTCACAATCCGGGTGTAGCGACTGCGTCCTGCCGATTGGGGCGACAGAGGTGGCGATTGGGCCTGGGTGTGCGTATGGCGGAGGCGGGAGGGGGGTGAGGTCGCGCCGTGGGCTGAGGGGAGTAGGTTTTCGTGTGTGAAGAAATCAAGAATTGACCAAGCAAGGGCGAGAAAGAGAGAGAGAGAGAGAGTGGAGGATAAGAAATCGGAAATTCAATTGAGGGTTTTAATTTTGTGGTATTATATAAAACTATCAATGTTTCGGAAATCGTGTAAATTCAATATCTACTTTAGATAATGACTATATCTCATACTCATTTATCTCTTCTTTCTTTAGTGAAAAAGATTATGTAATGTTGATTGTTGTTGCGGTCAACAATTTGTGTTTATCAAAATTGTTGGAACCTTCTAATTTTTAAATAAGATTTGATTCTTTTTGTTAAAATTGTTCGTTTCAATTGAGAATTTCATGATTTTGTTTACCAGGTTATGAAATTCTCAATTAAATTCATCGAATTTTCAATTGAAATTTTAGATTTTTTGACTGGAATAATTGAATTCTCTATATATTTTTATTCCATGCATAACTAATATTTGATCAATGTTCATAATCAATTTGGCGTAACAATCTTGACAAATATATAATTGGTATATGAAATTGATCAACATTACATCATCTTTTCTAATAAAAATATATTTTAAAAGTAAAAAGTATCGGGTGTGATAATTTGCTAAAATGAATATTAAACGTATACACTTTATGAAATATGAATAGTAAAATTTACCCTCAGGCGCTGAATTGAGCTAAAAACCCTTACTGGAGAGTAGGGATGACAATGGGCCGGATCTGGTTCGGTTCAGGTTAGATCCAGATCCGATTTTTTTTGCTTTGATCCGGATCCGATCCAGATCTATTGTGTCCAAAAAAATTAGATTCAGATTCAGATCCATAAGATCCACAGGGTCCAGGGTCTAGACCCGAATCCATATATGTTTTCGCTTCTAAAATAAATTCTAAATAAACTATAATTCACAGTAATACCATAATAATCTAAATACACAATAATACTATAATAATTGTTTAGAATTTTTACAATTATCACTATATTGGAATACGTTAGTTACAAATTTACTATAAAGTAGGAAACAACAAACAACTCGATCGCCGGTGGTGTAAGTGATGCGATCCGCCGTGAATGTCGATTGATACATAATTGAGAGAATTTAAAATAAAATTGAGAGCATATTTGTTTTAGGAGAATTTGAAAAAGAAATTGAAGAGTTTTAGTTGGGGTTAGGTATTTAATTATAATATATATATATATATATATATATATATATATATATATATATATATATAAACTAAATGGATCTACGGGCGGATTTGGATCGGATCCGGATCTCAAAAACTAAATCTCAGATCCAGATCCGAAATATGGGAGTAGGATCCAGATCTGATCTAGATCCATCTGGTCCAATTTTTTTAGGATTCAGATCCTGAAAAATGGATCTGGATCCACGGATCTGGACCGGATCCGGGATCCATTGCCATCTCTACTGGAGAGTATCATGGTGGATAGAGAAACAACGGAATTAGATAATTAAACGTATAGACACGGCAACAACCATGGATTTATACTCACTTCATTAATGAGCTCCGAGTAAAAATAACCCGTCAAGAAAAATAAGGTATTCACTATGTCCAACTAATATTGGCTCGTATGCTTTTTTGGATTGTCCCATTATTATTGACATATATCAAAAGAAAGAATTTTACACTACATAGTGCCAAGAATTTTATACTACATAATACTTCGAATTTTATGTCACACACCACTTTACACACAAACCATAATTTTTTTTAATCCAAGTATTGAGTCAACATTAGCGGGACGAATGGAGTACTAGTTATTACTCTATTCGTTCCTTTTTAAGTGTTAAATTAGCAATTTTTTCTTATTTTTTGAATAAGTGTTATAGTTCGTAATTTGAGAGTAATATTATGATACTCTCTCCGTTTTTTTAAGTGTCATATTAGCATTTTTATCTTATTTTTTAAAAAAGTGTTCTTGTTCGTGATTTGAAAGTAAAATTAATACTCTTGAAATTTGATAATTAATAGTATGAATGCATTTATTACGATAATTAATGAGGTTACAAATATAAATTTACTTACTTCATTGATTTGTATAATTTGACAGGAGATGACACTTAAAATGAATGGATAGAGCATTTTTTATTTACCCCTTACTTAATACTCTTGAAATTTGATAATTGGTTGTATGAATGCATTGAACATGATAATTAATAAGGCTATAAAGTTTTTTTCTATTCTATTTGTCCATCAAAAGCCTATATTATTTTGTGTGGCATGAGTTTTAATAAATTATAATGAATGTAAAGTGACTGGAAGTAATAGATGAATATATTAATTGCAATAAGAGTAAAATGTGAGCCATGTTTGATGTTTTTGTAAATAAGTGAGTAGATTGAGAGTAGTTGATGTTTCCAAAAATAGAAAACGAAATTTTTTGGTGGATGGACCGATAAGAAATTAAATGCAAGTTTTTTGTGACGGATCAAGTATTTTATTGGTATATGTAATTTGACGATTGTGAACACTTATATGAACCGATAGAATACTAATTGTTATGAATAATTGTCATATTTTTTTTTTTTCTTGAGTAACCCTGTTTTTTTTTTAGAAAGTCCTATAATATTTTTGTCCTACATATTTTCGAAATGGTGATTAGGTAATAAATTTTAACACTAATTTTTTATAACTTATACGCTAAATATCAACTTTTATAAAATACATATTTTTATGGGTGAAGTGCCAAAAATTTCCTTGATATCTGACTTATTGGTGCGGAAATTGATATATATATCATATATTACACATTTATTAAACATAAGTACTTGACATGTACTTGAATCTTCAAAAGTAAGGAACAACATGTAATTGTTTAAATGATAGAATTGATGCATATAAATAGTTTGCATTATTGTGGATTAATTGTTCACGTGAATTGATCGAATTATTTCTCATTCTAATTTGATTTACATTTTTTATGTTTCAATTTGAATGAATATATGTGGATTTTAAGATGTATATTTCATTTTAAGTGAATTATGTGAAGATGATTTTAACATGAAACTCATCCCATACAATTTGACATCGATCTCAGTTGTCAAAGTTCCCCGACTTGGGCACCGGGCAGGGTCGACCCACCAGAATATAGTTTGGGCCTCTAAATTTAGTAGGTTGGGAATATGATTTGACGATCAAAAGGGTTATTGCGAGAATTGTGTCGTTGAGGAAAGAGGGGAGAAATGGGAGTGGTGAATTTGATTCGGAACTTAGTTGGAAGTATGGAACCGCATGAATGGGTACTTATTTCAACAGACTAAAACTGTTTTGTGATTTCTAGGAGTGTTAGGTCCTTTTATTCCCCCTTTTCTTAATAAATTTTAATTTCATCGCATTTATGTAAGCCCAAGCGTTACTATGGTTGCTCCTATTTTTGCACAACACATATATGCACGCGAAATTCTCTATTGTCAATTAATATTGAGACAGAGAATCATATACATCGTTGTCATGAGAAGATGGTGTCCCAAAATAACAGCCACACATATATAACACATGGATCAACCGCAAAGTTGAGCACAGAGCTGCTGAAGTGGTAAAGCCGTGGTGCCATTGCCCAACATGTACATCTCGCTTTTCCGGTTCTGCATGCACGTCAACTGCAACTGATTGTCGTATTGGCTCGACTGCGCATGATTACCCAAAAAGATTGTATCAAGTTTCGTTTCCAACTATTTCTCTAAACACAATTCAGACTGAAATACATTATCTATTACCGTGCATCGTGCTTCGCAAGTCCAGAGTGGGGAAGGGACACAACTCAGGTAGTGACACCAAGAGCAGTGATCGTTCCCATCAACCCCTTTCAGCAGCAAAGTCAGGCCGGTCGTAAATCTGCACCAGAGTATTGCGGTTGATAACATAGTAGCAACAAGAATATATATATATATATATGTTTGAATTCAATTTAAAGATTAGTTATGGATGTGTGACTAACCCTACTGTCAAAATAATGAGGGCGACGATGAGCATGAGACATTGAGACTGCTTGTACTTGGGTTTGGAGTTGGCGGAGGAAGATATGTAATCAGGCATCCTTCTTTTGTTGATGTATCCATATTGAGGCCGAATCATAAGAACGAATCCGAGAAAAAATCCTGCCATGAATCCACCCAAATGGGCGAAGTTGTCCACGTGTGGGAGGATTCCAACGGCCAGATTGACCAGTATGATGAGCAGAAGACTCAGAAGCGATTGCACCTGGACATAAACACTTTGCATTTTCATTTTATTTGCTTCTATATAGACCTAGTTTATCAAATAAATAAAATTAAGAGTAATGTAATTCTTCTAACCTTGTTCTCGTATATGGACCAATTGATAATGAGCTCGGAGAGCATCGCGCCGAGCAAACCGAACAGGGCGCCGGAGGCACCAACAGAGATGGTGGCCCGTACGAATAGGGATGAGGACAAACTGCCGCCGATTCCAGAAATCACATACAGCGCACCAAGCCGCGCTGTTAACATTCAGACGAGACAATATTGTGTTTCAATCTCGTATTTTATTTCATTAGCATATACAATATTGAAAGGGAAAAAAAGCATGGTACATATATACCAAATCCAAACTCTTGCTCAAGTCGAATCCCAACAAATACAAAACTCAGCATATTGGCCAACACATGAAATGTTCCGGCGTGCAGCCACATACACGTCACCAGCCGCCATGCTTGGCCTCCTTCCACCACCTTTTTAACATCCAGAGCACCCATATCCAATAGCCTACAAATATATTATTATTTCTTTAATTCATTTAAAAAGACAATTATAATAATAATAATCCGGATTCACGCACGTGGCGGCGGAGGGGCCGAGTAGCGGGTTCTCGTGGATGCCCTGGAAGGCGAAGCGGCCGAGGAAGGAGGCTCCGATGCACCTTTGGGAGTGCGCGGGGCAATTGTTGAGATACATGGCCACGAAGAATAAGGCGATGTTGATGGTGATGACGGTGGGCACCAACCACGTGAACCATTTGGTGGGTTCGGGAGGCGGCGGCGGAGGTGGGCGGGGCGGGCGCGAGCGGCGGTGCTTCTCACTCCGGCGGGGTGGGATTTGGATCGCTGCCTCGGGCGCCGTCGAAGGGGCGATCGGGGTCCTTCCCATCGGAACTACGATTAATAGCGGTCAATGAATGAAATTTATGTGTGGATTATTTTGATCGATGAGCATTGGCTGATGATTGGTTGAGATTCGATTTTGGGGCTATTTCTGCATGCATGAAGCTAATGTTTTGGTTGTTGTAAACCAAGAGTTTTGTTTAGACAAGCTTCGAAATGTTCCCGTCTAATCATTTCAATTTTTTATTATATATAGACGAAAAATTAACTAATTTCTCTTGTATTAGATATAGAGGATTAATAACTGACAAGAGTAACCTTTTTTTTTCACTTGTCACCAAAGGTGATAAACCAGAATGGCTAATGTAGGCTTGATGATCAAGACAGCCAACGTCTTAGTTAGGCTTCATGTCTATAATAATTTTTAATATCATTGAGATAGTTTATAAAATATTCAAAGTTGAGAAATTAAATTTTGACCTATACTTTGCAATTAAGAAGGCCACATATAAACTAATGGTTTATTATTTTTGAAATTAAAATGCCTCACTTTGTAATGAATTTGGGCCCCAAGATTGCAACGAGCAATAGATTGGATCCTCTCCTCTTCCAATCAGATTGCCTTCCAGATCTCCTCCTCCATCAATGGATCACTCTCAGATATACGTAATTTGATGATTGGATAGTATTTATATGGCAATAAAATCACGAGATTTTGTGGATTTAGAAAAAACTTTTTTGTGGGGTTTATTAATTTCTAATAACGCATCCAACAACTCATTTTCGGGCCAATTACAAAATTTGTTTGCGCTTGACATAAAATCACTATTTTTCTAAAAAAATAAAACAATAATTGTTTCCTCTTGAACTATAGTACAATAATCACTTTACTAATACTTTTAACACTAGGCAAAAACTTGTGTACATCCGAGTGTATGATACATTCATCATAATTAAATCCAAATATGGTTAATCAATCCCCCAATTAGGATTTATTAGATTCTAATTATAGTTTAATAATCACAATTCAAATTTAATTAGGACAAATGCATCGTGTATCCTGATGTACCTGAGTGTGTCTCTTTACACTATTATCTTAAGTATAAAAAATCTTTGCCAAAATCTTCTCATTCGATCTATATTTTAAATGAGACACGATTTGGGAGTAGAGTATCTTAACTCTAAATCTAATGATCTTTATCACCATAATAAAAATTGACTCAATCATTAGATTATGTGCATGCACTTGTACAAATATATTCACAATTAATATTTAAAAGTCAAGAGCACCACAACTGAATAGGATCGGTCTAACTGGAGCCATTCATATACCGGGTTTCCTCTTCGCCAGTTTCTCTCCCACTCCATTCCAGTCACATGCACACAAGAAAAATCACAGACAAATAATTATTCCCAAAAATGGTGCAATAATTTGATGATCCGCATTAGAAAGTTCTCGAGGAGAATAATGGAGAATCCGAGATCCCTCAATAAATTCTGGATTGGCTGCTGCGTCATGTTCGTCTTCTGGTATGTCTTGCTGTACGCTTTCGATTGGTCGTCTCTCTCTCTCCCCGGCCTCTCCTCCCTATCCCGCGATTCCATCGCCGCCGAAAGGAATCAATCGTCGACTTCGAACAATATTACCGTTGATGATCGGAGTCGTGATTATGGCGACCGGACTGCCGAAGAAGACGACAGAGAGAGATCGTGTAAAAATAGGTACATATACGTACACGACATCCCCAGCCGATTCAACGCGGATTACATCAAACAGTGCCAGCTATTGAATAGGTGGCAGGACATGTGCCCGTACTTCGACAATGACGGGCTCGGGCCCCGCCTCCGCGACGGTTGGTTCGCGACGAACCAGTTCTCGCTGGAGGTCATATTCCACAACAGAATGAAGCAGTACCACTGCCTGACAAACGACTCATCCAAAGCTGCGGCGGTTTACGTCCCCTACTATCCCGGCCTCGACGTGGCGCGGTTCCTGTGGGACCCTGCCAATGCGGCCAGGAAGGACGCGGACGCAAAGGACCTTTTCGAGCTACTGAATTCCCGGCCCGAGTGGGAGGTAATGGGCGGATGGGACCATTTCCTCGTCTCAGGTCGGATCACGTGGGATTTTAGGAGGATGGGAGGGAATGTCACCGATTGGGGGAATACAGTGATGGTGCTGCCGGAGGCGCGAAACATGACGATGATCGCCATTGAGTCGAGCCCGTGGGACCGGAACGACTTCGCCATACCCTACCCAACTTACTTTCACCCATCGAGCGACGCGCAGCTGTCCGGCCACCAGAGCAAAATGGCGAAGCAGAAGAGGCGATCACTCTTCTGCTTTGCTGGGGCGCCCCGCCCCAACATGGCGGGGTCGATCCGGGACCAGGTCATGGCGCAGTGCGCCGCGGCGGGGAAGAAAAAATGCCGGATGATGGAGTGCCGGGACGACAAGCGGAACTGCCTGAAGCCGGCGAACGTGATGAAGATGTTCGAGAGTTCCAGCTTCTGCCTGCAGCCGCCGGGGGACTCGTTCACGCGGCGGTCCACGTTCGACTCCATCCTCGCCGGCTGCATCCCCGTCTTCTTCACCCCTGCCTCGGCTTATGTGCAATACCTGTGGCATCTGCCTAATGATTACTCCTCCTACTCGGTCCTCATACCGGAAGTCGGCGTGAGGCGGGGGAATGTGAGCATCGACGCGGTTCTGTCTCAGATACCGAAAGCTAGGGTTGTGGAGATGAGGGGAATGTGATCAAGATGATTCCGAATGTGATCTACGCGGATCCGAGGTCGAGATTGGAGAGATTTGATGATGCGTTTGAGTTGACGATGAAGGGGGTTATTGGGAGAGTGGAGTCGCTGAGGAAGGAGATGAGAGAGGGGAGGAATGGGAGTGGTGAGTTTGATTCGGAGTTTAGTTGGAAGTATTACACTTTTGGAAGTACAGAACCGCATGAATGGGATCATTATTTCAAGAGAGAGGAGTAGTGGTAGGTTTTAGTTATTGGAATCGAGAATTGGTGTCGATTTTGTATAATGTGTGAAAATGTTTTGGAAGACGAATACTGATTTTCATAATCTGGGAGATGCTATGGATTTCGAGTAGTATATCTCACACACCTATTTCTTGTGCGATTCCTTTTACACTTTACAAATTTGATATTCACCATCAAAATTCAAAACCATCCTACGAACTTTAACTTTGATAGATTTCCACAATACAAATTCAATACCGAGATTTCAAAAAAATAAAAAAAATAATAGAAATTTTTTATATTCAGTTGTGCTTACTCCTAGTTCGAATCCCTCCATTCGATTAAGATAATCAAAATACATATTAAGTGTATGTCTCTCTACAAAAAAAAGAGACGTACAAACAAGTATATACGGTATATCACAAATAAACAAAAAAAATATAATTGCAAATATGCCTCTAATGGTAGTATAGCTTTTCCTATGGTTCTCTCGTGTAAAAAATCATAGGATTTCATATTCCAACACGCAAATAGTGGTCCAAAATTATCATACAAAATGATTGGTATAAAGAAGTCGAGTTTGGTGGGTTGGGCGTGATGAAGATATTTGAACGCAAAAAAGACCCCCGCCTCAAAGCCAAGGGCATTTCCGTCATCTAACATCCTCTACCTTCTGTGGCCACAAACAGTATTCGTTCAAATAATGAAATTACCAAACAATCTTAAGGGGGTGTTTAGCTAAGCTTATTTTATAGAGCTTATAATCTCCAAGAGCTTATAAGATGTTTCAAGAGCTTATAAGAGGTAATATCTCAAGTGCTTATAAGTTGTTAAAGTGTTTGGATAATTGATCTTATAAGTTAGAAAAAAAATCGTGAGTTAGAGAGATAAAATTGACGAGAGGTGAAGTTGATAGTATATGTATAAAAAATAATGAACTATAATAAGGTTATTTTGGTAAATTCACGATTGCTTATAAGTTTATGAAAAAATAAGTTAGGGTTGACCAACTTATTTTTAGGGAGCTTATAAGCTATTGGAGCTTATTTTCACATCTTATAAACTGTTTAGGACCTTATTTTACTAAATATTTTGTGATCGATCCTAAATTCGTAAGGGAAATAAATGCGCAAGAACACCAAAGATTTACGTGGTTCGATCGTGAATAAGATCTACGTCCACGGGCAGAGAGAGAGAGTATATGTATTGAGGTATAAGTGATTACAAAGAGAGTGAATGAATCTATGTCGTCTCATCTAGCCTCTATTTATACACAATGTATTGACCTAGATCTCGAATCCGAGTCTTCTAACTAGGATTCGAGATCCTATCCTCTTGGATTAGGATTCTTTTAGATATGGTGAGCTTTCTGCGTTCCCACCGGCTTCAGATTCTTCATAGTCGAACTTGTCGGGCCGAGCTTGATGTCGGGTTTAATTGTATTGGGCACGATGCTTGGGCTGGTAGTTGGGCGTATCCTATCAACCCCAAAAGACGCAGAAACGAGGTCATCTTTGGATTGGGGTTGTTGTGACGAGCGGGTTTGGACGATCTTACATTCTTTTCATTGTCGACTTTGTGTGTGTCAATGCTTTTGTCGTCGTATATCGAATCTTTGTGCGGCGGATGTGTCTGCCGAGGTCTTGGCGGGCTTCGCTAAGGAGGCGTTCGGCGAGTCTTCTTCGGCTTCACTGACGGGCGTTGGGCGAGGTCTTGGACCGCTTCACTGACGGGCGTTAGGCGAGGTCTTGGACCGGCTTTTCGGCGGGCGTTGGGCGAGGTCTTCGACCGGCTTCACCGACGGGCGTTGGCGAGGTCTTGGCCCGCTTCACCGACGGGCGTTAGGCGAGGTCTTCGGCCGGCTTTTCACGGCGGGCGTTGGGCGAGGCGAAGCAGGATTCTTGCCGTTGCTAAATCTTGGGCGCGGATACGCATTTAATCGCATTTAATTGCAGCGGTTGTATTCGATAAAGTGCATATTAGGGAATGTCTTCCTTGATCATGATATCTCTTATCACTTGCCTTCTTCATTTCTCGATTTTCAAAACCCTACGCCTTCCGCGAAACACTTTATTCCGCCGTTGTGATTTGAAGCTTACGCTTGTTCATCGATAAACAATAGTAAGTAATGGCTTCTCTTCTCCTAATGAGTCGTCGGCGTCAAATCGTGTCTGTTTCCCGTCTGATTTAGTGTCTTTGCTGTTTTACCCGTGTCCATATCCTCCTTCTCTGTGATCTGCGATTCCCCGGTGGGGATTGCGGCAAAGTGTCTTTTTTCTTCAATCTAGGTATTTACGATATTAGGGATCTATGTCTTCAATATAGTATTCCTCTAGTATTGAGTTTGTTGCCCGTCCAGGAGGACAGGGCTGTGCCCTCCGGATGGTTTTATTACCGTGTCGAGGGCGGCCTCAGGTGGTCTTCGTCTTCCTTTCCTTACGTATATGTTGAGTTCGAGATGTTTGGCCTATCTCTTGACTCTCGCCGAACTCATTCCGGCATATATCGCTCTGGGTGTCTATGCTATAGGCATAACTTTCCTATTACCTTGGGGCTCGTCCTTCGCTTTTTGCAAGCGAAGGGCGGCTCGGGGTGGTATTATCTATCACCCGTAGGAAATTCAAAGCGAAATTAAGTCGAAGATCTCCAACCGCGAAGAAGAAGTTCTTACATGGGTTTCGAGACAATTGGAGTTCGCATGGCGATCGACAAGATCGCCGATGTGTTGTTGACAAGGACTTGGTGACTGGAGGCTGGACAACATTGGTCTTGTTGACGAGGTCTTCTCCGAGGCCGAGTGGCGGGCGGGCTTAGCCCTTATGATCCTACCTCCAGGGTGGAGTCGGTGAAGGGTGAGGCCTCTTCTTCTCCTCTCTTCTCTTTTTTTTTTTTTTTATTTCACGAGTTACGTATTGATGCTCACTCATGTGTTTCCTTGAAGTGAACCTGCTGAAGGAAAGGAAGAAGAAAAGGAAGGAGCCGATCTCCGTGGCCGAACCGATCTCGGTGGCCGAGCCGAGGTCTCCGACCTTGAAGGATTCGAGGCCGTGCCGAAATGACTATGGGGCCGAGATCCCTTCGCCAGCCCGACAAGCGCTTGAAGAGGCGGAAGGATGAAGTCCACGAGTCCTCGGTTCTTGCCGAGGTGAGTCGAATCGTCGGTTCAAGCCGGCGCCTCGTCTCTTTCGAGGTTTGTACTGTCCTTATACTTTGTGCGATAGTAACTAAATTGTGTTCTTGACACGATGTATATTTTGTATAGGGGGTCGAGGGCGTGGCGGCGAGTGTCGAGTATCCGATCTTATATCGGATTACTTGAAGGCGCCTGTCGCGGTTTGACGAGGTGGCCGGTATGCTCGGGAGGTGGAGAGTCGAATACCTCCTTGCTCGAAATGTCCGTAGAGGCTAAGATCAGGACCTCGTCAAGCGAAAGGCGGATCTGACGGCCATTGAGGCGGCGGCTAGGGCGGTCGTGAGGCGGCGTGGCGGGCGGCGAGGCGGCGGCGGGAGGGCCGAGGTTGCTCGATGAAGGCGAGGTGGAACAGTTCGCCGTCGGGAGGCGGACATGGCGAGCTCTCGAGGAGAAAGCAGCAGCGCCAGCGGAGAGGCATTCTGTCGGCGGGCTTCTGGGGATGGTCTCGACGCTGCGATGTGCTTAACAAGCGCCGCCTCGGGCTTGACGCAATCGAAGAAGTCGCCGAGGACTACCCAGATCTGGACAAAGCCAAGTATGGGTATGAGGAGACCGAGGATCTTGTCACGAGGCAGACTACTGATGTGCTCGTCCGCGGCACGAAGGAGCTTCCGTCTGCGAGCCTTGCCTCCTCCTCCGTTCTTTTGTCGCGAATGCATGCGGCGCTTTGTCCGTGGATCGGGATCCCGACCGAGGCTTTATTGGCTGATCATGCAAAGGGGTGGGAGACGGTGATGCTTGAAGGCATCGAGACTTGGTTGTTCCCGAAGAGGCGAGTGAGGCTATCGAGCTTGGATCGGACGTGGACATGGCGAAGCTTCGGAGGGTCGGTTGATCCTGCATCTTTTTTTTTTTTTTTTTTTTTGAATGTAAATGTACAACAATTTTTTGCTAAGGGCATGTTAATAAAATCACAAGTTTATGTCGAAACTTATCTCCTTTTTTTATTCGGTTGTCTCAAAATGTTTGATCTTCTCCTTGGTTGAACCAAATCAAAGACTGTCATGAGCTCTTGAGTTGAAAGAGGTGAACTCCTCCATATAAAGGCAGCTCGGTCACGTCTGGTGGTCGATGTCGAGCATAGAGCCTCGGGAGAGCGTGACGAGCTCGAGCTCGCCTTTTGGAATTGGAGGCGTTCGAGGTTGCGAGGAGAGGCCAAGGTGATAGGCGAGGAGCATGCAGAGTCGAGGAGGTTATCCACGGAATGGTGGGATGCGATCCGAGTAGAAGCGAGGTTGTCGAGGCTGCGGCCGGTTGTTCGAGTATAGGCGCGAATATGGCGGACCTCACAGCAATTCACGGGCGATGCTGCTGAATTAAAAAGGCTCGGCGGCATATCTGGCTGTTATCGCTCGACAACCACAGCTCGATGACATACTTGACGGGATGCGAGGCCTCTTCTTCTGCGGGAGCTTCTCGATCTAGAATAAGCGAACCACATTATGACGATCCGGAGTGGCGCGCAAGAGGCGTGCTATTGCCTTGAGCGTCGTGGACCCTCCATGCGTCGAGACCGGGCGTCATCAGTGGCGAGGCGAGCTCATGAGCTGCATCGTCAGTGACCGAGGTCGCTCTGGCGGGCCCGTAATATAGACCGAGGACGAGGTAGAGGTAGGATTAGCATAGATGAGTCTTTGAATTCCGATTTTTCTAGGGATTGGCTCGACTTTTCCCGATCCGCTCCGTCCTCGTAAAATGTAAATGTAACTGTACATCTTGTACTTAATAAGAATGGTGTCTTGTTGACTTTGTATAAGAGTAATATCGAAAAAGTAGTTAAATCTTCGTGAGAATTACGCTTTTGAAAGAAATCGTTTTAAATCGAAGGTAGGGTTTCTGTTTTTGCCGAGGTCGTCGGGAGGGTGGTCCCTTCGTCTACATAGAAGAGCACGCTTGAATTAAGCGAAGGTGGTCGATCTCGTATGTAGGAATGGTTCACTGTTTTTTGCCGAGGTCGTCGGGAGGGTGGTCCCCGTCGTCACATAGAGAGCAGCTTGAAATAAGCGAAGGTAGTCGATCTCGTATGTAGGAATGGTTCTGTTTTTTTGCCGAGGTCATCGGGAGGGTGGTCCCTTCGTCTACATAGAGAACGCTTGAAATAAGCGAAGGTAGTCGATCTCGTATGTAGGAATGGTTCACATTTTTTGCCGAGGTCATCGGGAGGGTGGTCCCTTCGTCTACATAGAGAGCGGCTTGAAATAAGCGAAGGTAGTCGATCTCGTGCGTGGCATGCGGCGTTTAGATTTACATTCGTATAAGCGAATGTAATCGACCTCCGTAGAGAATTTGTCCTCAGAAGAGGGTAAATAATGTGAAGATTAATTATGCATTAGTGACAAGTAGAACTCGTAAAAATAAAGATTTTATTGATAAAAGATGACGCGACCACCAAATAAGGCAGACTCTAAGCAGGACTTTAAAAATATGACCGAACAAGACCCGACCCTTGACACTTATGCATAATATTTCTTGGATGGATGATGTGCCATCGTTGGGTAATTGCTCACCGGACAATTGAGCGAGCTTATAGGCCCTTTGCTGAGGACTTCGTCGACCGGTGAGTCCTTCCCATGTGGCTTCGACTTGCTTGCGTGCGGCTTCTTGACTTCATTATGTCGAGATCGAGGTCGCCCACTTGGAATTGTCGGTTTTAACGCTGGTTGTAATACCGAGCTACTTGTTGCTTATGCCGAGCTTCCTTGATGTGGCGAGGTCTCTCTTTTCTTCGAGTAGGTCTAGATCAGCTCGTAGATTTTCCCCATTTGCTTGACGAGAGAAGTCGATGGTGCGAGGACTCGGTACTCCGATCTCTGCGGGATCATCGCTTGGTTCCATACACCAAAGCGTATGGTGTTTCTCCGTTCGAGGTCCGGGGTGTTGTTGATGCGACCATAGGACTGCGGTAAATTTTCCACCCGAGGCCTTTGGCTCGGTCGAGGCGAGTTTTAGACCCTTTACGATGGTCTGTTGGTAACCGGTCGACCATTTGCTTGAGGATGGGCCACCGGGTGAACTTTGTTGGATCGAAGCTCTTGACACCAATCTTTGAATGTCTTATCCGTGAATTGTGTTCCGTTATCCGAAAGGAGGATATGGGGGATGCCGAGCGACACTATGTTCTTCCATACGAAGTTGAGGCGTTCTTGCTTGTGATTTTCGCGAGGCTCGAACTACCCACTTCGTGAAATAGTCGATCGCAACAATTAAGAATTGGGTACGTCACGGTGCTTTACAAAGGGGCCCACAATGTCAATCCCCATTGCATAAGCGGCCAAGGGCTCATGCGGAGGTGAGGTCGGTGCAGGGTAGCCTTGTGCGTTCCATGGATTTGACACTTGGACACTTTTTACGAGGTCCATTGAGTCTTGGAACATTGTTGGCCATAGTATCCCCATCGCATGACTTTCTTTGACAAGGCTCGGGGTCCGATGTGGCTTCATACGAACCCGTGTATTTCTCGTGAAACGTAATTGGCTCGGTTCGGACCCAAGCACCTTAAGAGAGTTGGAGATATGACTTCTGTCAGGGACTTCCTGCTCAATTGTATATCGCGAGATTTGTTCAGGATCCTCCTAGCCTCCGACTTGTCGTGGGGCGATTCGCCCTTCTCGGTACTCTCGAATGGGAGTCGTCCAATTGGGTTCTTCATCCGAGACTATGTTGACCTCGGCTCCGTCTTGACATCGTTTATGCTCCCCTTTGGACTTCCTCTCTTGGCGGGCTCGTTGATGGCGAGGCGATTTATAAGATGTCACTCGGCTATTTTGCTCCTTGGGATGCGAACTATCTGGAAGTGTGAGAAAGTCCGTTGCGAGGCTTTTGCTTTTCGAGATACTTCTTCATTCATCGCTTTTTGCCTCGTATTTTCCCAACATTTGGCTTCTGACGACTTGAGTCGTCGCTGTGAACTTGCACGGCTCGTATCTCGAGACTTTGAGCGGCGAAGTCCTGCGATCGGTGCCTCATACTCCACTTCGTTATTCGTATTTTGAATGTGAACCGAAGTGAGTAAGCGATCTCTTGTCGTCGTGGGCCTAGGAGTAAGATACTGCTCCATACCTTTGTTTCCGGCCCGTCAGCGTAGATTTGCCAAAGCCTTCCCTCGGTGTTTCAACCATGGGTTTGGCTTGGCATCGTCGTCGGACTCGGTGGGCTTGGTTTTCGGCGAGTTAGACTCGGCGAGAAATCCGCTGAGGGCTTGGCCTTTGATGGCTGGCGGGCGAAGGTTATATCGTGCTCGCCCGGTTCGATTGCCCATTCGCGATTCTCCCGATGCTTGGGCTTCGTCAATACTTGCCAAAGTGGGTAGTCGATGAGGACTTGTCGATGTGCATGGAAATGCGGACGTAGCCTCCTCGCATGATGTTACCAATGCTAAGGCAAGCTTCTCCGGTGATACCTCGTTTAAGGCCTTTTAGTGCTCGGTGATGAAATACACCGGGCGGCGTCCTTCTTCCGTGCAGGGGCGCACTTATGGATTCGTCCAGGGGCGGCGAGGTAGAGAAAGGACCTCTCCTCTTTTGGGACGGATAGAGTGGGGAGCTTGGCGGGTAGCTCTTGAGGTCTTGACGGACTGTGCACCTCATCCCATGAGAATTTGGGGCTTTTGAGTATCTTGAAGAAGGGTAGTCTTATCATGACTTTTGAAAGAAAGCGGCTTAGTCTTGACTATCTGACTGTCGACTTGTGTACGTCATGGATGGTCTTGGCATCTTCATTTCCAAAATGGTTTGGACCTTGGTCGGGTTTGCTTTTAGCCTTCTTGTGAAACCCAACACCCTAAGAACTTTCCGGACGGATTGCAAATGTGCATTTAGGGATTGACTTTAGGTTGATTTTCCGAAGAAGGCGAGGGCGATCCGGTCGGCCACACATCATGACTTCTTCTTGCTTTTGGCGACAATGTCGTCTCATTATACCTCCACATTCCGACCTATGTAGGGTGAAATATTTTGTCCACCATCCTTTGATAGGTAGCCCTGCATTTTAAGGCGAATGGCATCTTTTATATCACGAAGACCGAAGTCGGTAATGAAGGCTGTCTTGGCAGCGTCTTCGTCGTCCATCGGGACTTGGTGATACCTGTATAAGTCAGCGAAGACTTCGTGCCCGACCAACGCGTCGACCTTCTTGTCAATGTTGGGAAGGGATAGCAATCCTTTAGGCGATACTTGTTGAGGTCGGTGTAGTCGATACACATTCGCCATCCCTCCTCCTTTCTTCACCATCACGGGTTGGCTATCCGGTCGGATATTTGACCTCGAGCAGATGTCGTGCTTTTAATAGTGGTTCACCTCGTCATGAATGACTTGGTTTCGTTAAATTGCGAAGATTCTTTATACATCGAGCGGCTTTATGTTCGGTCGATGTTGAGCCGATGGTGATGATACTCGGCGAGACTCGGTCGTATCGAGGGGAGACCAAGCAAACCGTCTCGAATTCCTTAGGAGTTGGATGATCGATCCTTCACTTCGGTGTCGTGGTGAAACCAACTGGGCGACCTTGATGGCTCGTCTTTGTGCAATCGACCTCTTCTACGGTATCGGGGAGTGGCGATGTACTTCCTGACTCCAACTCTTGGGTTTCTTTAATTGCTATGCTGTGGGTGTTGGACGAGGTCCGGCACCTCGTAAAGCAACTTGCATACACTCGGCAGCTTGCTTACGATCGCCTCGGATCACGGTTGTTCCCTCGTGGTGGGTATTTTTATCGTCGGTGGTGCGTTGAGCATACCGCCACTACGTTCGGCCAATCTCGCCTAGTATGATGTTATACGGCGAGTTGGCCTTCACTTCTGACGCACCACCTTGGTCGAGTCGTTGGTGCTTTCCCACCGTGACGGGTAGCTCGATTATTCCTTACAGGCGCGTCTCTTCACGGACGAAGCTTGGAGTGGCGGCGGGGCTTGTGCGGTAGCGTCTTCCACTCTAGCTTGTCAAAGCATTCCTTAAAAGGATGCTCACCGATGCGCTTGATGTCGATGTAAGCGCGTTTCACCAACTTATTTGCGACCACTACGGATCGCCAATGCATCTGGTGGGGAGTCTTGTCATGAGCGGGTCGTCTTCGAGAAGGTGATCGCCTCGTCCTTCTGAACCTCTTATTGGTGGGTTCACTGGTTCTAGGACTTCGGGCATCGGCCTTGAGGGAGGACTTCGTGACTCCACGGGGGAGCCCCGTAATAGTGGAGACCACCCCGTCATATTGGGGCTCATCATCTCCTTTCTCGTCGGTGCTGCGCTTTGTTTTTTTGTAGGGGGCACAATTTCCCCTCTTCCTCTTTTTCTTCTTTTGACTTTGGTCGGCTTGGCGACTCTGTCCTCGGTATTTCTTCAGGGATCCGTCCTGAACTAGCATCTCTATTTCACCCATGAGCTCGTTGCACTCTTGATGTCGTGCCGTAATCATTATGGAATGAGCAATATTTATCGATGGGTCGGCACCTCTTCCTCCTGTCATCGGTCGAGGCTTCGAGCAGGTTCATGTGGAGTGCGTAGATTTACGCTCTCGGCCGTCAGCGGGGTGTCTTGGGGTCGTTCAGGCGTCGCGGACCGAGCTGGACTTTATCGGATGATGTAATCTGTCAGCGCTTGCCGGCCTTAGTTCCGATCTTCCTTCCCGTCTCTTCTTCCTCTTTCCGAAGGTCTGCCTTGTCGCTTGCGCTTTCTTTTGTCGACCTCGTCCGCTTTGGCGAACCGGTTGGCTATCGCGCCTGACTACATTGCGATCGAGGTTCGTGCCAGCGATCTCTCGTATAAGGCCCGGCAATATGCCGTTTTGGAAGGCGAGATGACTAACGGTCGTTCACGTCTTGACCTTGAGCACTCCTTGTTAAACCTTGTCATGAAGTCGCCGATGGACTCATTACGGCTTTGCCTTATGGTGAGGAGGTGTGCGATGGCGTTTTGATTACGCTTTTGGAAGAACCTTGGTGGAAGCGACCATCGGTCGCGATAGGGCCGATGCTTCCGTAGGTAAACTGTCGAACCACCTGCGGGCGTTGTCGACGAGTAACTCCGGGAAGAGTTTACACATGTGAACCGAGCTGAGCTTTTGGTTGATCATGTTGTATTGGGCTGCGAGAGGAAGTTCTGTGGGTCCCTCGACCCGTCGTAGGCGATGCTTGGTACCGGTATTTATCAGGAGAAAGTGTTGAGTATTCTATTTGAGAGCAGGTGGCTATCTTCCGTATCCATCGAGCCGTCCTCTGGAGGCGGGACGGAGTTCGACGATCGAACTCGTTTAGGTGACTCGGACCGACTTCGTGGCGGCCATGATGCCTCTTCCCTTGCCGCTCATCCCACGGAGATCGGGCGGAGTTCGTGGATGGATTTACGGCGATCGAGGCCGGCTTGCGACGATCTCGGCGTCCTTTCCCGCGTTGCTTTCGTTCCTTGCGGTCGGTTTGGGCCCCGACCTCGTTGTGATGCCTCGTGTCTAGGCGAGGCTTGATATACCGTTCTTCGGGGCGTGGCCGACCACAATGTGACGAGGCTGGAGAAAGCTCTCCTTGTTTTCTCGAAATCCGCGACGACGTCGTCGAGGTTTACTTATGAGCCGGAGTTTCCGGATTATTGCTACGATTGTCTTCGCTATGGTAACTTTGCCTCCTGCGGGCGGGGTGTCCGTGCTCGTCGAGACTTTGGATATGCCCTCGGGGTTTCTTCTCGATTGGGCTCTTCCCGAGTTGAGCTCGGCGTTCCTTCGCCGTCGGCGTTGTTGTTGCGTGACGGTCACGGAGGCATGGCTTACGGTGTACTGGTCGTGATTACTTCCACATGGCGGTGGTTGATCGAAAACACAAAATTTCGTTTCCCACAGACGGCGCCAGTGATCGATCCTAAATTCGTAAGGGAAATAAATGCGCAAGAACACCAAAGATTTACGTGGTTCGATCTGTGAATAAGATCTACGTCCACAGGCGAGAGAGTATATGTATTGAGGTATAAGTGATTACAAAGAGTGAATGAATCATGTCGTCTCATCTAGCCTCTATTTATACACAATGTATTGACCAGATCTCGAATCAGGGTCTTCTCTAACTAGGATTCGAGATCCTATCCTCTTGGATTAGGATTCTTAGATATGGTGAGAACTTTCTGCGTTCCACCCGCTTCGGATTCTTCATAGGCGAACTTGTCGGTAGCCGGAACGATGTCGGTTTAATTGTATTAGGCGCGATCTTTGGCGCAGTAGTGGTGGTAGTATCCTATCGTTTTGCAACAACATATGCTTGTAAATAGCTTATAAGCTAACACACTCTTAAGTAAAACAAGGAAAATTGGTTTGCTTCGCCAGATTTGCTTGTTCATGGCCGGCACGTGCTCCCAGGGTATTCCTCACGTGATCGGCTCCACTGTCCTCGAGCTGTCCAGAACCGGAGCGCCTCTCTCTGTCCGTATATCCTCCCGGAGCTACGCCATCCCGAACACCTCCTACGCCGCGGCGTACGACGGCCGTTATTGAATTGAAGGACCATCGTGCATCTTCGTCGGACCAGTAGAAACCGCCAGTCAGGAAACCCTGGAAACTTTATATTGTCAAGTGAGTGACAAATACTGTCCTCTTAGCTAATTTTGGATCTGGTACTCATTTTTTAGTTGTTTTTGTAAGGCTCGTGATGCTTACTATAGCGGCCAGCCGTTAATTGTCGATGACATGTTTGACAAAGTTGAGGTGAATTTTGCTTATAAGGTTTAGTTTGTGGCAGCATTTTTCCTTGATTTGATTCTCATGGTTGTTTAATTTTGTGTTGATTATCAAAATATTGTTATGACAGTTAAAACTGCGGTGGTATGGGTCCGAATGCGTTGTGAAGTATCCGCGTTGCAGTCTCAGGCGCCAATCTACCTATGCCGATGCTGAGGTAATTTTTTTTATAATGTTCTCCCTTAATGTTATCTATTAAACGGCATTATTCTGCAAATATATCTGTTAATTGATGTTTAGTCGATATCGGAGTGCCTCTAAGCGTAAGGCTGCAAAGAGTTATCGAAGTGTTATTTAATGGTAGAAGAAAAGAAAATCTCTTTTTGATTTGGTTTATGTGAGCTTCTCTAGTGATGAATTATGTTTTTACTTTCTAAATCTGCCATTATGAAAAAACTTTAGCTGCTCAAAACAGGAAAGAAAAATATTATTGAGATGATTTCCATATCTTTCGTTCCATGCTTGAGACCCGGGGTGGGGCAAAGGTAACATATGCAAACTTATTTTGGAAAAAGTTGATACATAATGAAGCAATGAAACTTCTTCAAAGCACCATTGCATTAGGCTTCACAAAATGTGGAATATTCCCATTTGGCTTACTCCAATGGTTAAATAGGGACTTAAATATTAGATGCTCTATATTCTATAAGGGGCATTTACATTTTATGATTAAAAATTTACATGATTGATATTTTTATCATCATTACTAGCATTTTTCCAATCCTACCATTTTAATGGGATACGAATCAAACAAAGTTAGCCCAAGTTATAAAAATTATCAAGGATCGTGCAATTTCCCAATGTTCCAAGTTTCCTATCCATCTTAGTAAACAATAGACTAGCCTATATTATTTTTATCTATCTAAGCTAACCCTCAATAGTAAACACTCCATAAATATTTATAGCAAGACAATATTAGGAGGCTTGGCCCAATAATATGCTAGCATCAGATGCTCTGAGTGAGTTCCGGACTTGACAATGTAGTCCTCAATATCATGTTTATGCCTTGTCTAGTAGCACAGAATCCTGCACTTCGAGTCATATCATGGCTTTTGTTATGCAAATGATTTTTGCTTGTGTTAATGCTAGTAGTTGTACATGAGCTGTCTTTTCTCTGCATCTGATATTGAAAAACATGCATGTAGGGCAGGAAGATCCTTCACAAGTTTTTGCATTGGCGAGTGTATGGCTCTTGATCCTCGGCTTTGGTTCTTCAGCCTGTCTTCTACCTATAGTATACAGTGTTGCTCAAGCTTATCATGATGCGTTCAGTTTCTGGATTTTAAAATATTAATCAAGGATCTTCGCTAACATTCCTTGCAACATTCAACGACGTACTCTTCATGTTGTTTGGTTCCGTGGTTGGGGACCCCATTGCATCAGCTTCTGGTAATGAAATATGCAGTTTACCAAAATTCTTAGAGGGTGTTTGGCTGAGCTTATAAGCTCCCAAAACAGCTTATAAGCTGTTTTAAAGCTTAAAACAGCTTATAAGCTGTTTTTGGGGAGCTTATAAGCTCAGCCAAACACCCTCTTACTCTGACATTGATTCTTTAATTTTCATCTCTGATTATAAAGTACAGTCTTTAAGATACTTATTTTCTGTGTCGTACCTAGTATAAGTTATTTGTTTTTATTTATTAATCTGACTTGTTATTCTCTACATGTCTTGTTATCACATATGTGATGCTGAAACAAACTTATATTTGCTCCTATGTGTTTAAAAGTCCAGCTGTATATCATCTGCAAATCATTTCATTCAGAGGAACCGGCTCGTTAATTAATATTACCCACATAATTGACTTTATATTATCAAATTGTGTGTTATATGCAGTTTTATTGCAGATTAAAAACTTATAAAGTGGATGTGATTCGTATGGAAGTTAGAAATGTTTGGCTTATATAATTCACGAATACAGGTTAAAACTGTTCAAAGTTTTCCTTTACAAATTCCTGAAACATATTTAGCTGGAAAATTTATTTACTTTTCGCTACTATTGTGGTTAGGTTTGGAACTAGGCAAATTTAAATAAAGTAACCCCTTTGCTCGTCAGCTCCTCTTTGTGGTCGGTGGTGAACTTGCTTTGCTGAACATGCATTAGTGGCTTATACGCCATGGGAGGGTTACAATTCCGAATTAAGTTTCCATCCATACAAAGCTGACTGCTAACTTGTTCAGTGAAGAATTTGGTGAACTTTAGTTACATTACCTTCCCTCATTTAATTTATCAAGAAAGGCTTTAGCATTGAGATTATGTGTGCAGTAGGCGGAATGAGTTTTGAAATGCGGACTACTGAATATTAATTCATTTCTCATGTGACTTGAAGTTTTGTTACAAATTTGAGAACTTCTTCTCTATTCGGGGGTCAATGGGGATGATTATCATCTATGATGACCATTTCCAAATATGGTACATTGAAATATGTGTAAGCTAGTTTTATTTGGTGACATCATGTCAAGAAACACTCCCCCCCCCCACTCCCGCCTCTCTCTCCCCCAATCATACAGTTTCTTATTTTGATTTCATCTGTTTTCTATTGGGAATTACTTGTATTTGGTGTGCTTAAAGGACTCTGGAAGAATGACCTGGTGGCACTGAAAGGGGTATGCCCAAATTGTGGCGAAGAGGTTAGTGTGAAAAGTTCACCAACTGAATTTACCATCTTTTCTTTTATGCGAAGAATGTGATTCCTACTTTGGCATTTTGAGCTAAAGCTTGAGCGGTTATATTACATTATTTGAAGGTATTTGCATTTGTTAGATCTGATTGGTCCAATCATTCCCCACATAGGGCAGAATGTCATGTATGTGAAAGCTCCTTCGAATTCAGAACAAAGGTTGAGGTACTTGAGTTATATATTTCTGTAAGTATATTGATGAATTTTCTTAGTTTTGAAAGTGCAGATAGTTCGTTTTAGTTTGAAATATAATGTAGAGCTAAAATTAAGAATTTTGAAACTGCAAAACACTATCTTATAAAGAGCTAAAATTAAGAATTTTGGGACTTCAAAACACAATCTTATAAAGAGCTAAAATTAAGAATTTTGAAACTGATATGAAGCACTCTTGAGAATGCCTTTGCTCCATTTGTACTCCACCCATCCACTAATTCGTACGTGTATGATATCCAGATGTTAGTGATGACCGTGAAGCATACCTATTGAGTTGGAAGTTTGTAGTTTAACATTTTTGGACAAATTATTTTGCAAGCTGCAGTGGCAATACCAAAGAAATATAGTATACCAATGCATATGATGTTTGCTACTGGCCAAACGAGCATCTCTCTTCTTTTTCTTCTTCTTCTTTTGCTCATTTAACTGCAATAAAAACAATAAAGCTGGTTTAGTTTCTAGTTGGCAACCATCCAGTCTCATCAAGATATTGAAAATTGACTATTGACTTAGGAATCCCATATGTTTTTATAATTGCAGCAATCTGTCTCAAGACCAGGTCAACGATGGGTATATGGTCGAATCTACTTAGCCGGCCTAGGGGTAGACATCAAAGATCAATGTAAGGCGAAAATTATTTGCCTCGCCCACTGACACAACCGGCTTGTATAGGAGGACATTCAAATTATTGCCTCTTTGCAGTAGCAAGTTACGAAAGTAATGCTGAAATATTTCGGATGGGGACTGCAGTGCAGCATATCTTTTGTTTGTAACTTTTCATAGTAAATGAACAATGTGTCCACAGTTCTGCTGGAACAGCCTCAAAAATCACATATAATGTAGCATTAGTCTATGTGTCTGGGTGCATTTGCTTATGTATTCTTGAAATATGATCTTCGTATGCGCCATAGTTTGTTGTCTTAATTTATACCATTCTTCAACGTACTCATTTGTGGTGTACATCTACTGTTTGATTTTATTTGAAGAGTGTAAGTTTTATGAGATCTCTTTCATTGCCTCCAGAAAGGTAATATGTGCGTGCAGGAACTTTAGTTATTTGTCAAATATTCGAGGTTGTGGGAATTGGAACGCATTATAGTTGCACTGCACCCTTTTAAAACTAAAACAGTTTACAGTTGTATATTTGATGAACTTGAAAGAATAAAACAAAGCTAAGTGGAAAAATATGCAGCAGTCTGCATTGGTAAATAAATACAGTTGCAGCTCATATCGCGGAATAGTGGCTTAGATACAATTGCAGTCTGCATTGATAAAAAAATATGAAGCAATACTGGCAATCCATGTAATGAAAACAAATAAAGAAAACATACGCAAATCGCTAACACAGTTTTATCCCAATCAAAATAGACAGGCAGATGCAAATGCCTTTGGCCTAGTATTTGCATAACAATTTTAGTGAAAGTAACCACAATGAAAATCACAAGAAAAATCTCACTCTTTTCCAAGTCATGAAGAAATGAAAAAGATCTTCCACACTCGGTCACCAAAAATTGAAATTAGTAGAAAATTGAAATACAAGCACTTCGAGTCTTGAAATCACAATACATCTACACCAACAATATACTTACCAAAATCAACCATCATTTCTTCTACTTGCAGAGTTAAAAGTTACTTCCTAGGAGAGTCAAACATTATATATTAGGAGAAGATAGAGGCAAAACAACTGATGCCGCAGCCTTTTCTCCTAACAAAGATACAGCCATTATGAGACCATCATTCAGTTAAACTCAGTTTCCCGATCGGGTTCAGTGTAGTTGCCTTCAATTTTATCAAGACGCACGCTCAATTCTTGAATCGTGCTGCTCAAATGAGCAACGAGCAAGCGAGTTTTGCGCTTCACCTCAGCTTCCACATCGCCAATACTCTTCAAGTCCCCATTCTTCTGAAGGTAATCACCCAATACACCCTCCGCATTATAATCATCAGCCCGAGCAACCCAGCCGTAAACCCCATCCGAACCCGACCCAGCAAGATAATCCTTCTTCCCACAATGATCCACCTCGAATTCCTTCTCAAACATAACCGCATTATAGAAACCAGACCAGTCCCTCTTAAACTCCACCACCGCATACCTACCATCAGAAAGTGGTCGGACTCTGACAGGATCAAACCCTCTCTTGGCAAGATTGTTTTTCAGTTTAGAGCTACCCTCACCATCAAGGTTTGCCACAACCCCCATCCAAGGCCACACAAACAACACATCCACACCGTCCCCTGGGGAAGGCTCGAAAGTTAGCCCAGGAAGTTCTAAAGCCAGACTTTCCTGGTCGAGATCATTCTTCATGTATCTGACGAGACCCAAATGCTTGGCCTTGTGCTTGAGGTCATTGTTCTGCGAGCCCTTGCCAACATCCGAGGCGTGTTGAAGGAGGTCCTTAAATACATAAACCAGCTTCTTCTTCCCCGGGCAGTACGGGCACCTGAACAACTCGTCTGAGAACTTCACCGTGTGGCTTTCATCCCTCAACTGCTCGTAGCATCGATCAACATACTCCTCCAGCTCTGACTCACTTATATCAGTTTCGTCTTCAGACGAGCCCGACATCTTTCACAGAATGAAATCAATGGAAAGTTAGTCTAATGTAAGAGACATCTTGTATAATACTTCGAAAGTGCATGTCGAGAAAAACAAATTACAACGGCTCACATATCATTATACATACTAGACTGCATGAATGTTGACATTGAAACTACATAAGATGTCAGAATTCTAATAAAAAGATCACAAGATAAACCATTACACTGGTGTTCTCTTTTTTTTCTCTGGAAATAATTTTGCAGAGCTCAAGATAAAGCAAATAACCTTAGTTGATTATCAAAAAACAAAAAATAAAAGCCGAGCCAAACAAAAATTATAAGAAATGGGGGAAATGGGACACCAGAATAGCTTTCTAGAGCTAAAAACACCATCTAACTTACATTTTCAGAATTTCTTTCAACACATTGTATAAGAAATTCATGATTTTATTAGATTCTAAAGGGGAGATAATGTGGAACATCAATGATTACATCGAAGATAAGGTGTAAAGGAAAACCAAGGGAATGCGCATTGTAATAATGGGAAATTTCATATTCATGAGTGCAAGAGAGGAGAGATTCATCTTTTCTGATTGTTAGGGAGATAAACTATTTACCTTCTTGAAGTCGAAACCCAGTTGTTGTAATAGAGAGAAAATACGTAGATTTGTTCTTTGTAACGGTGTGGGATTTAGGGTTTTTTAAAATCACTCGCAAACAGTGAGTGATTTCGAGAACCCCAGGCAGCTGGCACAGCACAGCACCTCTGTCCAGCCTCGACGGGCGCAACATTAATGAATTAATATTTTCTAATCCTTAAAAACAAAAATACAAAAATTACACTTTTTAAAAATTGCACCTCGCGCTCATAATTATTAATTTGGCTCCAACGCGACAATACCAATTATGTGATTGATAATGAATAATCAGATTCATTTGACGTGTTTAGTGAAAAAAGTTATTATTTTAAGCATATAATAAGTTAACATTCATGTCAAATCAGAAATGTCAAACGCTGATGCAATAAATCGTAATAAAAAGAAGTTGGAACATATAAATTTATCAATGCACACCAAAAATAAAAGTTATAGGTTTCTCATAAATTCAAAAAATAAATAAAAAAGAGTCGCTCTCTTTAACCAAAATACTACTAGATATTAAATTAAATTGTAAAGGGTGCTACAAATTTTCCCTACCCTCACAAACCACAATCCTCGTTCCCCTTAATATATGGCAACCCCAAATTCCATCATTTTTCGTTGATAAATCAAGAGTTTTTTCCCCTCCACAGAGATTGCAACCTAAATTTTGCCAGATAAAATGAGTTATGCCTTGATTATGTGTGGATTTGTATATGTAATTTAGTTTTCAGATTTTGTGATTGAAAAAGAATTGAAAAACGAAGCATTTTTCGGTCAATGAAAGCATGGTTAGCCTAAGAAAACGACACGAGGGTAGAGTTCCATCTTTCCATAGAAAATAACAACTTCTAGTAACTTATAGAAAGCTCGGTTTCGCATTCCACTAAATTGGGATAATATATTAAACTATCACTATCAGCATTTAGTCCAAAATAAAAGTAATAATATATGTTTTTGTACATTATTCCTGGTATCACATATTTTAGATTTAAAATGAATGGTTTGTGATATTTTGGACTATTAATTAATATCATAACTTCTCAATTATAGTTATGAAAATTAGCCCCAGGCCAGGAGGGTGTTTGGTGAAAATATAATTTCTATAAACTGTTTTTAAACTTAAAAACATTTTAAAATTTGTTTTGGAGGCTCTATAAACCATACTCAACATCTCAACTATTTTGGCTGGGTTATTATTTATTTTTTTAAAGTTAAAAATAGCGGTTTAATTTAATATAGATTAGGCATTTTGTAAGAATGCATACCTCTTCAAAACCATTTATAAGTTATTTAAGAACTTACCCAGTGCGTATCTATAGTAGCGGCTGCGGGTTTCTCATGATATAAAAAAAAAAAAAAAAAGAACTTATAAGTTTTTACAATTTATTTTACAAAATAAGCTTTTAAACAGTTTATAAACTATGAAAATAAGTTCAAATGATTTATAACTTCTCTAAAGTAAACTAAGTCAAACACTCTCTAATTATAGCTATGAGATAATTTTTTTTTCAAAATGTTCATTTAAGAGGCTATTTTAAAAAAAACAAAGAATAAGAAAAATAAAAAAAACAAACCAAAACATTCGCATCACAACGCTACACATCGCAGAGTCGTCTCCATCAACGGCTCACTTTGAACCATGCATTCCACGCTCTAAATCAGCCAGTTGCGCAATTATATAGAGAAAAATCGAAAGCAAGAACCGCCAAGCCCAACTAGCGCCATTGCGGTTCATCGCGGTATATTTTCACCCTTTCCATTTTACCCCTCTCTGTACCTCATATTCCCCATTCTACCACAGCGATCGGCTGAATTTTATATATCGTTAGTAGTAATTTTTTGACAAGTCGAAATTTCGTTCTCGCCACGTGATCGCCTGAGTGATCGAATTAGGGTTCCCAATTTGATATTTGGTGATTTGAATTCTAGTTTCGTGAAGAAGATGGGAAGTCCGGAGAAGAATCAGAGCTCGGGAGGGTTCTTCGCAGCCATGTCGTCGGGGCTGTCGGTCTTCAGCAACGCCATGCATAGATCCGTCAACGGGTATATACGTTTTAGAATTTTAAACTGATCATGTTAATTCTATTGGATGCAAGATACTTCGTCTTCTGGATTGTGAATTGTTGATTTGATTTTGTCTTTTGGTGAGTATTCGGAACTGTGGCGTGTCAACTTTGATGTACTTTTGATGTTGTGGCCGTGAATTTGGAATTATGGTGCTAAATATCTGATGATGCGGGTTTTGTTTATTGATTCATCTATTTGTGGGCTGAGGAATAAGGAGTGTTCAATTTATTGTCTACAACTGTTTTGCCTCCCATCTCTATAATTTGAGCTAGGTACTTAACTACACGTGAATAAAGTTTAATAAGATGCAATGCATGTTTAAATAGATGAATGAGCCTGACTTCATCTTTTTTTTGGTATCGTCAAGATATGATGGGTGCAAAAGAAAGGCTCTATTTTGGATTTCTTAATAAAACTTTTGAGGGGGAAATTCATATACATTTAGTACACTCCTCTCATATTATAATATTTTATTAATTTTTAATTTAGTTTATTAAATTTAAAATTAATAAAATATTATTACGGGAGAGGTGGGTGTAGACTGTGTAGTACATGAACATGTTTTATAGAATTTCTCATTTTGAGGATATATTGCCTTCTTGTTCTTTCATTAATGCAATATCCATTGATGGTGACTGATGGATATTCAGATTTAACAGTGAGTTATATAAGATGAGTTCTTCAGTTATGCTTAGCATTTAAATTCGTGCCTAGCCTGGTGATTCACATTTGCATAGGGATTTACTCTCTTTCTTCTTTTCCTGATAGATTGAACAGAAGTTGACATGGCTTAGCCTTTCCAGCTTACCTATCTTAGACCAGAGTAGCACAACATTTTCCTTTTAATTTAAACATAATGAGCAGTATAAATGCAAAACAATGATATGCTACTCCAAATGTGTGAACGCTGAGCTGGGACATGCTCTTATTTATTGTTAAAATATATTAAAATTTCCATAAAGCTCATTTACCTATAGAAAAGAGTCAGATGCAATATTCTTATCGCCTAGATGTTTATGGGCTGCAAAATATTTTTGCAAAGTGAAAATTTGAGTGATACTGTAAAAAAGCCCAATCTGTAGGCATTAAGCTGGAGTTTTACCCAATTAATTACGGAACCTCTGTCATAATTCTTTAGTTTAATTTTGAAACTGCTTTATTTACATGTCTCGGCCTTCTGGAACATTTTCCAGTTTCTAGTAGTAGTACTAATTCTTTTTCTGGGAAGCTTAATATTTTGACCATCAAACTGTATATTTCAAGTTTCCTTTTCTGTTTCCCATCTTTTAGCTCCTTCTGTTGGTGCTTTCTATCAGATAGAAATCTTGAGTCCTGTATCTTTACTCAGAACTTGGGGAAATTTAATAATTAATTTTTCCAGAATGATGAAAGCAATCATGTTGTATAAATCAAGGTCAATTTGTTTATGTAGTTCTCTGCTGTTATTATTTATTCTTTTCCCTTAATGGGATCCGCGAGTTATGATCTGAATTTTTGAGTATATACTTTATATGCTGCCTTTAGATTGCTTGGTCAGGAAGGCATGGAGGTTATAAATCCTGAAGGAGGAAAAGAAGATGCAGAAGAGGAAGCTCAGAGAGGAAGATGGAAGGATGAGGTTGGTTGTTTTGCGATTATGTGGGTTTCTTTACAAGGAATTTGATGCCATTTTCACCAATTAATTTTTTTTTTGTCGACAGTTATTGGAAGGAATTAGACTAAAGGGTTTCTTTTGACACTATAAAGAAGACTTACATACAGTCTTGATGAGCTTGACTTTGTGATGGTTATGTTTGTTGTGTGCTAATTAAAGCCAGGATGCATTGAAAGAGGATTAAAATGTAAAAGTACGTTGTTTAAGGTTGAAGCTGTGGAATTTTTCAGTTGGAGACCTTTTGACATTTCTGATGCAGACCTATATGTATCCACGACAACTGATTTCAGTATGTGGAACAGATTTGGAAATTCGCATCTTTGTTGTAGTGCACAAGGTCCTTAGAGCGCAGTGTGCTCAAGTCAAGTCTCATTAATGATTTCTTTTATTTGGAATATAATTCTACAAATTCTCATATGTTATGCATGATTGATTGCCCTCCAATTGTGTCTATAAGTGACTGCTGCTGTTATGTGTGTGCAAGCTCGCATGTACTGATACATCTTTTTCTTCCTCAAAGGAGCGAGATAGTTACTGGAAAATGATGCAAAACTATATTGGTTCTGATGTTACATCAATGGTGACTCTCCCTGTCCTCATATTTGAGCCGATGACAATGCTTCAGAAAATGGCAGAGGTTTGTCTGTTTTCCCTGTGTGCTCACATAATATGCTATATTCACCTGATGACCTGAATTGTTGCTGCAATTGTTATGGCAGTTAATGGAGTACTCTTACCTTTTGGATCAAGCAGATAAATGTGATGATCCGTACATGCGGATGGTGTACGCATGTAAGAATTTCTTTTCAGTGATGACTGAATATTGTAATACTAAGGATTATTGTGGGAAATTTATTAATGCATATATGCATTATATGCCAGCATCATGGGCTTTATCTGTTTATTATGCCTACCAACGTACTTGGAAGCCTTTCAACCCAATTCTTGGTGAGACTTATGAAATGGCTAACCATGATGGGATTACCTTTCTATCAGAGCAGGTGAGTTGGCCATCTATCATTTATTTTGTTTAACAATCTTGTTCACCATCATGTAATTGATTTCTTCATCCTGAGTCCTGATTAATGATTGAAACCCTTCCACTCTTTTAGTAGTGATATGTTAATTAAAGGTTCTGGCGAATTGCAAGTTTTCCTAGAGACATTGTTATGTGTTAAATGTTAATTAAGGGTTCTTCATTTTTTTTCAACTTGTAGGTCTGCCATCATCCCCCAATGAGTGCCGGCCACGCTGAAAACGAGCATTTCACATATGACGTGACATCTAAGTTGAGAACTAAATTTTTAGGCAACTCACTTGATGTCTACCCTGTTGGAAGGTAAAACCACTTGTTTATTGTAATAATATGATGCCTCCCTGTGGATGATGTAAAAATTTCAGTATTGGGCTTGTTAATTCATGATTTTGACATATGTGTGATTGATTTGAAATTTTACATATATTTGATGCAGAACACGTGTGACTCTAAAGAGAGACGGTGTTGTCCTGGATTTGGTTCCTCCTCCTACCAAAGTTAACAACTTGATTTTTGGACGAACCTGGGTGGACTCATCAGGAGAAATGATCATGACAAATTTGACTACAGGGGACAAAGTTGTTCTCTATTTTCAACCTTGTGGTTGGTTTGGGTATGCAACTTATTATTTTCACTCACCTTTTATCCCTCAACCCTCAATCACTTTATTCTGTCTTTCTTCCTCAAATATATATGGTCATGTGCTTTCCATTTATGATATTTTTATTCAGCAGTCTTTTCAAATTATTAGTTCTTCAATCGCCTCATCTTTTGCCACTAATTTTTTGATCTGGAAGAACTTGATTATATATGTATGTTTTTTATTAAATGATTGACTGGTCCTGACATTTGAGGAAGAAATTATTTAAGCTCAGAAGGAAATGACAATTTAATAGATCCCACAATGTGCTAATTTCTATGATTTTGCACTGAAGTTCTTAAATATAGAAGCATAGAGGTAAATAATTCAGTTGATGATTATAGCTAAGCACAGTCTCTCCAAATTCTAAGACATTGAGAAGACACATTCTACTGTTAAAGCTAAGAAATCAGTTTTGACAGCCCCAGAAAAACATCTTTTATGTATTCAAGAAAGCACTTCTCTGTATCATTGATGCAACAGCCGATGTATCTTGATAGATATTGTTATTTTGATGTAGAGTTCCTGAAAACTATATTTTTCTGCTTGTAGTGATTCTTTTGTATGAAACCTATTATTGTGAGTGCTCGTCTATCAATCATAGAGAACCTGTTTGCCAATGTATCTGATGTGTAGATGACCATTTTTTGGTTACAGAGCTAATAGATATGAGGTAGATGGATATGTCTATAATGCTAATGAGGAACCTAAGATACTCATGACTGGAAAATGGAGTGAATGCATGAGTTATCAACCATGTGATCTGGAAGGGGAGCCTCTTCCTGGCACAGAAATGCAAGAGGTGAATATCTGATCTTCCTTCATTTCCTCGAATCTACTAACATTTGAAATGGTGATTTATCTTCCCAACTGATGGCTGAATTATGAGATGTTTAAGCATCCTCATTATATGTGGTATTTTTCTCCTTTTTTCTTTCTCATTTTACGAATTATCTTCTAGGACATTCATAAGGTAAAGCTTGGTGACTGAAATATTCTGATGTCAAACATTGACTAGATAACCTAGTTATCTGCTGTTTGGTTTTGGTATATAAACATATATTATATATACACAGATATATTATGTATATGTGTGTAGATAAATATTTTACATCTGAGTTGATTGTAAAGGCTTGAGTAGTTCTCTGGTTTGATTATAAGCTAATGCTCTCAAGTATAAGTAGCATTGTAATTGATTTATATCTTGTTTCTCCTGTATGTTTAATGTAACAACCATGCAGTTGAGATTGTTTTGCTCTTTATATATTCTGAACCGAGCGATTAACTGGTTGGTAACATGTATATAGGTGTGGCATGTTGCAGATGCTCCACCAGATGACAAATTTCAGTTCACCCACTTTGCACACAAAATAAACAGCTTTAGTACTGCACCCAAGAAATTGTTGGCATCAGATTCACGTTTACGCCCTGATAGGTCGGCTCTTGAGAAAGGCGACCTCTCCAAGGCTGGTGCTGCAAAGAGCAGGTCTATTTCTATCCCTCCCCGTCTCTCTCGACCTGCTAGTTCACCTCTACATGCATCTGCAGGTTGACCATGTTTGCGATTATTTTGAACATGGTGACCAATTGCAATCCTTTAGCCTGATTTTCTATTTCCTGACATCGAAACTGTAATTGCATGCATCCATGGCATACGACCAGTTTAATCAGTTGAGTTGCTCGAATCTCACTGGGTCCTACTTAGTCTGATAAATTTACTTTAATATGCACCTAATGTGGGTGGTGAAATATGAAGTTATTCATTTCAGTCCTCGTACAAAATTCAAATGCAGCCTAAATTTGTTTTCTGAAAATACGATTGCTTTCTATACTGTGAATGGATTTATTATTAGGGAAATATGCATAAGTTTGCCTGAATTAAATAATAGAAGTATTTGAAAGCACGATGATTTTAAAATTCTCTCTGGAGTGCCTAACTTGCACTTGTTTAGTTTGGAGGAGAGACAGAGAGCTGAAAAGAGAAACCGAGAAGCAAAGGGTGATGATTTCGTCCCAAAGTGGTTTGATCGAACTGAGGAAATTGTTGCAACACCGTGGGGTGACTTGGAAGTATACCGTTACAATGGAAAGTACACGAAGCATCGGAACACTGTTGACTCTTCAGATGCCATTGCTACCGATGATGTCCAGTCAATAGAATTTAATCCGTGGCAATATGCTGATTTGTCAGATTAAAGCCACACTTGATTGTGTTGCATTTGGTTTGTACTTTTGCTCGACAAGTTTTTGGTGTGATGTAGAATTAATCAGCGGTTGTTTATGGTTATGTTATGTCTACGTTGTAATCCCTACTTTATTTATAGTATTGACTATTCTATTGTAGATGACTGAATAGTTGATTGTTGTGAGGTAGGTTTTCCCTGGCATTTCAACAAGTATAAATATACCTTCTTGGTTTGAGTTCCTTCTGCTTTTTTGGACATCAATGTCCCATTTTTGTTCAATAGGCGTAATATATTGAGTTTAGTTGACAATATATCCGCAGCAGGTGGAGTATTTGTCTTCTAGTTAGAGAACTTTGTTTCTATAAGCCAAATTAACTGTAGAATAGTTATTAGAAGGATTATTTATTTCAGTAAAAGAGATTTAAATTTGAAAATTTCCGAGTTCCAGAAAACAGATCATATAACAGAGTTTTGAAGTTGTGTTTCTAAATATATTCTGAGACACAGTCTTATGTTAATTTGGAAACTGAAGGTGCATCACCCAGTTATTTTTTTCCACTTGTACAGTATATAAAATGATTAGCCATGGTTTACAATTTGAATAAAATATAAAATTGAGCACGCCTACACCCACATCCAATTCAAAATTTGAAAATGGTAGGTTAATTAAACTGGAAATATAATTGTATTTTTTTGGCAGCTTTATATTTAGCTCCAGCTTCTTTGGGGTAGATAGAATTTTCGGCCAACCAATACAACTGAAATAAGGTTGCAGTCTTTGTCAGTCGCCATGTGCTCTTAAGATCGTAGGCCATAATTCATATGGTCTGAAAATGACTTAAAATTTGACATTTTCTTTTCCTTTTCATTTTTTCCTTCTCTTATACTTGCTATTTCTTTCCCACATTACGTTGGCAGTTGTAGTTTTATCAAATATATTTGCACTCGTAGGCATAAAATTTTACTTTGTGATAATAATGAACTCTCTGTCTTATTTCTACTCGTGCATGGCACTGGCAGCCCAACTATTTTCAGTGCAATGATTCTTCCCCAATTTATAATTTTATATTCAATTTCTTAAAAACAGGCTTAAAATTAAAATACATGCAGTATTTGGTCTTATATAGTAGTATTTAACAAGCTAACTATTGTTAATAAGAGTCAGAGATTTCGTACTTTTATCTTTACGTTAATTTTTTATGTTAATTTAAATTGAGCAGCAAATATTGGAAATGTGGACATTATATTTCTTCTTCTTTTAGGCCCATAATTTGAGTACTCTGATGTAACGAAGAATGCACAAGGGAGTCCAAGCGAGGTATAGTATTCAACTCAAGATCAAGTGACTCATATTTTATTCAAACTACTCAAGTGTGAATTTAAATATATTGAACTTTATTGAACAAGTTGCTCGGAATCAAATGATACACCAAGGAAGCGTTTCACTTGGGAATTATTCTAAATTTAATTTGGAGCAAAATTCTTTTAAAATTTTATATGTTGAAGATATGATTAAAAGTAAAATCTACATATGTATTTGCATTTTGCACTTTATCGCTTCCTTATAAACATTCTTGTAATATATCTTTAGAAAGCTCCCAACATCTACTTTACTATAAGAAACATTTTATTTTATGGATGAACCATTAAATAATCTATTTAAATTTTTTGAAAACATTGGTGAATCTATGTATTAAAGTCAAACAATTAATTAAAAGGTATTATATATATATATATATATATATATAGATCATATATGCATGTTTACATCTGAGATGAGATTATTAGAGATAATATTTGACAAAGGTATAATTATAAATTATATGTGGGATAGTTCGTCCCACAACCAATCCCATGGATGGAATACAACAGGGCATTGATTTCTTGGACTGTGACCTTTCCATGGATTATTTTCTAGGAAAATTATAATGAAGACACCGTTGAAAATTACAATGAAGACACCTTTCGGTAAGAATAAGTATATATTCCCTTCTATTTAAAATAAATGTTATTCTATTTTTATTCCTCTCGTGATTCTATTATTACCCCTATAAATCATCTCAAAAATCATATTCTTTACTCTTAATCGATTACAAATTTATAATTTATTCGGGATAATATTTGGCAAAAATATTTTTTCTTAATTAATATGCATAAAGCTAGACTGACATATATTTTGAATATGAGTGGCCGACTGAGTATATATTATTCCCCCGCCCCACCAAACTTTGTCAGAATTCTTTTTTGGGTTATCCAACCTGACTTGACTCATTTTCTTTTTTAAAATTAAGATCTCTTCAAAAAGTATAGATTTCTACATACTTTTTATCCATTTAACCGCTTTATATTTTTTAGGTTGTTTCATTATTGTTGGCCCGTTCCAAAAAAGAAAACAATTTTACACTAAGAAATACTTTGAATTTCGTGTCACACACTACTTTACAAATAAAATATAACCTTTTTTAATCTACGTATAAAAAGAAAAGGGTCATGAATATTGAAACGGTGGGTACATAATTATGCTATGTGACCATTAATGTCACAAAACAAGTAAGTCAGTGCGACGGACAAAAACCAAACGACCACATTTGACTTCGTAACTGTCATTTTTTTCAGTTCTGTGAACGGTGAAAATATAAGTCATTTTTCACCATTTATACTTGTCGTTCTCCGTCACTCCCTTTCTAAAAGAAATTCAACTTATTTCTAGTTTCCTCTCTAAATATTTCATCAGCACATTCTTCAATGACTGAAAAAGAATATAAAAGAAAGGTGGGCCTAACCGCCCCATAGATTCTCTCTCCGTTTACGCCGTTACGTCATCTTGATCCCTCGCTCCACACGCACCTTATCAACGTACCCTCCGTTTGCATTACACTCTTATTTTACTTTTAACCTTTTTTGAATTAGATTTTCATCATTTTCTTGTTTCCAGATAATACCCAGCAAAAAGCTACCAATTGAGGACAGTCATGATGCCACGTAGGATCAAAGAAATCTGACGTTGCACTTGATTATATTACATGCATCTCTTTGGTAATACAATCAATAGAAGAAACATTTTCTGTAGTCATTCATCCACTCAAAAAATTTAATTACGTAATTCGATTCATTCACAAAAATATTACACAATTCGATTGATTATTATTCTACTTTTAATATTTCAATTGTGTACTATCACTTGAAACAATAACAAAATATATTGAATTGCAAAAAATTTAAGCTTTAATTACTCTTGAAGCCTAAACCAAGAATCATGAAATATAAATAGGAGAACTCCAACAATTATTAAATGGAAAAATCTTTTATGTATTTGGATGGATGGTGCATCTACCTTAGTTAAAATACTATTAGAATTTATCAATCCTCAAAGTTGATTCCTTATATTGATTTATCAGTTATAATTTGAATTTAATTATGAAAGATGCACTATTAAAGTCTTATCTCTAAATTAATTAAGTATTATTGATTGAAATGAGCATTATAATTCCCAAAGCACTTAGAAATGGTTAAAGTTTAGAGTTAGATCTGAAAGAAGCAGGGGAATCTTTGTTTGCCAACTAAATCCTATGAAGAGATGCCTGCATTAACAACTCAAATAGCTGGTGGAATTAGATCTACGTGCACGTGCTTTAAATAATAATAATTAGTCATAATAGTGATTCATCTGGATATTTTCCTTTTCTCCTAGCTCTAAGTTAAACAACCAATGCATCAATTGATTTTATAGTATATTAATATTAATGAAATGAATCATCATACCCTTATTGCAAGTCATTATTTAGTACATATTTCCTACTACGAAACTACAACTTTCCTCATAATCTCTAGATAAATAGGAGATTGCCATTATGGAAAATAGAGAGAGTTTATGCTAAGTTTTAGTTAAACCACAGATGTTTCTTGGTTAGGCATGAGTCTGGTGAGTTTTAAGAATAAAAATTACTTACTATTTTGTTGGGATTTTAATACAAACTCCTTACTAATCGGATACCTTTGGTTAACAACAAAATAAAAAGAAAATCATATCCTAAAAATGAAAATTCAAAACGAGAACCCCACAAATAATTTAATACTTTTTATTATCCATATTTTTAAAATATTTAAAAATCCAAAAACAATTTGAGGGTCACGAAATTAAGACAAAAACTTCAAAGAAAATTCCCTCGCTTGGTGACCCAACGTTTTTCTCGATGTATAGAGGAGGCGCAACCACAGGATTCACATCTGACTTCCACGTGGCATCATCCAACGCTATCTATAGCCCATAAGAGAACAGGTCTTCAGGCAGTTCTTTGCGGTAACCGTCTATAGCCGGTGGGGCACGGAGCGTCTACCGATGGATCCGGTGACAGGGGTCAATGGTATAAGAGTTGGGGTTTAAGCTATGGTGTGAAAGGGGTGGTTTTCACAGGGTTTTTGCCTCTCTTTTCAATTTCAACCGATACAAAGAAAATAAGAAATTAAATTACAAAAACAAGAGATGGGGGGAATTGAGTGAAATTCTTCCAACTTTTTTATATTTTTGGGTTTGATTTTGTGATCGTGTAAAATGGATGAGATTATTTGGGTTTGTTGAAGATTCAAGATGGGTTGTTTCACAATGGAAAAGTTTTGATCTTGCGTTGTTGTTGCAATTTTTTCCCGGATTTTGGTGGCAGAAGAAAATGATGTGGCAATTAAAGATAATTCACGGTGGCATGGAAGAGATTTTGATTCCTTGAAGGTGAGATGATCAGATTTTTGGGCTGCTTCTGTTTGTGGTTTGGTAAAGTTGGAGGTTTTGGTTCAGATTTTTCTTACAAGAAAAATCTAGGAGAATTGAAAGGAACATCTAAGAGTTCAGGATTTTTCATTTTCTCTGGAGCGTGGTTTTTCATTTTTTCCCTTTTCTCTCTTCCCCTTTTTCATTTAATTAATTTGTGTCGTATTTCGTAAATCAAGTGTTTGCATTAATGTTTCAATTAACATAATTATTTTCCTGACAATTTGGAAGTGTCTGATCCGGGATTTTACCATGCAAAGATTTTACTGGTTCTGGAAAATTTAGATGGTTTTAATCCGTGGATGAAAAGATTTTCATAATCCTTCTGTCCTGTTCTGTTTCGATTGTAGATTATAAAGCGTGCTACCTACCTTTGTATAATTATTACAAATCCTCTTCCCCTTGAAAATAATGCATGAAATAATATCACAAAATGCTGTTGAAATTCCTTTCACTTGGGGTTTTTTTGTGAGGGTTGCTTTTCTTCTCTTTCTTGTCCAGTTTCTGAGTTTCTCTGCTTGATTTCCATCACTTATTTGGTGTAACTAAAGTTAATGCCGATTTGTTTCTATTTCGTCATGGAAAGGCCTGATTTTGCGCTAAACTTGTGCTTTTACGGGAATATTTCTGTATGTTCGTTTGATTTCTTTCATCAGAATCCCAACTTTTTGCCATTGGATTTGATATGAGGATTCTCCGGTTTATTAGTATTTACAATGAGTTTATCATTTTCCTTGCTGTCAATGTTGATTTGTATCAAAAGATCTGGTAATGATCTACTAGTGTGTTTCCCGCGTTTGCAGTGGATTTTTATGATTAAAGTAATTCTTACTAAATGCTTTCCTTTTCTGATTGTTATCATGTTAAGCAGTGTAATATAAATTATGTTTTCATGCATTTGTTGTATTCAGCAATCTATAAGGTGTTCCTTCTGCATTGACCCTTTTGGCATTTAAAGTCGTTTCACGGCCACTTTCTGATAATTCGGTTGGTGGCCAGTTGTCGAAGGTTGCTATTTGTCTCTTCTTCATAAGCTCTGTAATGTAATTCTATATCTGTGGTATTTTGTCTTTATACTACAGGACTCGTCCCCATTCTCGTTGCATCGGGATTATGTCATATTCAAGCTTCGGAAGACTGGTCTTCCCGTTTTATGAAATTCACTGGGTCTGGTTCTGAGATATGGCATTGCAGAAGAGATTAGAGTATGGATTTAATGGCTATCAGGTGCCTCCGACTCCTCGAGCTGCCAGATCAGTTAGGGTAATCAGACTCCCGAATTTCCATAACAAATGTGTACATTTGACTTACTTAATCACGTTTTAATAATTTTCATATCTTAGAGGAGGAGCTTATTTAAGAGAAAAGCCGATGACAACCAAATGTGTGCATTCGACTTATTGGCAACTGTAGCTGGAAAGCTACTCTTGGATGGCGAAAGCCCGCCATCTGCAAATACATCTTCTGGAAAAGAGCAGCCTCCGGCTCTGGGAAATTCTGTCGGGAAGGACGAAAATAAGCCTTTAGAAGAAAAAACTTGTGATCAAGATTGTTACGAAAGGAACTTTCTCTTTACTGAAATCGTCTCCGAAGCCCACAATCCAACGAATGAACTTGCCTGCACTCAAAATGATATAATCTCGAGGCCTGCCTCGGATATAATGTCTTCCGATTGCTCGGAGAAGTTTGGCTCTGCAGAGCAATTGGTCAATGACGACTGCAAACTCAGCCTCGGGATTTCTACTCCTTCCGTGGATATCGAGTCGTCTTGTCTTAGGCTATCCGCTAATTCCGGGTCGGAGGACAAGAGTTGGAAGGACAAGAAAGACGTAAAACTCGATTCTGCAAATATTAGGAATTTGTCGATAAGTAATAAGGTTTCTCTGTACAGCTCGGTGCATCCAGAGGCGTCGGACAGAAAATCTTCTGCTTTAGTGTGTTCGGTCGATAGTGTAAAGTTTCCTTTTTGTAGGAACCGCGCCCCTTGCGGTCCTTTTCCCATTAACCGGGAGAATGTAAAGTTAGTTACTAGAGATGATGGCGATAACTCTTCTGAGTGCGTCAAACCTAGCACCAGAAATAAGGCGTTCAAGCCACCCGGAGACTGTAGGTTTAGGAAGTTTTAGCACCTAAGCATTGTAAAATAACTTCAAATGTGAAGGATGATGACGGCTGTAATGCTGGTGAGCTGCTATTGGTTGTTAAGTTTATATGCACGGTTTTGTAGTATATAATAAAAAGTTTGATCTGTTTGCAGAAAGATGCAATTATCTCAACAGGAAGAATGGCTTTAAGCGCCAGAGGTCTCTCAGGGATTATCCTTTCAAAAAGAGGAAGCTTTACGACTGTAGCTCAGTTTCTAATTCAGATGAAAGCATCACCGGTGATGGGATGTTCGGAATTTCTGAAAACGGTGTTAATGAAGACAGACTCGGATCTGGTCCAACACTGCCGGGAGGTAGTTTTCATCTTCCCCCCTTCGATTTTGGATTTTAGACCTGACCGACATTTTACTTGTTTGACACAATATGCAGCAAATGCAGCCCTGACTTCCGTAGCCGGAGGATACGATTCCTTCCACTCAAGGAATAGTCAAGGTACGAGAAATTCGCTTCGGGTTGTTTGTTATCTTTTGTGGCTTGAGAAAATGTCTCATGTGGAAATATTTTTACCTTTGACTCAGTCAAGCTTAGTATCAAGTCTTTTAGGGTTCCGGAGTTATTTATCGAGATTCCAGAAACTGCAACAGTCGGTTCTCTGAAGGTATCAAACATCAACCTATCGTTTCTAGCTTGTATTGTTGAAGCTACATTGTTTCAGAAACATTTCAAATTATCGCTTATAATATTTTGCAGCGAATGGTTATGGAAGCTGTAAACACAGTGCTTGGTGGTGGGTTACGTGTTGGAGTAGTGCTTCAGGGTAAGAAGATTCGAGACGACAACAAGACTTTGTTGCAGACTGGAATTTCTCATGATAACAAGATGGATACCCTCGCATTCACTCTCGAGGCCAGCCCTTCTCCAGCCCCGATAAGATCATATCCCGAAGATTGTGAAGGTCAACTGCTGTGCGACAATCCTCAACCACTCGCCAGGTATTCTTCGATTTCTGTACTTTCAAGTATAATTTATTGGTTAATGGCTATGGCTGGTTATGAGTGCTTTGTTGTGCGTAGTATTTATAGTTTTTATTTATTTATTTATTTGTATGTGTTGCCAGGTATCCGCCTACTCCTAGTATCACTCAGAGTGCTGGCCAGCTGGGGAATCAAGATACTTATCCGGATCTTCATGGAAGTTTCAACAATTTCATTGAAAGTGATCATGATTCAGCTTCTTCTCCTCCTGGTATGTCGTTGCAGAGAACTACTTCAGAATCGAAGGCACTGGTCCCAGTGACTTCGGCAAAACAAGATGTGTTAGCCATGGTGCCTCTAAGGAAATCTAAGCGATCTGAGTCTACACAGCGACGTATCCGTAGACCCTTCACCGTTGCTGAAGTGGAAGCTCTGGTTCAGGCTGTCGAGAAACTCGGAACTGGAAGGTAAAAATCTTAACTAAATTGTTAAAAGAAGTATAATGACAAGTTATATGCTTATTGAAACCTAACTACGGTGCATCCACCACAATTAGGTTCACCAATCCCAATTATGATTTATTAATCCCTAATTATGGTTTATTAATCACAATTAGGATTGAATTAGGACGGATGTACTCTATCCGGATGCACCGGAGTGTGCCTCCTATGGATTTATGTGATATGTAGCTTATCGGCTTATTTTCGCTGCAGATGGCGTGATGTGAAACTGAGAGCTTTTGATAATGCAAAACATAGAACTTACGTGGATTTGAAGGTAAAACAAGTAATGATATTTACTCGTGTATATAGTTAGCTTCCTTATGCCTTGAAAGTCATTTTTCTGAAAACCGTAGAAATTTTGTCTAATCAAGTGGTTGTCGTTTTGAAGGATAAGTGGAAGACATTAGTGCACACGGCAGGAATATCTCCTCAGCAGCGGCGGGGGGAGCCCGTGCCACAGGAGCTCCTCGACCGGGTGTTGACGGCCCATGCTTACTGGTCACAGCAGCAGCCCAAACAGCAGCAGCTCAAGTCCCAGCTGGATACTTGCCTTCTCCTATAAAAAGATCGGTTCCATTAGTCGACAAGATGCGTTCTCTCTATTCATTTTTTATATTTTTTTTCTGTGATTAATACAATACTACTACTATGTATAAAAAGTGTGTCAAAAAAGGAGTAAATTAGTGTTTTATGTAATATTTGGGTTGTAGTAGTTGTAAATGGGTTACATAATAAGAGGCTATAAGCTAACAGAATTCATTATGCTGGGGAACTGGCAATCTTTTTAATGTGAAGTTTCTCTCTTTGGTTCAATTTTGTTTTGGTTTCTTGTCAATTTTAGTGTAATCAGCTCTCTTGTTGATGTGGAATCACTTGATTCTTGCCAGTTTAAAGGTACTGTAACAAGTGTTTTTGTTATAAACATTTGTATCAGATTTTTTTACTTGTATATACCATCTATATATATACATATGTTTTCCATCCATGCCTTAAATTGCAATCCTAATATATTTCGGTTACTATTAATGAGCCGCCTTATTTAAGTATGGTTTGGCCATAATTATTGATTCTTTATGGCACGAATGCTGGGTAGATTATTTTTGAAAATTGTAATAAAAGTGGACTATTGAGTGTGTCCTGGTAAATATGGGCATATTAATTTGATGCGATGTTTTGTGAAATTTTTTGGCATGCTTTATTAATAAAAATGATTATATTGATTTTCACACTAAAAGTAATCCTGTTCACCTTTAAGATTAACTTTATTATATGATGGAATACTTGATTGGTTGAGAAACTAAAAGATTTTGTTTAATAATTTCAGAATTTTAGCACCAATGTCGAAACTGGCAGGCATAATTCACTAGAGGTTGACTAGTGTTTTTTCTGTATGGGAAGACTGTTAAAATTAAATGAAGTCGCAAAGAGAAGGAAAAATAGAACCTATAAACACTGTCGTTTAGACGTCGTCTAATTTCAATTGAATTTGGTGTCTTTTTAAAAGATACTATTATTTAGATTAGCTCCAAATTTACTAATTCTTAATTAATTGAGCTTACTGTTGGAGCAATATTATTCACATACTTAATTGTTTATCGAGGGTTAAAATTGTACATTATGTAACCAATTGAATTAAACTCGTGGGGTTATAATATTCACATACTTAATTGGTTTATTTAGGTTTAAAATTGTACATTATGTTTTGGGGAATAGTGGCTTAACATAGAAGAGAACCTGATTCAAATTTAAGGGTTTTTAATGACAAGGTCGCATTTGTCGATTAGTTTATATGTCGAGTCAGTCACATTTGATTTTTAAATGATTTATCATCAATGTGTGTGGTTTGCGATATGCACGAAACGTGAGATTTACCCGGTGTGCATCGAAAATAGCAGTTGTTGATTCTCCATGAATTCAAAAAAGGTAAAATAGTTCATAGACATTTAGATACAAAATAATAATCATATTATGAATTAGCTAAATATTACAAGAATTCCAAATAAGTCATACAATAATCAAGTTAGTATATGTAAAGTAGAAACGTAGTAGTAGTTAAGTTATTTAACAAGAAGAGAGCTCCCATATATATAGGGAGAAACTACACTTGAGTTACATTATTAATGGGCCTAACTAGTATTGAGCCTAGTATATTAATATTACAACATTCTAAAATACTCACCCTCAAGATGAAGCATATATATCGACCATGTAGCAATAGTTTGATTCTTTACACAATCCCAAATAAAGTGAAAATCAACTTAGATGTGCTTAGTTCTCTCATGAAACACTGAATTGTTGGCAATGTATATAGTTGCTTGATTATCACAATGCATAAGCAAAGGTTCATTGTTAGCGAGCCCCAATTCCTCTAACATACTTTTAACTCCAATCATCTCAATAGCAGTGTGGTCCATAGCTCGGTACTCGGCCTCAGCAGAAGATCTGGCAACAATGTGTTTTTTCTTACTTTGCCACGTTACTAAATTTCCTCCCAAATAAGTGTAATATATAGAAGTGGACCGTTTGTCAGTTTTGAATCAAACATAATCAACATCATAATATCCTTCAATTTTGAGATGATCATTCTTCTTAAAAGATAATTCTTTCCCTGGAGACTTCTTAATGTATCTAAGAATCGGATAGCAGCATCACAGTGGACTTGCTTGGGCTTATCCACAAAACGGCTAACTAACCATCAAGTAGATAAGTTTCTCAATAAGCCGTCTATACTTACTTTGTTCTCAAAGAATTCTTCAGAATCATCCCAAATACTAGGATTAATATTCATAGGAGTTACAATTGGCTTAGTTCCAAGCAATCCATTTCGATGAGTAAATCTATAGCATACTTTTGCTGACATAGGTAGATTCCAGATTTGCTATGATCAATTTTAATCCCTAAGAAATATTTAGGACGACCTATATTTTTAATCAAAAATGTTGTTGCAAGTATTTCTTAATTTCATCAATCCCTTGAACATCACTACCAGATACCAGAATATCATCAATGTACACAATGAGAATGACAATCCACCTTGGCGATGTCGCACAATGACCGAGTGATCTGACTTACATTGCGTGGAGTGAATAGCACTAAGAACAGTACTGAACTTATCAAACCATGCTTGCGAACTTTGTTTGAGACCATAAATAACCTTCTTAAGGCAATAGACTTTAGTAGCATCCACATTTGTGAGTTTTGGTAAGATAACTAATAGATAATAAACCATGCATGTCCTCTACCAATCGTCATTTTGTCTGCAAGCTGAAAGACACAATAGGAAGGATAAAAAGTGACAGAATAATTGCGAGTTTTGGTAAGATAACTAATAGATAATAAACTAACAAAAAAGCTAGGGGTAAAGAGAACATTATCAAGAGTGAGGTGAGAAGAAGTTTTGACTGAACCAGTTCCCGTTATAGGGGAATATGTACCATCGGTAAGACGAACATGAGGTAGAGACGAAGAAGAGAAACATTTGAAAAGAGATTTAGTACCAGTGATGTGGGCAGTAGCACCGGAATCCAACATCGAAGACTTACCATGAGACACACAAATGCACCGCAGAGGTAGAGACATTAGTGGTAAAGTAATTGCCTGAAGAATGCATCGGACGATCATACTCGACTCGTGAGATCGAGACAATATCAGGAGCATGTGAAGAACTCAGCGCAGCAGAGGCCATGTTGGCCCAATCAGGTTTGCCGAACTTCCCCAACAATTATCAGATTCATGATTGGACCGACCACAATGATCACAGTGACGATCAATAGATCCACGACCTCGTCCACGCCACCACCATCATGGCCACGTCCACGCCCGCCATACGAACCGCGGCCGTGAATAGCCATGGCAGAGGTATTTGAAGAGGCAGATTCAACACGGTGGGTAGAGACACGAAGGATTTGAGATAAAGCATTTGACAATGTGGGAAGGTTATCACTGAACAGTCAGCTATCTCGAAAAGAATAGAGATCACTATTAAGACCATATAAGAATTTAGCTACCATGAATTTCTCCCACTGTTTTGCCCGTGTCGTAGCATCGCATGAGAGAAGATGATACACCAGAATCTTGTCAGTAATGCCTTTGAGCGTAGAGAAGTAGTCATTAACAGAATGATTATCATGAGAATGAGAAAAAAAGTTTCTAATAAAGCTCAAAAACCTTAAAAACATTCTTTTCATTGGAATACATCTCATTGAGGGTATCACACATAGCTTTTGCAGTTTATAAAAACATAATGTTCTTAATGACGGATGACTCGAAGCTATTGAGAAGTCAGGTCATGACAGAGCAATCATTAGCATACCAAGATTCATATTTGACATCCATTGTAGCAAGAAAGACATTTAGAATGGTGCCGTTTCTTTTGATATCCCAAAAATAATAGGAAAGCAAGAGACCAAAGCATATGGTTGGAACCATTCAATTTAATGGTGGTTCCTAAGATAGGTTTAGAGTCAGACATGATAAAAATATGACCGAGAACAAAACCATATGTTGAGAAGTAGCAGGACAGCAACAACAACAGATCGGCGGCAACGAAAATAGATATGTGGCAACAGCTACCAGAGCAGATAAGGAGCAGTAGATTGACAAAAATGAAAAATAGATTAGCGAAAAGAAAATTAGATCGGCGACAGAAGTGACCAGATCAGATCGGTAGCAACGAAAAATAGATTGGCAGTAGAGCGAAAAAGTGGATCGATCACCAGTAGATCGACAACGAAAAGTAGATCAACATCCAAAAGTAGATCGAGAGCAGATCAGATGTGGAAAAGAGTAATTAGAAAAATGAATCGAACTTGCTCTGATACCATGTAAAGTAGAGAAGTAGTAGTAGTTATGTTATTAAACAAAAAGAGAGCTCCCATTTATATAGGGAGAAACTATATGAACCCAGTATTAATGGGCCTAAATAGAATGTGCCTAATTAATATGGACCTAGTATACTTATATTACAATATTCTACAATAGTAGAAATTAGATTAAATCCAAATAAATTGGAAAGACAACGTGGGACTCAAACCCAGACTTGTCGCCAAAAAAAGATAAAATTGGGTACCTCATCCTTGCTACTTGCGTCAGACCTCTTCGACGGAGACATTTATTATCTTGTAATTGAGGAACGAGGATAAATGTGTATTCTAGGAAAATATAAGGGATGTATTTGCATCATGTTTAGTTTATATATATTTTTTATTTTTTTAGGGAGAAAACGGACATGATAAAACAAAACTTGAAAGTTACGCATGTTTAGTTGACAAACATAGAATAAATACATTAACAAGAATAAAATTAGTTGCGATATCTTCTCGTAATACTACTGTTACAGAGCCAAACCTCGGGCACGCCCAGGCGATTGTCCATGTTTTTTAATAATTATTATCATCATCATATTTGAGTTGTATTTTATATTTATAATCACTTTATAAGACAGAAATATAATTTTGTCCGTACTTTTCTTAATACAAAAATATAATTTCGTCCGTCTATTTTGTACAATTATAACTCCTCCCCTGATTATTACTACTACTATTATTGTGAGGTGAAATTGGCATATATAATACTCTCTATGTCTCATTTAAAATGTCTTTCACTTTTTTTTTTTGGATTGTCTCATTACAAATATCTCATTCCATTTTAATTATTCTTTCTATGAAATAATATCCTTCAAAAATTTAGACCCTACCAACTTTTATCACTTTAACTATTTTATACATTTTTCCTAAATATCCATACTCAAAAGAAATGAAACACTTTAAATGGGACGAAGGAAGTATGAATTAAGTATTAACTTCTTGCATCTATTTTTCAAATATATTTGAAAAGACAGTTCATTAATAAAAATAATGGGTTCTAATACATTTTATTATTGTTTTAACATCCTACACCATAGGGATGGCAGTGGATCCCGGATCCGATTCAGATCCATAGATTCAGATCAATTTTTCAGAATTTGAATCTTCAAAAAATAGGATCCGACGGATCTGGATCGAATCCGAATCATTCTTTTAAAATCTGGATCTGGATATCAATTTTTGAGATCCAGATTCGACCCATGGATCCATATAATATATATATATATAATTTTTATTTACATTTATAAGTGTATTATATCATTTTTCTTTCTAATCGACACGACCGATAAGGTCAAACACGAACACGATTGGATAAACTATGTTATGAAATTGAATAATATGTCAATGATATTAGAGACTTATACCTTATATTTGAGGAAATTTTGTATATAAGGACACGTGGTCTATTTAATTTCGTGCGTGTTCGTGTCGTGTCGAAGATATGTATATGTTATGAAATTGAATAATATGTCTAATATTAGAAACTTATACCTTGTATTTGAGGAAATTTTGTATATGAATGGTCTATTGCATGATATTATTATTTCTTCTATTACATGAAAGCAAAAAGTAAATTTGTAACTATGATCCTCTTGTATAATGATGATTGCAAAATTTCTAAATAATTATTATAGTGTTATATGTATTTAGATTATTATTATTATGGATTCTTGTGAATTATATTTGATTTAGGATTTATTTTAGAGAAAACATATGGATCCGGTTCAGAAACCTTACGGATCTTATGGATCCAGGTGCGGATCTAATTTTTTAGGCCGATGGATCTGGATCGGATCCGGACCAAACAAAAATTTTGAATCTAGATCCGGACCAAATCGAAAATCCGATCCATTATCCCCTCCACCATTCTCGTCGTTTTTGAGTTTCCAGGTTATATCGGTTTCGTTACCACTCCCTCCCCCATCATGCTCTCATGTTGACATTTCTATTTTTAATTATTTTCTTTGGTTGTTCTTTTAAATTCGATTTTATTTATAAAAAATGGCTGAGGTTTCAAGATTTAAAATATGAAAGAACTTGGTTATGAAACTATGACAAATGATTTTTCTACTCCAAAAGCTAGAAAAAATACACAAAATCTTAGTGCTACCTTACAGTATACCCCATAATAATTCTATCTAAAGCCTCGAAAATTTTAAATATATAGCCTACACACATATTATATTTGGACGTCATTTAAACGCTCACCAAAACATGCACCTTGGATGGATTACAAGATAAAATAAAATGAAATTCTACAGAGAGGCTCAGTCAAAAATAAAAATTACTTAATTAATCACTACTACTAGTCAAAGCAGAAGCTTGCGCACAAAGGTTCCAAACTCCACGTTCACACGCTCAGTTTATTGATAGGTTGATTTATCCATTGTTTAGTACCAATATTAAATAGAGTGATCTTTATTCGTAATAATGGGTAATCAACTTAATTAAATTAAAAATTATTTATTTAATTTTGATCTATTAAAAATTGGTTTTACATTAAAACCATCTTATAAATTACAATTTTGTACTTATCGAATGAAAATTTTAAATTTAAATTTAATATTAATAATTTAATATTTTTCGAATATATAGGAAAAGGGTGTGTGGTAGTATAATGTGTAATAAGATTCATTTTATAAGTTTTTGTTTCAAGTTATTTCTTCGACATTTCTTACTAGCTTATACACAGACACAAAATCATTTTTTGAGGGCCATTACTAAGTTGTTTTTATTCTCAAGAAGGGGAAATAAGGATGACAGCGAATCAGATTTTTATGAGTATCCTTCTTTACCAAAATTTAATGGGACATGTTTGGATAAGTATGAGTATTAAAACTAGTACCTGTGATGGACTTGGGTCGTATTTGGAAAATTAGTTACGGATACACGCTATCCAAACCCGTTAATATAAACTACAGTACTATAGTTTTAAAAATATTTTCTATTAATACTTATATATTAAAACTAATTATATTTCTTTTTCTTCTTCTAATGTAGCAATAAAGAATTATATGAGAATGTTGATAGAAGATTTGTGAAGTTAAATATATCTATACATTTGTTTTGATGATTTAGAATGGTATATTGGGTATATGATATATCAAGTTTAAATTGTATAATTTCTAACTTTATACTTGAAATTTTATTTTTCACCTTGCATTATTTCTACTAATTATTATTAATATTTACTTTGTAGTTTTTGACTTTTATGGAACATATTTGATTATTTAAAATTTGTATAAATTTAAATAGACCGGGTTTGTAATTAGTTGGTTACTATAGAGGTTTGAGATAAGTATGGATAACAAAACTAGTACTCGTGATTGGATTTAAGACGGATATAAGTATATAGATTTTAAATAAATATAAATTCAAAAAAGGCTTAATGGATGGATACTGGTGTTGAATTTGTATATTGAAAGAGATTGGTTGAACTTGTATATAATGTTTTATGTTACTACTATTCCGATCTTCTATCTAAATTGTGTACTTGATTGTATATGATATCTCATTATCTAATACAAAAGTTAGATCCCATAATGTGTAGAAGATCACAAAAGTCTGTATGATATGTTAAACTGGTTGAGATATAAAAGGATAAAAGATGAGATACTATGAATATATGTTTATAAATTTTTTTTATCAATCATATGATTGGACATGTTGCCAACTCTGTGAGGAAAGGAGGAAAAATAGATAATACTCGATATATTTTATAAAAAAACCATAGAAGTTAGTTGTTGTTCTTGTTCCAATTAGTTTGACCCGAAAAGAAGCAGCACAATTTTATTTGGGCCCACCACAATCAAAATTCAAGATAAAATTGTTTTCTCTGAAAGGGTTATTCTAGTATAGTTTGGGCCCACCACAATCAAAATTCAAGATAAAATTGTTTTATCTGAAAGGGTTATTCTAGTAATAGATCAATTTTGAATATATTTTGGTTTTTTTTACGAATTTTAAAAATTATCATAAAATACATAAATTTAATCACTTTAGTGATTTTATCACGATTTTTAAATTCAGATCAAATATGATATAACTTGACATCTAAGAAATTTATTATATACAAAGCTGTTAATGATATGGATGACATCATAGAGAGATGACATAAAACATCGTCGTTCCATTAAAATAAATTAGATTTTTTTTTATTTTGACATCGTAGAGAGATGACACAAAACATCGTCATTTCATCAAAACAAATCAGATTTTTTTATTTTAGGATTCATCGCGTCAAACCTTATTATAAAAATCAAGTTTTCTTTTTTGTTTTATCATCTGGTTCCAGTTGGGATCAAAATAATCGATATTTTCTCTACGATATCATTTATATCACTGATCGTTTTGTCTATGGTTAATTTTCGAGATGTCAAACTAGATTTAATTTGATTTCAATTTGAAATCGTGGTAAATTCACTAAAGTAATTAAGTTTGTGTATTTTGTGATATTTTTTAAAGTTCATCGGAAAAACCAAAATGAGCCCAAAATTAATGTATTTATACTAATAACCCTATCTAAAAATCAACAGGAAATTTACGGGTAAATACATATATGTACTTTATATAAAGTACTAGAAAGTAATAACAGAGTTTCAAACTTAATGTCTTATCATTGCAAGAAGTAAAATCGAAATTGTTAAAGGTTGTGTCATTCAGTTAACTATTACTTGAAATGGTAATTGATGACAAAAGGGATAATAGTTTGTAAAACTATTCAACTTTTGTCAAATTCTAAATTTTCAAACTTTAAAAAGATCATGTCTGTAATTTTTTTAATTGATTTTAATTTTGCACTAGAGACAGTTACTTCCAAAATTAAAATTAAGATGTCTCTAATGTGGCATATTATGAGTACATATAGGACACACTAACATCACAAAAAATTGATTTAGATAAAAATAAACCATTACAAGAGATTTCTCAATTATTATTTTTCAAAATTTGAACTCTAATTTACGAGTAAGCCAATATCAGTTGCAACTTGTAAACTTGGAATTTAAAAATTAATTTACATACTGAATACTTTTATGATGTGCAAAAAACAAAATTTAGCTAAATTTTCATAATATACGGGTCATGATGCATGATAAAACTAATAATACTGTGCTTTTCAATTATAAAATTAAAAACAGTGAGAAGCAGTGAGAACTTTGTAGAAAGAAGAATAAACAATTTGGTCAATGAGATTGACTGCTTAATTTCAGAGCACAGTAGTTGGCAGCCTTCTCTCTGCTTCATGGAAGCTTCACCAGACTTGAACAAAAAGCAATTGATAACTAATCATACCCTCCAACTCCACCATATTTACAAAATGTCCCTATCTTAATCACCGCAATTTGCTGAAGTCAAAATAATTTGCTTTTTTTTTAGGAAAGTGAAATGACTTGTTTCTCCTTGTTAAATATGTTAAATATGTTACATGATATTCAATTTATTTGTATTTGATTCCACACACATATCAAACGTGTCTATGTTGTATTTTTATGCTTAATAAGTTTCTAACTACCCTCAAGTCGAATTCTATAATTAAATTAAAATAACATAATTGTAAGAATAATAAAGCATCGAATTCGATACATGTTTAACCTGATAAAGCTCATTCAGTTTCAGTTCTACCACTATAAGTTAGATGTAAATTTCAATTTTACACACATATCACTTTAAGATATATTATTTCAGAAATTAATGATGAGAGGTCTAATAATTACTTTTTTTTTTTAATTATGCTATTATGTCCTTACAATCATTTTTTTAGATAATACCTTTTCAATTGTTTATCATGCTACCTCAGGAAGCGGACCACCAGGCCAATAATGACCATATTGTAATGATCACAGGCAAATGGTATTTGGCATAATAGTAGTAGACAAACACAAAAATATCATCTACTTATGTTATATTCTATTGGATAAATCTTATATCATACGTAAGCATATTGTTATATTAATCCCTACGTTTCAAAAAAGTTCATTTAATGTCCAGTCGATCAATTTCTGACGTATAAACCCTACGTGGTGTTGGAAATCCAGTATTGAACTCAAAGGCGTCGATATAAAATTAAATAAAAAACGTGAAAAAACTCCTCCAAAATAATATCGTTCCATTTCTTTTCCACGCCAATATAAGGAAAGAAATAAAACAACATCGTTTTGGATTAGTTTTTTTCACGTTTTTATTTCATTTTTTATAATGATGTGGAGTCAACATTAAATTCTGACAGCCACATGAGTTTTTGTTAGCCGAAAATTGATTGACGGAACATTAAGTGAATTTTTTTGAAATGTTAGAGACCAAAATAACAATATGCTTACGTTGAGATATTAAGTAGAAAAAACACGAAATATTAAAACATAAATGGAAGTTATCCTATTCTATTTGTTAATAAATTACTTGTAACACTCTCATACGACCATTTTTGTGCTCCTCTCAAACTGTTATGCATCAACATAATCTACAAATACTTGCCTAGCTATCTATTAATATTTTAAGAGAGCGTTTATTTGTGTGTTGATTAATATATATAATAAACGTCTACCATTTATTCCGATGAATTTATTAGTATTTAAGTTGTTTGGCATCTAATTTTTCAAATATTGAATAATATTTATTCTATTTATCATATCACACTAAAAGTTAACACTTATCAAGATTAGCATAAAAAAAGATACATTCTCTTGAGTTGATATGACCCAAATTCTCAAATATTTTAAATTACATGAATCAACCGCATAATCAACACTGACCTTTTATTTTTGGGAAGGCAAATCAGATGTTTATTCAATAAAATATCTAATATTTTCCAGTCAAAACGAAAACGGGCTGCTCGATGTTCAGATTCAACAACCGACAGCTGAGTCAGCTTTCACAAATTCATAAAATAAATTAACGTTGTATGTTAAAAGTTGATACAGTGATTGCACAAAATTATGTGAACTTTTTTATATTCTTCTTCTGTTTTTATACATTAATGGGAAATGAATACTTAACATAATGATTAAAGTTTTTTATATATTTTATATAAAAACATAGAGTGATCTTATTCGGTACCATAATGTAGTTCTATAATCAACTTAATTAAATTAAAAAATTATTTATTTAATTTTTGATCTATTAAAAAATTGGTTTTACATTAAAACCATCTTATAGAATTACAATTTTGTACTTATCGAATGAAAATTTTAAATTTAAATTTAATATTAATAATTTAATATTTTTCAGAATATATAGGAAAAGGGTGTGTGGCCGGCCATAATGTGGCCGCATAACTTTATTGAAAAACATATGAAGATGAAATTGACTCCCCAACATTAAAAACTTATAGAAACTAATGACAATGGCTAATAGTAGCCTTTTTGGATAACAAAATATGTTTTATATTCACCATCATAATACTATGATACATATTTTCACATTTTCTTATCCGAATATACTTCCGTGTATCTGGATGTAGGTGCATTCGTTTTAATTGTGATTAATAAATTATAATTAGATTATTATAATCAATAAATTGTAACTATAGATCTTAATTTGGATTAATAAAGAATTAATAAACCTTATTTGAGAAATACTAAACCTTAATTGGAACCGTCTACACGGGCAGACGACGCGCCAAATATTTTGTACTCTTATCCTTTTAAATTTTTGACGAATAATAAATTAGATTGCATGTCATATATATTTGAATCCTATCAATATCTTTCAAGTTACTTAAATGTATGTATATAAATTGTGACTACATGTAATATAGGAAAAGAAATAACTAGTTTTTTCTGAAGGAAAAAAAGAACTAGTTAGAATAAAAATAAAGCAATCAATTAAATTATATACTAAGTTATATTTGTAAAGAGAGGGATGACATTTTCTATAAATATAAAAATAAAATTTATCTTGCTGCAAATCTTAAGGCATGCTCATTGCGATTTCGGGGGAGGGCCTTAGGTAATAATTCTAATCCTCAAGGATATGTGCATAAATATCCCAGAAGATAGAGAAGACCTCTCTCTCATCTCTCTCTCTATATATAATATAGAGAGAAACCTACGCAAACAGTGCTGAGTTGCTTTATTTCATTTTATCCCGACAATTTCAATTAACTCGTTCAAGAATCTTTCACTCCTCACTTCATATTTGTGATTACCTCCTCTCATTTCACTTGAGGAATTGCCAAGGTACGCGCGCAGATTAAGCAAAGCAAAATCACTTCTTCTCCTTTTTTTAACCAGTGAAATTTTGTACTTGTATACAATGGTTGCTTGCCTATTTTATTTAATTTTCGCCTTTTTATTTCCGAGTGTGGATACGATGTGCGTATCTCTTTTATCTCAACCGTTTAAGTTCATCAATTTTAATTTTTCGTTCTATATTGGACAGCAATCTAAGGAGTTTTGCTGTATGATGAAGCAAATTAGTGGAGTGTTTTTTTCCCAGATTTAATTTTCAGTAGTTTATGGTGCTTTTTTTCAGCGTTTAATGAACATGATTTTCGAGTATTAAGGATCGGAATATTCTTCCCCCCTTGGAACATATTCGTTTTACTAACCACTTTGCAATATGCTCGGTATATGAATTTCTTGTTCGGTAAATTAAAAAATTATAGTGATTTAGACGACAATGCGAGACACATACATATGTTGAAAAATTACTCCAGAAGACAGTATTTAAGTATTCTAGAATCTTTCTTCACTTAATTATTACACTTCCCCCAAGATTTATACGTGTTGAAATGAAACTGTTTGTTTGGATTAGTATGTGATGGATCTCATTCTTTGATCTTTGTAAGCTGTTGACTCCACTTGATCTCATGTCATATATGTTATATATTATAGATTCTGTAAATTGTGTTCATTATTTTGATTCCGTGGGTTTAATTGGAAAATGAGTTAGGTTCTTCATCCCTTTCAGTTTTTGTGTGAAATGCAAATTTCTCCTTCCAACATTTGACTTATTGAAACGCGGGTATTCTGTTTGATTAGGGCATTTAAGTCATCGGTTCTCATGGATCCTTGGTTCAGTGATCCCGGTACAGCAAACGAGTTTAAATTTGACGATGGCAGTTTTCTCCCGAGTTACGATCAGTCTGAAAACCTTAAAAATGGGACTAGACATGATTACTTAGATCTTGATGCCCTGGATATCCCTTTCCTTCCTATAAGCGCAGGCCCTGATAATTTTGGTCCATCTTCAAGTGCGAGCTATGAAACCGACTCTCCAGATGATTTAGATTCTGATCCAGTGCTAAAGTTTCTCAATCAAATTCTAGTTGAAGAGGATATGGAGGAGAAGCCTAGCATGTTTCATGACCCCCTTGCCCTACGTGCTGCTGAGAAATCCTTGTATGAAGTCATTGGACAGAAATACCCACCCTCACCGTCTTATCCGGAAGTTACGGTGATCAAAAGTCTGACAGTCCCGATAGCTTTTTTGGGAATTCCAGTGAGTATACGAGCAGCAGTAATGCTGGTAGTAGTTCTATTGATCCTCACTGGATTGTTGATCCAGGTGAAAACACTTCGTCTATGGAACAGGGTCATCTTCTGGATCTTTCATCCAATTCATTCTTACCGGTCAGTTCACAATCATCGTCGCATGCTGTCAACAGCTTTAATGGTAATGGGAATACACAGATGAACTCCTTTGGTGATACGAACCTGCTTCAGAACTTGTTTGGTGATAGTGAATCCGTCTTGCAGTTCAAAAGAGGGATGGAAGAAGCTAGTAAATTCCTTCCTACCAGTAATCCGCTGATTATTGATTTGGACAAATATGAATTACCCAAAAAATCAGAAGATATAAGTCCAGCTGTTGTGATCAAAACAGAAACAGAAGAGCATCATGATTCTTCTAATGGCCTTAAGGGAAGGAAGCATCAGTATCCAGATGATGGGAATTCGGAAGACATGGAAAGAAGCAGCAAGCAATTTGCATCATATATCGAAGAGGTTGAACTATCTGAAATGTTTGATCGAGTTCTTCTCTGCACTGATGTCAAGAAGGAGTGTCGCAATGATGAAACTGAACCAGCAAGCCCCGCTCTGCTGCCAGCAGTGCTGCCTAATGGGTCTAATGGCAGAAAAGCTCGTACGAAGAAAAACGAGAGGCAAGGGGATTCCGTGGACCTCAGGACCCTTTTAATTAGTTGTGCTCAATCCGTTGCTGCTGATGATCGTAGGACAGCATATGAACAATTAAAGCAGATCATGCAGCATTCTTCTCCAACCGGTGATGTATACCAGAGGTTGGCCCATGTGTTTGCTAGTGGTCTTCAGGCACGGCTGGGTGGGACCGGAACTGAGCTTTATGCATCCCTTAGTCGCAGGAAAATTACGGCTGCAGAGAAGTTAAAAGCCTACCAGGTCTATCTTTCAGCCTGTCCATTCAAGAAGATGTCGATTGCTTATGCAAATAAGATGATTTTTGCTGTGGCATCGGAAGCAACGACACTGCATATAATTGATTTTGGTATTCTGTATGGCTTCCAGTGGCCTATCCTCATTCAGCATCTTTCGGAGAGAGCTAGTGGGACTTTCAAGCTGCGCATCACTGGAATCGAGCTTCCACAACCAGGTTTTAGGCCAGCCGAACTTCTAGAGGAGACAGGCTGCCGCTTAGCAAAATATTGTGAACGTTTTGGAGTACCGTTTGAGTACCAAGCCATTGCAATGCAAAACTGGGAGGCAATTAAGATCGAGGACCTGAAGATTGCAAGTGGTGAGGTGATCGCTGTGAACTCTCTTTTCCGGTTTAACAGATTGCTTGACGAGACAGTTATGGTCGACAGTCCAAGGGATGCTGTTCTGAACCTAGTGAGGAAAATAAAGCCACACATCTTCGTGAATGCTGTCACGAATGGATCTTTTAATACTCCCTTCTTCGTGACTCGTTTCAGGGAGGCCCTATTCCATTATTCTGCATTGTTTGATATGTTTGATGCTACCTTGCCTCGTGATAATCCACAGAGGATTGATTTTGAGCAAGATTTCTACGGCCGTGAGGTAATCAATGTTGTTGCATGTGAGGGAGCAGAGAGGGTTGAGAGACCTGAGACATACAAGCAGTGGCAAGTGCGCCACATACGGGCCGGGTTCAAACCACTCCCCTTGGATCATGGGCTTTTGAAAAAAATAAGACACAAGTGCTCTGGATATCACAAAGATTTTCTCTTTGATGAAGACGGATGTTGGATGTTGCAGGGCTGGAAAGGCAGGATTCTCTGTGCTAGTGCATGTTGGGTCCCTGCATAAGGTCCAGTGCGTAGTGAACATTTTGAAGGGGGTTTGGGAGATGATGTCAAAGTATTTGAGGTGATTTTATTTCTTCATCTCAAGTCTAGAGGCAAGCGCATAAAACAAGCATCACCTACCCCCTATTTAACCCTCCCCCCTCTGCATCTATGAATTTGCTTTTTGCTCTGCATTGTATATACATGATGAATTAGAAGAGTTGGTTTTGGTGCTTCTTGATTTCTCTATTTGTTTCTGAGACGATATCTGTGCTTGAAGTAGCATTCTATCAGAATAAAAGGGAACTTGCAGTTGTGGAGATATCATATTACAAGGTACTTGGAATTCTCTTTACGCCTCCAATTGGTTCATCATGTTGTAGAATAGCAAATCATGTGTACATATCAGCGAGCTACGGCACTGAATAGGGGCTTCCTACTTGACTGCTCTTTCTTGAAATAATTGAAGATCTTAGTCCGAGGTAAGATAAGGTTAGCATATGCTTCATCAGTTGGCTTGTTAAGGTATTATGTATTGTAGGGTTGGTGATTTCTCATCATTGCACACATTAACTGAGATGATGATATAGATATGCATAGATTTGATCATAAACTCGATTTTGTAGAAATGATTTTCGTGAAGTTAGATTGATAACTTCTACCCTCTTCATTGAACTCTTTTTGTTTATTGATTTATTTACCTTTTTAGGTGGAAAAGAAGTTCATATGATGCTTTACCCAATCAATATTTTGTGTAAATTCACGGTAGATATTGCGTTAGTGTATTATATTTGGTGTAGAAGATAGTGGCCCCTTCACCAACTTGCTGCATCGTATTCGCAGAAATGGATTTATTGGTTTGAAATTCTGGAGTGCTGGAATATACGGCATCATATCAAATGTTGCACTAGAATCACTAAATTTTAGTACGATACTATTTACATGAACTAAATTTAATGCGGGTGGATTTCATAAAGGGTTCTATTTATATTTTTTAAAGTAACTAGTAAATTATGTTTTGATTATTTATCTTAATTATAATTTATGTATTTTCTTTTTTAGTTATCGATAGCTTTAAGACTCATTAATTTTGTTAATAAGATTATTTATAAATTGTTTCAATAAATAAATAAGATACTTCAATCCTGTTAAAACAGATCATAAACAAGTAAATAATTCTAACATGAAAATAACAACGACAATGTTCCTTTGAGAACACCCAAATGATGAACCTCTCTAGTGTAATAATCAGAGAGGTCTGGGTCTGGCCTCTTTGAATTTATTCTTCAGTTCTTCACTACTCTCCTTAGCAAACGGGCAAATCACAAATGAATTGAACTATTTAGAAAAATATCAAAATTAAAATACTAAACAAAATACTGAATAGTAGTCCTCTAAAATAATTATAACAATGACCATAAACATTTGAAAGATTTTGAGATCCTTCCACCTCATCTTCGGAATTCGGATAGTTTGATTTGTGAAGGTTCTCCTTGGTGCGGAAATGCTTATGATTTATGCGGTTGGTATTTTTTTTTTTGGATCAATTAATACAGAAATTTTTTAAAGGTTGTGTCACGATGGATTCGAACCCGAGACCTTTGGCCTCGGGCATTAACCACTCTACCACTAGGTTAACACACACACAAGTTTCTTTTTGCATATAATCGTGCATTAATGTCAACTAATATGAACTTTTGTTTAAATTTTATCGTTTCATAATATCTTCCACAAATTGTAATTGTTTAAGACAGTATAAGAACTTTTATGTCTAGTAAATTTTGAGTATAAATTTTATTGTGAAACTCTTAATAATATATAAATATACATATACTAGTCACACATATTTATTATACATACTCAATTCGTTTCATTTAAAGTGTTCTATTTTTTTTGGACACGTGTATTTAGGAGAAATATATAAAATAGTTAAAGTGATAAAAATTAATATGGTCCATCCTTTTGAAGAGATAAAATGAGACATTTGTAATTGTACAACTCAAAAGAAATAGTGGGACATTTTAAATGAGACGAGGAAAATATTAAATAATTTAATTTATATAAATATTACCTTTTATATTTCAATAATTACTAGTTAATGTGCAAATTAATTAAATAAACATAATATAACATTATAAAAAATACACTTTTGGTGTGACCTTTAGTACAAACCACTATAATTGGAAACACTTCTAGTGCTAAAATTTTAATCCCCTACGTCCATCAAAATTTTTATTTAATTCATTTTCGATCCGTACACCAAAAGCTTACATTTAATTCATTTTCAGTCCGACCACCAAAAGCTTGCATTTTTCATTTCTTGAAACAAAAATTATTTTCAATTTACCCATTTATTATAAAAAAATCATGCATGGGCTCACTTTTTATTTCCATTATATATTCATTTATTATCCTCATTTACATTACATTCATTACAATTTATTAAAATTTGTGTCACTAAAAACAGTGCAAGCTTTTAATGGACGAAAATGTAGTAGTAGAAACAGAGCAAATTATTGATCCCCATACACTACACCGCCTAACTTTTCTAAAGTTGGATTATTTTTACGTGCTTGTGATTCTCATAAACTAAATCTTTATAAAATATCGATCGTTTTTAGAAATAAAGTAGATTATTGTCTGTCTTCCACTCGCAACTTGGAGGATATGCCAAAGATATTAGCATATAATTTGGAAATTGTTGCGACAAAACCTAATGTGGCAAGGCATCAGCTTCCCTTGGTTAGGGAAAATGTTTCTCTTTTAGCCTCCCTTGAAGCCCTTTAGATTTTACATCAATATTGACCACTTGTCTTCCACAATTTTCAAATCATAGCTCCTATGTTTTATTGACACTGAGTGGTATTTACTGTTTAGAATTAGTCTAGATTGATAAAAAATAATATAAACTAATTTATTATTTATTAGGATGAATTAGAAACTTGGATATCCTAAAGTCCTTATTATTTTTACAATTTGATATAATTTGTTTGATTCATATCATATTGAAAGGGCTAGAAATTGTAGAAATTATTGTGATGAAAATAAGAATACATAGTCATGTATATTGAATTTTAAACGCCTTAAATATAATATCTCGATATTAGATTTTCTAAAATAAATATTTCTATTTTAGCAATGCATTTTATACTCTTAAAACTAAACATAATAAGAAAGGAAAAGTAATAGGACGTTTTATTGAGCTTGTAAATCTTTTAAAATAATCTATAAGATGTTTTAGCATTTAGAAGCTCGTCGAGATAAGATGTTGGGAGGATGTGAGCCTTAAAAAAGAATTAGGGGGATTAAAAGAAATAAAAACTTTTTTTGGAGCATTCCTTATGTTATATTGACATTATAACTACCATTTTGGTAATAATTTCACCGGGTTACAAATTAATTATAATTAAGAAATTATGTGAACTTTATCTCACTTGCTTACAGATGATCACGGGCATTAGGATATCTATTTATAGATTATACTCAATACTTCATCGGTCTCTCTAATATTGACTCATTACTTTTGGATACGTAGATTATGAGAGTTGTGTTTTGTATGTAAAGTAATGTGTGGTCGAAATTCGAGATACTTTTTAGTGTAAAATTATTTCTTTTTTTGGTATGAGCCAACAATAATGGGAGAGCCCAAAGTGGTATACGAGCCAACATTAGCGGGATAGAGGGAGTACATTTAGGGTTAATTGTATTTGAAGGCATAAAATTTTAGGCTAAATTGTAATCACAACACCACTTTCAAACTTTGGCAACACATTATCCAACCTTTTGTATTGCTGCTAATAAGCCTGCTATTAGGATCACCCCTTGTTGTTTGGTGACTGCATGCATGTGCTAAGTATGGAGCTGCGAGGGACAAGTGGCATGCCTAGTGGAGTATTTTGTTAGGTGGTTATAACTAACTCATCCGAGTACATTGGTTGAGGAGCGGTGGGGATCGAATGCATTTGGGTATTTAAAGTCTGCAGCTTATTCGGATGAATCGATTTCAGTTTTATCTTCATGTGTTCTGCAGGTTAGAGCTAGAGAGATAGATTCCATCCATGAGCGAATTGCTCTAGTTCTTGTACTGTGTAATTCTTCATCTTGTTCATTCATAGTGAAAGCTGGCTCACCCTCCGTGGATGTAGGATTATTATGATCCGAACCATGTAAATCGCTTGTGTTCGTTTTATTTTCGTTCTGCGTGATTAATTTCAGTATTTGTAACAAATTGGCGTCGTCTGTGGGAAGGATCTGAACCCACGAATCTCTCTCTCCGATCATGATGACGACAAAGTACGATGCGGAGAAATTCACCGGCCAAAACGATTTTGGTCTTTGGCGTCTCAAGATGAAGGCCTTGCTAGTGCAGCAAGGGTTGGCGGACGCCATTAAACCGGAAGCTGAGTTCGCGAAGGCAGTCGCAGCAGATGATAAGCGAAAAGAGATGAGGGAGAAGGCACACAGTGCCGTCATATTGTGTCTCTCCGATAAAGTCCTTAGGGAGGTATCAAGAGAGACGACTGCGGCTGGTGTATGGGCGAAATTAGAATCGCTCTATATGACGAAGACATTTGCACATAAGCTGTACACGAAGCAACGCCTGTACTCTTTCAAGATCACGGAGGACAAGAGCATCTTGGATCAACTAGACGACTTCCATAAGGTGATCGATGATTTGGAAAACATCGATGTTGCCATTGATGATGAAGATAAGGCGGTGATCCTCTTAAATTCCACTGGGATGTCGAGCAACTTAAAGATGCCATCTTTGTATGGGAGAGCGGCACCATCACCCTTGAGGAGGTGGAATCTGTGCTAAAATCAAAGGAGTTACAAAGGCAAAATGAAGAAAAGACGGATGCTCCGGTGGGAGAAGGACTAAACGCGAAGCAAAAATTTAACAAGGCGGGTGGTCAAAGAAAGGGCAATCAAGATCCCAAGAAACAAGGTAAAGAAAGGGGAAAGGATCAAGATGTGAAGGAGACACGAAAATGCCATTTCTGCAAGAAGCAAGGCCACCTAAAGAAGGACTGTTTTGCGTTCAAAAGGAAGCAAGCCATGAAGAATAAAAACCTGATGCTGTTGACATTGTAGAACAGTGCGATAATGCTGAGGTTCTCAATGTAGTTGGTTCACATCTAGGGCAAGAATGGATTCTGGATTCAGGGTGCAGTTTCCACATGAGCCCTCACAAAGAGTGGTTCAGCAAGCTAAGACCGGGGAAGCTAGGGTCTGTGATCCTAGGAAATGATGAAGTCTGCCCGGTGGAAGGAATTGGCACCATCAAACTCAAGGTGCATGATGGATCATGCAAGATACACACTGAAGTCAGGTATATACCACAACTTAAGAGAAATTTCATATCTCTGGGGGTTCTAGAATCTAAGGGATGTAGATTTGAATCAGCAAATGGGGTTATGTCTATCATGATGGGCAAAGAGTTGGTCATGAGAGGTGTTAGAAACCAGAGTTTGTATTATGCTGATGTCTCTGTGATTATGGGAGGCTCTGAAGTCAGTACGATAAATGAATCAGAACTGTGGCATGCAAGGCTAGGGCATGTGAGTGAAGGAAGCCTGAATGAGTTGCTTAAACAGCAGATTTTGAAGCATAATGGTAGTTTCAAAATGAGCGGTATGAAAGGTGCATTCTAGGAAAAGGAAAGAAACTGGCTTATGGGGTAGGAGTTCACACCTCAAAGGCACCTTTGGATTATGCCTATGCAGATTTATGGGGACCTTCAAGGACTGAGACCATAGGAGGTGGCAAGTATTTCATGTCAATCATGGATGATTACTCAAGGAAGCTCTGGGTTTATATTTTGAAAAACAAGGCAGAAGCATTTCCAAGATTTGAGGAATGGTGTGCAGAGGTACAAAATGATAAGGGAACATCCCTCAAGTGCCTAAGAACAGATAATGGTTTGGAGTTCTTGTCTGAAGAATTCCAAAATTTATGTAGGAAGAAGGGGATAAGGAGGCACAGAACTGTACCATCAAACCCTCAACAGAATGGTGTGATAGAGAGAATGAATAGAACTCTATTGGAGAGGGTGAGGTGCATGCTCCTGGGATCTGGCATGCCCAAGAGATTTTGGGGAGAGGCTGTAAGCACAGCCTGTCATCTCATCAACAAATGTCCTGCATCAGCAGTAAACCACAAAACTCCGGATGAAATGTGGTTTGGAAGGGCATCTGGATACAGCTACCTAAGAATATTTGGATGCAGAGCTTATGTCCATGTTAAGCAGGATAAGCTTGAGGCGAGAGCGCACTGAGGTACGTGTTCATTGGCTACCCAAAGGGAGTAAATGGATACATATTATGGTGCACTGAACCACATATGCAAAAGGTGTTGATTAGTAGAGATGTCATCTTCAAGGAGCAAGAAATGCCCTACCTGATGAAGAAACAAGGAGACAATGATGTTGAATCCAAAGAAGATACTACTGGCCTTAAGGTGGAGTTTGAAGGAGATACCCCTGAAGAGAAGCAGGGAAGTGATGATGAAGAGGACCCAAGTCAGACAAGGAACAACCTTGAAGGTTACATGCTGGCAAGAGATAGAACAAGAAGGGTAACCAGGCCACCTGCAAGGTTCAATGATGTTGACATGCTGTACTTTGCTCTAAACGTAGCAGAGAATGTAGAGTGTGAGGAGCCTAAAAACTACAAGGAAGCTATCAGCTGTGATGAAAGGAGGCAATGGGTATCAACAATGGAGGAAGAGTTGGAGTCCTCGAGAAGAATGAGACACGGACACCGGGTTGTGGACCCAAGAATCGGAAGCTTGTTAGGCTGCAAGTGGATATTCAAGAAGAAGTCGAGGTGGCGATAAGGAGAGAATAAGATACAAGGCAAGACTTGTGGCAGATGTTTCACACAAAGGAAGGAATTGACTTCATGAAGTATTCTCACCGTGGTAAAGCATTGCTCCATAAAATTCTGGCAGTAGTAGTTAAAAGGGATCTGGAGTTGCATCAACTTGATGTCAAGACAACTTTCTTACATGGTGATCTAGAGGAGAAGATTTACATGGCTCAACCGGAAGGATATATGCTGCCAGAAACCAAGAATAATGTATGTTTGCTGAGAAAATCCTTATATGGTTTAAAGCAAAGTTCAAGGCAGTGGTGATGGAGTCCGATATTTCAGCCCATTACTTGATATTGTGGGCCACGTTTTTTAGTTTTAATTATTTTCGCAGCTCATTTAGATGTTAGATTAAATAGTTTCCTAGTTTAATTAGGTCTCTTATATTAATTAGTTTCCTGTTTTGATTAGGAATCCTTCTTTGACAAGGATTAGAGTTCTTTATTTTCCTGTTTTGATTAGGAATCCTTCTTTGACAAGGATTAGGGTTCTTTATTTTTCGCTTATATAAAGGCTTGGCATCTGAAAATATTCACTTTTGATTGATCAATAAATGTGAGTTTTATTCTCTCTTCATTAGCTCTTGAATTTTCTTGCATTTGCGAAATTCAATTATCGACGATCGACGAGACATCCATCCCTCGTTAGTGTGTCATTCATCGTCCCCGAGTTCTGCGTCGACTATCTAGTTGGGGTATAGGCGAAATCTTGACCTATATCACTTGAGGTTAGATTCGGAGGTTTTGGGATATTCCATCTTATTCGTTCTTCCGCGCGTGTCGATAGATCCTTCGTACCAGCGAGGATCGTATCATTTGGTATCAGAGCCATTCGTTCATCATTCATCCGTTCGTTTGTCCATACGTTCGTCGTCCATCCGTTCGTCGTACATCCGTTCGTCTTCCAGGTTTCGTTTCTTTCTTCCGTTTCGCAGCTAGGGTTTGTTCATCCGTATCTAGGGTTCTACCATATCTGTGATCTTATCCATATCGTTATCATACATTATCCATATCGTTATCTCTATCATTATACATATCATTATCCATATCAATATCCGTATCATTATTTTTTTCATTCTTGAGATTTTTCGAATCTACGTTCTGTGAGGACTAGTGATACACGAGTGCTGAGTGACTCATTTTGAGTGATACACGAGCGTTCGTGAGTTGGTGAGGTTCCTGTTATTTTTTCTTTTATAACATTTTCTGCAGCAATGTCTAAGAAGGTGGAGTCAGATGGGTCATGTCATAAGGACGACGATGATTCTATCAGTCGTCAAACAAAATTCATGATGGAGGCCTTGCGTTACGAATTGGGAGCGATAATCACAAAAGAGATGGAAGAGCTGCATGATCAAATCAATGCACTTGAGGAGAGACCTCGTGAGAGGAGCGACGTCGGCTAGATCCTATTGTGTATCAACGAGGTGGAGGGCGAAGAGAAGGCGAGGCGGTAAATTTTCATCGAGATAATAGATCTGAAGAGGTGAAAATGAGGAAGATGAGTTTCGATTTTGATGAAAGGCGGCCTAGAGGAAGAGATCGAGAAGATAACAATCGAGCAACATCAAGATGAACATCCTTCTTTTCAAGGAAAATGATTGAATTATACTTGGAGTGGGAGAAAGTTGGAGCTCATATTTGATTGCCATAATTATTCGAGCTCAAGAAGGTGAAGTTAGCGACAATAGAGTTCTCGATTATGCACTTGTTTGGTGGGATCGGTTGGTGAGTAGTAGGAGGAGGAATCGAGAGCAGCCTATCCACACATGGGACGAGATGAAGGCGTGATGAGGAAGCGATTTGTGCCTAATCATTATTATCGTGAGTGTACAACAAATTACAAATTTGAGGCAAGGACCGAGGAGTGTGGATGACTACTTCAAGGAGATGGAAGTAGCCATGATCGAGCCAGTGTTGTTGAAGATAGAGGCGACTATGGCAAGATTTTGGGTGGATTGAATTGGGAGATTCGTAATGGAGTGGAGTTGCAACATTATGTCGAGTTGGAGGATATGGTTCACATGGCTATAAAGATTGAGAACCAACTCAAGAGGAGGGGTAATGGCGGTAACACGAAGCAAAATCAGTCCAATTGGAGGCAGCCCCAAAATGTTAGTGGTTCTTCATCAAGAGGGAACCAATGGAAGAAAGATGAGCATCCGAATGGGGAGAAGTGGTCGTTTGAAAAGCCAAGAACAGATCCTACGAGTTACACAACTCAAGCCAACCCTGACGGTACCCGAAACCGTGATTTGAAGTGTTTTACTTGTCATGGAATTGGACATATTGCTAGAGAGTGTCCGAATAAGAGGGTGATGATCATTCGGGATGATGGAGAGGTGGTGACCGATGATGAAGGAGAGGCTACTAATCCAGAGATGCCAGCCTTGGAGGATTCCGATGTTGAAGAGATTGAAGCACCGGATGCACTCATTTTTGTTGCTAAGAGAGCTTTGAGTGTACAGAATCCAGTGAGTGATACAGAGCAACGAGATAACATCTTTCATACGAGTGTTATGTCAAAGATAAGGTGTGGGCGTGATCATTGATGGTGGGAGTTGTACCAATCGGCTAGCATGACCATGGTTGAGAAGTTAGGGCTACCATTAGTGAAACATCCCAAGCCATATCGGTTGCAGTGGCTGAATGATAGTGGCATTGTCAAGGTGACGAAGCAAGTGAAGATCCCATTTCGCATTGGAAAGTATGAGGATGAAGTTCTTTGTGATGCGATTCCGATGCAGGCAAGTCATATACTATTGGGACGACCGTGACAGTTTGATAGAAAGGTGAAGCATAATGGCTTTACGAACAAATACTCCCTCGAGTTCAATCAAAAGAAAGTGTCACTTGTTCCTCTTACTCCAAAACAAGTTTATGAGGATCAAGTGTCGTTGCAAAAGAAGTCGAAGTTGGTGAAGTCGGTTGGGCAAAGTGATAGATGTAAGGAGAAAGGAGTAATCCAAAAGTCTTGTCTTGCGATGGCTAGTGATTTGAAGTGGGTGGTGAATAAGGAAAAACCATCGGTTGATATAGGTGACGACTTGGATTTGAGGACAAATCCTTCTCAAGAGGAGGGGAATGATGGAGTCCGATATTTCAGCCCATTACTTGATATTGTGGGCCACGTTTTTTTAGTTTTAATTATTTTCGCAACTCATTTAGATGTTAGATTAAATAGTTTCCTAGTTTAATTAGGTCTCTTATATTAATTAGTTTCCTGTTTTGATTAGGAATCCTTCTTTGACAAGGATTAGAGTTCTTTATTTTCCTGTTTTGATTAGGAATCCTTCTTTGACAAGGATTATGGTTCTTTATTTTTCGCCTATATAAAGGCTTGTAAGCATACGAAAATATTCAGCTTTTGATTGATCAATAAATGTGAGTTTTATTCTCTTCATTAGCTCTTGAATTTTCTTGCATTTGCCAAGAAATTCAATTATCGACGTATCGACGAGACATCCATCCCTCGTTCGTGTGTCATTCATCGTCCCCGAGTTGCTGCGTCAACTATCTAGTTGGGGTATAGGCGAAATACTGACCTATATCACTTCGAGGGTTAGATTCAGAGGTTTTGGGATATTCCATCTTATTCGTTCTTCCGTTCGCGTGTCGATAGATCCTTCGTACCAGCGAGGATCGTATCAAGTGGTATATTAAGTTCGACAGTCACATGATGAGTATTGGTTTTTCTAGATCATTGCATGATAGCTGTGTTTATATTAGAAAAAAGAAAGATGCTGCTGTTGTATACTTGTTATTGTATGTTGATGACATGTTAGTGGCATCTAGTGATTTGTCTGAGGTGGAGAAGCTTAAAGCAGATCTTAAATCTGAGTTTGAAGTCAAGGATCTGAGAGATGCTAAGAGAATCTAGGGAATGGATATTATAAGGATCCGGGAGAAGGGATTACTCTGGTTGACTCAGCATAAGTATGTACATAAAGTGCTGAAGAGGTTTAGGATGCATGAATCAAAGGAGGTGTCTGTACCATTAGCTCAACATTTCATATTATCTGATGAGCAAAAGCCTAGAACAGATGAAGATTTGGAGGAAATGAGGCATGTTCCATATGCAAATGCAGTTGGAAGTATTGTACACCATGATATGCACCAGACCTGACCTTGCTCACTCCATTAGTGTTGTAAGCCGTTTTATGGCAAATCCAGGAAGACATCATTGGGAGGCTTTGAAGTGGATACTCAGGTATCTGAAGTCAAGCTCAAGGATGGGAATTTTATACAAGAAGGATGATCATTGCAAAGGGGAAGTTTTGGAAGGGTTTGTGGATTCTGATTATGCTGCAAATTTGGACACTAGGAAGTCCCAATCAGGGTACGTTTTCTGTTTATATGGTGCTGCGATCAGTTGGAAATCATGTTTGCAATCGGTAGTGGCTTTATCAACAACTGAGGCAGAATATATGGCTATAACTGAGGCAGTGAAAGAAGGCAAGTGGTTGAGAGGTATTGTATCTGAGTTTGGCATAGATCAAGATTCTGTTACTATTCATTGTGATTCACAGAGTGCCATACATTTGGCTAAGCATCATGTGTTTCATGAGAGGTCGAAACACATTGATGTTAGGATGCATTTTATTAAGGATGAAATAAATAAAGGAGTGATCAGAATGAAGAAGATATCTACAGAAGAGAATGCTGCGGATATGTTAATTAAGTCTCTTCCTACCACCAAGTTCAGGCATTGTATGGAACTGGTGGGACTCAATTATACCTAAGGGATGACTGTTGGAATGCTCTGTGATGGAGCATGCTTAGAGGGGAAGCTTGTTGATACTATGGACATGAGCATACAGTCAAGGTGGAGATTTGTTGTTTGGTGACTGCATGCATGTGCTAAGTATGGAGCTGTGAGGGACAAGTGGCATGCCTAGCTGGAGTATTTTGTTAGGTGGTTATAACTAACTCATCTGAGCCGTTGGTTGAGGAACGGTGGGATCGAATGCAGCTGGGTATTTAAAGCTGCAGTTATTCTGGATGAATCAGTTCAGTTTTTATCTTCATATGTTCTGCAGGTTAGAGCTAGAGAGATAGATTCCATCCATGAACGAATTGCTCTAGTTCTTGTACTGTGTAATTCTTCATCTTGTTCGTTCATAGTGAAAGCTGGCTCACCCTCCGTGGATGTAGGATTATTATGATCCGAACCACGTAAATCGCTTGTGTTCGTTTTATTTTCGTTCTGCGTGATTTTATTTCAGTATTTGTAACACCCCTAACTTCAACGATTAGCCAAACTTTCAATTTCAAACAAATTCTTCTCATTCGAGCTTTGGCTTAGAATTGACGAATCAATAAAAGATTTTGGTATAGCTCCCATCTCCAACAAACCCATTATTAGAAAATAGTCACTAGCCCTGCGAGAACTTAGTTCAGTTGATTAAGAGTTAGTATATTTGGAGCAGACACCAATGATCAAATCTTTAGAGTTTTACCATCTTTATGGTAGCTCATTCTTAGCACTATGCACCGATCCCCCTAGACCTAACTATACTGTCGAGTCACCGTAGTTTAATTCTTTCACATTCTCATAGAATCGGGATGTGAGAACTCCCAAGGAGAGATTACCCTTTTAGACCAAAAATAGTCACCAATATTGTTTTCTTCGTTTATTGCCGCATATTACGTGCAATTAGCCAACTGACTCATCATCCATGAAGAGATTGGGCTGCAAAAGTGAGCGTTGGAGATGCGAAGTTGGTGATAGTGACAAGATGTTTTGATATTTTTTGTTTGTATACAATTGAATAAGACCATATAGATATACTCGGATATAAGTTTAATGACCACTATGAGATAAGCACTTGAAAATACGATACTCTTCCAATCTAGCTCAACATTATGAATTTATGCAATACATCACGTGAGGCAAAAACGAGATACAAACTTTTGGACTTCTTTTATCTAAGAAGAGGGTGTTTGGCTAAACTTATTTTAAAGAGCTTATAAGCTCTAAGTGTTTGGATAATTCAGTTTATAAACTATAGAAAGAATCGTGAGTTAGAGAGAAAAAATCATATAGAGAGAGAAAAAATTGACGATAGGTAAAGTTGATTGTGTATATATATGTAGGAAGTAACGAATATAGTAAAATTATTTTGGTAAATTCAGTATTGCTTATAAGATTATGGAAAATAAGTTGGAGTTGATGAACTTATTTTTAATAGAGTTTATAAGTTACTAGAGCTTATTTTCATAGTTTATAAATTATTTATGAACTTATTTTGTCAAACACGTCGTATCAACTTATAAACTTCTAAACATATTATAAGTTGTTTTGAGGAGCTCATAAGCTCAGCCAAATCATTCAAACACCCTCCAAGTTAGATCCTATCCACAAGTTTAGAAATACAAAATCTATCGTCTTCAAATATCTTCTAGTTTGAGGTGCTGATTATACGGCGTCGTGCTAACTTGTTTTGGGACAGTTTTGTGTGGTGATGAGTTCAATCCGGTGTTGAAAGAAACAGGATAGTCTGATAATTGTGTCTGCTATTCAGGAAACGTTGCCCCATCTACATTGTAATCCTCGATTCATGCTGTCCCCTCCTCACACAATTAATAGATAATCAAATTTCGATAATTAATTGTTGTGTTACTTCCATCAACTAATCCATTTTTTTAATCACGTAGAGGAAATTAATGTAGCCAATTTTAGATATATAGCTCCGATTTTTCACCAAAACATAGAATTTTGGAACTTTTCGTCGACATAGTCGTGATTCCAGCAGCTCTACACCAAAAACCTGCACGAAAATGACAACTTTGGAAGAGTGGTGCATCATACACGAACACGTACTACCCATCTCTGAAAGGATAAGATTTGCAGAACTTTTGGAGAAAAGATTCACCAAAAATAGTAATGGTATATCCAGTCCAGAAACTACATTATGCATATGTTTTTGTGTCTGCCCATAAATGTGAAGTCCCTAGTTCTTCTTGGAACTTCACATGATACCAATATAATATTTTTGTACTCCAACTCATCTCTCTCTCTCTCTCAATAGTTAATACCACGCAGAATTCATATAGTGCGATCAGATATTATTTTATAATATCATGTGGAATCTTAATAATTGTTGGATATGTGTACAGAAAGTTCGATCAATTCAATGCCTCCTTAATTTTATTATTTGAAGCGCTCGGAAATATATATCTATATGATGTCGTATTTTATATTTTGGACAGATCACAGATCTATGTATGGGCTCCAGGTATTATATTAAACATAGACCGACAGAATATTATTACTACATATTGCACTACTCATATTCTATATGTTCTTATCTATTTGGTTTAACTTAAGAGATTCAAATAGAGCAACTTCATGACCTACTGTGTTGTCTGCGAAATTCTTAGATATATGGACATAATAAATCAGCGGCTTCAAGGCCAGATCTCATACAAATAAACATGACTACGAGGATGATGATAATCCAACTAAATTTAAAACCGAATATTTCATAACCTATAAATAGGCACTGACTGTGACACTAAAAATACATATAGGTACATTTCAGAAAAAAGAGAGAGAGGAAAAGATATAGGTAAATATAAATTATAAAAAAAATTAATCATAATTAACTGGGAATAGTATAAAAGGTGAAATTTATGATTCAATCCCAACCGTGTTTCTGCTTTCCAGAATATAAAACATTGGAGGAAATACAAATAAAAGAAAGTTGTATGAAGAAGTATGTAAATTCATTGTATCCAAAGCATCAATGCTAAACAGAACGATTATGGATGGTTGGACTTTTTCTATCATTGTGTGGAAGAATTAGGTCATTGGTTAAATCAACAATATTCATTAAATCAAAATACCAACTCAATTTAAGAATTTGTATTTTGACTGTCCACAGCCATAACTTACTCTATGATTGCTAACAATGCTTCTTTTTATTGTCTAACCTAGCGGCTAGGTCCTTATATATGTAGGAAACTTGAAGATATTATGTTAATATATATCTTTTGTTAAATCCACTCAAAAAAATTAATACTATATTTATAACTGATTATACTATGCGGAATTGCTGATCTTGAAGACTAGTTAAGAGATATTTATAAATGATTATAAAAGTATAATATCAAATATGATAATATAATAATGTAGTCAAAATCGAATATCATTTAAACACGGAGAGTATAAAGCACGTTCTTGTCCATGAAAGTGAAATATTTGAATGGAAGAGTAGAGGTGTTAAAATTAAGAATCTAGATCTGAAATTAAATCGGCCGCACAAGGGAAGGGACATACAAAAGCCAAACACCCAATATCTACTTTTTACGTTAGCTCTCAGATTTATTATGTCCAATCAACAAGTTTATTTATTTAAAAATCCCATAACTGCACCATATATAAAACTTGAACAGATTCTCCCATTTTTTACAGAAAAGTCGATCTGATATTATACATTTTGCATGGATTCCTGTCGAGAGAGCCACGATCACCTGCAACTGCCACGACATTATTGTGAGTTTCGATACCGCATTTTCATTTTCTGTTTTATCCCTACCCAACTACATTATAAGTTAAAGACACACTCCAATCTCAGATCCAAGTGAATTTGTTATATAATTGTAAGATGCAATTTCTCAAATAAATTCTCTCTCTCTCTCTCATCACTTCATAATCAAAAAACCGTGGGAAAATGGGGACTATTTCACGGTGCGATTCAAGTAACGAATTCCAGCTGACCTACGCAGCGGAATGCGGCGGATACAATCCCGCACAGGCGGCGGCGCATCACAGCAACGGCGACGGCGAAGCTCCGGTGCCGTGCGACTACTTCGGCGGCGTCTACGACTACATAAAGCAGATGCTGATGGATGAAGACGATTTGGATCACCGCCCCTGCATGTTCCAGGACTGCTCCGCTCTTCAGGCCGCCGAGCAATACTTCCGTGACGCCCTCACCTCTGCGCCGCCGCCGCCCAATTTCACCGGATTCGCATCCGGTAATTTTCCTCGCTGCTCCGACGCCGCCGCCGATCCTTCCACGATCTCATGCGATTTTGATTGGCTCGATGAGAGCCGCGCCGTCGTCGTCGATTCCAACGCTGCCAATCTGCCCGATCACGATTCCAGAAACGTCCAGCTACTTCTAGGGGAAGGCACACGAAATTCCCCCAACCACGCCGCAGCCGCCGCAGCGAAGAAAACTCGCGGCCGCGATGACAGCGAGGAAGAGCCGAGCAGAAAGCAATTGGCAGGGTATCCCGACGATGACGAGTCCGTGCAGCTGAACAAATACGATAAAACCTTGCTCTGTCCAAAGCTTAATCCGCACTTCTACGACGACTCCACGCCTTCCATGGCCGACGAGACCTCCGACGACAGCGAAGAGGAGAGCAAGAGGCAGTACAGAAAAACCAAAGAGGTGAAACGCGGCAGACCAAAAGGCAGCAAAAAAAACCGTAAAGTCAGCCAAGTCGTCGACCTCCGCACTCTCATCACCCGCTGCGCCGAAGCCGTCGCCACCTTCAACACCGCCGCCGCCCAAAATCTTTTAAAAGAGATCAGAAACCACTCCTCTCCCTACGGCGATCCAAACGAGAGAGTAGCGCACTGCTTCGCCAATGCGCTTGAAGCGAGAATGACAGGCACCGGTTCCACTCTCTACACCGCCTCCACCGCCAGATCCATTCCGGCGGCGCAGCTGCTCAAATCGTATCAAGCCTACGTCACGGCATGCCCCTTCAAAAGAATGTCCAACATCTTCGCAAACAAATCCATAGCAAAGTTATCCAGTGAAGCAAATAAGCTCCACATCATAGATTTCGGAATTTTATACGGCTTTCAATGGCCTTGTATTATCCAAGGCCCATCTCTCAAGCCGGGAGGGCCTCCGATACTCAAGTTAACAGGGATCGACTACCCTCAGCCGGGGTTTAAACCGGCCGAGAGGGTTGAGCAGACGGGGCGCCGCCTTGCCGACTACTGCCGGCGATTCGGCGTCCCTTTTCAGTACAAAGCCATCGCGAAGAGATGGGAATATGTATGTTTGGAGGATTTAGAGATCGAAGGAGACGAAATAGTGGTGGTGAATTGTTTATACAGGCTGAGGCACGCGGCGGACGAGTCCGCGGGCGTGAACAGCCCGCGCAACGCTGTTTTGAATCTGATTAAGCGAATTAAGCCGGAACTTTTCGTCCATGGGGTGGCGAACGGGAGCTACAACGCGTCGTTCTTCGCGACGAGGTTCAAGGAGGCGCTGTTCCACTACTCGTCGGTGTTCGACATGATGGAGGCGACGCTGCCGCGGGAGGATGAGGATAGGCTGCTGTATGAGAGGGAGGTTTACGGGCGGGATGTGATGAACGTGATCGCGTGCGAGGGCCCCCAACGAGTGGAGAGGCCCGATACTTATAAGCACTGGCAGGTCAGGAATCAGCGGACCGGGTTCGGGCTGCTGCCGTTGAATCGGGAGATTGTGGAGGAGGTGAGGGCGAAAGTGAGATCGGATTATCATAGCGATTTTCTGTTGGAGGAAGATGGTGGGTGGCTGCTGCAGGGATGGAAAGGCCGAGTTATGTACGCGCTTTCTTGTTGGAAGCCTTTGCCGTAATCTGCTCTTTTCCCATCACTTGAGCGACAAACAGAGTTCTCGGTACAATATTCCTCGCTGCAAATCATAAATCTTGGTGTATATGTCACAAAACAAAAGTTTACCAACATAAATACTACTTCTCTTAGTTCACCTTATTCCATTTTTTGCTTAATAAGTTCTATAAAATGTGAGGAATGCCAGCTCGTTTTATGACTTTTAAGGAAAAGTTCAAAAATCACTCGTCAAATACAAGGTGTAAATCAGTGTCAGAGTCCAGAAATTGGACAGGTGGATACGAAATCAGTTGTTCATATTCTGTCAGACGCAATTTTGTGACGTCATTAACTTAGTATCGCATCTCCGTCACAAATTCCACACTTTTGTTACTTAAAATAATCTTCTACCTCTAAAAACAAATAAAACATAGCTTAGCTTACCCAACTATAAACAGCTGCAGTTCACTAGATCTATGATTGAGTTTAAGAAACTCTTTCATGTAGAATAATTAATAAGCCAAATATATAGTACTAAATACAGAGAAATGAGGTAGCTAGACAATGCTTCTGAAAGATAGTTGCAATTCAAGGGCAACAGATTATTTCGGCAATTTAAATGTCGCTCGATCCAAGGGCTGCGTTCAATCATCTTAATTCTCTCCACTCGTAATTGAGAATTTCTGATAAATTCAAATTAAAGAATTAGATCAGTTGTACGTCTGATTTGACTAGCCAAAAGAAATTAAAATGTAAATACTAGTTAAATCATAATGTTGACAATCGAACTTTCGTTAGGGCCCAAGAAAAATATCTGTGTTGGTAATAAGCCCAAAATGATTAAAAAGCCCAACTAAGAGAAGGGATACAATTACATAGCTTCTTATTTAAAAGCCCAATTAAGTTGGGTGTATGCACTGTATGGAATACGACTGTAGAGAGCCTTAGCCGAAAGACCGAGTTATATATGCTTAATTTCATTTTGCTTTTAGATTTTTATTATCACCCTTTAATTCATGCTACGTTTGAGCTAGGGATGTTAATTGGTAGATTTTATCCGGACCGATCCGAAATCGCTCAAAACATATTAAATTTTAAAGTAGTGGTTCTGGTTCCGGTTTCAAACCCGTTTTAGACCCGAACCGTTTATATTCATAGTTAGATGGTCCAATCCGGTCCGGATCCGGATCCGATTCTGCTTCTAGAACCAAAACCAATATTTATTTATTAGTTCAGGTCCGAGTAAAACCCGTCTATTGATAAGCTTAAGTTTAAATAGGCTTCTCAATGAGTTAATTTTATCCATATCGATCTGAAATCACTCATAGCCCATTAAATTATAAAGCAACAGTTTCGGTTTTAATTCTGGTTCCAGATCCGCTCAGATCCGAACCGCTTAAGACCCATAGTTGATGGTTTGGTCTGGTCTGAATCCAGTATCTAATGGGCCGGTTTCAAAATCAAAACCGTTACTTATTTATTGGTTTTGGTCCATGTAAAACTCATCCATTGACATCCCTAGTTTGAGCTTTCGATGTTTGACAATTATTTTATCCATATTGACAGTCGCGGACACACACTAGGACCATGGGAAGCCTAGGCTCACCCAAACTTTTTTGTTTTGCTTTTTTATACATGTAAATTTCATAATTTGTTGGAAATTTGCACTAAGGTTCCATCTCGATTAATATATATATATATATATATATATATATATATAGGAGATGGATTAAGTAGGAAATGATAATTTGGTAGAAAATAAGAATGAATCTGGGCCTTTGATTCGCTGGATCAATGATTGAGATTTAATTTCGGTTGTCTTCAATTTTGTGTTTTGTGTGTTATGCGGATTCATGCGCAAAGACTAGAACCCTTCTTGTCTTCTGTTTATGATGAAAGATGTGCTAGACTAATATATTTAGCATGTGTGCTACGAAGTGATGAAATATGTGCTAAACTAACATGTGCAACATAGTAATTGTGATTATGCTACACAAATATGAAAGATATGTTAGACTTACATATCTATTCTTATTTCCTACACTTATTTTCATTCTTACAGGAATCATCCCCTATATATATATATATATATGGGATGAATCACGTGATGTTGAAAATAAGAATCTTACATATAAAGTTGTTGCACTAAATGTATAAATTTGTTGCATTAAATTTAACATATAACATGTAGCACTTAATATAAAGTTGTTGCAAAGAATTTGGTGCAACAAATTTGTACATTTAGTGCAACAACTTTATACGTTAAATATTTTATTCGTATTTCTCACCAATATTTTCATTCTCACGTGAATCATCCCATATATATATATATATATATTGCTTTGTTACACAACAATAAGAACCCAATCAACATAAATTCCTGCGTCCACCCCTATATATTCACCTAATATAATACATACAAATTCCCGTTGCTACTGTGCAACTGTTTTGGGGTGTGCAGCATATTAGAATACAATTGTTCGTTTAAACATGACTTCCTAATTATTTACAGTCAAAGGAAAAGAAAAAGTCCCAATAAGTTAAAATTGTTTTTGAATCAATAAATATTGTACTTTTTTGAGGGAGCGTTAATGTTCACTTTTTATATTTGAGTAAATTATAAAAGTGCAGTGTATGTTCTCTTTCCATGATTGAATGGCAATGATATTTTCAATGGGAAACCTCGTGAAGATACATTCACCCTAACCCTATTTTCAATGGGAAACCTAGTGAAGATACATTCACCGTAACCCAAAACTTTCGATCACTACTTTTACTTTATATGCAAGAGAGTTTAAATAATGTGAGAAAAGGAAAGGCGGTAGATATTACTCTAATTACTAGTGTTGCCCCAGGTATCGGCCCGACCCGTTTCGAGGATCCTTCGTTTTGGATTCGTACAAAAAAGGGTCCCACACCTAACCGATTCAGTTGACCGGTCAAGGCTACTAGAAACTTGGCCCTTAAGCTTTGCCGCCTTATTCGTATAAATTAATTAAACTTGGATCAGTCAAACCTTTCACCGGCGGCTCGGGTTACCTACTTCATGTGTATCCAATTATTCATCTCAGCAATATTTAATCTTTTTGAAGCTTTCTTCTTGATTAAATTGGCTAAAATATCATATTATACCAAACGTTAAACATTTTTCACAATTATTTCTCAATATAAATGAAATTAAAAATTACTCATACTATCGAAATTGTTAATAATTCTATCATATCATTTAAATTTGGGGTATTGACCTATAAATAACGAACTTTGCACACATTTGTTCATATATACGAACTTTAAAATAGTATATAAAAACACGAATTTATATGTGATTTTATCATTATTTCCAGTTTTCTCCAAATTAAATTTGACAAGACGAAATGTTGATGTGGACAAATCGAACGTTTAAAATAACGATATCGTACATATCATCTTAAAATGTTGTCGTTTTCATTGAGATTGTATACAATGAAACATCAAAACTCTTGAAATAGTTGAGAAAAAGTTAATTGTGACACAATACATCCGAATATGTGATGCTAATTTCGAATGCAATGTGTCGCAATTAACTCTTTCTCATGATTTTTAAGATGTAAATTGACATAAGGCGATGAAGTTTTAAGATGATATGTACGACATCGCTTTTTTAAGTATCCTATATGTCCACTTTAACATTCTGACTCGCCATGTATGTTTCAATTTGTGGAAAACAGAAAACATGGTAAAATTAGTATAACGTATAAGTTCGTGTATCTATATACTCTTTTTAAAGTTCATGTGCAAAATTAAAATATGTACAAAGTTCGTGTATTTATATGTCAATAATCCTCTAAATTTATTCAGTTGACGATTTCAATCCACACTCTATAAACGACGATGTTTTTAGTCATAGTTTTTATATTTATATTTTTATTTCAGACAAGCATTTCCGATTATAAAATGACATAGTAAATTATCAACAAAATTAATAATATAAGTATTAATTAATAATTCTATATTTATTAAAATATAATTATTAAAAAAACAAGGCATTTAGTATAAAATGATATTCCCTCCTCCCATTATATATGTTTTTGGTTTTTATCGGTACGAGATTTAATAATATAATGTAAGAGTGAAAGATGAGTGGAGAATGAGACACACATAATAAATATATTATAAGAGTGAAAAATATGGGTCATGTGTCATTTTTTTATAAATAAGTAAATTGAGTGTGGTAAAAGTGTTTACTTTTAAATGAAGTCTATATTTATAAAAGAAAGTGAACTAATTTTGTAGACATACAAAAATTAAATTAAATGAATAATTATCAAATACTGAAGAATTAATTATTTTTTACCCATTAAATTGACGATGATAATACAATATGATTAGTACGGGCCTTTAGTGTGCTTGTGTTCCGGAGTATGACAGAGTTCACAACCAAAGTAAATCAACAAATATGATAATATGTAACTCTAAAATGCAATTCTCTATGTTTTATTTCTAAAATATTTTTCCAACACATGCTCTATATCTCAATCGCTATTCTTCGTTTTGTATTCGTTTTCAATGTACGTGTTATAAATATTAATTTGCTGAATCGGTAGTTAATTATATTTTTATGAACTAAACTAAACAATGTATCCAATCGTTTAAAAAAATATTTTTTTTATTTGTTTAGACATCAAATTACATACATTATACTCTCTTTATCCCACCAAATTAGTCTTCTATTTTTTGGATGTCTCAAAAATATAATCCACTTTCTTATTTTGAATTGTATTAACTCTTTCTTTTATTAAAGCAACCTTATTTAATATTATGAAAAGAATATATGGAGTAATTAATAGGGATAAAATAGAACAACTACATATAAATTATATTTTTCAAAGAATATTAAAAGGGTGTTTGGTTGAACTTATAAGTTTTTCAAAACAACTTATAAGCTCTTAAGAAGTATTATGCAAAATAAGTTTATAAACAACTTATAAATTGTGAAAATAAGTTATAATAGTTTATAAGCTTTTCAAAAAATAAGTTTCCCAATCCCGACTTATTTTTTTATAAGTTTATAATGAATTTAATTTACAAAATAATCTTACCATGATATGTTAGTTCCAACATGTACATATCAATTTCACATTTCTTTAATTTTATCTCTAACTATGATTTCTCTCTATAATTCACAATTATCTCTTTAGCTTATAAGCTCAATTATCCAATTACTTTGATAACTTATAAACTCTTGAAACATTATATCTTGTAAGCTCTTGAAATATCTTATAAGATGTTGGAGCTTATAAATACTTCAAAATCAATTTAAACAAACACTCTTTATATATATTTTATTAATCTATGTGGAGAAAAAAATGAACTATTTTGATGGGAAGGATGAAGTATTTAAAAGATGCATACGAAGGTAATCAATACATCCATAAATATTCATCTGAACACTGATACTTTGTGTACATAGCATATGGTTGTTCTACGCTTTAAATTCTAATCGCGAAATATTATACAGTTTCCGGGACGCTCATACTCTATTTTATAATAAAATCCTGAAATATAACACGACTAGACATGCTCTTAGATAAAAATAAATAAATAAATACATATATAAAATTTTAATAATTGCGACTTATTTTACTCTGAAATCACTGTTATATATGGATGTTTAGATATGAAATATACAAAATAACAGTGAATACACGTGACAAATAAAAGTCTAAACGGTCAAAGGATTAGAGTGGCAATATATACTTTTTTAAAGTTGTCAAAAAGATTTATCGCTTTTATTAGTTTCAGACTACTGTTCTACTAATTCTGTCAGTTACACTACAACTTTCGATCATATGTATTTCTAACCTGTAATAATATTTTCATACTTGAAGAAGATCCTCTTAGATTTATTTTGCGGTTGATTTCGTTGTGCTTCCTAATAGTATAAGATTAAGGCAAAAACTTGTATTCGGATATCCAGATATACGGTATATCCATTCCAATTAAGATTCATCAATCTTAATAAGGATTTATTAATATTTAATTAAAGTTTATTAGTTTTTAATTAGAGTCCATCTATCTCAATTAAGATTTATTAATCTCAAATTATGGTTTATTAATTTCTAGTTCGAATTTATTAAATCCAAATTTAAATTTATGAATCCCTAATTAGGATTTATTAATTATTAATTATTAATTAAGATATAATGAAAATAAATAAATAAACAATTAAATAAATAAGTTGGGGCCGGCCGCACCTTGCAACCAGCCGCATCCAAGACCAACTCTAAGATTAATTTTGTATATTTTGTATTATATTCCATATTTAATTTTGTGCTCCCTAATCGTCTAAGCCATAAGACAGTCTCTACCTCTTCCCCTTTCACTTCCTCTATTTTTTTCCATATAAAAACAAAACTTCTTCCTCTAAATTTTTACAATAAAGGGGTGGAAAAAAGTAAGGAAAATTGATTCAACGTGTGCGGGTTTAAATTGAATAAATGAATAATAATAAAGTTAAATCGGTTGGAGACCTAGAGTAGAAATTCCAGGTTTCGATACAAGATATGTCTCAATCTTTATTCTATTTTTTATGAAAATTTATAGTCGTTATTTTTTATATGCATCAAATAAATTTATGCTTTTAGATAATAATTTATAAACCACATAAAATAAGTAAATAATTCTTAAAAATATAGACGTGATATGCTAGATCTTATTACTGCCATCACTAATCAAAATACAAATTGAGATTAGGACTTCTAGAATCGGAGGTAGCATCACAGCAACATCAGTGAGATTAAATATTAATATGATGATTAGCTTTTCAAACTCCGGAGTCACACCCCAATAAGCGAAACCTTCCAATGATGAAGAAATCAACACATTGCGGCCAGATACATTACCTGATCTGAACCATATTCATATCATTAAACAATTATAAAAGAATATAAAATAAATAAATGGATCCTTATCGTACCATCAATTAGTGACCAGAAAGTCAAGATTGTAAGACAATATTAATTGCCCACCGGTCCCACGGTACAATATTGGGCACCACCGCTTTCTTTTGTTTAAATTATTCATATTCGAATCTTGCCTTAATGATTTTGGGGGAAGGGGAGATCTTCTTAAATAAATTTTTCCTCCCGCACAAAAGAAAATGTTCAGATAATATTAAGAGGTGGTTTTTGTGAAAAAGTTATCATATGAAAATTATAGTTAAGTAATAAATGAGACTATACTTAATTAAAAAATGTGGAAATTACATTTGTTACGCATTCACTTTTGTCTCGTCTCAAAAGTCAAAATTTATGACTACTCATATTTGAATCTAAATATTTATTTAATGATATGTTGTGATTTAGCGGCATCTGGTTGTGTTTTGGTCCAATCTTGACATGTTTAGACTACATGTATAGTGGCAAAAGGTAAAAGAAAAGAGAAATTATGTGTTTAATATTTTCAGCAACCACCCATGGGCTGCCATGGACCGACCCCAATCACAATGATTCATTAATTTTTGGATAAATATAAATTTAAGCTCTAAACTATACATGTTTTATCAAAAATATCCTGAACTTTCAAAAATATCAATTTAAACCCCAAACTATCATATTTGTATCAAAAATGCCCATGTATTCAGGATAGTTTAGGGTTTAAATTGATACAAATATGATAGTTTATGGTTTAAATTGATATTTTTGAAAGTACATGATATTTTTGATAAAACATGTATAGTTTAATGTTTAAATTGATATTTACCCATTTTTTGTGATACTTGTCATAAAATGATTGGTTTGTCAAATTTTATTTAATTATTAAATAAATATTTAATACTTTTGTATATTTTATTAAAAAGTATTAAATTTTTATTTATTTCATTCTCTATAAATAGACATCAATTTTTCATAGTTGCACACCCAATACAATTCAATCAATTTTATGCAATTCGCTATAATTTTAATTTATTTTATTATAATTGATTATATTCGAACAAAAAGTAATATAAGTTAATTATAAACAATGTGTGAGTGGATATTTAGAGTGGTTAATTGTTTATTAATAAATCATCAAAAAATAGATGTAATTAGGTGCGCCGAAATATTAGTGAATTAAAAGAGAGAAATATTAATTAAATATTAAAAAGATTAGATGATTCTGAATGTTATTTTTGATAAACATAGCCTTGGTGAACTTTTGACCATTTGAGACGAGACTACAAGAAGGTAAATACATGGTAAGAAATGAAATGGTAGTTCCCACGGATGTAGCTCAGTTGGTTAAAAGCTAATAGATTTGGAACAAGAAATGAAATAGTAGAGTCATAATTATATCAAACCAAGTTGAGTATGTCCGGCTCTAACAGTCTTTTAACCTTTTATTTTATTTTATTGGAGTCTTAGTTCAAACTTAAGCTTAATTATCCAACAACTAAGGGACCATGAGCTTAGGCTAAACAATTTTTATAAATTTAAATATTATTTGCAATTAGTTATTATTTCTGTAGAAATAGATTATTTTAGAAAAGAAGTACACAGAGCATATTTACTAAAAAGAAATTAGTATTCATAACAATCAATTAAATAATTGCTGTATTAATCAGTAATATAAATTAAAAGATGTTTAAATAAGCAAGTTCATATTTTTGAAATTAACTCGGGAATATATATATCAAGGAAGATGGTGACGAGAAATGAGAAGCAGGAGCATATTAGATATCCTATCCATGAATATTATATTTGAAGGTTGAGTTTAGTGAGTGGAGCGGCATGTCTACTTCCTTCCTGCTACCTTCCTCCTCTATCGTCTTGGCTCCACTTTGTCAATACATACGGCCTATAAAACCCCTCACTTCACATTTCTTGTCAAATTCAAACTCCAATTTTCTACAATTGTCGGATTGTTCGAAACCGCGTCCAGATTCACTCCTTCAATCCTAACCTTATTCTTTCAGGTACTCAACAAATCAACTTTCTATTTCCTTTCTACTTTTTTCGGTGCATACAAATGGAATCCGAATTTGATTATTAGAAGATTTTGTTTTGATGTTCTTACAGGTTAGTTTGCCTCAATTCTAGAGAAGAAACCCTAAAAGTTTCTGGAAATCGAGGTGATCTCATGAATACTTTAGTTCAAGGATATTTGGCTCCGGCAAAAGATATCCAGCCGAATTGCCGGTCAAGATCAGTTTTTCCCGATCTCATAAATGGTGCTTCCTCATTCAACGAATCTCCATCTGAAGGAGAAGTTTCCGTCGCAACGCAGAATGAAGGATCATGTTCGTCGCCGGAGGGGGAGATCAAGGAAATGGATCACTCAGACGCAATTCTCAAGTTTATAGGCATCATGCTCATGGAAGAAGAGGATTTGGAAAACAAACCGTGTATGCTGCACGACTGCTTGGCTCTCCAAGCTACCGAGAAATCTCTCTACGATGTTCTCAACAACAACAACAATTCCGATCAGACTGACAGCAGCAGTAGCGGAAGCTCATCACACATCACCACCTTCCTCGAGTCAAGTTGGAGCGACAATATGAGGGATTTCGAATCAAGCGTTAGCCCCTTCGAAATCCAGCAGTCTCTTCCGCCGCCGCTCGATACTGCGGCAGCCAATTCGTCGAGGGAGAAGAAGCACCGGCATAGGGAAGACGGCGGCGATTCCGCGGAAGATCACAGGAGCAACAAACAGTTGGCCAACAATTTCAGTGAATCGGAGCCGTTGGAGATGTTCGACAAGGTGCTGCTGTGTTCCAACTCCGATGACCCGTTTCTGTCAGGTTCCGGAAAACCGGATCAAAACGAAGGAAAGAAGAAATGGCAGCCGAAAAAAGGATCGGGCCGGGGGCGGCCGAGAGGAGGCAAGAAGCAAGAGGTGATTAAAGAAGTGGTGGATCTTCGTAGTCTGCTGATGCAATGCGCGCAGGCTGTAGCCACCTTCGACAGCAGGACCGTAACCGATCTGCTGGCGAAGATACGGCAGCATTCCTCCCCACACGGCGACGGCACGGAGCGGCTTGCGCACTACTTCGCCAACGCGCTCGAGGCTCGTGTAGCGGGGACCGGCTCGGCCGGGTACGCCTTCTCCAACGGGATATCAGCCGCGGTCGTCTTGAGAGGCTACCAGACATACATCACGGCTTGCCCTTTCAAGAAAATTTCAAATATTTTGGCCAACAAAACGATAAAGAAACTCGCTTATTCTGCAACAATCCTTCACATAATCGATTTCGGGATCCTGTACGGATTCCAGTGGCCCTGCCTGATTCAGGCGCTCTCCGAGCGACCCGGGGGCCCCCCGAAGCTCCGCATCACAGGCATCGACTTCCCTCAGCCGGGCTTCCGCCCAGCCGAACGGGTGGCTGACACGGGCGACCGTCTCGCGAGGTACTGCGAGAGGTTCCGTGTCCCGTTCGAGTACAACGCGATCGCGCAGAAGTGGGAGAGCATCAAATTGGAGGACCTCAGGATTGAGAGGGATGAGCTCTTGGTTGTGAACTCCCTATACCGGCTGCAGAACGTACCGGACGAGACGGTTGTGGTCAACAGCCCGAGAGACGCGGTGCTGAAGCTGATCAGGAAGATCAACCCGGATATGTTTATTCATGGAGTGGTGAATGGGACCTACAACACGCCCTTCTTCGTGACGAGGTTCAGGGAGGCCTTGTTCCAGTACTCGTCGCTGTTTGACATGTACGAGGCGACGGTGCAGCGGGAGGACCCAAACCGGCTGCTGTTCGAGGAGGAGGTGTTCGGGAAGGACGCCATCAACATTATCGCGTGTGAAGGGACGGAGCGGCTCGACCGCCCGGAGACGTACAAGCAGTGGCAGGCGAGGAATGTGAGGGCTGGGTTCAGGCAGCTGCAGCTGGATCAGCAGATCGTCAGACACGTGAGGAAGAAGGTGAAGGCGGAGTATCACAAGGACTTCTCGGTTGATGAAGATGGAAAGTGGATGTTGCAGGGATGGAAAGGCAGAGTTATTCACGCTTTCTCTTGCTGGAAACCTGCCCACAACTGACTCAATTTTCAAGATTACATCTTGTTTTAGAGGAACCTTTTCTTTTTTTTTAGGAAGATTTTGTACTAAATATTATTTGTGTTTAATATTTCATTTGACACTTCTTTCTCGGAGATTTTGTTTAGAACGATATCTTCTTACTGTATATGTAGAATCGGTGTTCTACATAGATATGAGGTCGGTTGACGACCAAATAATTAAATGTTTTTCTTCAAGACTGTTCCTATGATACATAACCACTTCACATACTTGAATTACTACACTATCCTGACAATTTGCGCATGTCATGTTATTATCATGTTTAACACGATAATAACATGATAACATCAAATACGATCTATTAAGAATTTGCTCAACATGAATACAAACACAACACAATTTGTTCAACACAACACAATTTGTTCCGAAACGAACACGACGTACACATCAAAATTTGTTATCATGTTAACGCTATAATGACACAAAAAGACCAAACAAAAACAAGTGACACAATTTCATTTGAGTTGATACAATACGCTAAAGACATGATAAATTCAAACTCTAACTAGGAAACAAATTACTACTACTACTACTACTAATAATAATAATAATATCATGTTGTATGAATATGACGTGATTTGACAAGAGATAATCATTTCGACACGATAAATACATGAACACAATAAGTGTAGACATTACTCATTAATTTTGTGCATGTGATAGTGTCAAAAATTGTCAGCCATACTGGCCAAGTCTGAGAAGTGTGTTCAAAATTTCGGTCATCTTGTATATTGTAGAGAGCCTTGTATCAATAAAATTGTCAATTGTCATAACAAAAATTTAATAAAGAACAATAGGGCATAGCATCTGTTTTTGTAAATGAAAAAAAAAACATCACAGTGCTGCTACTTGCACAGATCTTATCTCAACTGCAGAACAAAATTTGCACACATCTTATCCGAACTGTAGAACAAAACTTTCGATACAATGAAAGGTGCATACAACAGAGTGGACTGCGGAAGGCAACTTATGTAACAAAAATAAATATTCTAGACCATATCAATGATATCATCACTAATAATCTAATCAATTATGGGAGAGAAGCTAATGCAACTCCAGAAATCAGTCACAACACTTACCTCTTCTTGCTTTGATACTTGGGAGGCCGAAGAACATTCCAATCGAGCTTTTCACGCTTACTTTGTTTTTGAGAGCTGCGACTTCTAGCTGGGTTTGAATCTTGGTTATCTTGGTCGCTCTTCCTCGACTTATTTGGTGTATCTGCTTCTGTGCCAGCATCATGTTGCTTCCTCTTATGATTGTCATTCGAATCATTGCTTGAAGCATGTAATTCCAAGTCGTCTGACCTACATTGAGGGGACCCATTTTCTCTGCAAAGACAAGGAACTTCAGCTTTGATAAAGATTTTTATTACAGCATAAGTTAATAGTTATAACTTCACTTTTCCCCATCCCTTGGGGTGACTTCAACTTGACCATCTACAAAATGAAGGAGTATTAATTCATTGGTTCTGGTACGGAAGGACTAGAGGAGACACAAATAGGGCTGATGAATTTAAAGGTCCTGAAGTAAATAGTTTATTTCTAAATATATTCCCATCATGAGTTGGGAAAAGGGTACATCGATGAAAAGTGGTTTTGAAGAAATATTTTCACCAACAATAATATTACACACCTCCATTTATAAACCAAAACTCTACAGTATGAATTATCATAAATGAACATGTAAAGTCTGTAAGAGAATTTCAAGGGTAGAAAGGCACTGACCTGAAGGATTCGTTTTGCCTAACAGAACTCATAGCAGCTGATTCAGTTTCACTAGTGCTGGATGCTTCTTCATTGAGTTTCTGTGGAAACAAGACCTTGATGTCAGAATTAGAAAGATAAAAAAACCATAAAAACCAAAGAGCGGCCCACAGCTCACATCAATAGATGGGTTGAAACTTAGAAATGACATGCGACCCCTTGTTGCCCCAGGATGCGGATCACCTTCAACTATAACGATGCTGTACATGAATGGAATAAAATAGAGATAAAGAATCACCAATACATTGAAAGGATTCTATAATAATGATCACATGTCATTTCTTAAGAAATGTTCGATCAGAAATTTCATTAACCTTCTAAGATTGATGTATATTACAACAAAATTTTGGACATGATGACAAAGGAAGCAACCTGGACATTCTAGTACATCAAAACGTCAACTAGTCAAGTTATCATTTTTTGCTTATGATTGATGAATTCAAGTTCAGGATTTCAAATCCGTAATAACAAATCTATGAATGATACTTGTTTGCATAACTTCATTCCACAATGAATTTTTAATCCTTAGCCTTCATTTGAATTGTTTCTGGAATGTTTTTGATTGATTTGAATTCCACATATAGACTAACTTAAAATTTACCCCTTTGATCAAATCTTTCCATCCGAACACAATCTTGCGACATACTTTGAGCATTGCCAGACATGTGAAAAAGGTTTATGATATAGCAACTGAAATTCTTAGACCATGCCTTAATAGTTAATAATCATCAATAATTTAAAGTAGATCCAAGTTATCACCAAAGTAAATGCCCGTAAGAGGCTAGCTTCATTGTTTCCCACTCATTACATTCACATGAGCAAAGCATATACCAAAAGTAGAATATATTACAAGTTTACTAGCATTCACCAAATGTGAAGTAACCCTTTATTTTTATAATTGTCTTTGCACAATGTAAGGAAAATTTTCATCGAATGCATGAAGCAAAGCAGACATATATCAAGTAGTAACAATATCAAACATTAGTAAGTTAATAATCAAGCTGATCCTTTTGCAATTAGTTTTCTGTGAGTTACATACTCAACATTGACTCATAACTAAGGAGAGCAAACAGACAGTGAAGCAGGTGAGGTAAAGAAGTATCACTTAAAAAATTGACAACAGAAAATCCTAAATTTTCTACTCCTTCCAGAAAGAGATGAGAATAAAATTAGTGTTCCAGAACACTGTTTACTACAATTGACTCTTACATATTCATCTTTTTCACCCTGATTTTACCAATGCGAAACTAGCAACTAATACAGTCAGCATATATTTACTTATAACAATAATAAAAACAATGAATTTAAAAAATTGATCACAAATATACCATCTTTTAACAGCGCTGCAGGCGGGGAAATCTGCTGCAGGTACGACCTCTTCTTGTTTCTTGGTTTTCTCCTCTTTCTGAGAGGCCCTTTGCATGAACTGAACACACCAACAGTTATAAGAGGACGATAACAACACTGTCCACAAAAATCTCTTGATTTCGAAGAATTTAACAGACAATACAGATAATTATAACCAATTAAAAAGATAACACTGTCCACAACAATCTCTTTAATTTTAAGCAGAACCAATATTAACTAGATTTAACCCAATTAGATTCACTTAGAAGCAAAAAAGGTTTCAATTTCATGTGCAAAGGCAAATAGGAACAATCAAGCATCTTTGCTTGTACCTTTAAGTTCTTCAAAGTACTGGATAGTTCTCGCTTCGCCATGCTAATTTCTCCGATTAATTTCTCTCTCTCTCTCTCCCTCCGGCCTCCGTAAGTCACAATGCCGTGCAAGTTCAGATAGGCGGGTTCGATTCGTAAGGGTTTGGCAAAATAGAAGATCGACGGGGAATGACCAAATTATCCCCAAAGATTTCGAGAAACCCGGCTTTTGCTTGGTATGAAAAATTGGCAAAGATTTTCTCTCAATTGCGATAAAAGGATTTGATGCTTAAATCAAAATTCGAGTTTGAAGTAAATAGATATTGTTTTCTCGACCAAGATAGAATATCTAATTTATCATTATTTTAAAATAAAAAATCACTATTAAAATACCAACTTAGACAGTAATTAATTGCCTTTTTTATTTATATAATTTTAACGATGACGTGGACAAGTATAGTGATAGGATACGGCTCAACCACTACGGCCCAAAGATCGCGTCTGATAAAGAACGACATCAAGCTCGGCCTGGACAAGTTCGGCCCATGAAGACTCCTAAAGTCGGTGGGAGCAGAAAAGTTTCACCATATCTAAAGAATCCTAATTCAAGAGGGGATCTCGAATCCTAGTTAGAAGACTTGGATTCGAGATCTAGGTCAATACATTGTGTATAAATAGAGGCTAGATTAGACGACATAGATCATTAACTCTCTTTGTAATCACTTCACACTCTCATACACATACTCTCTCTCTTTCCCGTGGGCGTAGATCTTATTCACGATCGAACCACGTAAATCTTTAGTGTTCTTGCGCATTTATTTCCCTTACGAATTTAAGATCGATCATCGCGCGCGTCGTGGGAAACGAAATTTTGTGTTTTCGATCAACCACCGTTTACGGAAATAATCATGACCGGTACACCGAAGCCGTACATCCAGGACCGTCACGGCAACAACAACGCCGACGGCGAAGGGAACGCCGAGCTCGGCTGGAACAGCCAATCGAGAAGAAACCCCAAGGGCATATCCAAAGTCTCGACGAGCACGGACACCCGCCTGCGGGGCGAGTTACCATAGCGAAGGCAATCGTAGCAATAATCCGGGGAACATCCGCTCATAAGTAAACCTCGCGACGTCGTCGAGGATTTCTCGAGAAAATAAGGAGAGCTTTCTCCGTACCTCGGTGAAGCACATGGTCGGCGAGTCTGAAGAACGGAACACGAAGCCTCATCCAGATATGAGGCATCACAACGAGAGGTCGGGGCCCAAACCGACCGCGCAAGGAACGAGCAACGCGGGAGAGGACGTCGTGATCGCCGCGAAGCCGGCCTCGATCGCCAGAAATCCATCCAGCGAACTCCGCCCCGATCTCCAGGGGACGAGCAGCGCAGGAAAAGGCATCAGGGCCGCCGCGAAGTCGGTCCGAGTCACCTAAACGAGTTCGATCGTCGAACTCCGTCCCAGTCTCCAGAGGACGGCTTCGATGGATACGGGAAGATAGCCACCCCGTTCTCAAATAGAATACTCAACACTTCTCTCCCGGATAAATACCGGGTACCAAGCATCGCCCCCTACGACGGGCTGAGGGATCCACAGAACTTCCTCTCGCAGTTCCAATACAACATGATCAACCAACGTCTCAGCTCAGTCCATATGTGTAAACTCTTCCCGGAGTTACTCGTCGACAACGCCCGCAGGTGGTTCGACAGTCTACCTACGGGAAGCATCGGCTCCTATCGCGACCTGATGGCTGCCTTCCACCAAGGTTCTTCAAAAGCGGAATCAAAACGTCATCCACACCTCCTCACCATAAGACAAAGCCGTAATGAGTCCATCGGCGACTTCGCGACAAGGTTTAACAAGGAGTGTTTGAAGGTCGAAGACGTGAACGACTGTTAGTCATCTCGGCCTTCCAAAACGGCATCTTGCGGGGCCTTATACTGAGAGATCGTCAATCGAACCCCGTCTTGCAATGTAGTAGCACATAGCCAACCGGTTCGCCAAAGCGGACGAGGCGACAAGAGAAAGCGAGCAAGCGGGACCCCGGAAAAAGGAAGAAGAGACGAAGGAAGGGAAGATCGGAACCAAGGCCGGCGAAGTGCCCTGGATAGATTACATCGCCCGATAAAGTCCAGGCTCGGTCCGCGCGACGCCTCGGGACGACCTCAGTACACCCGTTGACGAAGCCGAGAGCAGAAATCTACGCACTCCATATGAACCTGTTCGAGAAGCCTCGACCGATGACGGGAGGGAAGAGGTGCCGACCTATGGATAAATCTGCTCATTCCATGATGATTACGGCACGACATCGAAGAGTGCAAAGAGCTCATGGGTGAAATAGAGTGCTAGTTCGGGACGGATCCCGAAGAAATACTAGGACAGAGTCGCCAAGCCGACCAAAGTCAAAGAAGAAAAAGCAGGAAGAGGAAATTGTGCCCTACAAAAAACGAAACGCAGCACCGATGAGGAAGGAGATGGCGAGCCCCAATATGACGGGTGGTCTCCACTATTACGGGCTCCCGTGAGTCACGAAGTCCTCCTCAAGGCCGATGCCGAAGTCCTGAACCGCGAACCTACCAATAAGAGGTTCGAAAAGGACGAGGCGATCACCTTCTCAGGGGCGACCCGTACTAACGACGATGACCACCGGATCGTTGGTGATCCAGGTAGTAGTCGCAAATAAATTGGTAAAACGCGTTTACATTGACAGCGGCGCGTCGGTGAGCATCCTCTTCAAGGATTGCTTTGACAAGCTAGGAGTAGAAGAAGCACACCTCGCACAGGCACCGCTGCCACTCCGAAGCTTCGTCCAGGAAGAGACGCGCCCAGAAGGAATAATCGAGCTACCCGTCACGGTGGGGAAAGCACCAACGACCTCGACCAAGGTGGTGCAGTTCTTCGTAGTGAAGGCCCACTCGCCGTATAACATCATACTAGGGCGAGATTGGTGAACAGCGTAAGGCGGTATGCTCAACGTACCACCCGACGATAAAATACCCACCACGAGGGAACGGCCGTGATCCGGGTGATCGGCGAGCGAGGAATGTATGCGGGTTGCCTTTACGAGGTGCGGGACCTCGGCCCAGACCCACAGCATAGCAATTAAGGAAACCCAAGAGTTGGAGTCGGAAGTACATCGCCACTCCACGGCGGTCGGATGGAAGAGGTCGCATTGTACAAAGATGAGCCATTGAAGGTCGTCCGGTTGGTTTCACCACGACACCGAAGTGAAGGATCGATCATCCAACTCCTAAGGGAATTCCGGACGTGTTCGCTGGTCTCCCCGACATGACCGAGTCTCGCGAGTATCATCACTCACCGGCTCAACATCGACCCGAACATAAAGCCGTTCGGCGAAGCGAAAAATTTTTCACGAACGGAATCAAGTCATTCATGACGAGGTGAACCATTGTTAAAAGCACGCATCTTGCTCGAGGTCAAATATCCGACCGGATAGCCAACCCGGTGATGGTGAAGAAAGGAGGAGGGATGGCGAATGTGTATTACTACCGACCTCAACAAGCATTGCCCAAAGGATTGCTATCCTTCCCAACATTGACAAGAAAGTCGACGCGTTGGTCGGATCTGAGTCTTGATTTTTGGACTTATACAAAGGGTATCACCAAGTCACGATGGACGACGAAGACGCCCAAGACAGCCTTCATTACCGACTTGGGTCTTTGCATATAAAAAGATGCCATTAGGCCTTAAAATGCAGGGCAACCTATCGAAGGATGGTGGACAAAATATTTCACCCTACATAGGTCGAATGTGGAGGTATATGTAGACGACATCGTCGTCAAAAGCAAGAAGAAGCGCATGTGTTTCCGACCTCCGGATCGTCCTCGGCCTTCTTCGGAAAATCAACCTAAAACTAAATCCCCAGAAGTGCACGTTTGCGGTCCGGTCTGGAAAGTTCTTAGGGTGTTGGGTTTCACAGAAGGGCTAAAAGCAAACCCGTCCAAGGTCCAAACCATTTTGGAAATGAAGATGCGAAGACCATCCATAGCGTACACAAGTCGACAGTGCGCATAGCCGCACTAAGCCGCTTTCTTTCAAAAGCCGGATAGCGACTACCCTTCTTCAAGATACTCAAAAGGCCCCAAATTCTCATGGAATGAGGTACAGAGTCCGCCGAAGACCTCAAGAGCTACCTCGCCAAGCTCCCACTCTATCCGTCCCAAAAGAGGCGAAGTCCTTTTCTCTACCTCGCCTCGGATGAATCCATAAGTGCAGTCACAGTGCGAGAAGAAGGACGTCGGCTCGGTGTATTTCATCGGCCGAGCACTAAAGGCCGGAAGCGAGGTATCGCCCTTGGAGAAGCTTGCCTTAGCATTAATAAACGCCATGAGGAGACTACGTCCATACTTCCATGCACATCCCATACAAGTCCTCACTGACTACCCACTTCGGCAAGTATTGACGAAGCCCGAAGCATCAGGGAGAATCGCGAAATGGGCAATCGAACTGGGCGAGCACGATATATCCTTCTGCCCCCGCCAGGCCATCAAAGGTCAAGCCCTAGCGGATTTCCTTGCCGAGGCTAACTTCGTCGAAAAACCGAAGCCCACTGAGTCCGTATCAGACGATGCCGAAGCCGAACCCATGGTTGAAACACCGAGGGAGTGCTGGCAACTCTACGTTGACGGGGCTTCGGGAAAAAAAGGTAGCGGAGCAGGTATCTTACTCCTAGGCCCGGACGACCAAGAGATCGCCTACTCACTTCGGTTCACATTCAAAATACGAACAACGAAGTGGAGTATGAAGCATCGATCGCGGACTTCGCCTCGCTCAAAGTCTCGAGATACGAGCCGTGCAAGTTCACAGCGACTCTCAAGTCGTCGTAAGCCAAATGTTGGGAAAATACGAGGCAAAAAGCGACAGAATGAAGAAGTATCTTGAAAAAGCAAAAAGCTTGCAACGGACTTTCTCACACTTCCAGATAGTTCGCATCCCAAGGGAGCAAAATAGCCGAGCTGACATCTTAAGTAAATTGGCCTCGTCATCAACGAGCCCGCCAGTAGAGGAAGTCCAAAGCAGGAGCATAAACGATGCCGAAGACGGAGCCGAGGTCAACATAGTCTCGGATGAAGAACCCAATTGGATGACTCCCATTCGAGAGTACACGGAAGGCGAATCGCCCTACGGCAAGCCGGAGGCTAGGAGGATCCTGAACAAATCTCTGCGATATACAATTGAGCAGGGAGTCCTATACAGAAAGTCATATCTCCAACCTCTCTTAAGGTGCTTGGGTCCGAACCGAGCTAATTACGTTCTACGAGAAATACACGAAGGTTCGTGCGGAAGCCACATCGGACCCCGAGCCTTGTCAAAGAAAGTCATGCGATGGGGATACTATTGGCCAACAATGTTCCAAGACTCAATGGACCTCGTAAAAAAGTGTCCGAAGTGTCAAATCCATGGGAATGTACCAAGGCTGCCCCAGACCGACCTCACCTCCGTACAGAGCCCTTGGCCGTTTATGCAATGGGGGATAGACATTGTGGGCCCCTTTTGTAAAGCACCAGGACAGCTCCAATTTTTAATTGTTGCGATCGACTACTTCACGAAGTGGGTGGAAGCTGAGCCCTTGGCGAAAATCACAAGCAAGAACGCCCTCAACTTCGTATGGAAGAACATAGTGTGTCGCCGGCATCCCCATATCCTCCTTTCGGATAACGGAACACAATTCACGGATAAGACATTCAAAGATTGGTGTCAAGAGCTTGGATCCAACAAAGTTCACCTCGGTGGCCCATCCTCAAGCAAATGGTCGACCGAAGTTACCAACAGACCATCGTAAAGGTCTAAAACTTCGTCTCGATCGAGCTAAAGGCCTTTGGGTGGAAAATTTACCACAGTCTTATGGTCGCATCAACAACGCCTCGGACCTCGAACGGAGAAACACCATACAGCTTTGGTGTATGGAACCAAGTAGTGATCCTCGCAGAGATAGGAGTACGAGTCCTCGTGCCGTTGACTTCTCTGCGAAGCAAATGGGAAAATCTACGGTGATCTAGACTTACTCGAAGAAAAGAGAGACCTCGCCACATCAAGGAAGCTCAGACAAGCAACAAGTAGCTCGGTATTACAACCGGTAGCGTTAAAACCCGACAATTCAGTGGGCGACCTCGTGCCGAAATAATGAAGTCAACAAAGCCGCAGCAGCTCGGCAAGCGGAGGCCACATGGGAAGGACCTTACCGGTCGACGAAGTCCTCGGCAAAGGGGCCTATAAGCTCGCTTCAATTGTCCGGTGAGCAATTACCCAACGCATGGCACATCATCCATCCGAAAAATATTATGTATAAGTGTCAAGGTCGGGTCTTGTTCGATCATATTTTAAAGTCTGTTTAGAGTCCGAGTCTTATTTGGTGGTCGCGTCATCTTTATCAATAAAATATTTATTTTACGAGTTCTACTTGTCACTAATGCATAATTAATCTTCACATTATTTACCCTCTACGGAGGACAAATTCCTCGACGGAGGTCGATTACATTCGTTTATACGAATGTAAATCTAAACGCTCGCATGCCTACATACGAGATCAGACTACCTTCGTTTATTTGAGCGTTCTCTCTATGTAGATGAAGGGACCACCCTCCCGATGACCTCGGCAAAAACAGAACCATTCCTACATACGAGATCGACTACCTTCGTTTATTTCAGCGTTCTTCTATGTAGATAAAGGGACCACCCTCCCGATGACCTCGGCAAAAACAGAACCATTCCTACATACGAGATCGGACTACCTTCGTTTATTTCAGCGTTCTCTCTGTGTAGACGAAGGGACCACCCTCCCGACGACCTCGGCAAAAACGAAACCATTCCTACATACGAGATCGGACTACCTTCGCTTTATTACGGCCGTTCTCTATGTAGATAAAGGGACCACCCTCCCGACGACCTCGGCAAAACAGAACCCCTACCTTCAGTGCGAGCGATTTCTTTGGCGTTCTCTGCGAGACGAACTACTTTCGCATATTACTCTTGTTCAAATACAAAGTCAACAAGAAACCATTCTTATTAAATAAAAGATGTACGAGTTACATTTTACGAGGGCGGAGCGGATCGGGAAAAGTCGAGCCAATCCCTAGAAAAATCGAATTCAAAGCTCATCTATGCTAATCCTACCTCTACCTCGTCCTCGGTCTATATTACGGGCCCGGCCGGTAGCGACCTCGGTCACTTGCGATGCAGCTCTGCGAGCTCGGCCTCGACCACTTGATGGCGCCCGGTCTCGGCGCTGGAGGGTCCACGACGTTCAAGGCAATAGCACGCCTCTCTTGCGCGCCACTCCGGATCGTCATAATTTGGTTCATTTATTCTAGACCAGAAGCTCCGCGAAGAAGAGGCCTCTGCATCCCGTCAAGTATTTCATCGAGTGTGGTTGTCGGCGATGACGGTTTGTATATGCTCGAGCCTTTTTAATTCAGCGTATTGCTCGTGAATTGCCGGGAGGTGCGACCATATTCGCGCCTGTACCTTGAACAACGGGCAGCAGCCTCGACAACCTTAGCTTCAACTTCCGGGATCGTCATCCCACCATTTCGGTGGATAACCTCCTCGTACTCGGCATGCTCCTCGGCTATCACCTTGGCCTTCTCCTTGCGACCTCGAACGCCTCCTCCAATTCCAAAAGGCGAGCACGGAGCTCGTCACCTCTCTCTGGCTCTATGCTTGACATCGGACTCACCGCATCGTGGCAAGCTGCCGCTTATATGGAGGAGTTCGACCTCTTTCAACTCAAGAGCCCGCGATAGGTCTTCGATTCGGTTCAACCAGGAGAAGCATCAAGCATTCGAGAGACAACCGAATAAAAAAAGATAAGTTTCTTAACATAAACTTGGGATTTTATTAACATGCCCGTAGGCAAAATCGATACATTTACATTCAAAAAAAAAAAGATGAAAAGATGGGATCAATCGACCCTCCGAAGCTTCGACCACGTCCGCCTCCAAGCTTTGGATAGCCTCGACCTCTTCCTTGCCTTTTCGCCGTCCCGACCGACCTCTTGGGAACCACCGAGTCTCGGCGCCTTTGAAGCATCAACCGCACCCACCCTTTGCATAATCGGATAGTAAAGCTTCGGTCAGGGGATCCCGATCCACGGGACAGGCGCGAACGGACTCCGCGGACAAAAGAACCGAGGAGGAGGCAAGGTTCTGCAGCACGGGAAGCTCCTTCAGGCCGCGGACGATCACATCAAAATAGGCCCGTCTCAGGACATTATCCTCGGTCTCCTCGTACCCATACTTGGCTTTGTCAGTGCAGGTAGTCCTCGGCGACATCTTCGATTGCATCCGGACGGCGCTTATTAAGCACTTGACGCGTCGAGACCATCCGGGCTTCGCCGACATGAACGACCTCTCCGCAAAGGCACGAAGCGTCTCTCCCTGCGAGCTCGCCATGTCCGCCTCCCGACGGCGAACCTGTTCCACCTCAGCCTTCATCAAGGCAACCTCGGACTTCGCCGCCTCGGCCCGTGCCGCCTCCTCCGCCACAGCTGCCTCCGCCGACCTGGCCCTTGCCGCCGCCGCCTCAATAGCCATCGCATCGGCCGCTTTCTGTTTGACGAGGTCCCGGACCTTAGCCTCGGCCTCGGATATTTCTTGAGTAAGGAGGGTATTCTCCGCCTCCACCTCCCGAGCATACCGGGCCACCCCGTCAAACTGCGTAACGGCGCCCTTCAAGTAATCCGATATAAGATCGGATACTTTTGACACCTCGGCCGCCACGTCCTCGACCCCCACACAATATATACATCAGGTCAGAAGAACACATTTTATATACTACTACACAAAGTATAAGGACGGTACAAAACCTCGGGAAGAGGCAGCGACCGATTTAGAACCGACGATCTACTCGGCCTCGGCGGCGACAGAGGACTCGGGGATTACATGCTTCCGCCTCTTGGCGCTTGATGGGCTGCGGCGAAGGGGATCTCGAAGGCCCCATCATTTGGGCATGTCCTCGAAATCCTTCAGGTCGGAGACCTCGGCTAACCACAGAGATCGGTTCGCCACGAGATCGGCTCTTCCTTTTCTTCTTTCTTTCCTTCGAAGGTTCACTACCAAGAAATACATAGGTCAAGATCACACGTATAATCATGCAATAAAGAAAAAAAAAGTAGGGCCTCACCTTCACCGACTCCACCCCGGAGGTAGGATCATAAGGGCTAAGCCCGCCTCGCAAGCTCGGCCTCGGAAGACCTCGTCAACAAGGCCAATTTTGTCCAGCGTCTCCTCCAGTCATCAAGTCCTTGTCAGCGAACACATCGGCGATCTTATCGGATCGTCATGGGAACTCCATATGTCCTCAAACCGATGTAAGAAGAACTTCTTACGCGGTTGGAGATCTTCGACTTAATCTTGGCTTTGAATTTCCTACGGGGTGATAGATAATACCACCCCGAGCCGCCCTTCAGTTGCAAAAAGCGAAGGACAAGCCCCAAGGTCAAAGGAAAATTATGCCTATAGGCATAGACACCTAGGGCAGTCAAAGGAAAATTATGCCTATAGGCATAGACACCTATAGGCATAGACACTAGGCGGTCGTATGCCGGAATGAGTTCGGCGAGAGTTGGGCGAGATAGGCCAAACATCTCTTGGAACTCAACGTATCGTAAGGAAAGGAAGGCGAAGACCAGCGCTGAGGCCGTCCTCGACACAGTAATAAAACCATCCGGAGGGCACAAGCCCTGTCCTCCGGACGGGGCAACGAACTCAATACTAGAGGAATACTATATTGAAAACATATATCCCTAATATCGAAATACCTCGGATTGAAGAAAAGAAGACACTTTGCCGCAATCCCCACCGAGGGAAACGCAGACTACACTCGAAAGAGGCATATGAATACGGGTAAAAGCAGTGAGACACTAAACCGGGCGGAACAGACATGATTTGGCCTCGGCGACTCGTTAATGGAAGAGGTAGCCATTACTTACTTTTGTTTATCGATGAAGAAGCGAAGCTTCAAGTCGTCAATGGCGCGAATAAAGTGTTTCGCGAGGCGAGAGGTTTTTTGAAATTGAGAAATGTAGAAAGCGAGTGATAAGAGATATTGCGTATCGAGGAAGACATTCCCTAATATGCACTTTATCGGGAATCAAACGCGCCAATTAAATGCGCGTTAAATCGTATCCCGCGTCGATGCTCGACAGCGGCGAGAAAATCCGTCTTGACCCGGCATAACGCCTCGTCGGTGAAGCCG